>CANXME010000398.1:920000-1562876 GCA_948144175.1 Closterium sp. NIES-65
TGGAGCGGCGGGAGGAGGGGAGGAGGGCAAGGGGGTGGGGAGGGGATGGAGGTGTTGGGAGGGAATGGGCGGTGCTGTGTTTGCCTGGAGAATGCAGCATCGCTGGATGGTCCTTTTGTTGTGTTCTTCTGCCATCATGGTTTCCATCTCTCCTGCCTCTCCCTCTCTGCTGCTGCCCATCCACCCGCCCCTCTCGCACCGCCTCACTCCTCCTCCTCCCCGTACCCCTCCGCAGCTACCTTCGCTCCTGCCGGAGGTGTGGACAGAGAAGTGGGGGAGGTGAGAGGGGGGAGGGGTAAAGGAAGTGGTGCACATAAGACAGTGTATGAGATCGGTGCTGTACATGGTAGTAGTCGAGGGTGGGGGGGAGATGTTGAGGAGGATGGCACAGGGTGGGGGGGGATGGGGGAGCAAGACGAGGAGGGGGAGGCGGATTTACACTGTATAGTGTGTGGGAGAGCAGCGGAGAGTGTGGGGAAGGAGAGAATGAGCAGTGGCGGTGGCCGGAGGAGTAGCAGGGGGATCGTACATGGGAGAATAGATTTGGCCACAGGTAAGGTGAATACCCCGAGTGCGATCGGCAATCACCAGAAGATAAATGGCACACATAAGGGTAGAGAGGGCGAGGGGATGGGTACAGAACGGTGGGGTGGGTTTAGCTGTGGGAAGTCTGCCGCAGATGCTGATGTGGCGGTGCGGTTGAGACAAATGGAAGTGGTTAGTAAGGAGATGAGATGATACCATTGGTTTATATAGTTCTTGACATGTTTCTTTACAGCTGCAAGAACTCCAGCTTCTGATGTTGCTTGCTGTATCATCGCATTGCAATCATGCCCGCTAACCATGGTAAGCGAAGAACCCGCAAGAATGTTTTTCCGATTCACAGGTTCAACAAACTGAATTGAGAGTATGCATAGTCCATGAATCTGGATTGAGAGTGGCTTCAGCTACCTGATGCACTGGTATATACACATTATTGGGCTGAAAAGCCCTAGGATCTTTGTAGAGTTAAAGTCTGAGTGAGTGATGTAATAGCGGAAGCGTTGAATAAAGTCCTTGAACCACCTTGCGCTAGTATGCGAGGGCAAAGTGAGTTGATTAAAGCAAAGAGATACAGGAATAAATATATGAGTACAAAGATTGAGAAAGCTTGCTTTCTTTCTTATCAATTGGCATCGTTCTCATTACAAATGGCGTGTTACAACATTTGCATCATCGTTCGACATAAGCTAGTGCGGACTAATAACACTAGCTATTATGTACCCTATCCAAGTGGCATTAGCAAGGCGGTTTACACTGGGGTGGGTGGTGGGAATGTTGAGTGAGCCGTTTGAAAATTGAGAAACGTGGGTGGAGGGAAATGAGCTCCAACCCACGGTTTTTGTAGTTGGAGAAGGGCGTTTAGCGCGCTTCGACGGTGCCAATTGTGCAGTACAAGCAGCTTCGCTTTCACAATACACAATTTTAAAAAACACTACATATGTGTTTAAAAATTATAATAATATGAAGAGACATTATGACTACTTTACTGTTGCGGTTCGATATAGTGCGACTCGGGCAACTGCTCAATGTCGAGTCAGTTGTGTGTCCTTGCTGTCGCGCTGCGTCAGGTCAAAGGTCGCTGACCTTTGATTTTCTCGTAACCTCCATCGGTTACGTTAACTTCCGAGGGTTGACTCGCGATGCTTCGATTTGAGCTGCTTCGCTTGTGTCTTGAGTTCTGACACGACAGAGGCGCTTAAACTATTTGTTCCCAACACACATGACATGATGCCTCCTTTAACACTCTCCGATGCTACCTAGTGGTACTAGATAGTAAGCAACCTTTCTCAGCTCATCTTATGGCGATCGCACACACACCATCTTCAAAGATCATCTTCCCTTCCCCTACTACCTCAATCAACCATCTCTCTTCTCCACCACATCGCAGCTCTGCCTTCTCCCAATGTACGGTGTTTATGAGAATTCTCAAAAGCACCTGCAGCATTATGGTACATGCAACGTTCCCAGTACATCCTAGCACCCACAACGTTCTCTCTCAGCCCCTCCTTCCATCCCCTACACTCCACGCCCTTCCCCCCTCACACTCCCTAGCGATCGCCTCCCGAACTCCCCGCTTCTCGTCCGCTTAACTCCCCTGCTCCGTCACACCACTCCCGCCTTCCCCCGTATCCGCTCCGCCAGCACTTGCGCCGGTAGCACCGGCAGCATCTTCGTTTCCGCCATCAACGGGAGGCACACGCGCGGAGTCATCGCCTTCCCCGCGCCGTCCCGACCACGAGGAAGCGCCGGTGAGAATATTCCAGGCCCACCACACCATACCGATTCCTACCGCGACCACCACTGCGGGCTGCACGCCGCCTCGCTCTTTCCGCCCAGTCATGACCTCTTCAGCTCCGAGCATACAACACTAGCGGATGAACTGTACAGAGTGTGGCTCGATGACTTATGTTGCTACGCCGATTGATTCCAGAATAGGACGAGAGGACATTTTCGCAGGGAACCAACATGGGCTCCGTTTCAAAGAATCCGTTTATTGTTTCTGAGAAATACTCCGTTTTGGGCAACTATCTAATAGATACAATATTAGGTTATAGTCTGATCGTGGTGGACCTGTACCGAAGATCCAGACGAGCCTAGATGCCGTTCGCTCACTGACGACGTCAGCTTGGGAGTTGCGAGCGGCCGCCGTCGGAGAATCATGTGCCACACAGAGCAAAAGGGTGACCTCCCGTGGAAAACAAGCAAGCCAGCAAAGAATTCGAGGTTAGATGGATGAGATATACGAAACATTTCTTAACCACATATCCTTATCATAATTACTATATGTTTCTGTTAATTGCTTTCTACAACCTACAACGCAACGCATTGTTTGAAACCTATGGTGAACCTGCCCTGCGAGCTTGAACCTGTCAGGGTGTCAGCACAGAACCCCGTGAATCTTGATGCTCGCCATTCGCCCGCGTGTCGGAATTGGTGGGAAGCTTGAGGTAAACCCGTGACGACCGTGAGAGTTGGGCTGGGATGGAACACCTCAAGCACTGTCGCAAACGGTAGGGCGTCAAGTTGACGGCCATAGAAAATGGCACCGACAAACCAAGGGATGCCTTTGCTCTCGTGGCTGAGAAGAGAAGACTCTGGTCTGGTTTGGTATCTCGAGATTCCCATGCGGTGCACCAGCGGGCCTGTCAGCCAACAGCCACTTTCGCACACTGTACCAGCTTTTGATTCCCTTCTTGCCGCACTGGCTTTGGCACCTATCGGGTTCGTCATCCGCTTCCAGCACTGTGAAGCAAGAGACTTGTGCGAACTCAAGCTATGCTGCTCTGTGATACTCTGATTTCCTTCTTCTCGTAGCTCCAGACCAGAGCCCATACACTACCGAGCTTCTGCCATTCATCGTAGTGTACATCAAGTCGTCTTTCTTTTTGGGGGAAAAGCTCTTCACAGAAGCGGCTTGTGATATGTGGAACGAGCGCGGGGGTGCCGCGCTGGATTGCCGCTGTGCGTCGTCGCCGTCGTCGTCGTCGTCGTCGTCTTCACCGCCGCCGTCGTCGTCGTCGTCGTCGTCGTCGCCGTCGTCATCGTCGTCGTCACTCTTGGGTTCTCACGGAAGGTCGAGCAGTCGCGACGCGTCCCCTCGTGGCTCGCTCTCCGCCACTTTCATCCCCTCCGTCGCCGCCTCACGGTGTAACAGCAGTAGCATGCAGTTGAGGGACCCAGGAGAAGCCTTCCATTCCGCTGCTGGCTCTAACTACGCTCTCCTGCTCGCCGCCTCGTCCGCCTCCTCCTCCTCCACTCACTCTTTCTCTGCTCCTAGATTCGACTAGCCATCCGCCACCATGCTATGAAACGCTGTCCCGACTCACCTCTAACTGAACATGCTCAGCTGACCCACCAACTACTTGCACTGTCGCTTCATCCTGTGAAGCAGAGTCATGGCGACCAGTCTTCGATAAACCGCTTACGCTCCCCGTCGCCGATAGTGTCTATTGTTTGCTCCATTCTTTATCATTCAGGAATCTCCTTCCACCGATTCTGCTCGCCGCTTTCTGCGGGCCAGTATATCCTCACTTCAGCTCTCTCGTCAGTATCCTTTCTCTCTTCGGACTGACGCGCGTTACGTAGCTCTCGTTCCGCCTCTCGAAATCCACCATCTACGTCTGAACCGAACCGCCGGAACCTGAACCTGCATCTGAATCTCTCAGATCTGCATTTGAAACTAAAGTTAGATTCCTTCGAGGTGCCGGATCACCTTCTCGCCAGCTTCGCTTCTCCGTCAACGCGTGTTTCCCCGTTCGTCTCGACGTCCCGATTGTGTGGTCGTCGCGGACGTGGTCTGTTTGTATACTCGACTTCGCAGTGACTTGTTTCGCCCATTCGCCTCGCCGCCGAGCAGTGAGTGGCACCCGTCGCTCGCACTTGATACCCCTGCCACATCTCATTGCATCTCACTGCATCTCACCGCATCTCACCGCATTTACCGCATCTCACCGCATTTACCGCATCTCACCGCATTTACCGCATCTCACCCACCTCAATGAAACAGCAGCTGCTCGCGAACGAAAAAAAGCTCTAATGTCGACCGACCCATTTCGTTACGCGTTCCTTAACAAGTGCCAGCAGCCTGCTGCTGGTGCTTCTGCTCAAGAATCTCGTGGTCGTATTCTCTTTCCCGTCCGCACCACCTCCGCTTTCCTCTTGCCCTGCATGGATCTTATCATCCTCACTTGCAGCTTCATTCCTCAAAACTATCTTCTCCTCTCCTCCTTTCTCCGCCGATACCCCCGTCCCCCCCCCTGCTTTGTCCCTTACCCCCGCTCTCCTCCTTCCCCCTCCCCCCCCTCCCCTCGCTCTCCCCCTTTTTTCCCCTTCCACTGTTCCCAAACTTCCCTCCCCTTTCCTCCCTTCCCCCCTTTCCCTCCCCTTTCCCCCCATCCCCCCTTCCCCCACTTCCCTCCCTTCCGCCCTTTCCCCCACTCCCCCCCTCTTTCCCTACCCCAGTGGCGATACCCTCAGACGAGACAGTCGTGGTGCGCAAGGGGCAGGGGCCGCGCGAGGCGTCGGAGATAACGGTGAACTGCCCGGACAAGGTGGGGCTGGGCTGCGACCTCACGCGCATCATGTTCGAGTTCGGGCTCAACGTCGTCAAGGGTGGTGAGTGGTGCCGCGTGGTGCCAGAGCGGTGCTGCGTGGTGCGTGGGGTTTTGAGAGTGGTGGAGGGAGGTGTGGGACGGTGCGGCGAATCCGTGGGGATGGGAGGGGGTTGGGTGGTGTTGTGGGGGGACGGGGAATGGGGGTGTGTAACGCACGGAAGGCGCGTCTCTAGGCGATCAGAGACCATGAGATAAATTATCAGACGCCGCCACATCGAGCTTAACCCGGGTCTATTCGCTTTTATACCCTATTTCACTCATCACTCCCACTCTTCGCAGTCCTTTACCCGTCCCTCCCTTCTTCCCTCCCTCTTCTCCCCTCCGCGCGCCTACCTTCTTTCTTTTCTCTCCTCTCCCTTTTACACACTCTCCTCCTTCCTTCCCGGATTCCCTTCCCCACCCACCCACCCACCCACCATGCATGTAGATCTGTCAACGGACGGCCGGTGGTGCTTCCTCGTTTTCTGGGTGGTACCGCGCACGCGCACAGGCAAGCCCATCAAGTGGTCTCTTCTCAAACACCGCCTCCTCGCCGCCTGCCCCTCCTCCGAACCCGTATTCTTCTCCCGCCCCTCGCACTCCTCCTCCTCCTCCTCCTCCTCCTCCTCGTCATCATCATCCTCCTCCTCCTCTGGTCACTCCTACGGGCTTCCTTCCTATGGGATCACCTCGTCTACAGCTTACCGCAACCCCTTCTCCTCCTCCTCGTCTTCGTCGTCCTCGGGTCTTGCATCGCCGTTAGCTGGTGGGGGGAGCGGGGGGGTGAATAAGGCGGCGGTGCGGGTGTTCCTGCTGCAGGTGCAAGCATCAGACAGATGCGGACTTTTGAACGGTCAGTGCTCCACTGCTCTCCTGTTGCCGCTCTTGCCCTGCCCCTCTCGCCCTGCTGCTCTCGCCCTGCCCCTCTCGCCCTGCTGCTCTCGCCCTGCTTCCTGCTGGTCCCTGGAAACCACTCACTGTGAATGCCTTCCCTGCGCTGCTGCTGCTGTGATTGCTGCTGCTGCTGCTGCTGCTGCTGCTGCTGCTGCTGCTGTGATTGCTGCTGCTGCTGCTGCTGCTGCTGCTGCTGCTGCTGCTGCGATTGCTGTGATCCTTTTCACCGCCCCCTTCCATACACTTCCCCGTTCCTTTTATTGCTCCTGCCCTGCACCACCCACTCCCCAACCCCTCTCCGCCCCTTCTCCCCAACCCACACTTTCCCCTGCTACGTCACCACACTCTCCCATCGTCCAACCCTACCCCTCGCCTCCCTCCCCCACGCCCCTTTCCTCCCCTCTCCTCCCTCCACTGCTCTCCCCCACGCGTGCCTGCATGTTGCATTGATGGTGCATGCATGTGCCATGGTGCATGCATGGTGCACTGATGGCGCATGCACGTTGCACTGATGGCGCATGCACGTTGCACTGATGGCGCATGCATGCATGCACGGAGAGTCTGCACAGACATGACGCAGCTGCTGTGGGAGTTGGAGCTGACCATCCACCGTGTGAACGTCTCCACCAGCCCGGACGGCCAGGCCATCGACTTCTTCTTCATCACTGACAACCGGTGAGCGTGGCTGGTCGCATGGGTGGGTGGGTGTCTGCCTGGGTGCCTCGATGGGTGCCTGGGTGCCTGGGTGGGTGGATAGCTGGGTGCGTGCCAGCCCGGACGGCCAGGCCATCGACTTCTTCTTCATCACTGACAACCGGTGAGCGCCTTTTGCTGTGTCGCCGCCTGGCTGGCTGGGTGCCTGGGTGCGTGGGTAGCTGGGTGTGTGCGTGGGTGTCCACCAGCCCCGACGGGCAGGCCATCGACTTCTTCTTTATCACCGACAACCGGTGAGCGCGCCTGGAGCAGGTGGGTGCGTTAGTGGGTGCATGGGTGGGTGGGTGGTTGACTGGCTGGTTGGGTAGTTGGGTGGGTGGGTGGCTGGGCGGCTGTGTGGATCCATGGGTGCGTGCCTCATTTTCATCCTTTTTCTGATCCCCCTTCCCTTCCCCCCGGCCCCCACGTGACCCTTTTTTTGCGTTTGTTTCCCCCCGGGCAGCAAGGAGCTGCCCGCAAAGCACCGGTCAGACCAGATCATAGACCGAGTGAGGGACGCGCTCTCCCTCTCAGGCCACAGCAGGGGCGGCGCTAAGGGCCTGCTCGGCTCCTCCGCTGCCTCTGGCGCCACAGGTGCAGGAGCAGGGGCAGCAAGAGCAGGTACAGCAGGGTATGGCGGGGATAGGCTGGTAGGAGCAGCAGCGGGAGGCGTGGGAGGGAAGGGTGGGAGGAGTGGTGGCAGCAGCGGGGGCGCTGGTGCCCTAGGTATGGGTTCTCGTGGTGGCGGTGCTGCTGCTGCTGCTGCTGGTCTGGGTAGTGGTAGGGACGGCAGCAGGGACGGTGCCAGCAGGGAGGGTGAGAGTGAGGCAGTGGTTTGCTCCATATCGCCCACCACAGGCCCTGATGCAGCAGACATAGCGGATCTAAGCCTGGGCGTGTCCGAGTGTGTGCCATACGCTGTGGAAAAGTTTTTGCTCGCTGAGTTCAGCACACCGCCTAACAGCCCCCCTGGGACCTCTGTTTCCAGTGTCGTTGGTGCTGCTGCCGGTGGTGCCAGGGGCGCGAGTGGTGCTGCTGGCGCTGGTGGTGTTGTCGGTGCTGCTGGTGCTGGTTCCGCTGGTGGCGCTGCTGGTGGTGTTGCTGGTGCTGGTGCTGGTGCTGCAGCTGGTGGTGCTGCCAGGGCTGCTGCGTCTGCATTGGGGGGGGCGGGTGTAGGCGCGAGCAGGGGCATGGGCGTGAGTGCGGCTGGTAGCAGAGGGAGATCGCATTTGTCCTTTGAAATGGCTTCGGTATCAGCAGGAGCAGGAGGAGCAGCAGCAGCAGCAGCAGCTCAGCCGTCGCGTTTCTCAGGAGCAGCGGCAGCAGCAGCGGCAGCAGCAGCAGCACCAACGGCAGCAGGCACGGGGGGCTTTCAAACCAACGCACCATCCCCAGCATCGTCATCATCATCATTAACAGCAGCAGCAGCAGCATCAGGGCTGGCAGCAGCAGCAGCGGCAGGCACAGGGGTGGAGATAGACTCATCGGACCTGGCGTTCTCGCCTGTGTTCTCTGAGGGGCTCGGCCCCTCCCAGCCGCCTCCGTCTGTTGCGCGGGTCACTGTGGACAATGGCATGTCGCCCGCTCATTCCATGCTGCAGGTAGGCCTGGTTGGTGGTGGTGATGGGAGGGGGGAGGGGAGGGGAGGGGAGGGGAGGGGAGGGGAGGGGAGGGGAGGGGAGGGGAGGGGAGGGGAGGGGATGGGATGGGGGGGGGAGGGGAGGGGATGGGATGGGGTGGGTGGGGATGCAACACATTTGCTGACGTCAATATTGTACTCAAATTTGACACCTAGAGCCTTCTCCCTCTCCTTCTCCCACTCTCTCTCATTCGCTCTCCCTCTCCTTCTCCCACTCCCTCTCTCTCTCCCTGTCCCTCTCCCTCTCCCTCTCCCTCACCCTCTCCCGCTCCCACTCCCTAGCGCCAATCCCTCTCTCACTCACTGCATCACTCCTTCCGGTGCTCCCTCTTTCACCGCCACCCTCTCCCTCCCTCCCGTGCGCGCTGCAGATCCAGCTAAAGGATCGCAAGGGCCTCGTGTATGATTGCCTGCACAGTCTAGTTTTGGGACGTCTCAAAACTCTCTCCCTCCCACTCTCTTCCTCCCGTGCGTGCTGCAGATCCAGCTTAAGGATCGCAAGGGCCTCGTGTATGATTGCCTGCGCACACTTCGAGACCTCAACATGCAGGTGGGTGGGTGATTCTATCTGTAAGACGTCTCTGCAGTCCAGTTCTGAGACGTCTCAGAAAGGTGACTTGTGTGTGACACGACTCAAAGGCTACCGTTCACACGTGGCGGGTAGGAATAAGGGATACTGCCCAGGTATGGAACTGGGAAACAAAGCTGCCTGCTTATTCCCTGGCACCAAACCTTCTTTTCCTTTCTGTACTCCTCCTCTCGCTTCTTCCTTCCCTGCTCCTCCCGCTTCTCCCTCCCTGTTCCCTGCGCCCGTCCTCCCCCTCTTTCTCTTCTCAACTACCCCTCCCCTTCCCCACGGCCCTTGCCCTCCCCACCTTGCAGGTGTCGTATGGCCGCATAGCCACGACAGAGGATGGCGTGTGTCAGCTGGACATTTTCGTGGTGGACAGCAGCGGCAGCAAGGTGGAGGGGGTAGCGCAGCAGGCGGCTTTTGAGTCGCCTCAAAAACCACCAATTTTCCCTTCTGAGACTCCCGTTTTTTCACCTCTCCACCCCCTTTGCCCCGTTTGCCTTGCCCTCCCCTTGCCCTCCACCCCTTCCCCCCTCCTGTACCCTCCCCTCCTTTTCCCCCGGCCTGCGGCTTGCAGGTGTCATACGGGCGCATAGCCACGACAGAGGAAGGCGTGTGTCAGCTGGACATGTTTGTGGTTGACAGCAGCGGCAGGAAGGTGGAGGGGGCAGCGCAGCAGGCGCGGATCTGTGCGCGGCTCACAGCGGAGCTTGAACGCCCTCTGCGCATCGTGGTGGTGACACGAGGAGGGAAGGGTAGCGTCGTGGGGTCGGTGGAAGGAGGCGAGGTGAAGGAGCGAGGGAGCGGCGGTGGTGGTGCTGGTGCTGGTGGGAGGATGGGAGTGGGGATGGGGATGGGAATGGGGTTGGGGATGGGGATGGGGTTTGTGGGGATGGTGGGGATGGGAAGGAGTGTGTCACCAGCTGTAGTGCCGGCGGGAGTAGCAGCAGGAGGGGGAGGGAGAGCCGGCAGAGCAGGGTCAGCAGCCGCAGGCGCAGCAGGGGCAGCAGTGGCGGCAGGGGCAGCAGTGGCGGCAGGGGCTGGCGCAGGGGGGTTCTTATCCCCTTCGTCTGCATCCTCGTTAAGAGCAGGCTCAGCAGCAGCAGCAGCAGCAGCATCAGCGTCGGCAGATGAGGCAGCGGAGGCAGAGCTGCTGGTGGCAACGCCGGTGGAGTGCTGTGGGCGGGGCAGGCCGCGTGTGCTCTTTGACATGACTCTCGCTCTCAGGCAGATTAACGTGCAGGTCTTCAAGGTGAGGGCATGGGATTCAGTGTGGAGTGGAGTGGAGTGGAGTGGAGTGGAGCATCGTGCGTGAGTGGGGTCAGCTGTGGGGTCTGGTGGGTGGTGTGGTGAGGGTGGAGTGGAGTGTGTTGAGTGATTCCCTCTTGGCATGCTGGTTGTGTTGTATGCTGCAGGGTGGGTTGACTGTGTGATGGCTTTTGAGGCGCCTCAAAAGGAGTGTAGTGATTCCCTCTTGGCATGCTGGTTGTTGTACGCTGCAGGGTGGGTTGGCTGTGTTATGGAAGCGTGTTGAGAATGTGTTGGGTGTGCGCTGAGTGTGTGCTGTGGTGTGTGCTGGGAGTGCGTATAAGTGTGGATGTGAGTTCTTGTTGAATGCTTTGAGCCAAGGGCTTTAAGGGTAAAAGGGTTCAGGTTTATGCTGGCCGATGTGCAAGACTGGCAATAAGCCACCATTCCTCCTCTCTTCTTCTTCCTATCTTTCCCTTCTCCCCTCACATCCCCCGCCCTGCCACGTCACCCCCCTGCCCTGCCACGTCACCCCCTGCCCTGCCACGTCACCCCACTGCCCTGCCACGTCATCGCCCTGGCACGAGCAGGCGGACATAGCACGGCATGAGATGGGGGGGCGCACATGGGAGGTGTACCGGCTGATTCTGCAGGACAGGGGGGGGCAGCCCATCTCCAAGCTCAAGACCCGCCTCTACATTGCAGACCAAGTCAGGACTGTGCTCATGGGGTGATGGCTCATGGGGTGATGGCTCATGGGGTGATGGCTCATGGGGTGATGGCTCATGGGGTGATGGCTCATGGGGTGATGGCTCATGGGGTGATGGCTCATGGGGTGATGGCTCATGGGGTGATGGCTCGTGGGGTGATGGCTCGTGGGGTGATGGCTCGTGGGGTGATGGCTCGTGGGGTGATGGCTCGTGGGGTGATGGCTCGTGTGGTGATGGCTCGTGGGGTGATGGCTCATGGGGTGATGGCTCGTGGGGTGATGGCTCGTGGGGTGATGGTTCATGGGGTGATGGCTCGTGGGGTGATGGTTCATGGGGTGATGGGTTGTGATGGCGTGATGGGATGGGACCATAACGGGATGACCGAGTTGTTGGCTCATTAGGCGCATGAGCAGACACCAGCAGCAGTGGGCAGCAGCAGCGGCAGACAGCAGAAGACAGCAGCGGGTTGACGTTTTCACCTTATGCCCTTTTCTTTGCTATCTGCCTGCATCTCCCCGCCTCTCCTGTGCGGCGCGTGTGCTAGTCCCTAGTACTCTTTCACCTCGAAGTGCGCCGAATCAATTGTGTGCCCCTAACACATGATGCAGTGTTATTGATTACTTCTAACTCTTGTTTATATTTTTTGTTAGCTGCAAATGCATGTATCACTTTTGTGTTTGAGCGCATTTCCAAATTACTGGTTTCCTCGTTTATGCGGGTTGACTACACCGTTCTGAACGTAGGACAGCAATCGTCTCGGCTTGAATGCAGTTCAATCTCATGTTATGATTTGTATACTTCAGTAACTAAGAGCGCGTCTCTTTTGATGTAGACGTTCGAGAATCGGGTCGAACTTTTGCTGGTAACCTGTTTCGTTGCGCTCTCCTAAATATTCGCGAGGGAATCGTGTGTCCTAGTTCAAACGGTGTGAAGGAAGTTGGACACTAAACTGAAGTCGACCTGCGACTTGTAAAACAGAGTAGCTGTGACTACTGGAGGGCTGGAAACTTGGCTGGAAAGTCTTAGCAGGGCTGCTGGAATTGACTGGATGAGGTAAAACTTCACTATGTTCAAGATTAACAAGCCCACTAAAGCACAACTCTATAGGCATCACAAACAAGACAGATTGAAAGCTCAAACTAGGCTGATAGACAATGTAACTTCCCTGGTAACTTGGGCACAATCTAGATTGGATGGACCTTGAGTGACTTTGAGTGCCACATGAGGTGCATGAATAAGAAAACTCTGGATATTTCTGTCATAGCTGATTCTGATGTGTAGAAACCTGTAGAAACTGCCAACACTTCGGTTTGAAGGCAGCTTTGAACTGTATCGAGTCTTCGGCTGAAATCTGATTGGTGGTGGAACTTTCGAAGTACTTCCCAAAGCCTCTGATTCATCGCCGACATTCCCCCTTGCTGCTGCTTGTGTGCAAAGGGCTGGGGCGGCAGAAACTCGATTCTCCAACACTCCCCCTCGCACCAGACCCGAAGCACACATACACCCATGCTGATGCTCCTTTCACATCTCCTTAGCATACACTTCATGCTGCTGCCCACGTCTCTTCCCCTCACACTCCTCATTCTCCTCAAACTGCTCTACTGCTTCATGAAGTGTCATGAGGCCTGCTCTTGCCTTGCACATGTTGAATGCATCATGTGGAAGAACCTTGGTCATGAAATCTGCTGCTTGATCGAATGAACGGCAAAAGTTGACGGCGAGAACTCCTTTCTCTAGTTGCTCACGAATAAAGTGGTACTGCACCTCGATGTGTTTTGTACGCCCATGATGAACCGGGTTCTTGGAAAGAGCTATGGCTAAAGTAGTGTCCACGTAGAGCGGAGTTGGTTGAGCTTGCGGCTGCCTCAAGTCCTCCAAGAGTCCACGTAACCAGATTGCCTCCCTTGCTCATTTGGTCATTGCCATGTACTCAGCTTCGGTTGTTGAAAGTGCCACACAACTTTGCTTGCGCGATTGCCAAGAAACAGCGGCACCACACATGAGGAAGAAGCCAAGCCCCGAATGCTAAAAAGCTTAATTTTGAGTGTTTTTGTTGTCATGAGTGGGGTCACCCGTGGTATGCTTGTCCTAAAAAGCCTCCTAATTGGGTCCCCCCACCTCAGCTACTATTTGAAAAAGGTAAGGCAGCCATAGCAAATATAGCAAGTCATTCTACAAGTCAAGATGAGTCCAAAGAGTCCGATGGTCGTGTCCTTTTTAACGCTGCTACTTGCATGCACGTTTTCTCTACTAGTAGTGAAGAGTTTATTCTTGATAGTGGCTGCTCTGAAACCATGACTCCCTATCAATCCATTCTCAAGGATTTTCAGCCCTCATATGACTCAAAAGGTGTGACTCTTGCTGATCTTGGCAAAGTACCAGTCAAAGGAGTCGGCAAGCTTGAGTTCGAAAAGGATGGTAAGTCATTTTGTGTCAATAAAGCTTTGTTTGTTCCTGATTTGGGAGCAAACTTGCTCTCAGCCGGACAACTCGAAGAGAAAGGTGCCTCCGTTCTCTTGCAAGGGGGGAAAGCCAAAGTGTGGGACAGTGTAGGAAATCTGGTGGCTGAAGGCGAGCGTACCGGGTGTCAGAACATCATAGCTTATGCTTTTGTGTAGGCTGTAGTGGGGTAGCCTATATGGGGTACAACCCAATTAGGGTTAGTACTTGTACCCAACTCTTTCATACTGCATACATTCTCGTTCATTTACACATGGTTTCAGAGCACATATGCTCCTGGCCTGTGGGCCCTATACTGCTTCCGCTGCTACTCGATCTGTCGCACGCCCCGTGGCGTGCGACCTATCTTTCGCGCGCGGCGATTTCCTCTCTGGCGCGCGCCCTGAGGCGCGCGGCCCCGTCTCGTCGCGCCCCCTCGCTGCCGCGTCGCGGCCCCATCTCGTCGCGCCGCCCTAGCGGCCGCGTCGCGCCGCCCTCGCGGCCCCGATCCGCCGCCCTAGCGGCCCCGTCACCTACCCCTGCGGCCCCGGCGCCGCCCATCCCGGCCCCGGCTCCGCCCTTCCTGGCCCCGGCGCCACCTCGGCTGGCCCCGTCGCCTACCCCGGCGACCCCGACGCCGCCCTTCCCGACCCGGCCCCGCCTCTGCTGGCCCCGTCGCCTGCCCCTGCGGCCCCGGCTCTGCCCTTCCTGGCCCCGGCGCCACCTCGGCTGGCCCCGTCGCCTACCCCGGCGACCCCGATGCCGCCCTTCCCGACCCGGCCCTGCCTCTGCTGGCCCCGTCACCTACCCCTGCGGCCTCGGCGCTGCCCTTCCCGGCCCCGGCGCCACCTCTGCTGGCCCCGACGCCGCCCTTACCGGCCCCGGCGCCGCCTCTACTGGCCCCGTCGCCTACCTCTGCGGCCTCGGCGCCGCCCTTCCCGGCCCCGGCGCCGTCCTTCCCGGCCCCGGCGCCGCCTCTGCTGGCCCCGTCACCTACCCTGCGGCCCCGGCGCCGCCTCTGCTGGCCCCGTCGCTGCTCCACCCGGCCCCGCCGCCGTCCCCAAGCGGCCCCGCCGTCACCATCGAGCCGCCGGCGCCGCCGAGCTGCTACCGAGCCGCCCGAGCCGCAGCGCCACCTGAGCCGCGCGAGCCGCCGGGTCGCCGAGCCGCCGAGCTGCAGTTGTCGCCGAGCCGCCCGAGCCGCCCGAGCCGCCGAGTCGCCGAGCCGCAGTTGCCGCCGAGCCGCCCGAGTCGCCCGAGCCGCCGAGCCGCAGTTGCTGCCGAGCCGCCGTGCCGCCGAGCCGCCCGAGCCGCCCGCACCGCCGAGTCGCCGAGTTGCCGAGTCGCCGAGTTGCCGAGTCGCCGAGCCTACTCTTCCCACCACTGGTGAGCCCCTGCCCTGCTAGCGCGCTGCCCGCCGCCTGCTTGCCTGCCTGCCTGCCTTTCGGCCTGCCTGGCTGCCTGCCTTACTGCTGCTACTCCTGCTCCTGCTTCTACTGGCGGAGCCAGATGCAGCCCCAGCGACGTCCGCGTGAGTCCCTCACGCCCCAGCAGCTGCGTGAGTGGTATGCTGGTTGGGGTTGTAGGGGTGGCGGCGCTGCTACTGCTACCACTACTGTTGCTACTACTACTGGCGGCGGCCAGATGCAGCTCCAGCGACGCCCACGCGCGTCTCTCACACCCCAGCAGCTTCGTGAGTGGTACGCTCAGAGTAGAGGGTCTCTCAGTTCTGTTCGCTGCTCTTACGTGATTCGCACTGGTGCTCGGACTGGTCAGCCTTGTGGGACACCTAGTCACACACAGTCCCGCTGCTTCGCCCGTCTGAGCGACGCCTGGCGTACCGAGTTTGGCGACGAGGCTGAGCTCCCCGACTGAGTGGAGTTGCTTAGGCAGAGGGTAGATATATTTGCTCTTGACTATGATGCTATTCTCACTGCCATGTATGCATTGCCTACTAGTGCTGACCGTGCCGATCACCTGTGCGTACCGCCTGACCCGGGTATAGAGCCTGCTGCTCTAGCTGCTGGTGAGGCTGCTGCTCTGGGTGCTAGTGAGTCTCCTGCTCCAGGTATAGGTGCGGCTGCTGCTCTAGGTGCTAGTGAGTCTGCTTCCTCAGGTGCGGGTGAGTCTGCTCTCTCAGGTACTGCGTCGGCTCCGGCCTCTCACATCTTCACTCTTGACTCGAAGGCTTCCCGCTCCTTCTTTCGAGACCGCACCACACTCACGCCGCTTGGTCGGCCGGTTGCAGTCTCTCTGGCAGACCCCTCTGGGGGTCCTGTCCTTGCTCACTTCTCCACTGTCCTCCCGTGTCCGGCGGCCCCCTCTGGCACCCTGTCTGGTCTTTACCTCCCCTCGTTCTCTACGAACTTGGTGAGTGGTGCTGACCTACAGGATGCACGGGTTCACCAGTTCACTCCTGCGAGTCAGCGGGTGACCCACTGCACGGATGCTCGGACAGGCCGACACCTGGCCACGTTTACACGTCGGCAGGGGTCGAGCCTGTACACGCTGACCACTGCGTCTCCTCCAGTCACTGCGTCTGGTCAGGTAGCTGCGTCGGGTCAGGTGTTTGCTGCAGCGTCCAGGTCTGGTCCTGAGTCTGCCCCCTGCTCGTGTCGTCTCCTGTCTCACGAGACTCTCCTCTGGCACCACCGCCTTGGTCACCCCTCCATGCTTCGTCTCCGAAGCATGGCCTCCCGTGTCCTTGTCTCTGGTCTTCCCCGGTCCCTCCCTCCCCTTACTCCGGGGCCTGGCCCTACCTGCGTCCCCTGTGTCGAGGGGCGGCAGCGGGCTGCCCCTCACTCCTCTCAGTTTCCTCCAACAGAGGCCCCGCTGCAGACGCTTCACATGGACGTGTGGGGCCCGGCCCGCGTCCGTGGACAGGGTCATGAGCGCTACTTCCTGCTGGTGTTTGACGACTACTCGCGTTACACCACAGTCTTCCCCTTGCGCAGCAAGGGTGATGTCACTGAGGTGTTGATCGACTGGATCCGCGCAGCTCGTCTCCAGCTCAGGCAGAGCTTCGGCTCGGACTTTCCTGTTCTGCGTCTGCACTCTGACAGAGGCGGAGAGTTCTCCTCTGGCCTTCTGCGAGCCTACTGTCGTGTACGAGGCATCCGCCAGACCTTCACGCTTCCGGACTCTCCACAGCAAAATGGGATTGCTGAGCGCCGCATTGGCATGGTCATGGACGTCGTCCGTACGTCCATGATGCATGCGCCTGCCCCCCATTTTCTGTGGCCGTTTGCGGTCCGGTACGCGGCGCATCAGATCAACCTTCACCCCAGGGTCTGTGGACGGGGAAGGTAGGCGATGCGTCTGCGTTCCGTGTCTGGGGATCTCGGGCGTTTGTCCGCGACTTGTCTGCGGACAAGCTGTCCCCTCGTGCTGCTCTTCAGGTGTGTCCCAGGTAGACGCTGTTGAGCCTGTCGAGGTCGCTGGTGACTCTGGTGCTGCTGAGGGTGCTGAGCGTGTGGGTGCTACGCCTGGGGGTGCTGAGCCTGGGGGTGCTGAGCCTGGTGGTGCTGAGCCTGGGAGTGCTGAGCCTGGGGGTGCTGAGCTTGGGGGTGCTGAGCCTGGGGGTGCTGAGCCTGGGGGTGCTGACCCTGGGGGTGCTACGCCTGGGGGTGCTACGCCTGGAGGTGCTGAGCCTGGAGGTACTGAGCCTGAGGGAGCTGGGCCTGCTCGTGTGGCGTCTGGCGGTGCTGTGCCTGGCAGTTCTCCGGGTGCTTCGTCTCGCCGGGAGCCACTCTCTCCATAGGAGCTGCGTGAGTGGTTTGCCCGGCGCTGGAGGCGAGCTGTTGGAGCTGGAGGTGCTGCGGGTACTGGAGGTTCTGCTGCTGCTGAGGGTGCTGGTGCCGCGGGTCCCGGAGGTGCTCGTACTGGGAGTACTGGAACTACTGGGCCTGCGGGTACTTCTGGAGTTGGAGCTGCTGCGGGTGTTGGCGCAGAGGCTACTGCTGTCGGTCCTGGAGGCGGTCCTGCTGGGGGTGCTACTGGTGCTGCTGGAGGTACTGGAGTTGGAGGTGCTGCTGGTGCTGGTGCTGCCGCTGGGGGTACTGGTGCTGTCCCTGCTGTGTCTAGAGTCGCCGCGCAGCCTCGGCCGTACTTCGTTCCGCTCCTTCAGCAGGTTCTTGGTCTCCCGCCTTCTACTGGTCCTCCTCCTCCCTTAGAGTGTCCACAGCCTGTCCCGTCACAGTTACAGTTACAGCCGGCCTCCCCACTGCCTGCTCCGTCTCCCTACACTGGTCCTACTGGAGGTCTTGCTGAGCGTCGTGAGCTTGTGTCTCGCCCTGCGTCGCCTGTCCGTGCTGCTCGCACTAGTGGTCGCGGTTCGCGTCAACGTCCTCCTCCTGTCCCTGGCACACACCGGATGTCTCTACGTCCGTCCACTGCTCCTCTACGTGCCCCTTTACCTTCTCCTCCTGAGTCTTCTCTTCTTGCTCTTGCCGACCCGGAGTCGGACTCTCTTCGTGCTGCCAGTCCTACTGTCACGGGTCTCCTTGCTACTGTTGTCACTGACCCTTCCTTTGAGTCCACTGCTGCGTCTGCCCTAGTTGCTGAGCTCGTCGACTTTGCTGCTCGCAGTCGCCTAGACTACGCCGCCAGTCTTGTTGCTGAGTCTGAGTCTGTCTGTCCTCCGTCCGTCGGGGGTGAGTGTGCCCTTGGCACGGACGTCCTTGAGGACAGGCAGGAGGAGTTCCATTGTCTGGCTTCTGCTTCACCTCATCTCGTGTCCGTACTGCTTACCCCTGAGGGAGACCCGGATGCACTTGACATCCCGACTCCGCGCTCTTACGCGGAGGCGATAGAGGGTCCCTACTCCTCTCAGTGGCAGGCAGCTATGGACGCAGAGATGGCTTCCTGGAAGTCCACAGACGAGGTTCCCCCGCCTGGGGCGAACATCGTCAGTGGCATGTGGATTTTCAGGGTGAAGCGGCCGCCGGGTTCTCCGCCTGTCTTCAAGGCGCGTTACGTGGCTCGTGGCTTCAGTCAGCAGCAGGGAGTTGACTACTTTCCGACCTTCTCTCCCACCCCGAACATGACCACTCTTCGGGTGCTGCTGCACATAGCTGCTCACCGTGATTACGAGCTTCACTCTCTTGACTTCAGCACAGCTTTCCTGCAGGGCAGCCTGCACGAGGAGATCTGGCTGCACCGCCCACCTGGCTTCACTGCGTCTTTTCCTCCTGGCACCCAGTGGAGCCTCCGGCGTCCAGTCTACGATCTCCGCCAGGCACCGCGTGAGTGGCACGACACACTGAGGACTACACTTGCGGCTATTGGGTTTGCTCCCTCTACTGCCGACCCGTCGCTGTTTCTGCGCACCGACACTTCTTTGCCGCCGCTCTACATCCTCGTGTACGTCGACGACTTGGTCTTTGCCACAGCTGACACTGCTGGACTCGCCCACGTGAAGTCTGAGCTGCAGAAGAGACACACGTGCACAGACCTGGGTGAACTGCGCAGCTACCTTGGCTTGCAGATCACCCGGGACAGAGCACGCCGCACCATTACCCTGACTCAGTCACACATGGTGCAGTAGGTCCTTCAGCGCTTCGGCTTCACGTACTCCTCGCCTCAGGCCACTCCTCTGCCTACTCGCCACTCGCTCTCAGCTCTGCCTTCGGATGAGTCCGTAGAGTCG
The DNA here is from genome assembly GCA_948144175.1 of Closterium sp. NIES-65. NCBI lineage: Eukaryota > Viridiplantae > Streptophyta > Zygnematophyceae > Desmidiales > Closteriaceae > Closterium > Closterium sp. NIES-65. The sequence goes on from CANXME010000398.1 coordinate 938,977, forward strand.
AGTGGCCCGTATGCAGAGCTTGTTGGCTGCCTCATGTACCTGATGACCTGCACTCGACTTGACCTTGCATACCCTCTTAGCATTCTCGCACGCTATGTTGCTCTTGGGAGACACAGACCGGAGCACATGGCTGCAGCGAAGAGGGTGTTGCGCTACTTGTGCAGTACGTCAGGCATGGGGCTTGTGCTTGGAGGGCAGAGTCCAGTGGTCCTCACTGGGCACGCGGACGCTTCTTGGGCTGACGACCAGGCTACGCAGCGGTCGTCACAGGGTTACACCTTCAGCCTTGGTTCCGGCTCTGTTTCGTGGCGGGCTACCCGCTCGTCTTCTGTTCTCGGCTCCAGTTGTGAGGCTGAGATCTACGCCGGGGCCATGGCTGCACAGGAGCTTCGCTGGCTCACCTACCTGCTGACTGACCTCGGAGAGCCGCCTCGTTCTCCTCCAGTGCTGTACGTAGACAACAAGGCCATGCTGGCCTTGTGTCGAGAGCAGAGACTGGAGCACAGAACGAAGCACATTGCTCTCCGCTACTTCCTTGCTCGTGAGCTGCAGCAGCGTGGTCAGCTGCGTCTTGCGTACGTGGCCTCTGAGGCCAACACTGCTGATATCTTCACCAAGGCGCTTGCGCCTTGTGATCATCAGCGCTTCAGTACTCAGCTGGGTCTTGTGCCTGCCTTGCCTCACTTGCTCACCTCTTGACCTTGCTTGTACTGTTACATATATATATACACATGCTCTTGCTTGTCTAGCCTTTTATATATATATGTACTCCTGCATGTGAACTGGCCTTGTGGCCTTGACCTTGTGCTCGGAATGTGTGGTGACTTTGTGATCCACCCTGAGCTTTCTTTGTTTTTCTTTGCTTGAGTGGTCTTGTGACCCCTTGTACTCCCCCACTTGTGTCAGAACATCATAGCTTATGCTTTTGTGTAGGCTGTAGTGGGGTAGCCTATATGGGGTACAACCCAATTAGGGTTAGTACTTGTACCCAACTCTTTCATACTGCATACATTCTTGTTCATTTACACACCGGGCGGCTCTACAAGATGAAGTTGGAGATTAAGTGCGGTGCTAGCAACACGAAGAACGGCGTTGTCTCGCTTCCCGCTGTTTCAACCGATCAAGTCAACAACAAAGGGAGTATCTCCCAAGCTGAGGTATGGCATGCACGCTTGGGGCACGTGGGAGTGCAAGCATTGAAAGAGTTGGTAAATCACAAGAGCGTGGAAGGATTGAGTTTGAGTGAAAGTGCAGTCAAGTCCCTTTCTTCCGTTCCATGTCCATCTTGTGTGGAAGGTAAGCTAGCTAGAAATCCATTCTTCCCTTCTAAGTCTCAGTCAAGGGACCTCCTAGAGTTGGTCCACACTGATGTCTTCGGCCCCATGCGAGACCCTACTCGAAACGGTAAGATATATTTGGTGTCTTTCATTGATGACAAGAGTCGTTTCTCGTGGTCCTTTTTCATCAACACCAAGGATGAAGTTCACAAGTGTTTCAAGCAATGGCTAGCACTTGTTGAGAGAGAGTCAGGGAAGAAGTTACTCACCTTGAGGTCGGATCGAGGAGGTGAGTACATGGGGAAAGCGTTTCAGGGGGAGTTGTTGGCATTGGGCATCAAACAACAGTTCACTTGTCCCTATAGTCCTCAGAAAAATGGAGTGGCAGAGAGGTTTTATCGCACTATCCAGGCTATAGCTACCACTTTCCTTCAGTTCAAAGGCCTTGACAAGCTCTGGTGGGGTGAGGCAATCACTATGGCAATTTATGTTCGCAACAGGAGACCCACAAGGCCCTTACCGGATGGTGTAACGCCATATGAGGCTTGGTTTGGAGTTAAACCAGATCTGTCTATGCTTCGTGTTTTTGGTTCCATGGCCCAATACCGTGTTTTAGATGCAAAGAGACTCAAGCTGGACAGCAAAGCTCATTGGGGCCTCTTCATCGGCATGAGCAATGAGAGCAAGGGATGGGTCCTTTGGGATCCTGTCACCAAGCGAGAAGTGGTTTCAAGGGATGTTGTCTTCTATGAAGACATGTCCCTTGCAGGTTGGCACAAGTTTTCCTCTTCCTCCTCTCTACCCTCTATCCAACAGGAACCAGCAAGCGCACCTGAGGAAACAACACAAGAGGAGGAAGAAGATGACACCGATTCCGACCATAGCGGACCGATCATCGATCTCCCTCAAGCCGTCGTCAACGATTCCAGCCGTGCCACGCCAGTGCCACCAGCAGCTACTCAACCAAGTGGAGATGAAGTTCAGCCATCAAATGAAGACAATCCACCGCAGCAAGTCACCGTTCCATCACCACCAAAGGAGCAGCAGCCAACAGTCACAAACCAGCCAGCTATATCAACACCAACCTCACAATTTCAACGCCAACCAGATCAGCCCACCACTACGCCATCAAACCCATCACCAGCCATCACTCCAGAGGCAACTACAGAAGCTCATCATCATCCCATGCAGCAGCAATCAACAGCTACAAGACCCCAAGTACCTACATCAACACCATCTACGACTCTTCCTAGCAACAAGTCAACCGTCACCGCAACACCTCGTTCTCATACCACACGTTCATCACTTGTTCCAACGTCAAGCCAGCTCATAGCACGAGGATCACTACAGCGAGTCACCACCAACACCAGCTCCAACAGTCCACTTCTTCACCCAAGACCTTTCTCAACTTCACCCCCACGTCCCGGATTCGGTCGTCATCAGTTACCACCATCTTCAACACCGAGCAACAACACCAACCAGCCCCAACCATCACCACCTCTCGACAAGGCAGAGTCATCATCAATTCCCAAGCTTCTAGTCTCAACATCCCCACCAAGAGCATCTTCACAACCAACTATGCCGACAAACGTTTCAGCTTCACCGCCACGAGTCACCATACCTAATCATCAAGTCAACACCGATAATCAAGATATTTCCACGCCAGGAGAAGAACAAGCAGCCGTGCCGCCGTCGTAGCCGATGTCGCAGCCGTTGTCTCAGCCGGAAATGACCGCATCAACGCAATCAAACACTGTGAGACCGAACCCTACCACTAATGTGTCTCAGCCAAGTGAGGAGTTTGGTAAAGGTAAACGAGTCCGCAAGGTAAAAAAGCCCTTCACTTTCATGGTTGACATGTCATCAAGGTGCACATGTGAGGAGAGTGAGAATTGCATTCACAAGAAGGTAGAGGCAATATGCATGGCAGCATCACACCTTCCGCGAGAGCCCTTGAGTCGTCGTGAGGCAATGGCAAGTCCCGAGAGAGAGCATTGGTTGAAAGCAGAGGAAGAAGAGATTGAGAGTCTCATGAAGCGAGGTACATGGCGTCTTGTTGAGCCACCTCCAAGGAAGAAGGTAATTGGTGTCAAATGGGTGTACAAGATCAAGGTAAAAGGTGATGGTAGCCTCGATAGGTACAAGGTTAGTGGCAAAAGGTTATTCCCAAATTCCAGGTCTTGACTTCACCGAAACCTTTGCCGCGGTAGCAAAGTACACCACGGCAGAGTCCTCCTCGCCATAGCCGCATATCTTGGTCTCCATATCCATCAAATGGATGTCAAGAACGCATTTCTCTACGGTGTCTTGGAAGAAGAGGTATACATGGCACAACCCGAAGGTTATGATGACGGTACGGGTCGAGTGTGTCGCTTGGTAAGTCCCTTAATGGTCTCAAACAGTCCCCACGGGTTTGGTATCATGCTCTTGAGCATGTACTTTTCAAGCATGGTTTCACAAGGTCCATGAGAGACAACGCTCTGTACTTCATGCACACGAGTGAGGGGGAGTACATTTGGCTCTTGGTATATGTCGATGACCTCCTCCTAGTCTCAGGTTCTCTTGATCTTCTCAACAAGGTGAAAGGTATTCTCACAAGTGCATTCACGATGACCGATCTTGGTGAGCCGAGTCATTATCTTGGTATGAACATTGTGAGAGATCGTAAGTCACGGTCCATCTTCCTATTCCAGCAAAGGTACATCCAAAAGGTCCTTGAGAGGTTTGGTCTTGATGATAGCAAGCCATCACCTACCCCACTTCCTTCCAACTTTGTCCCTTTGTCTTCACATCAGCCCTATGAAGAGAGAGAGTCAATCCTTGATATCATAGGTATTAAGGAGTTGTGTCTTGAGGAGAGTGAGCATCATGGTGAGAATTTACTTAAGGTATCCCCAAAAGTCCTAGCTCTCTACCAAAGTCAGGTTGGGTGTCTCATGTATGCAGCCCTATGCACAAGGCCCGACTTAGCATTCACGGTATCTAAGCTAGCTCAACACATGAGTGCCCCTTCACCTATTCATATGCATGCAGCCAAGCGAGCTCTTTGGTATCTCAAAGGTACTTCTAATCATGGTCTTCTCTTCTAAGCCAGCCCATATGCAAGCTCCCTCCAAGGCTTTACCGATGCAGATTGGGCGGGAGAATTGAGCACACGCAAGTCTACCGGCGGCTACATCTTCCTCATGTGTGGTGCCGCTGTTTCTTGGCAATTGCGCAAGCAAAGTTGTGGGGCACTTTCAACAACCGAAGCTGAGTACATGGCAATGACCGAAGGAGCAAGGGAGGCAATCTGGTTACGTGGACTCTTGGAGGACTTGAGGCAGCCGCAAACTCAACCAACTCCGCTCTACGTGGACAACAATTCAGCCATAGCTCTTTCCAAGAACCCAGATCATCATGGGCGTACAAAACACATCGAGGTGCAGTACCACTTCATTCGTGAGCAACTAGAGAAAGGAGTTCTCGCCGTCAACTTTTGCCGTTCATTCGATCAAGCAGCAGATTTCATGACCAAGGTTCTTCCACATGATGCATTCAACATGTGCAAGGCAAGAGCAGGCCCCATGACACTTCATGAAGCAGTAGAGCAGTTTGAGGAGAATGAGGAGTGTGAGGGGAAGAGACGTGGGCAGCAGCATGAAGTGTATGCTAAGGAGATGTGAAAGGAGCATCATCATGGGTGTATGTGTGCTTCGGGTCTGGTGCGAGGGGGAGTGTTGGAGAATCGAGTTTCTGCCGCCCCAGCCCTTTGCACACAAGCAGCAGCAAGGGGGAATGTCGGCGATGAATCAGAGGCTTTGGGAAGTACTTCGAAAGTTCCACCACCAATCAGATTTCAGCCGAAGACTCGATACAGTTCAAAGCTGCCTTCAAACCGAAGTGTTGGCAGTTTCTACAGGTTTCTACACATCAGAATCAGCTATGACAGAAATATCCAGAGTTTTCTTATTCATGCACCTCATGTGGCACTCAAAGTCACTCAAGGTCCATCCAATCTAGATTGTGCCCAAGTTACCAGGGAAGTTACATTGTCTATCAGCCTAGTTTGAGCTTTCAATCTGTCTTGTTTGTGATGCCTATAGAGTTGTGCTTTAGTGGGCTTGTTAATCTTGAACATAGTGAAGTTTTACCTCATCCAGTCAATTCCAGCAGCCCTGCTAAGACTTTCTAGCCAAGTTTCCAGCCCTCCAGTAGTCACAGCTACTCTGTTTTACAAGTCGCAGGTCGACTTCAGTTTAGTGTCCAACTTCCTTCACACCGTTTGAACTAGGACACACGATTCCCTCGCGAATGTTTAGGAGAGCGCAACGAAACGGGTTACCAGCAAAAGTTCGACCCGATTCTCGAACGTCTACATCAAAAGAGACGCGCCCTTAGTTACTGAAGTATACAAATCATAACATGAGATTGAACTGCATTCAAGCCGAGACGATTGCTGTCCTACGTTCAGAACGGTGGAGTCAACCCGCATAAACGAGGAAACCAGTAATTTGGAAATGCGCTCAAACACAAAAGTGATACATGCATTTGCAGCTAACAAAAAATATAAACAAGAGTTAGAAGTAATCAATAATACTGCATCATGTGTTAGGGGCACACAATTGATTCAGCGCACTTCGAGGTGAAAGAGTACTAGGGACTAGCACACGCGCCGCACAGGAGAGGCGGGGAGATGCAGGCAGATCGCAAAGAAAAGGGCATAAGGTGAAAGCGTCAACCCGCTGCTGTCTTCTGCTGTCTGCCGCTGCTGCTGCCCACTGCTGATTTCGCCATTCAACGGGCTACCCGAGAGTATGTACATCATAGTTGAAAGAAGACCATTTGATTTTTTGGACCCAATGCTGCTGGTTGGCTCAAGGCCCAGCCCAAAACAACCGAAGCGACCTCAAATTGGGTCTAATATTGTTTGGTAACACAGAAACAGTGTTTATGTAGGGATGGTAGAGCAAGAGTGTCCATACAAGACGGCACAATCGCATCACCACCATCTGTGTGACCGCATCCCACCCAACCCATGATGGATGGAAGCTTCATCGCCCCCATGATCTTCAGTTATGTTGCACAGTACACTATCACATGATTTCCATAAAAACTTCTAGTATCAGGAGAAACCTAACGAGTCGAAGAAAATCAACGTAGCCCTCCGATCACCAGTAACGATTTTCGCAGTACTCAGTTATATCACTCACCAACAACAGACTTAGCACCAGTCAAACACAGTCAATGTCATGGGGACACCGACATGAAATTGTTAAGACACTCTGATCGAGACGCGGAAGGAATGAAAACGGTTGTTCAACTGCGACAACTGTCACAGCTTGTAGCTGAATAGGTGGATGCCTCCTGCACGACAACATGCGTTTCGTTACACAGAGGCTTCCCGATTACAGCATAGAAAATCCCGCCACGTTTGGAAAACTACGTTGACAGCCGCAACTGTGGGCATTGATCCGCTTTGACAGCCAGAGAGAGCTACGGCGTGTGCAAAGTGCTGCATGTAGCTCGACGTCGGGCTACGTCGAGGTTGCTGGGCAAGGTAGGTGAGCTAAGGGGTGCCATTTCTGTGTTCAAAGTACGCTTCAAAAATTGCTGACGCCAGCATCGCCATTTGTACGGAATTGTGCAATGATGATGGACACAGAAACGGTCAACCAAAATAAACTTGAGCGAATCTTTACAGTGTTTGCCAGACCACGTTAGACAAATTCACAGATTGGCATGAACTGTAATCTCAAACATTGCGAACATTTTCATTGCGTGATGAGATGTTCGCAAACAATAAACGCTCTCGAAAAAGCATTTGCGATTTCAGGTTTTGGTCCCAATTCAATTCTTCGACAGTCTCAATTCAATTGTTACTATTAAGGCCGGCATTTGTCCTGAGCGGACAGTTCGTCGCCGGCAATGTGTTCAAAGTGTGCCATTCGACGTCGACCGACGTCAGAGGCTTGACGTCACTCGACGTCGATCTCCGACGTCAAAACTGCGTCCAAAATACGTCGAAATACTTCGCACCGCCATGAGCATGGTTTAGGCCCAGAATTCGAGCTGAAGCTACTGTACAATATTACAGATTGTTGGGAAAAAATAAACTCATAAGAGCTGTCATCTCGACCTCCACGACTGTACCAGAGTGGACTGGGAGTGCTCACATGGACTAGGATTCTAGAAGGAATGACAGAATCGTATCCGATGAAGGATGCCTCAGTTGGTATCCACAACGAATGGATGGAAAGGGTTTGTGGTGAGGACGACCACTCCACTTGACGCTCTGATCCTTCGAAGTTGGCAGCAATTCAATTATCTATTCTTTGACAACCAATCGACAAAATAACTCTGACTCTTATTAAACAGGGTAGAGGCAGCTGATGTCCTTCTCTTCATTCTGACAAACTGTAGCCCACATTCTGTATCATTTCATTCATGTACACCCTGTTTCGCGCCACACTGACATTCGCCATATTGACAAGCCGGTTGTACTGACATCAATGCGTCCAAAGTGGTCCCAGAACATACCGTATATGCACTTTTGCCGCACGAAACCGAACTCAAAAAAACGTTTGTTTTATAAACCGTTGTCTACCGTTCTCCTGAAGTGCATTTCGGTTGCAAGCACCAGCCCGCTGAATCCAAGCACACGTGCGCACTGTAGCCGGGGCTCCCGATTGTTCAAACATCGAGAAACAGGGTGTAGCATCAGAAACAAAGGGGGGGTCACCTACACATCTCTGCTTGAGAGCACCAGAATCACTGCCTGCTTCTGAGTTCTTCACCAGCGCTACTACCGCGGTACCTGCGCTACATTTGAGACGTCTCATAAATAGGTATCTACCGCGGTACAACTGCAAAACGCAGGTGTAGAAGTACTAGTAACATGATGGACCTGTGGCAGATCATCTGAAGAACTATGATGAAGTAAAGTCAACTTTTTGAAGAATTTGCTACCAGAGCAGCTCAAAAGCTCAGAACCGCGGCCATGGAACCGTGCTTCGCCCATTCGGAGCGCTTAATAGGAAGCCCAGGCGCATCGCCCGCGGAACGCAACGATGACCGCACTACGAGAAGTTTTCGTACTAGTACTAGTTCAAGCACCAGTAGTAGAGATCAACGTGAAAGCAGCCCTCTGCTCGAGTCTCAGACTCTTTTCACTGGCACGGCGACGTCGGACGGGGATCGGAACGTGCCCACAGGCGGTGAAACTTTAAGTCCCTCAGGGTGCCACGGTGGCACTACCGTAGTGACGGATCATCACATTACTAGTAGCAGTACCACTAATATTGCTAGTCATAGTACTAGTAATGGCTCTACTCCGAGTCGTAGCAACGACGGTCCTAATACCACTCCAGCCGCAGAACACGCCGGAATTGCGTGGGAAGGCGGCAGGGACGCGCCGGCGCCGCCGGGAATGGCGGCGGTGGTAGGCAGCGACGGTTTGCGCAAGGGGCCGTGGACGGCCGTGGAAGACGAGCTGCTGTGGCAGCACGTCAGACAGGTGCGCCAGCGCCGCGCCGCCATGCCTGTTTTTTGAAACAGAAGGGGGCATACCACGATCATCATATCATGAGATGGTATAATTGGGAGGCCCATAACCGCCCGTTGGACAACGCTATGACAATTAGTCAGATTGTCTCCCCTGTCCACCTTTCCCTCTCCCAACCTCTCCCAACCTCTCCCAACCTCCGAAAATCACCTTAATGCCTGGTCACGGAGGAATCCTCAAAATCCCTCCTACCTTCCCACCCAGCAGTCCGACTGGAGCAGTCCTCCACACCTAGTACCCAACTTGAAAATCCTCGTCGAGGCAGCGGAGCTTTCCCATCCCCCCTCATTCTCCTCCCCTCTCCCCCCTCCCCCATTCTCTCCTGGCAGTACGGAGAGGGCAACTGGAACCTTGTGCAGCAGCACACGGGCTTGGCGCGCTGTGGCAAGAGCTGCCGGCTGCGGTGGGCGAACCAGCTCCGGCCGAACCTGAAAAAGGGCGGCATCACAGCAGAGGAGGAACGCACCATAGTTCGCCTGCAGCAGAAGTACGGCAACAAGTGGGCGCGGATCGCCTCGCATGTACGTGCTAGGATGGCCTGGGACTGGGGGTGCCAGTCCCACTGGGACGGTGATCTTGTCTGGTGTGTTGTGTTGTGTGTGTGTGTTTGTGTGTGTGTGTGTGTGTGTGTGTGTGTGTGTGTGTGTGTGTGTGTGTGTGTGTGTGTGCGCGCGCGCGCGCACGCGTGTGTGTGAGTGTGTGTGTGAAAAGGAGAGAGAATCACCCTCACCTTCCTTCGTCCCACTGCGTTTCCACCACCCTCCACCACCCGCCATCGCTCCCCTCATGCAGCTATCAGGTCGCACAGACAACGAGATAAAAAACTTTTGGAACACGAGACTAAAGCGCCGCAACAGAACCAGCATCTTCTCGTCCGCTCTCGGTTCCTCCGGCCCTCGCAACGTGGTCATTGCTCCCAGAATTCTAGTGCCACCATCGTCCCCCGGGGCTGGGTCAGCCCCTCACATTCTAGGGGGTGTGCCTTCTGCGTCCTCTGCTCTCGGCTCGAGTAATCCTGAGCACGCAGCACGAGTAGCCGCTCCAATGATGTTTCGCAACGCTTCCCAGGCTTCTCTTCCTCCTCCCCCTCTTCCTCCTCCAACTCTTCCTACTCCTTCCCTTCCTTCTCCTCCTCTTCCTTCTCCTCCCCTTCCATCTCTTCCTCCTCCTTCTCACCCTCTTCCGTCTCCTCCTCTTCCTTCTCCTCCCCTTCCCTCTCCTCCTCTTCCTTCTCCTCCCCTTCTTTCTCCTACCCTTCCCCCTCACACGCCTTCTCTTTCGCTTCGTCCCCCTCCTCCTCCTACAACGCCCTCACCTCCTCCCATCACTATGGCGGCTCCTCCTTCTCAGACGATTGGAGGAGGGCAGACGGCAAGTGTACATATCCCGGGAATTCAGCACAGCCAACTGCCGTGCAACACTTATGCCACCTTCCCAATTCAGCAGCAGCAGCAGCAGCAGCAGCAGCAACAGCAGCATCTACCATCAATCCATAGCAACCCAAGTACCAGCAGGAACGAGGGCACGGCTCAGCCACAGCAAACAGCAGCAGCAGCAACAGCATGGCACTCCAGTGGAAGCGGCATCAAGGAAACCATGGTCACTGCTGGAACCACCTATCCTCACCCGGGTCCCCTGGTAAGAGGCGAGTGGCAGCAGCTGCTGCTGGGGACCAGCAGCGAAGAAGACGAGATGGCCAGGGGGGAGCACGCAAGGGGGCAGACGCCGGGGGATGCGAGTGCCATGGCGGTGGATGCGAGAGTCGTGCGGCTGCTGGCGAGTCAGAAGCAGGTTCGTCCAGAGGTGCTCTGTGCTTCCTCAGATGTTAATCCGGGCGCCTCTGCCTCAGTTGCTGGCGGTAGTGGTGGTGGAATTGGTGGGAATGGCGGAGCAGCGAGAGGAAGAGGAGGAGGAGATGGGGCTTGTAAGTCTGCTGCAGTGGCTGCTACGATTGTGTGGGGCGTGAACTTTCCGCTGGCATCGCTGCTGCACGCACCCGCTCCCTCTCGCTCTGTGCTCCAGCCGCAACAGCAGACCCAGCAACAATGGCAGCAGCATCAGAAGCAGCAACAGCAGAAACAGCAGCAACAGCAGCAGCAGCAGCAGCAGCAGCAGCAGCAGCAGCAGCAGCAGCAGCAGCAGCAGCAGCAGCAGCAGCAGCAGCAGCAGCAGCAGCAGCAGCAGCAGCAGCAGCAGCAGCAGCAGCAGCAGCAGCAGCAGCGAATGACTGCACGGCCCGCTGTAGGGAGGATCGACGGCGGTACTGCACTAGTGTTCACCACTCCTACTAGTTGGGATGCAAGGGGCGGAGCATCAGAGATCGCAACGGCACATGAACAGCAGCAAGCACACCGGCATGCATACACGCACGGGCAGGAGGACGGTATTGGGGGCAGTAGTGGGGGTGACATGGGGGGTGTGATGGGTGGTATGGGGGATGCAGTGGTGGGAGAGGAGGATGGAGAAATGATGGACCAAGATAAGGTGGAGAGGGTGGGTAGACTGAAGGCTGGAATGTCGGAGTCTGACGGACTGAGTGGCGCGGGGGTTACGACTGATAATACCCCCATGAGTTTTGAGGGTATTGGCAGAGGTGGCCCCACGGGCGGATGCGGGTACAACCCATCCGACGGGGACAGTTGGATGGCAGAGGCGATGGATGTGTGGCTGGGTGGTGGCGCTCATGCCACGCATGGCACCCACGCTGGTCAACCCGGTCAGCCTGGTCAACTCGGTCAACCTGGTCAATCTGGTCAACTTGGTCAGAGTGGCGGTGACGAGCTGGAGCAGGTGGTGCTGGCAGCACAGGGCGGCACAGGGCACAGTGTTGTCACTGCTACTGTGTCTGGGCCAAACAACATCGGAGCTGTGAGGAGCCAAGAGAGCAGCGGGTGGAGTGGGCGCAGAGAGGGCAGGGAAGGCACTGAGAATGCTGGTGGACTGGAAGCAGCAGCAGCAGCAGCAGCAGCAGCAGCAGCAGCAGCAGCAGCAGCAGCAGCAGCAGCAGCAGCAGCAGCAGCAACAGGCACAGAAGAAGCAGCAAGAGGTGCAAGAGCGGCGGGTGCAGCATGTGTGTTTTCAGGGCCGGTGGAGGCATTTCTTGACAGCCACTGGCAGCCGCTGCTCCAGGATGCTGCCCTGCTCTCTCACACACAGCGGCCGCAACAGGAGCAAGTCGTGCCAAATCTGCAGGGGCAGCAGCAGCAGCAGCAGCAGAAAAGGATCAAGCTGGATGCACTGGGTCGGCAGCAGTCCCTGCCTCAGCCGGAGCTCCACCAGCCACTCTCACGGCTAGTCACCAGGCGCGGATCCCTGCCTGACATGCTCCATGCACTGCCAGCCCCTACGCTCCAATGCACCGATCACTCGGGCCATGGCTCTCGCAGTGTTGCTGCTGCTGCTGCTGCAGCAGCAGCTGTCTCCCACCTGCAGATTGATGCACCTGCAGGCGCAGCAGCAGCAGCACAAGTGCAGAGGGGGCGTGGCATGGGGCATGCGGCATCTCTCCCTGCGTCCCCTGCGAGAGAGGGATGTGCGAGTGTTCCGACCTTCTCGCACTTTTGGCACTTGGGGTCACGACCCCATAGCAGCCTTGCTGCTGCTGCAGCAGCAGTGACAGTGGCAGGACCCGCATTGGCAACAGCTTCTTTTCCTGAAGCAGCAACAGCTGAAGCTGGCACTGACATTGATGTAACGAGTTCCCCAATGACTAGCTCGGCTCATCCCACCACAAATAACAATAATGTGCAGCATGCAGGAGTGATGGAGTGGAGAGGTGATAAGATCCCATCAGAATCCCGAGTATGGATTGTGGGTGTTCATTCACCATCGGTGTTTTGGGATATGGAGTCACAGTTACTCGCACAAACACCGCCACTTGCCCACGTCGCCTATGGTAAGTCTTCCGAGTTGCAATTTAGGGAGCCATATGGCAATTGTCCCTCCACTGGATCAAGTTTCTTACCGAAATGATTTGAGTCCCGGTTAACAATGTTTACATTGCTTTGAATATTGCTTGTATATTGTATGATTATTCATATTTACTTCCATGAAGTGGAACCCATCCATCGTGTTTTACTGCGCATTTCATGCGGTTGCCTGACAGAAACGAGGCCTTCATAAAGTTGACCTAATGAATGGAGGTTGTCCACAGTCAGGTAAAACGAGCCACATCACCTTCGCAAAATACTACACTCTAGCAAGTATTCGTAAGTAATTGTTACGGGTGCATTGAATCGAGGTAGCGAGGATTGCATTTAAGTGTTCAATGAGTACAAAGCATGGGCGAAAACTTATACGCAAAATTATGCAAACGGTAACACGGTGCGTGCGAGCTAGCTAGTGCTATGCTAGCGCGAGGTTTCGCGCTAGTCCCAAAGCGTAGGCCGACTCGGCTGCTCTATCAGTGCGAGGTTTGGTGACACAGTGCGCGCGAAGTTGGCGAAGCCCTGTTAGAAGTAACGGGCGAACAACGGCTGCTGCTGTACGTGATGTTGATGGTCGTGGTAAGGAATGTCGAGAAAATTCCTTACACTACTCCCCCCCCTCAAGAAGCCCCCTCCGCTACGCGAGTGTGCGTATATCGCGGAATGGTCCACAGTAGCGCGGTCGTAATTTCGGCACGACGGGAAGTCTTAAGTTCTGTGTGTCGAGGAATACGTAATCTCCTGACTGGTACGTGACTGGGCGGCGGTGGCGGTCAGCGTTGCGTTTAGCGATGGCGTTGGCTTTTTGAATTGCTTCGGTGGCTCTGGTGCGGGCAGCTTGCAGAATCTCAGCGAATTGCTATGCACGTGGCGTTGGGTTGTCCGGACTCGGCGTCATGGGCACTGTTGGGTTTTGCCCGTAGTTCAGGTAGAACGGGGACTGCTGCGTCGTCGCTGACGTGGCGTTGTTGTAGGCGAACTCGATCAGCGGCAGCTGCTTCTCCCAAATTGTCGGGTCGTCGCACGTGGCACGAAGCAACTGCTCCATCGTATGATTCGTCCGCTCCGTTTGACCGTCGGTCTCGGGGTGGTACGACGAGCTGAACTGTAGCCTGGTCCCAAACTACTCCCAAAGGTTCTTCCAGAAATTGCTGGTAAACTTCTTGTCACGGTCGCTGATGATTGGGGCTGGTTTCCTCTGTAGTCGAATGACGGTTGCGATGAACATGCGAGCGGTTTCTTCGGCTGATATTGATTTCCTGCACGCAGCGAAATGAGCCATTTTCGTCAGTCTATCAATGACGACCATTACCGTGTCGTTACCCCCAGGGTTCGAAGGTAACCCTATGACAAAATCCATTGTAACTTGCTGCCAGGCGCGCTCGGGCGGTGGAATTGGCTGCAACTGACCCGCCTTTCTTTTTTCGCGAGCTCTTCATCACCTGACACGTAGGACACGAGCCCACGTGGTGTTGTACGTCGGCAAATAGCTCCGGCCAATAGTAATACCGTTGCAGTTGTTGTCGCGTTTTTTCTACCCCGAAGTGACTTGAGGTAACCCTGTCGTGTGTCTCCTGTAGTAGCAGTTCCCTCAGTAGTGAGTACGCGGGTACCCAAATGCGGCTGGTGCCTGACTTTATGTGATAGACTCCTTCGGCCTCTACCAGGTGCTGTGAATTTCCGGTCGTGAAAAATGGGCCGGTACTGTATCAGTGGGTGAATAGGCCTGTTGGGTTGGTTTGGGTGAGTAGGACGGCGTGGAGTTGGGCTTGTGGGCGGGTGAGTGCGTCGGAAATATTTGATGCACCTTTTTTTTGTGTAACTGTGTAGTGGAAAATTGGACTCCAGATAGTCCAACAAGTGGATCTGTCGCAGACTGAGATTCGGTTGGGCACGGAGGTACTGTAGGGATTGGTGGTCTGTGTCAGTGGTCCATTGGTGATCCCCGATTGATCCTAGGAAAGGGCTACAGGCTCGTTGTCCTGGGGGGTTATGGGCGCACTGACCCGCTACTTAACAAGCCCTTTTATCCCAATGGTCTAGTGGCTGGGATTCTGACAGTCTGTCCGTACTATCACATCGGCACCGGTCAGGTAACTTCGCCACACTTTGAGCGCGTGCACGATCGCCAGCATCTCGCGGTCGTGTATCGGGTAGTTGCGTTCGGGCGGGGAAGCTTGCGGGACGCGTACGCGATTGGCTGGAGGCCGTACCCGAAATCCTGCAATAGTACAGCTCCCACAGCGATGTCACTTGCGTTGGTGACGAGCTCGAACGGACGGTGCGGGTCTGCGATGTGAAGTACAGGCGGCGAGCACAAGATTTTCTTGAGGGCCGAGAAGGCAGCTGGCTCTTTCTCCCTCGTGTGAACTGTTCCTAGGGCCCACCGTTTTTTTTTCCTGCCCGGAGCGCACTCAGCCCCTGCCCGAGTCGCGCTCCCCTCTCTCTCGGCCCCTAGCGGCCCAGTCGCGCCGCCCTTACGGCCCCGCCGCGTCGCGCCGCCCTTGCGGCCCCGTCGCGTCGCGCCGCCTTCGCGGCCCCGTCGCACCGCCCTCGCGGCCTCATCGCGTCACCCTCGCGGCCTCTTCGCGCCGCCCTCGCGACCTCTTCGAGCCGCCCTCGCGGCTCCGTCGCCCCACCCTCGCGGCCCCGGCGCCGCTCTTACCGGCCCAGGCGCCGCCCCTACCGGCCCCGTCGCCCTACCCTAGCGACCCCGCGGCCCCACCCTCGCGGCGCCAGTCGCCACCCTTCGTGGCCCCGCCGCCGCCCTTAGCGGCCTCATCGCCGCCCCACCCGGCCCCGCCACCGTCCCTTCAGCGGCTCTGCTGCCCTTCCCGGCCCCGCCATAACCGCCGTTGCCGCCGAGCCGCCGTAGCCGCCGAGCCGCTGTTGCCGCTGTCCCGCCGAGCCTCCGTTGCCGCCGAGCCACCGTTGCCGCCGAGCCGCCGTAGCCGCCGAGCCGCCGTTGCTGCCGTTGCCACCGAGCCGCCCGAGCCGCTCTGTCCGCTCTGCCCGGTCACTGCCGTCGTGGCCCTGTTCCTGCCGACGAGCCTCGGTCCTTCTCACCAGCCCGGTAAGAGTAGCGCCTCTACCACTGCACTGCCCTTAGCCTACTGCTCGCGCTACTAGTCCACTGCACTGCCCTTAGCCTACTACTGTCATGGCTACCCCTAGTGTCCTCACTTTTGACGCTGAGGGTTGGGCCATCGACTTTGACGTCTGGGTAGATGACCTGCAGCTTTTCCTACAGTGCGATAGGGCAGACGGTCTCTCCCTCTTTGACCTCACTTCTGGTGCCTCTCCTGCCCCTGCTGCCGATGCTGACGCCACTGTTCGCTCACATTGGGCCATACGCAATGCTGCTGCCCGTCTTGCTGTGCGCCGCCACCTGCCTACCACTGAGCATGCACACTTTAGTCAGTACAAGAGTGCTAAGACCTTGTACGACGCTGTAGTTGCACGCTACTCTTCCCCTGCCACTGCTGCACTTAGCCGCCTCATCCTGCCGTACCTCTTCCCTGACCTCGCCGCTTTTCCCACAGTCGCTGACCTCATTACGCACCTGCAAACTAGTGACACTCGCTACCGCGTTGCCCTCCCTCCTGAGTTCTGCGCCAAGAACCCCCCCCCCCTATGTACATCACCCTCTACTACGTAGTCAATCGGCTCCCGGACACCCTTCGCCCGGTCAGAGACCACTTTCTCTCTGTTTGCCCCACCACCCTCACCGTTGACCTCCTCGAGGAGCGCCTCCTAGCAGCAGAGAAGAGCATAGTCGCTGTAGGAGCCTCTCGTGGTGATCCTCGTGCCCCTGTCTTTGAGGGGTGCTCCCCCCCTCCTCTCTTGCTCTTTGTTGCCTCTGCTGCTGCTGCCGACCTTGTTGGTCTTGAGTCGGTCGGTGTGGCGTCTGCCCCTAGCGGGAGACACCGCACTGGCAAGGGCAAGGGGGGCAGGGGCGCTGGAGGAGCTAGCGGGGGCGGTGGAGGCGGTGGTGGAGGCGGCGGAGGGGGTGGGGGTGGCGGTGGGGGTGGTGGCAGGGGTGGGGGCGTCGGTGGCGGCAGTGGGGGCGAAGGCGCTGGCAGAGGTGGCGGTGGGGGCGGAAGTGGCGGAGGTGGCGGCGGTGGAGGAGGCGGCGGCGGAGGAGGTGGAGCTGGTCGGGGTGGCGCTGCGCAGAGGATCAGCTCCGGTGGTGGTCAGCGCCAGCAGCAGCAGCAGCAGCAGCGCACTCGTGAGATCCCCCCCCCTCAGCAGCTTCGTGAGTGGTACGCTGCACGCCAGCGAGGTGGGGTTACTGGTCCGTGCACCTACGTCCTACGCACCGGCGACCGCGCAGGTGAGCCGTGCGGGGGTGCGCACTCCACCCAGCGCTGCTTTGGCCGCCTGACGGACGCTTGGCGTCACCAGATCCCTGAGGCCACTGAGATCCCCTCGCTGGGGCGAGCTGTCTAGGGCGGGAGTAGCTATCTTTGACCTTGACTTTGATGCTATTCTTACTGAGGGTTGTGACTGTTAGTGTTGAGGGTGACTTTTACTGGTGTTTTCCGCCCGACCCGGGCATTGGGACCGCTGCTCTAGGTACTGGTGAGGCTGCTGCTCTAGGTGCTAGCGAGGCTACTGCTCTAGGTGCCAGTGAGTCTGCTTCCTCAGGTGATGGTGAGTCTGCTCTCTCAGGTACTGCGGCGTCCCACACCTTCACCCTTGACTCGGGGGCTTCTCGCTCCTTCTTTCGAGACCGCACCACACTCATGCCGCTTGGTCGGCCAGTTGCAGTCTCTCTGGCAGACCCCTCTGGGGGTCCTGTCCTTGCTCACTTCTCCACTGTCCTCCCGTGTCCGGCTGCCCCCTCTGGCACCCTGTCTGGTCTTTACCTCCCCTCGTTCTCTACGAACTTGGTGAGTGGTGCTGACCTGCAGGATGCGGGGGTTCACCAGTTCACTCCTACGAGCCAGCGAGTGACCCACTGCACGGACGCTCGGACGGGCCGACACTTGGCCACATTCACACGTCGGCCGGGGTCGAGCCTGTACACACTGACCACTGAGTCTCCTCGAGTCACTGCGTCTGGTCAGGCAGCTGCGTCGGGTCAAGTGTTTGCTGCAGCGTCCAGGTCTGGTCCTGAGTCTGCCCCCTGCTCGTGTCGCCTCCTGTCTCACGAGACTCTCCTCTGGCACCACCGCCTTGGTCACCCCTCCCTGTCTCGTCTCCGAGGCATGGCCTCCCGTGTCCTATTCTTTGGTCTTCCCCGGTCCCTCCCGCCCCTTCCTCCAAGGCCTGCCCCTCCCTACGTCCCCTGTGTCGAGGGGCGACAGCGTGCTGCCCCTCACTCCTCCCAGTTTCCTCCGACAGAGGCCCCGCTGCAGACGCTTCACATGGACGTGTGGGGCTCGGCCCGCGTCCGTGGACAGTGTCACGAGCGCTACTTCCTGCTGGTGGTTGACGACTAGTCGCGTTACACCACAGTCTTTCCCTTGCGCAGCAAGGGTGATGTCACTGAGGTGTTAATCGACTAGATCCGCGCAGCTCGTCTCCATGCCGGGGGCCTCCCTAGCTTTGCTGTGGACGGGGAAGGTTGGCGATGCGTCTGCGTTCCGTGTCTGGGGATCTCGGGCGTTTGTCCACGACTTGTGTGCGGATAAGCTGTCCCCTCGTGCTGCTCCCTGCGTCTTCCTTGGCTTCCCCCCTGATGCGCCAGGGTGGCAGTTCTACCACCCCACCTCTCCCTGTGTTCTGTCCTCCTAGGACGTCACGTTTGACGAGTCGGTCCCCTACTACCGTCTCTTCCCCTATCGCACTCCGTCCCTCCCCTCGCCGCCGCTCTTCCTTGTGCCAAGTCCCCCCCCCGGTAGACCCCCTTCCCCCTCAGGGTCTTGCCCCTTCAGGTGTGTCCCAGGTAGACGCAATCGAGCCTGTGGAGGTAGCTGGTGACTCTGGTGCTGCTGGTGGTGCTGAGCCTGGGGGTGCTGACTCTGGGGGTGTTGAGCCTGGGGGTGCTGAGCCTGGGGGAGCTACGACTAGGGGTGTTGAGCCTGGGGGTGCTGAGTCTGGGGGTGCTGAGCCTGGGGGTGCTACGATTGGGGGTGCTGAGCCTGGGGGTGCTACGCCTGGAGGTGCTGAGCCTGGGGTTGCGGAGCCTGCGGGAGCTGGGCCTACTCGTGTGGCGTCTGGCGGTGCTGGGCCTGGAGGTTCTCCGGGTGCTCCTTCTTGACGGGAGCCACTCTCTCCACAGGAGGTGCGTGAGTGGTTTGCGCGACGCTGGAGGCATGTTGCTTGAGCTGGAGGTTCTTTGACTGCTGAGGGTGCTGGTGCCACGGGTCCCGAAGGTGCTCGTACTGGGAGTACTGGAG
This sequence comes from Closterium sp. NIES-65, assembly GCA_948144175.1. Lineage (NCBI taxonomy): Eukaryota > Viridiplantae > Streptophyta > Zygnematophyceae > Desmidiales > Closteriaceae > Closterium > Closterium sp. NIES-65. Next base: position 958,067 of record CANXME010000398.1, read on the forward strand.
CTGGAGCCACTACATCTTCTCATGGTCCGACTGGAGCTGGAGCTGCTGAGGGTGTTGGCGCTGAGGGTACAGCTGGCGGTACTGGAGGCGGTCCTGCTGGGGGTGCTGCTGGTGCTCCTGGAGGTCTTGGAGCTACTAGAGCTGCTGGGGTGCTAGAGCAGGAGGTGCTGCTGGCACTAGTGCTGCCACTGGGGGTACTGGTGCTGTCCCTGCTGTGTCTGGCGTCGCTGCGCGGCCTCGGCCGTACTTCGATCCGCTCCTTGAGCAGGTTCTTGGGCTCCCGCCTTCTACTGGTCCTCCTCCTCCCTTAGAGTGTCCACAGCCTATCCCGTCACAGTTACAGTTACAGCTGGCCTCCCCACTGCCTGCTCCTTCTCCCTACTCTGGTCCTACTGGAGGTCTTGCTGAGCGTCGTGAGCCTGCGTCTCATCCTGCGTCGCCTGTCCGTGCTGCTCGCGCTAGTGGTCGTGGTTCGCGTCAGCATCCTCCTGTTGTCCCTGGCATGCACCAGATGTCTCTTCGTCCGTCCACTGCTCCTCTGCGTGCCCCTTTGCCTTCTCCTCCTAAGTCATCTCTTCCTTCTCTTGCGTCCTCCTCTTCCCCCGCCTGGAGCGAACATCGTCAATGGCATGTGGATTTTCAGGGTGAAGCGGCCGCCGGGTTCTCCGCCTGTCTTCAAGGTGCGTTACGTGGCTCGTGGCTTCAGACAGCGGCAGGGAGTTGACTACTTTCAGACCTTCTCTCCCACCTCGAAGATGACCACTCTTCGGGTACTGCTCCACAGAGCTGCTCATCGTGACTACGAGCTGCACACTCTTGACTTCAGCACTGCTTTCTTGCAGGGCAGCCTGTAGGAGGAGATCTGGCTGCTCCGCCCTCTTCGTACCCAGTGGAGCCTCCGGAGGCCAGTCTACGGTCTCTGCCAGGCACCTCGTGAGTGGCATTACACACTGAGGACTACACTTGCGGCCCTTGGGTTTGCTCCTTCTACTGTTGACCAGTCGCTGTTTCTGCGCACCGACACCTTTTTGCCGCCTTTCTACATCCTCATGTACGTCGACGACTTGGTCTTTGCCACAGTTGACACTGCTGGACTCGCCCACGTGAAGTCCGAGCTGTAGAAGAGACACACGTGCACAGACCTGGGTGAACTGCGCAGCTACCTTGGCTTGCAGATCACCCGGGACAGAGCACGCCGCACCATTACCCTGACTCAGTCACACATGGTGCAGCAGGTCCTTCAGCGCTTCGGCTTCACGTACTCCTCGCCTCAGGCCACTCCTCTGCCTACTTGCCACTCGCTCTTAGCTCTGCCTTCAGATGAGTCCGTAGAGTCAAGTGGCCCGTACCCAGAGCTTGTTGGCTGCCTCATGTACCTGATGACGTGCACACGACCTGACCTTGCATACCCTCTTAGCATTCTCGCACGCTATGTTGCTCCTAGGAGACACAGACCGGAGCACATGGCTGCAGCGAAGAGGGTGTAGCGCTACTTGTGCAGTACGTCGGGCATGGGGCTTGTGCTTGGAGGGCAGAGTCCAGTGGTCCTCACTGGGCACGCAGACGCTTCTTGGGCTGACGATTAGGCTACGCAGCGGTCGTTACAGGGCTACACCTTCAGCCTTGGTTCCGGCTCTATTTCGTGGCGGGCTACCCGCTCGTCTTCTGTTCTCGGCTCCAGTTGTGAGGCTAAGATCTACGCAGGGGCCATGGCTGCACAGGAGCTTCGCTGGCTCACCTACCTTCTGACTGACCTCGGAGAGCCGCCTCGTTCTCCTCCAGTGCTATACGTAGACAACAAGGCCATGCTGGCCTTGTGTCGGGAGTAGAGACTGGAGCACAGAATGAAGCACATTGCTCTTCGCTACTTCCTTGCTCGTGAGCTAGAGCAGCGTGGTCAGTTGCGCCTTGCGTACGTGGCCTCTCAAGCCAACACTGCTGATATCTTCACCAAGGCACTTGCGCCTTGTGATCATCAGCGCTTCTGTACTCAGCTGGGTCTTGTGCCTACCTTGCCTCACTTGCTCACCCCTTGACCGTGTTTGTACTGTTACATATATATATATACACCTGCTGTTGCTTGTCTAGCCTTATATATATATGTAATTCTGCATGTGATTTGGCCTTGTGGCCTTGAACTTGTGCTCGGAATGTGTGGTGATGTTGTGATCCACCCTGAGCTTGCTTTGCTTTGCTTGACTGGTCTTGTGACCACTTGTTCTCCCCTACTTTGCCTATAGGGGTGTGTCAGATTTATATGACTTAGCTGCTGTAGGCTATAGTGGGGTAGCACATATGGGGTATAGCTTTCTAGGGTTTGCACTTGTACCCAACCTTCCCTTAGTCATTCATTCTCGTTTCAGTTTTCTCATGACGGTGTATTCAAAGGATCCGTAGCGTGTTTGGAAAGTTGTTTTCAGGCAATCCGGTGGGTTGACGCGGATCTGGAGGTAACCTCCTCGAAGGTCGATTTTCGAGAAAACCTGGGCTCTACACAGTTGGTGGTTCAGTTCGTCGGCTCGTGGGATGGGGTAACGGGACTTGATGGTGACCCTATTCAGTGCGCGGTAATCGATGCACATGCGAAAACCCCCGTCTTTTTTCGGTGTGAACAGTATCGGTGCTGCGAAGGGTGAAGAACTCGAACGAATGAACTCTTTATTGAGCAGGTAATCCAGTTGCTTCCTTATCTCGTCCAGTTCGGGTTGGGTCAGTCATAACTGTCGCTGTACTGTCAGTTGCGCCCACGGTTCTAACTCTATCCTGTGGTCGTGCGGCCGCTTAGGTGCTAGTCCTATCAGCAGGTCATCCGGAAAAAGCACACTGTACTGCTTCAAGAGACTTGCCAAGTCATCCGGTACATCAGCAAGCAGTTTCTGTAAATCCCCCCCTTTGTCTGCTGCCTCGACTTCCCGAATGTCGATCGCATATACGTCAACTCCTGCCGCTACGTCGTGTTTGATCGTGATCGCATTGACACGCACCGACGAAGACTCTGGCGAGCCCCAGCTATCAGAATACTAAGCAAAAAGATAGAACATGAAAGAGGGGGTTGCACTAGCAAGCAGTTGAGTACATATAGGAAACCCTAAATTGGGCTGTACTCGCTATAGAGTACCCCATTATAGGCTAGACAAATACAACATTTTGACACACCCCCATAGCCAAAGTGGGGTGTAAGCAGCAAAGCAAGCAGGTAGAGCAATAGTTCACAATGATAAGCAAAGCTAGAGGCTCTCACAGAGGGCAAGTGAGGAGGAGGAGAGACTATGGGGGTGAGAAGATGGGAGGCGACGGCTGAAGCTGCAGACACACTATAGCGGCTGGCTCAGTGGCTATCGAAGCAAAGGCCCGGACTTCAGGAGTAACTGGCTCCGCGGCTACACCGAGCAGCTGGAGCAGCCGACCCACGGTTGACTGGCGACTACCGGACATTGTAGCCTCCGGACTACTGGCGTTGCGGACGACAAGATGGTTGTATCCACTCAACCTCCCCCGGCTGTCCCACACCCCTTTCACACACCCCTTGCTGTTCCCCTAGCACTTCTCACACTCCACCCCCCTTAGTACCACTCCGACGGCTCCCACGCATCCACCCCCCTCAGCGGCAGAAGCAGCAGTGGGAGACGGAGGAGGAGGAGCAGAGGAGGCCTCTTACAACCGTCACCCCCATACCCGCCACCCCCAAACCCTAGCACAGGCAGTATGGGGCGGGAGCAGGTGCACGCACGGCAGGGCAGGTGCGCGCGGACCTGGAGCAGGCTGAACGGGCCGCGCCTAGGCCTGGCGCTGGCCGTACCGGCCGCGTGCGGGCTGTACGGGTCGCGCGCGAGCCTGGCGCAGGTCGTACGGGCCGCGCGCGGGCCTGGCGTAGGCCGTACGGGCCGCGCACGGGCCTGGCGCAGGCCGTACGGGCCGCGCGCAAGCTGTACGGGCCGCGCGCAAGCCTGGTGCAGGTCGTACGGGCCGCGCGCAGGCTGTACGGGCCCCGCGTGGGGCCCAGAAGCGCTTCGACGGGCGACGGAGGGCGACGCGCAGGTTCCCGGGGGCGCTTCAATGGGCGACAGGGGGCGACGCGCTAGTCAACGGGGCAGGAAACCGCCGCGCGCCCCGAGCGCGCGGCGGGCAGAAAACCGCCATGTGCCCCCAGCGCATGGCGGGAAGAAAAAACGCCGTGTGCCACGGGGCACGAGACAGACAGGACAAAAGCGGAAGCTAATGGTGGGCCCACAAACCAGGAGCGTAACCGCTCTTGTAGCATGTCGAAATGGAAGGTAGAAAGATAGAGCATGAAAGAGGGGGTTGCACTAGCAAGCAGTTGAGTACATATTGGAAACCCTAAATTGGGCTGTACTCGCTATAGGTTACCCCACTGCAGGCTAGACAAATGCAACATTCTGACACCAGCGAGGTAAGGCGATGTTGTTACCATTCACTTGTACAGTGCAGTCACCCATCGTCCATTCGATTCGCGGATTGTGTCGTCGCAGCCAATCACGGCCGAGTAAAATGTCAGTTCCGTCGAGGGTTGTCGCGAGCATTTCCTGACTAGACGTAAAGCTACCCCCGCATCGGATCCGAACTCGGCCCACGCGTTCCCATATCGCCAGTGGCATGCCGTCAACCAGTCTTACGTCGATCTCAAGTAAACATCTGTCCAGTGGCAGTTTCAGATTTCGTGCTGTTGCAGTGTTGATCAGGCCGTGGCTGGCTCCCCTGTCTACGAATTTTTAACTAAGTCTGTCCCAATTTTCCTATTAAGCAGTATGGGGCTATCTACCGCAGTAACCTCTTTTTTCGGACGGGTGTGGTCGATTGCATGAACCGGCACAATCACTCGGTGAGGATCAATTGGGTTGGGCGAGCAGCGTGACCTGTCAGTAGAGGGCCCGTCTGCCACTGACTCCCAACGTTTCCCTGCCGCTTGGTCTGTTTCAGATTCCGTGCTGTTGCAGTGTTTATCAGGCCGTGGCTGGCTCCCCTTTCTACGAATTTTTAACTAAGTCTGTCCCAATTTTCCCATTAAGCAGTATGGGGCTATCTACTGCAATAACCTCTTTTTTCGGCCGGGTGTGGTCGATTGCATGAACCAGCACAATCAATCGGTGAGGATCAGTTGGGTTGGGCGAGCAGCGTGACCTGTCAGTAGAGGGCTCGTCTGCCACTGACTCCCAGCGTTTCCCTGCTGCGTCACCCAGGTCTGTGCACGTATGTCTCTTCTGCAGCTCGGACTTCACGTAGGCGAGTCCAGCAGTGGCGAAGACCAAGTCATCGACGTACACGAGGATGTAGAACGGCGTCAAAGAGGTGTCGGTGCGCAGAAACAACGACGGGTCTGCAGTAGAAGGAGCAAACCCAAGAGCCGCAAGTGTAGTCCTGAGTGTGTCGTACCACTCACGGGGCGCCTGGCGGAGACCGTAGACTGGCCGCCGGAGGCTCCACTGGGTACCAGGAGGGAACGACCCAGTGAAGCCAGGTGGGCGGCGCAGCTAGATCTCCTCGTGCAGGCTGCCCTGCAAGAAATCTGTGCTGAAGTCAAGGGAGTGAAGCTCGTAGTCGCGCTGAGCGGCTATGTGCAGCAGCATCCGAAGAGTGGTCATCTTCGGGGTGGGAGAGAAGGTCTGAAAGTAGTCAACTCCCTGCCGCAGACTGAAGCCTCGAGCCACGTAACGCGCCTTGAAGACAAGCGGAGAACCCGGCGGCCGCTTCACCCTGAAGATCCACATGCCACTGACGATGTTCGCCCCAGGTGGGGGAACCTCGTCAACGTAGGTGCCTGTGGACTTCCAGGAAGCCATCTCTGCGTCCATGGCTGACTGCCACTGTGAGGAGTAGGGACCCTCGATCGCCTCAGCGTACTATCGAGGAGTCGGGATGTCTGGTGCATCCGGGTCTCCCTCAGGGGCAATCAGCGTGGACACGAGATGAGGCAAAGCAGCAGCAAAACACTGGAACTCCTCCTGCCTAACGTCCGTGCTAAGAGCACACTCACCCCCGACGGACGGAGGACAGACAGACTCAGACTCAGACTCAGCAACAAGACTAGCAGCGTAGTCTAGACGACAGCAAGCAGCAAAGTCGACAAGCTCAGCAACTAAGGCAGACGCAGCAGTGGACTCAAAAGAAGGGTCAGTGACAACAGTAGCCAGGAGACGCGTGACAGTAGGTCTGGCAGCACGAAGAGAGTCAGACTCAGGGTCAGCAAGAGTAGGAAGAGAGGACTCTGGAGGAGACGGCAACGGGACACGCATAGGAGCAGTGGAAGGACGCAGTGCTGTACAAGTAGGAAACCCTAAAGTGTTGTACCCCATATTGACTACCCCACTACAGCTTAAACAGACTATAGCATATATAGTTTGACACAATTGCCTGGCATCCTCAGACGAGCTCGTGGACCTCGCCCCCTTGACTTCTCAAATCTTGGCGAAGAGTCATGGCAGCATCCAGAAGGTCGACCATGGATTCGCCGCAACCCTCACCCTTGTGAGATAAATTTGCTCCAACCTGGCCCCAACAGAATCTGTGCCACCTGCCACACACCCATAGCAAGTCGCACAGAAGAGGTGGAGAGACCTTGCGACGATTCAAGAGGCAGAAAGCACTGAGGTGGAACCCAAAGGCATAACGGAAATGGAGCTAGCTGTCACCACTCACCGCATTTTCGGGACTGTAGATGAAAGGCTGGAGCTGAAGGAGCAGCTGCGACCAAAACCGCGCACCGAAACCCTTCGCTGGATCCAGTAAGAAGCGCACTGCACAACCTTCAACAAGGAAAACTGCCCGCGACCCTACACCCGCAATGTCTACCACACAGTCATCGATAAAAATTGGAAAGATCCAGATGAACCTGAGGCGCTGAGCATCCACGAGGAAGAAGAACAGGCAAGGACAAAAAAGAAAGTAAAATTGCACGAAGAGTGCATCGCAGTAGGATGGGACGATGAGTGAGCACGAACGGAGGATGGGGAGGAAACGACGAAGGCACCGGAGCAACATGGGGATCCGCCACAGGTGCCTCGGGCACCGCACAAGGCTGGGGAGCTGGCGGATGGAGTGATACTGAGCGACGGGACTTCACCGAAGGCGAACTTACCCAGGAGGAAATCGAAGAAGTAGAGAAGGAGATGGCTGCTGAAAGACCTCCCCCACGAGTTGTTGTCCCGCTTGGACGACCCCCCCGCGCTATTCCCTCACCGCCCCGCTCGCCTCATCACTGGACAGATCCTTGGTCGGAGATTGAGGAGGGGAACGTGCCACCAACTCCTCCGCGTGACTTGCTTGGGCCAATCTCACACCCAGACCCATTCGCCCGCTTCATTGAAGGCACGCGGACTCCACTCATCATCATTCTAGTTTGCAACTTCCTTGCGCTCTACCTCACGACAGCACCTGCAGAAGGGGAGACAGAAGAAGGAGCAAAAGTAGAGGAGTCCGGCAACGAAGCAGAAACAGGAGGATAAGAAAGACCAGTACTCCGAATTCCCCACAAGACAGAAGCAGAGGCAGCAAAACATCACGCTCGTTACCTGCGCACCTTAGGAATCCGCTCAGATGAAGACCTCGCCCATTCCTCGCGCCAGACGTTCATCAACTGCCTTCGCGCTACTATTTTTGCCAGGAGCACTACTACGCCCCGACGGCACGGAACCACTCAGCACGTCTCACCTAACCTCCTATACCATTTGTCCCACTATAGCCCTCATGCACCAAGCCTACCCCTCCTTGGAGCCAAGCACCAATCGCTACAAGAAGCTGCAAAAAGTCTACAGTGATTTCATCGTGCTCACCTTTAACGGCATCAACGGCGAACGATACACGCTCACCTTCATGGACGCATACTCACGCCACGTCTCGATCGCCAACGTAGACGTTTGCTCCAAGGCTCCTGAGGTATTCCGCATCTGGCTTGCACGCGCACAATGGCAATCGGGGAAGAAGCTGAAAATTTGGCAAACTGACGGCGCCAAGGAGTTCCGCAGCCACGAACTGGAGAGCGTTGTCACAGAGAAGGGGATCAAGCATAAAATCTCACTCCCCTACGCTCACCAGCAGCAAGGCGTCGCCGAGAGGGTCAACCGCACCATCATGACAAAAGTGCGTGCCCTCGCGAACCAGTCCGGCCTACCCAAGAAACATTGGTCGTACGCCATGAACCACGCCGTGCGCCTGCATAACCTCCTCTCCATCACGGCCAGCAGGGGTAGTATTTCCTCACACATGAAGTGGACCGGCTCAAGGGGAGACACCTCCATGCTGAGGGTTTGGGGGTGCATGGTGCAATATCGGCCGACCTCGGCCACAACCGGCAAGTTCACTCAGCGCGCGCGCTGGCGCGTTCACCTGGGGCTCAGTCATGAGTACCACGGTTGGTTGATTCTTGACATTACAACAAGCAGATCGTCCCTGCTTGTGATGTTCTCTTCTTCGAGCGTCTCACCTTGGAGCAGTGGATCGAAGACGAATGTCACAACGTCGCACGCGCCTACGCCAACAACGGCCGCAGTTTTGCAACTCCCGAGGACGAGGTAGTAGTAGCAGCACTTGACCGCGACCCCGCCGACGACCATCCAGGCATTCCGCCCCGCCCGCGCGACGACGACAATGACGCCCCTGAACCAGGACCATCACGTCGCCACAACCCACCCAGCACTTCCGCACCTGCCCACGAGAGTTACAACAACGATGTGGTGGAGGCCACCACTTCTGACACTACTAATATGTCCCCTCCGATACCACTCGGCCTACACACGTCTGTCACTACTCTCACGCGAGTCGTCGAGCCCAAGAACCCTCGCCAGGCCCTAACCGGTCCTCATGTGAAGGAGTGGCGTGCTGCCATGGACGCGGAGCTGAAGGCACTGGAATCATGCAACACATGGGTCCTAGTCGATCGTGCAGTAGTGAAGGGGAGGAGGGTGCTAAGCAGAAAGTGGGTTTTTCATCTGAAAACTAACGTTGATGGCACTATCGAGCGCTTCAAGGCACGCTGGGTTGTACGCGGGTACGACCAGCGTCATGGCATTGATTTTGATCAAACCTTCGCTCCCGTCAGTCGTCACACCTCAGTTAGGATCCTACTTGTCATTGCCGCCGTTAAGCACTTGCCACTGCGGCAGATCGACATCAAGAACGCGTTCTTATACGCGCTGGTGGATGCAACCATCTTCATGGAGCAGCCACATACCTACGGGGAAGGAGACCTCAGGGCCTATCAGCTGAAGAAACCCCTCTACAGGATAAAGCAGGCGTCGCGCCTCTGGCAACAACATCTGCACAAAATCCTCCTGGAAATCGGCTTCAGGCAGCTGTCGCACGACCCGGGAATGTACCACCTCCACTTCAACAGCGATTACATCCTCCTGACCGTCTATGTCGACGATCTACCCTACACAGGCACCTGCAACAGGCTCCTTGACCAGTTCGAGGAGAACCTGGCGCAGCGCGTTGACATCACCATCATCCACAATGTCACACAGTTTTGGGGGCTGGACATCACCTACGTGCCAGAAGCAATTCACCTGTCACCCTCCAAGTATGCAGAGCAGCTAGGGGAACGCTTCAACATCTCACCCGCATCGCTGTCAACTCCTTATCGCAACCCCAGCGCCAACTAGGAACTGGACAACAAACCTCTGTCGCCCGCAGGACTCCAACTGTACAAGCAGCAAGTGCGATGTCTGCTATTCGCCTCTGTCTCATGCCGACCCGACCTTTCGTATATCGCCAGCCAACTGGCACAGTACTTTCGCAAGCCAGTAGCTGAGAACCAGTTGGACCTGAAGCGAGCCCTGCAGTTCTTCATTTCCACACCTGACATCGAGCTCTCCTACTCCACGCTGACGACAACCTCATTCAACCTCAACGGCTACGTGGACGCAGATAATGTCGCTGATTCTGCGAATCGACGGTCACGAACCGGCTTTGTCTTCCGATTGGAGCCAACAGGACCAATCTCCTGGAACTCACAGAAGCAGGAGCTGGTTGCCCTGTCATCGGTTGAAGCATAATACATCGTCGCGACAGCAGTAGTTCGCGAAGGCCTGCAGGAGCTGCTGTAGGAAGCGAAGATCCCAACTTCGCCTACCTTTAGCCTTCACTACGACAACCAGAGCGCCATGAAGATCGCGAACAAGCCAAGGTTTTTGAACCGCACGAAGCACATCGTACTTCGGTACTTTTTCGTCCAAGACGAAATTGACCAGGGCAAAGTTGATCTCGCGTACTGCCTCACTACCGAGATGGCAGCCGAATTCCTCACCAAGCGACTGACACGTCAGCAGTACAAGCACTGCTTCGACCTCACCGGAGTAGTTAAGCGAGTCAGGTTCTTGCACGCCCAGGAATGAAGGGGAGTGTTACGATATGAAACCTTATGAGAAGACATTCATATATGCTATATGAGTCGACTCTACCGAGTATAAGTCGAGGAGTCAGAAGAGTCGAAGCGACGCTGGTAACCATCTGACCAAGACCGATGCATGCAGAAACATTTGAAGTGAAAAGAGCGGGAACATGTTTGAAACGGGTTCCCGCGCCGCACGATTTTGAACTACGATGCAATGAGGGAATGTACCCCTTATTGTACATGGCTAGCCTAGGTATCTTCGTATTCCTTTGTATTTCCTACATAAACTCGATGTATGCATGCTATAATTAATCTCCGTCATTTATATTCACTCTGACCTGATGTCAATATTTCCGCTGCAACACAACTCTGCCATCAATCCTGATTGATCCTTTGCTAAGTCCCACTTGAGATTGTAATATTGGCGAAGCCCCGTTAGCAGTAACGGGCGAACAACGACTCCTGCTGTACGCGATATTGACGGTCGCAGTAAGGAATGTCGAGAATATTCCTTATAGTAATTGATATCTCTAGTAAACTTCACGCCTAGTCGTTATTTTGTTTTTGGGTTAAATAGATTATCAAACGTAGATACATCCACAGTCGTAACTGCCTATCAAGCGGTGGAGTACAACTGTGTGATTCGGTGGAAGCGCTCGCCGAATCGCATGTACTTTCAGCAGCAGAAGGGAACATCGTGCGCCTGGCTTATCCAACCCAGCCCAACCAGAACATCTGACCCGAGTTGGTCCGTCGGAGACTCATCTTGCACCTCACTACAGTAGCAAGCTCCTCCACTCTCCTTCCTCCTTGTGCGGTAGTGCGCCCCCCCACTTCTCGGCTTTCCTTTGTCAACGCTGCCACCAATCTGATCTGCTTGTACCATTTTCTTGGTGCCCTGAAGTCGCTGGAGCGCCTCCGTCGCCACCTTGGTCACACGTTTCGCTGCCACCACCGCCACTGCCGTATATCGCTCCGCCCTATCACTCCTCCCTTGATCATCACATCCTACCACACTCCAATCATCTCATCTTACCGTAAGCGACAGACACTATATTCCTGACGCCGCATCGTGCCATGCGTCTCGTCCGCCGTTGTCGCTGGCGCCACATAGCGCACCCCATTCTCCTGGTCGCCTGGCACACCGCTAACAACCCTCCAGTACCTCGTTCTAGCGGCGTAGTGGAGTGTGTGCATCTCAGGTGCAAGCTACGAAAGCAGCCGGGAATTTTCTGTCGTTTTCTGCGTCAAGATAGGCTACGTGTCGACATTCCACTGTCACGCCACAGCACACGGCACAGTCCCAATATCCTCATGACAGCTGTGACAGCTACACAGCCCGCCCAAGCCGATCTCCATAGGAAAAGAAAGTGGCACTCGGTATTTCTCGGTTCTGGCCGGATCCATTGGCAACGCCATGTACGTGAGAATGCGATCACGCGAGCCCCATTTTGCGTCCACGGCGGTGCGCGATCCATTGGGAACGGTTCGCACCCACGACTGGAGTGCCCCATCATAGAAAGGCCGCGGCGCAGTGCCGTCATGATGCTCGACAAAACACCCATATTTCTCTCATAAATCGCGAACCTCGTGTAAGCTGCACGGTGTCCATCGTTCCAACATCCATCCACAGAGCTCGTAGCTTTCACGGAGGTTTTCCGGGCTCTTAGTTTTGCCGCTTCTGTGCTCCTCCGCTTCTGCAGCTTGTGCGCCCTTAGGCGGATTAGGCCCTTAGTGCCGGCTTCTCCGCCCTCCCCAACCCGCGTCCTCCACAGTCCTCCTTCCGTTCAGTTCCGCGCCGCTGCCAGATGACGTGTGTCACTGGCTTCGTAGCGCGAACAGATTTGATCATATTCTGAGACGGTCCCACGTGCAAGTCTCAGACAAAAAACGTCGTCGCTGCAGCGGGTTACGATCCAGCAGCACTAGTAGTAGGGACGCAGACTCGAGCAATGGCGGGTACGGCGAGCTGCTGCTGCTTCCATCGCTGTGGCCGGCGATCAACGGTGCTGCCTCGTGTCGTGCAGCAGCAGCACACCCGGGAGCAGCAGTACCTCAAGGCTCTACAGCATGATGACAAGAGAGAGGGGCAAAGGCGAGTAGCAGAGCAGCAGCAGCAGCAGCACGGAATGCAGCTTGCGGAGCCACCAATTTTTCCCGATTCCACCAATGCCAAGTGCTCTAGTTCTGCCGAAACCCCAACTCCGAAGAACCGATTCGCATGCCGCTGCTCCCGCTGCACGCACAAGTTCGGCGCTGAGGGCCGGCTGCTGTGCGAGTCGGCGTGGCGAGAGCACTGGCGGGCGCGAACGGCGGAAATTATGCGCAGGTGGGATGAGCGCAAGCGCACTCGACAGGTCGTTGTTCCTGCGGTTTCTGACCAAGAGTCTGGCGTGGCAGGTGGGCGTAGGGAAGGTCACGAGGAGGAGGATACGGACAGTAGCCGCGAGTGGAGCTGCTGTGTGTCTGAAGCATCGAGCGGTGACGCGATTGCACAGAGTCTGTGCGGGCGAAATGCTGGCACGAGCGAGCTGTCGAAAAACAGAACGTTGCTGGTTACAATGTTGCTGAATCAGCTGGTTGGAAGACTGGTGCCGGTGGTGGAGGCTCTCAGGCAACGGGGTATCATGGTCGCAAAGAGGAAGCGGGAAGCGGATAACGAGGCAGGAGGAGTGGTGCTGGAGGAGGTGGAATCCCCACCCCCATTCAAGAGGGGGAGGAGTGAGCCTCAGGAGTCACCAGAGGGGGGAGCAGACATGGCATAAATGCTGTCGGAAAGGAGGTGTGTCTGGGGGAGTTCCCCTGTGTGGATGGAGTGAAGCCATCTTCGTATTCAGTATACTGCACATGCCAACTTCAAGGCATTGTGTGTCAAAAGCTAATTGGCCATTCATTCACATGGCCATAATTATACTTGGTCTCCTTCACTTGCGAGGAGCAATGATAACATGCATCAGTTTATTTAATTCGATCTAACATCCCATTTGTTTTTCTCAATGGTCCTTATTGATGTATGCTATGCTACAGTTTATAACACACTGTACTGAAGCTATGCTGACGAAGGAACTCACATACAAAGTGATCGCGTTTCTAATGACACCTCGTTCAAGGGTCATCTCCCGCCACGTGGATCGCCACGTCGATCCCGATGTGAATGCATCCCACGTCCAACTATGGGTCTGTTCATGCTCCCTCCCATCTTCTATTCCCCCCCCCCCCCCCCCCCCCCCCCTCACACTCACTCGCAACTCCAGTCAAGACTCCACCACTCCCCTCCCTCCCTACCCCACCTCCTCCTGCACAGAGATCGCGCCGCGATTGCAACGACACTCTCGTCCTGTTGTCAAAATCAACTGCGGCTTTTCTGTTTTTTTGCTCTCCTTGATCTGAACTCTTCCCCAAGCCCGTGCAATTCAGCTTTCAGAATAAGAGCAGGTCCTAGGTCCTTCGGTTCTTAGACGTGTGTCGGCATCGCCTTGTAAACCCAATTCGCAATCATGGCTTCCTCCCTGTCGCTAACTTCCGACGTTGTTTCAAAGCAATTGCGGGTTCTGGACAGCAGCAGTTCCGTCTCGTCTAGCAGCCTATTAAAGAGTCAATTCGCCAGCAGCACGCGCAGCGCTGCCAGCGCGCGCGTGTGTGTGCGATGCAGCGCGACGGATGATGGTCGCAGCGCGGCCACGGTCGTTAATGGCGCGGTACGGAGAATCTTTGCGCTGTGCCTTCGTCTCGCGTACAAGCCTGGGCCGTTCATTTTATTCGTAATTGATTTCAACTCTATATCCCCCAACGACTTCCCCCTCCCCTTCCCCTCCTCCCCACTACCCCCCTCTCTTCACCCCTTCCCACCCCAACACCCCTCTCCGTCCTTCCCCCTCACAATTCTCCCCACGCCCCCCTCCCATTGCCCCCCCTGCAAACCCTCCGCCCCGCATATTTACTGTTAAATTCCCCCCCAGTCGCACTCGTCCGCCACCGCGGACCTCCCTTCGCGCTACCGCAGCGCCATGGAGCGATCGCGCGCAATCGCGATGCACAAGGCCGACGAGGCCGCCGCCGAGGCTTCGCGGGATGCGCCGGTGGCGGCGGCGGCGCCGGTGGTGCTGGAGCGCGTGAGACTGGTGGCGGGCCAGGAGGAGTGCGGCGGGTGCGAGGCGGCGGGGTCGGTGCCTTGCGCGACATGCGCGGCGTCCGGGTTGTACGTGGATCCTATCATGGAGTGCCAAGGCATCATCGTCAAAGTGCGCTGCCTCGGTACGTGCTCGGGGGAGGGGGGGGGGGAGGGGAGGGGAGGGGAGGAGAAGGGGAGGGGAGGGCAGGGGAGGAGAGGGGAGGGGAGGGTTGGTGGGTACAGGGGGAGAGCGAGTAAGGGGAATGAACGGGGGGCGTCCCAGGTGTTATGTCCATCTCGCCAGTTGTGGTGTTTAGGTTGATGTTGAACTTATATGAAGGTTCATGCATGAGGAACAGTGAATTTGGTGCGCTACGCTTCTTCTTTTCATCTGTAAGTTAGCAATCTGTCAACACCCCTCCCTTTTCCCCCTTTCCCTCTTCCCTCTCCCCTCCTCCTCCCCCTCCCCCCCCCCCCTCCCCCACCCCTCCCCCACCCCTCCCCACCCACCTCTCAACCTCTTTCCCACGTCCATCCTCTGATTTCGTGCCTGGCCTCCCGCACGTTGCCCCCACCTGCCTCATCCACCCATTCTGTTGTGATATATTTTCCTCGTGTCATGCCTTACCTTCTCACCCAATGAGTCTTTCGTCCGGTATCTTTACACCTTTCCCCTCGGCACATGGGCCCTCTTGCCTTGCTTCACTAATTCCCTTGCAAGACCATTTGTTCCATTTGCTTGATTGTTTTGTGGCCTCAATTTGCTCATGCTGTTCCCAAGATTTTGTGTATCCATGAATTTCGCCCCAGGCTGTGGTGGTTCGGGCTCTCTTCTTTGCCCGAAGTGTGGTGGACGCGGTCATAAGTAAACACAGGAAGCTATGTTGTTAACCACACATTGAAAGTTATGTGGTTTGTAGAACCAGATCGAATATGATTCTGTACTTCCCAATAATCAGGTGGAGTTGAGGTGTAGCTGCAAATGCGTTGGACTTGGAAGTGTACTTCCGCGCTGCGTCTGTTTGATGCAATAACCCGAACCAATCTCGAGGTCCACACCAATCTCGAGTTTCCCACTCTGCGGCCGTCAACGCTCTGCACCGTACTAAAACTCAATTTCATAAGGGCGCGTGTGGTCTGTTTGGAAGTTCAAAATAAAGTTCTAACTTTGGGTAGTTACCCTATTCGATAATTTCGCGAAGGGTGCTTAGCGAACCAAGCATTGTATGGGCTCTGAAAAAGTTCGAGTTTGGAATATGAACTTGACTCGAGTCGGAGGCGGGAGCGTGCGTGCGCACGTTCATGCGAGCGTGTGTGATTCGCAGCACGTCCGAACAGCTGGCGAAACGGGCGAGCGCTTTGCCAGTGCATGAAGTTGCACAACGAAGACACCCCACAATTCGTGCACGCAGTGGTAGCCACGTGTCCAGCATCGTGGCACGTTCGAGCACGATGTGTTGCCACGGGGGCTATTTGTACCCTGGTTACACACTCGGCGCGGAAGGTGAGTTGGAGCTCTAGGTCCTTGTAAACCGAGGCGCAAAATGTTGACGTGGCGCACTGTCAAGACAAGCGAACCGGGTAACCTATGATGTTGACGTGCGGCTCGGCTCGTTTTTACAAGTTCGAATGTCGGGGTTCGACCTTGTATGTGTGTGTGATTTTTTACAGTGTGGTAAGCCCGATGTTCGAACTTAGAAGGAAATTCGAACTTCTTCGTTGTAAGTTCAAAACTAAAATTCGCCCTAAAAACATAAACTTTTACAAATTTCAAAGACCACACACGCCCTAAGCAAATCAAACGCACACAACCCCAAGGGCGTGCAACATCCTGCGAAATATACGCGGTGCATTTCTGTATTGTTGTGCTACGGAAATATTTAGTACGGTTCGACTCCACGCCCTGCTTTTCACACCCAGGCAATGCACGCACGCACACAACACAACACGCCACTCGCGCTTCGCAGACCAGCGCACACAGACTGGTCAGACTAGTCCTAGTTTATATGGGGCAAACCCTTTCTCGGCCATTCACAGTCGCTCAGCATTGATCTGGAAGTCATTACATTCGTCGCCATAAGGTCGTCACCGATCGCCGCCGTCAGTTCTCCTTACATGGCTGCGTCGCCGTCCAGAGGCCTGCCGGCCGACATTCTCCTAAACGGCCACCGCGTGCACGCATGGCTCCGCGTTCCCCCCGCCGAATCCGCTGCATCTCCCGCCGCAGGTGCCGGCGCGCCCGCCTCGGAAAAGTCCGTCATCACCTGGACGCCGAAAACCGCTGCTGACGTGGCAGGAGCAACGGTCGGATCGCAGCTGGTCGCGGGATCCATATCTCTAGATTCGGATCTGATCGGATTTAGCGCGACAGGCGCTTCGACGATCACTCTCCGGCTGTTTAAACTCCCGACGACGGATTCTACGGGCGCGGGAGTCGCGGCGCTCTCTATGTGCACGACGACACGTGCACACAGCCGGCGGCGCGAGAGGGAGGACGTGCTGGTGGAGTTTAAGAATGCGGAGGAGCATGAGCGGTGGGGCGAGGAGCTGCAGCGATGGAGGCGGACGAATGGTGGGTGTGGGAGGAGAGTGTGGGGTGCGTGGGTTTTGAAGCGCCCAAAATGTCGTCTTTTGAGGCGCCTCGAAGCAGGAGCATGAGCGGTGGGGCTAGGAGCTAGAGCTGTGGAAGCGGACAAATGGTGGTTGGGGTAGAGTATGGGGGGCGCGGGGAAGGGGAATGGAGCGCAAGGAGCGACGATGAGAGGCAAGAGAAGCTGTGGATAATATTCAGTCTACCCTCGTCTCTCCTTCCCTCGGCCCCATTCCCCCTTCTGCCGTCTCCATACGTGTCCCCTTCTCCCCTCTCTCTCCCTACTCCCCTTTCTCCCCCTCCTCCCCCTCTCTGCGCAGGCCGGCCTTCGTCGCTGCTAGTGGTGCTGAACCCCGTGGGCGGCAAGGGCGTGGCGCGGGACATCTACAAGCGGGACGTGGAGCCGCTTCTCAAGGCCGCTGACGTCAAGTACGAGCTCATCGGTACGGCCTGTGACGTCAGCAGCGGGAACGGTGATGTCAGCGCTGTGAATGAACCGCACTCTTGGGCGTGCTCGTTTCATCCCCTGCTCGTCTCTTCTCCCCATCACCTCACCTCACCCACCTCTCGTCGTCGCGTCTAATCCACGTGCGGCCATGCGGTTCATTCATGGGCATGGCATGGCAGAGACGCTGCGGTACCGGCACGCGTTTGACATTGGCAAGGACATGCGCGTGGGGCAGTACGACGGGGTCGTGTGCATTGGCGGCGATGGCATTCCCGCCGAGGTGAGGAGGAGGGGAAGAGGGGGAGGGGGGTTGTGCGATGCGGGGAGTTGGAGGAACGGGGAAAGCGAGAGGAGAGTGGGAGAGGAGTGGGCATGGAATGACTGAGGTGTGGGAGATTAGACAGGGAGGATTGGTGTGCACTGGGATGGGATGGTTTGGCGTGGGACGGTTCTAGAAGAGATGGGATGCCTGGCAGTGTGATGTGAATCGATATGTTGTGAACCCCATCCCATCCTTCCCTTCCCATCCCATCCCATCTCATCCCATGCCATCCCATCTCATCCCATCCCATCTCATCCCATCTCATCCCATCCCATCTCATCCCATCCCATCCCATCCCATCCCATCCCATCCCATCCCATCCCATCCCATCCCATCCCATCCCATCCCATCCCATCTCATGCCATCCCATCCCATCCCATCCCATCCCATCTCATCCCATCCCATCCCATCTCATCTCATCCCATCCCATCCCATCCCATCCCATCCCATCCCATCCCATCCCATCCCATCCCATCCCATCCCATCCCATCCCATCCCATCTCATCCCATCCCATCCCATCCCATCCCATCCCATCCCATCCCATCTCATGCCATCCCATCCCATCCCATCCCATCCCATCCCATCCCATCCCATCTCATCCCATCCCATCCCATCCCATCTCATCCCATCCCATCCCATCCCATCCCATCCCATCCCATCCCATCCCATCCCATCCCATCCCATCCCATCCCATCCCATCTCATCTCATCTCATCCCATCCCATCTCATCCCATCTCATCCCATCCCATCCCATCCCATCCCATCCCATCCCATCCCATCCCATCCCATCCCATCCCATCCCATCCCATCCCATCCCATCCCATCCCATCTCATCCCATCCCATCCCATCCCATCCCATCCCATCCCATCCCATCCCATCCCATCCCATCTCATCCCATCCCATCCCATCCCATGGTTGTGTTGCGCGGTACAGGTGCTGAACGGGCTGCTGGCGAGGCCTGACTGGAGAGAAGCCATCAGGACACCGCTGGGAGTCATACCAGCAGGTGACCTTCTTCAGCTGCAAGCCACACGGCTTTTGCCTTTCTGTGCTTGTTTCACCAGCTCTCGTTTCCATTCTCTCCGCCTCTGTGCCTGCTCCCTCTCAGCTCTCCGTGAACCTAATTCTCTGATGCTTGTAAGTTGCAACATCTGTTGTTCATCAGCAATTCGTGGAAGGCGTCTGTTGCATCTTGAGCCGTCTCATTGCGTTTCATCAACAGATGTTACAAGCAGATGGAAGACAAAGAGAACATTGCAACATTGCACCATCTCAACCCCTGTCACCCTTCGTTTCCCCTTTGCATCCCTCTTCTCCCCCTCCTCTCCTGGCCCCATCCCGGGCCCTCTGCCCGCCTCCTTTCTCTCCTCTTCTCCCGTGCCCATTCCCCTCCACCATGCCATTAGGCTCGGGCAATGGCATGGCTAAGTCGCTGCTACACGCGTCAGGGGAGGAGTGCACGCCACAGAACGCCACACGAGCCGTTATCCTCGGTAAGAGCTGACCTGTTTAAGCATGAAACCATACAGCTCGGTACTGCAACAGATTTTCCCGTTGCTTGAATGCAGTGTTTTTTTTTTTGTGCTTGAAGTGACCCTCCTCTTCGTTCCCCTCTCCTTTTTTCTGCTCCCTCTCACTTGTCCCGTTTACCCTCTGCTCTCTTGGTAATTTTTCCTGTTTTAACCCTCTCTTTTCGTCATGACCCTGCTTCCACGCCTCACCCTCTCTCTCTCTCTCTCTCTCTCTCTCTCTCTCTCTCTCTCTCTCTCTCTCTCTCTCTCTCTCTCTCGAACGGTCCTTCGTATTAATATCGCCAAGGTACACATAGGGTAAGGCAGCAATCCACACACAGCACAGCTACTGTATCAATCTACCATCCAAACACAACTACACCCGCCCCCTTCCCCTACCGGCCCTAGTGGCCGGAGGGGTCTTCTATCAATTGGTACAGCTGGCCCTCGTTCAGTGGAGTGAACGGTCCCTGCAGGCCTAGCACATCCGCGGTAAGAGCCTCATGGGTCTCTCTCTCTCTCTCTCTCTCTCTCTCTCTCTCTCACTCTCTCTCTCTCTCTCTCTCTCTCTCTCTCTCTCTCTCTCTCTCTCTCTCTAAATATATATATATATGATATATATATATATGAATATATATAACCTCCCTGTCACTATGGCATGCCTTACCACACCACACCACCCGGCACCACACTGCACCGCATCACACCGCGTGGCACCATGGGATGATGGGCATGGTGCATGCAGGGCGCAGCACAGCAGTGGACGTGGGCACGGTGTCACAGCCCCATGCGCTCTTCCACTTCATTCTCAACGTCAACTGGGGTCAGTGGCTCTGTCGACTGGTTCGTCAATCACTCAGTTGGCTAGTCGGTCTGTCAGTCAGTCAGTCGGTTAGTCACTTGGTCGTATTGCCACTCAGCTGGTGAGACAACAATGCTCCCCGCATTGCATCGCTCTTCTTGCTGTGGCACCCATCATACACCAAGCAAGAACGGCGACTCTTGGCGATGCCTGCAGCTTGTGCACGTCTTGTTGTTGTGATGCAGTAAGCAGGCAACTGCGTTTTTACATCCAATACCGCACAAGGCAGTTGCCTGCTTACTGACCTCACTCCCCTCCTCCCCCGCTTTCCAATCTCTTCTGTGTGTGTCTGTTTGTGCATGTTTATTTACACCTGCATGCATGTGCGCATATGTGCATGTATCTTTGTGCGCATGTGTCACAACAGCATTTGTGAGCGATGTGGACATAGAGTCGGAGGTGTATCGCTGGATGGGGGGCTTCCGCCTCACCTTCTATGTGAGCACATGCTCTGCTCGCACCCCACACCCCTCTTTCCATCTCTATCCTCATTCTACCCTCACTCTACCCTCACTCACCCTCGCCCTACCCTCACTGCATCACTCTGCATGCATTCGTTGCTTTGAAACGGTCATGATTATCCCATCAGTGGCACCTCTCACGTACTCCGTCCAACATTTCATGGTTGCTGCTTTTGTCCCCACGGCTTCCCACTCCTCTCATCCCTCCACTCCACACACTCCTCCAACCACCCACAACCTTTTTGCCCTCCCCCAACCCTCCCCAAACTATGTACCTACCCTCTCTCTTTCCATCTCACTCATCCAACCCACCCACCCTCCTACCCTTCTACCCTCCCACCCGCCTGCCCACACTCTACCCAGTCTATCATCCGCATCATCAACCTGAGGCGCTACCACGCGCGCCTCTCCTACCTACCTGCCGCGGCCTCCTCCGCCCCCGCAACCCCGGGCGCGCTACAGCCGGAGGAGCGCGAGGGCAGTGTGTACGCGGGCGTGCCGGCTGCGGCTCTAGGGGATCCGGATGCGTGGGTGACTGTGGAGGGGGAGTTTGTGCTGCTGTGGTGCCAGAGCACTGCCTGGGCTGCAGAGGCCATGCACATTGCGCCGCAGGCGGAGGTGTGTGTGGAGGAGGGTATGGGGGGGAGAAAGAGGTCGGGGTGAGAAGGTTGCACAAGTCTTTTTTTGAGATGTCTCGAAAACAGTTTGTGCTGCTGTGGTGCCAGAGCACTGGCTGGGCTGCAGAGGCCATGCACTTTGCCCCGCAGGCGGAGGTGTGTCTGTGAGGAAGACGGGGGGGAAGAGGTGGGGGTGAGATGGGTGCGTCCTCACGTTCTTCTCATACTCGTCTCTCTCCTCTCCATAACCTGATCGCTCTCCCTCTTGCCCCGCAGCTCCCTCTATCCCGTCTCCCCCCTCCTCCCCATCATCCCCCTCCTCCCCCTCCCTCCCATCCGCCCTGTCTGTCTCCCTCTCCCCATCCCCCCATGCAGCTATCAGACGGGTGTTTGGACATGATAGTGGTGCGGGAGTGCACGTCCATGCAGCTGCTGGAGCTCATGATGCAAATGGAGGAGAACAACGGCAAGCACCTCGCCAGCCCGCTGCTGCAATACATCAAGGTATCCACCGGCCTGCACTGCCTGACTGATCGTGCTGAAGGTGCTCCTGTTGTGCGCGCCGAAGTGCCACAGTCGTACCTGATGGAATGTGGATTGGTATGTGTTAGATAGACACACCTTGACTTGCCATCTCTTGGTTCTGTGCTGATGCTCGTTGCACTAGCGCTTGCTCGCATCACAAAGCCCGCTCTCCGTCTCTTGCCTTTCTCATCCCTGTCCGCAAACTCGTACCTGATGGTTCACCACCTCCCCCTCCTGCTATGTTGAACCTTAACCCA
Organism: Closterium sp. NIES-65; assembly: GCA_948144175.1. Classification (NCBI taxonomy): domain Eukaryota; kingdom Viridiplantae; phylum Streptophyta; class Zygnematophyceae; order Desmidiales; family Closteriaceae; genus Closterium; species Closterium sp. NIES-65. Next base: position 980,118 of record CANXME010000398.1, read on the forward strand.
AAACCTTACAGGTGCGAGCATTGAAACTTGAGGCTGGGGGGAGAGTGCGCCAAGAGCCGGGGCGGGGAGGGATAGTGGCGGTGGATGGCGAAGTGGTGGCCAGGGGGGTGGGCGCATTTGGGTTTGAGTCAGGAAAGGACCCCATGGATTACGGAGTGCCTTTCCATGTTACGATGAACCCTGGGTTAGCCCGACTCTTCACGCTGCCTTCGCTCTCCTCCAACACGTCCTCTCACACATAAACGGTTTCTAATCATGATGCATGCGCGTTTCCTGGTTCTAGCTGGGTGTGGAGATGAAGGTGCTTTCCTGCTGTGTTCAGTGTATGCGTTTTCTAGTATATGGCCTTTTTCAAGCTGTGGATAAACAATTTATAGTACCAGCCTGTTGGCGTATGGGGTTAGCTTCTACTGAGTACATGTGTCCAGGGGGGCTGGAGGGCTGGTTGGCGAGCTTTCACGAGTATTCGTCATCAATTGGCTAATAAGGACGAGCGTATCCTACTTGCCAACGGCAGAACCTTACGGAATTGTATCTGATTGGAGGAAAATTGTTTCCAATACGTTTGTTTCACAGCTGAACCCGTTTGTTTTCTGGTAACCACTGACAGCCGAGGACTCAAACCTTGTCCTTCCATCTTGTCCATTCATAGCCCCGCCGGATTATTCTCGACCAATCATTTCCTGCCCGTCATTTCTTCCAGCTCTGCCCGACTTCCCTCCCCCTTCATTCTCTTGGAGTTCAGTCACCTCCCCTTCCCAACACTGTTTTTGTTCGGTGTACAATTCTGCATGGCCATAGCGACTCATGCGTGAACTGCAAGCATTAGGTCAGGACTCCGAATTTGCAGACTCAGGGTTGTCGGATTCCTAGTTCTCTGGCGGAGGCTAGGGAAGTGCGCGGTGGTTTGGAGTCCCGAATTGAGGGGCTGCGGGGCGATGAGCTTCGCCACTCCGTGGGTTTCGTCGTCTGCCTCCACGCAAGGCGCATTCAGTAGGGAGGAGGAGGACGAGTTAAAGCGCGAGCGCCTCAACGCGGAGCTTCAGCGCTTGCAGCGGCTTCCGCCGACGTCCATCTACGCGTCGCATCGCATCAGAGTGGCGCGCCGCGCGCTTGAGCTGCTTGCCGCTTCGTCCTCGCAGGTCGGCTGCTCCAGATTGATTCGCTTTGCAAACCTATTGTCAATCTACACGTAGATTGAAAAAAACTACGGGAATGGAAGCAAAAATGCGCCTTTGTCGTTTAAGCTAAGTGTTCCGGTGTCTAATTCGCTATTTCGGTGTGTTCCCTCTGTTCACCGTCAACCACCGCGTGATTTCAGCAGCGTTCCACGGACCAGGAGAGGGAGCTCGAAGCGCTCTTCGCCTCGCTCTCCCTCTAGCAGCCGTCGCTCCGTCCATCCACTTCCGTCCGCTTCCATCCTCGTCCGTCCTTCTTCCTCGTCCTCGTCCGCATTTGTTCGGCACGCCGCAGCGAGGGTAGCGGCACGCATGGCAGCCGCCGTTGGGGTTCGGGCAAGGCAGGGCGGAATGGACGGAGGAGGCGATTTTTTCCTTACGTCGCGGCCATGGCTCAGTACGCCCCTTGCTATCGTTCTTCCTGTTCGTCCTTCTACCTACCCAGTTGAAAGGCGTTGAATCGTTTCTTGGATCTGCGACAACGATAATAATTGTTCTTGTTTATCTCTTCTAGTTCTCTTCCCAGCTCGTAGCTCTGCTTTGGTTCAAACATGCACTCTTTTTTTTTTTTTGAAACTTCTCGTCCTTTTTTCCTACGTTCATCTCCTCCTTGCTTACCAAAACGGCTTTCCATTCCCACCTGCGTCGTCCTCCGCGGCGTGCGCGGCAGGTCTCTACGGCATGCGGGTGCGCGCGGTACCACCGGTTGGCAGCGTGAGTCACGGCGGCGGTGCTCGCGAGAAAGAGACGTCTTTAATCCACCGCGCCCTGCCGGAGGAGCTGCTGGTCGAGGTGAGTCAGCTCTGCTAGCTACCACTAACACTGGTTTCTCTTGTTTGCCTTGCTTTTCTCCTTTTCCCTTTCTTATTTCCTTAAACCGCTTTTTGCTGGTTGAGTGAAATTGAGGCGTGGATTGCTGGTGGAGGGAAGGAAACGTCATGTGGGGCAAGGTTTGGATATTCTAAACCAAAACAACACGAGTTCTCCCTCTTTCCCGCTTTTCACCCTTCGTCCTCCACGCCTCCCCCGCGTGTCCGCCTGTTTCGCCCCTTTTTCCCCCCTCTCCCCCGTAACCCACCTCACGCTCCCCGTTACCCAGGTGTTCGCGCGCCTGCCGGCGCAGTATCTGGGGCGCGTGGCATGCGTGTGCCGCCGCTGGCGCTACACCGTGCGCGCCCCCGCGCTCTGGAAGGAGGCCTGCTTCCGCGCCTGGCAGGTGAGGAGGCGGGGGGGGGAAGGGGAGGGGGAAGGGGAGGGTGGAGAGGGGAGGAGGAAGGGGAGGGTGGAGAGGGGAGGAGGAAGGGGAGGGTGGAGTGGGGAGGGGAGAGGGGTGAGGGGCAGGAGTAATGTGTAGGGGATTAGGGGGATTGGAGAGGGGGCATTGGAGGGCGAGAGGGATGGCGAGAGTGGCACCTGAGAAAGGATTTCCTGGAGGGTTGTGCGTATGCGAAATGGAAACCAGTGTGCGTGGCTTGGGAGACGGTAGACGCTGTCTTGTCAAGGGAATCGGGATGAGCTGGACTGGATTTAAAACGTCTTAATGAGGCAGTGCCTGTGTGGCCTTTGTCCCATTGATGCGGCCTCACGCGTTCTCCTTTGGAATCCTTCTCTCGCCTCTTTCCTATCTTCCCAGCATTCTGTTTTACGCGGACTTTGCTTCTCGTTTTGGAACAACTGACTGCTTTTGAGGCGCCTTAAAATTCCTCTTCCCCATCTACCCAGCATTCTGTTTTACGCGGACTTTGCTTCTCGTTTTGGAACATCTGACTGTCGCATCGCACGCCCTTTTAACTCTTCTCTTTTCTTCAATCCAACCCCCCGTGCTGGTTGCCCTTCGTAAATCAATCCGCCCCCTCCGTCCGTCCGTTCTCCCCATCGTTTCTGCTGCTGCCGCTGCCGCCGCCACTGCTGCTGTCGCTGCTGATGCTGTACGCGTGACAGGATGAGGGCGAGGACGCGCTAAGGTTCTTACAGCGGCGCTTCTTCTCCTCATCATGGCGCACCATGTGGTTGCACCGCCCGCGAATCAGATTCCAAGGTGACAACCTCCTTCCCCCCACCTTTTTACCCTCAGTTTGACCCTCTGCTTTGCCTTTTCCCTGCTCCCCTCGCCCTCGCCTCTCTCCTTTCCCACTCCCCCCTCTCGCTCCCGATTGTGCTTGCCTGCACCACTGCCTTTCATCTTGTCACCCCATTCCCCATCCCGTTCCGACGAAATTCTTTCCCCACCTCCCTCTCATCTCCTTCCCTCCTTTTCCCATTCCGACTGTACATACCCATTAAAAAGCACGTTGAATGCGCAACATCTGCCCACCTTACAGTTTTTTGTGTTACCCCTCCGTATCAGCTCTTCACATTCCCATTCTTTCTCTTCCCCCACCCGCCCCTCACACACCTCAACCCCGCCTGCTGGCGGGACGCATGTGGGTGCTGTGTGTGCGTGTGCGTGTGTGCGTGTGTCTGTGTGTGCGTGTGTGTCCGTGTGTGTGCGCAAGTATGTGTGTGTGTGTGTGTGTGTGTGCGCATGCATTCGTGCGTGCGTGCGTGTATGTGTGTGTGCGGGGCTGTGAGGGCAGGCGTGTACGTGAGTCGCAACACATACCTGCGGTGTGGGGTGGTGGAGTGGCGCAACAAGAGGCCCGTCCACATGGTGAGGGCGGGCGCACTGGAGAGCTTGGGGGGAGGCGCTTGAGCTTGGGGGAGCAGAGGGGTGAGCAGCTTGGGAGGGGGCAGGGGGAAGGAAACTTGGGTAATGGCTGTCAAGGGGGGAAGGGGGTAGTCAGTTTGGGGATAGTTGGCTGGCTTAGGGGTGCCCTGACCTGAAGGTTAGAGGTTTGGGGAGGGGAAGAGGATGAGAGGAGGGAGTAAGTCGAGAGGGTTGCAAGCGCAGGAGGGAGAGCGCAAATGCTTCATGATTTCCTCTGGCAGCGCTACTCCGGCTCCTCAGGTTCCTCATCCGCCAACTTTCTTCCCTTTCCAAGTCACTTTCTTCTCCGTTCGCCTCGATTTTCCATTCTGTCTCTCCTCACTCGTCCCCTTATGCTCGCCCCAATGCCAACCCCTCCTTTCCCCACCTGTCCACCCAGATTTACACTTCCCAACGTTGTCCTCCACGTTTCTCAAAACTGTCCTTGCTTCTCTCTGCCTTTTCTACTTTACAACAGGTGTGCTACTATCGGTACATCAGCTTTCTCCCCAACGGGAAAGTTCTGTACAAGGTATGTGCACTCTCACCACACAAGTGGACGTGCCACATCGCACAGGGCTAGACCACTTACATCCGACTTATTCGATGAACTTCGCGTGTAGTCTCATTCATTGTACCAAGACCTGTTCTTCGCGTGCTCAGGAAAACGCATGCTCTGTTGCCCTTCCCATATCTGTTAATACCCAACATTTCCTGTCCCACTGCCTGTTCTTCCCCTCACCTGCCCTCCCCTCCCCTCCCCCGCCCTGCCGTTCCCTGCCCTCCGAGCATGGTCCCTCACCCCCATAGACCTCCCTTCAGGTGGTGAGGGACGCGGCACGGCAGATGCAGGCAGCGGCGCCTTTTGAGGCGCCTCAAAATTCCCCCTGTTCCACTGCCCATGCCCTCTTGCATCTGCTCTGCCCCGCGCTGCCCTGCGCGCCCCGCCTCTTGCCCCAACAGACGTCCCCCCAGGTGGTGCGGGACGCGGCACGGCAGATGCAGGCAGCGGTGCCTTTTGACGTACCTCAAAATCCCCCCCTGTCCCACTGCCCATTCCCCCCCGCACCTGCTCTGCCCCACCAAGCTTTGCCCTACCCTGCCCTGCGCACCCGTCCTCCCACCCCAACAGACGTCCCCCCAGGTGGTGCGGGATGTGGCACGGCAGATGCAGGCAGCAGCGCACATGCGCTTCCCCTCCTCCAGAGTGCTTGCAGGGGGCACCGATGCTTCCTCCCATGCCTCCGATGGCATTCACCTCGGCCGCTACTCCATCGTTGATGACTCGGTGAGACTAAGAGTAGGGCATTCCGTTCCCGCCCTTCACTGAAGGAAGCAGGCCTTTGCTTCCCACCTGCCGTCCCCATGTCAAGCTATCGCTCTCGCCCCATCAAGCTATCGCTCTCGCCCCATCAAGCTATCACACTCGCCCCATCTATTTATTGCTGGGAGGGAGTTTGCGGTTTCATTCTTTGCCCTTTTTTACTCTTTCCCACTTCCCTCCACTGTCTCCTCAATTGATATGGCATCGCATGGTATGGCTTGGCATAATGTGGCATGGCATGGCATGGCATGGCATGGCGTGGCGTGGCATGGCATGGCGTGGCGTGGCATGGTGTGGCCATGTGTCAGATTCAAGCAGCACTGCTGTATCCGGGCCGACGAGCCACTCTTGTGCAGCTGAAGCTCAGGTATGCACACATCCCCACCTTCACACCGTCCCACCTCCACTTCACACACATACGTTTTTTCCTGTTCCTCCTCACGGCCCTCTCGCGTCGCCCCCCGCCCACCCCCCTGTAACGCCACCACTATGACGCCCCCTGTCCCCAACTCCCACCCATTCCTCTCTCCCTGCTGCTGCTTATGCCTCTCCTCCTCCAGGCTCCGTGGCACATGTGTGGGCGCTAACAACCGCCTGGACGTACTGTCTCTCATCACCGGAGGGGTAGGCCATCAGGCCACCCCCCGCACCCCCAAGGAGGTCGACCTGCTGCTGCAGCAGCACTGCCGGCACAGAGGAGCCGCGAGAGGGAGAGGCGACGGCGAGGCAGAGGGAGGCGGGCAAGGAGGGGAGATTGAGGGGGGAGGCGGGGGAGGAGTGGGAGATGAGGGAGAGGAGGAGAGGGATCCGTTGGAGGTGTTAGCAGAGCTGGATCCGGAGGTGCCTGCTGTGGCTCACCAGAGGGGCACGGCGGCGTTTGTCTTTGTGCCCTTTGAAGATGTGCGTGCCGCCTGGGTGGTCTGGTTTTGGAGGCATCTAGATAGGGGCAGGCTGGCGGGTTGGGGAAGGGGGTGTGCTTGCTTCGGGGGGGCGCGAAGAGTCTTCCACATGGTGTGTGCTTGTGTGGTGTTTCTGGTGCTGGTGCAGTCGCCGGTTCTGTATGAGGCTGTAATCAAAGAGGCCAAATACATGTGTAAGCATGCGCGGGAGACTGTGTGTTGTTGGTGCTTTCGATCTGTCCTTGTTCCGCTGTCATCACGTTGGTTTTGTGCTCCACCTTCAAACTCTTTCCTTCTTCCTTCCCACACTGCCTTTTTTTTTTCCACAGGCGGACACGGACATTTTAAACCTGCCCGTGGACAAGATGGACTTTTACGTCCCTGGATGAGCTCTGGCTTGGAGCTCCATTCCGTTCCTAGTGTCGTGCATCCCGTTGGACTTCCGCTCTTTACTCCAAGTCACATGTGCTTCTGCCATGCCATGTCTCCCAGCTGTCTTCTCTTTCCGCCGGCTGCCCCGCGCCAATGGGATTCTCAAATCTACTGCAGGGTGTGTGGTTACGTATGTTAATTGTACATAGAAAGGCTCTGTTGTGATGGAAGCACTGGTCATTGCCCGATATGATCATGTTCTGCTCGTGAAGCCGCATCCCGCCTGGGATGCCGCTGCTGCTGTAGTGTTACAATGTTAGATATAAATTCACTGGAACAAGGTTGTGGTGCGGTGTTTTGAATGTGGTTGGGGTACCATGTGCAAGGTCGCAGAGTGGGTTGGGCACCGCAAGAGGACTGTTTCAAGCCTTTTGCTTGAACTGCAGAACGTGTGGATGGTGGGCGTGGTGCGTGCTTGGTATGTACAGTTGTTGGAAACAATCAGTCCTAAGCGTCTCTGTCGTGTCGAAACACTAAGGCACAAGCGAAGCAAAGCATATCGAGGAACCAGCGAGTCAACCCTCGGAGTTTGAAGTAATCGCTGGAGGTTACGCGAAAGTCAAAATTGAGAAAGCCTGCTTTCTTTCTTATCAATTGGCATCGTTCTCATTACAAATGGGTATTACAACATTTGCATCATCGTTCGACATAAGCTAGTGCGGACTAATAACACTAGCTATTATGTACCCTATCCAAGTGGCATTAGCAAGGCGGTTTACACTGGGGTGGGTGGTGGGAATGTTGAGTGAGCCGTTTGAAAATTGAGAAACGTGGGTGGAGGGAAATGAGCTCCAACCCACGGTTTTTGTAGTTGGAGAAGGGCGTTTAGCGCGCTTCGACGATGCCAATTGTGCAGTACAAGCAGCTTCGCTTTCACAATACACAATTTTAAAAAACACTACATGTGTGTTTAAAAATTATAATGGTCAGTAACCTTTGACCTGACAAGTACAGCGCGACAGCAAGGACACACAACTGACTCGTTACATAGCAGTTGCCCGAGTCGTCACTGTATCGAACCGCAACAGCAACAGTAAAGTAGTTATAACTGTGTCTTTTCATATTCCCTGTATTCATATATAATCTTGTATCTCCTTGTTTTAATCAACTTACTTTGCCCTCACATACTAGCGCAAGGTGGTTCACAACTCCTTATTAACGCTTCCGCTACTACACCAACTCTACCCAGAGTTCACCCCTGCAAAGATCCTTAGGGCCTTTTTCAGCCCAACATGGTATGAGAGCTATCAGGGGGAATTCAACTTCTATACCAAAAGTATCAATCAGCATGGCTACACAAAAAGAAAGGAGCAACTCCAACGGCTCCCAGGGAACTACTCCTACTCCACCTCCTGCCTCTGGCCTACAGACAGAGGAGGGCACGGCAGCAAGACCCAGAGGAACATCTACCGAGACTCCTGCGAATCAACCTGCAGACTTCGACCAGAGCATGATGGAGAAGTTTTTCTCCTTCATCTCCTTCTACGAGCAACACCAGCAATCAGCACATGCGCAGTCACACAACAGCAACAACAACGGAGCAACACCCATGAGTCTCGACGGCTCATCATATGCACGAGGAAATCAACAACAGCAGCCTACCTTTGCTCTGTACGAGCGCGGGTCCATCAGCTTCATGCCACACCCACAGCCCTCACCTGGACAAGAAAAACCACTGGACGCATTACAAGTTCAGTCGCAGTTCGCTCACGTTCTGAAGATGCAGACGTCAAGACCCTTCGATGGAAAGGACTTCTTCACCTGGTCGTTCGAGTTCGAGCTGATGATGGAAGGCGCGCAGATACTCGGGTTCTTCGACGGGTCTCTGCCATACCCAACAAACGGCACACATTACGAGAAGCAGCAGTACACGTATCAGTCAATGATGGCGTATACGATCCTACTGAGGAACATCACCCCGACTCAACAACAGAACATAAGGACTTACCGAGGTTACGGCAACTCTGCGGAGCTCGCGTACAACCACCTGAAGAGCTTGTATCAAGCAACAGACAGCGTAAGTCAAAGTCGGTTAATGGCACAACTGACAACGGTTGAAATGAAACCAAGGGAGAAAGGAATGGCGTATATCAGTCGATGTCGCGAGTGGCGCGACAAGCTTCTTCGATGCGGAGGGTCGATTTCTGAAGACGCCTTCGTGACAGTCATCATCGGCGGCCTCGGTCGTCAATGGCGCGCCACAAAGGCCATCCTCCGAGCTCACGGAAGAATCTCCGAAGCAGCGCTCTGCGCCAAAATCCATGCCGAGCAGCAAGACATGGACCTGCAAGAAGAACGACACAGAAAGAAGACATCAGCACCGGAATTCGCGTTCCACAACCAGCGACGCTACAACAGCAACAACAACCGGCAGCAACAACCGAAGCCAGTACCTCCGTTCTGCCACATCTGCAAAACTTCAGGACACCCGCGTACACACTGCCCGAATCGTCAACAGTCAACAACCCCACAACGGCAACTTCGACCTTCAAGCAGCCAAATCGCCTCAACGCAAGTAAATCCCACGACTCAGATTCAAGCTTCAACGATCTCAACAGGACAACCTACACAAGGAGCAAGAAACTGTCAGAATCCCAACCACTAGACCATTGGGATAAAAGGGCTTGTTAAGTAGCGGGTCAGAGTGCGCCCATAACCCCCCAGGCAAACGCGCCTGTAACCCCCCGTAGGATCAATCGGGCATCCACAGTGCAGATCTACTGACACCCCCCCACACTTGGAGGCCCAGGACTGAGCACAGCGGCAACGGCCTACATGTGCATACACCGGGATTCGAACCCGAGACCACTCTGACACCATGTCAGAATCCCAGTCACTAGACCATTGGGATAGAAGGACTTTTTTTTCAGTAGCGGGTCAGTGCGCCCATAACCCCCCGGGCGAACGCGCCTGTAACCCTCTCCAGGATCAATCGGGCATCCACAGTGCAGATCTTTTGACACCCCCCCACACTGGGAGGCCCAGGACTGAGCACAGCGGCAACGGCCTACTTGTGCATACACCGGTAATCGAATCCGAGACCGCTCTGATACCATGTCAGAATCCCAACCACTAGACCATTGGGATAAAAGGGCTTGTTAAGTAGCGGGTCAGAGTGCGCCCATAACCCCCCAGGCAAACGCGCCTGTAACCCCCCGTAGGATCAATCGGGCATCCACAATGCAGATCTACTGACAGAAACATCGTCAGCTGCATGGCAAAGCTGACAGACTCCTACATCACCGAGTCACCACCACAATACTCACCGGAAGAACAACTCAACGAAACCACACCCCGCCGCGAGTCACTTCAGCCGAACCCGACATACGCCGCCATCGCCCAAAGCGAACCATCCGGAAGGGACACATGGCTCTTGGACAATTGCTGCGGACAGCACATGTGCTCCTCGGGACGCTTCATTCAACGAGAACACCAACTTCAACGCGAAGTTGTCATTACAGTCGCCAACAATCAGAACCTGCGAACACGACGACAAGGCGTAGTTCAACTTCAATCAAGGGAAACAAACGTTATACTGCAGATGTCAAAAGTACTAATCGCGGAGGGACTCGGCTACAACTTACTGAGCGTCAGTCAGCTAATGGCGAAGGGGATTCACCTCGAAGTAGACAGCACCACCCAAGAATTCAAGCTGTATCACGGGAGAGGAGGACTCTACATCGGCAAGGCGGTCCTCAAGAACAACGTCTTCGTTATTGATTTCGTTCCTGACCTTGGCACCGCCGACAGCGACGCCATCGTCAACTTCACCAACTGGACACACCCTCCAGACCTTGATCCAGACTTCAGTCCAGAAGGCTTCTGGTATTCACACACCATCCTTGAAGCAGAAAGAACAAGGGCATTAGCAACAATTCAGACAACATCAGCAGCAGCAGAGACAACGTCGGCAGCAGCAGAGACAACATCGGCAGCAGCAGAGATAACATCGGCAGCAGCAGAACCATCAACGGCAGCAGCAGGAACGTCAACACCAATCGCTGGTCCTTCAACGACACCGCTCCTCATCGACGACACACCACCAACACCCGCGAACAACTACACCCAGCACCACGAGAAGTTCATCGTAGCGCCAACTTCACCGCCAACTTCTACTCCAACTCCGACATGTACCGACGATCACCCAGACATCGCGCCGACGAAAGCACCTGGCACGCAAGGATGGGACATCCAAGCAACACAGTATTAAACAATACAATAAGAGCAGGAGTACTCGACAAGGACTCACTCCTACTGACCGACGGACGAGAACTTCAACGAGTACGCAGAACGTGCTTCACCTGCCCTGAAGGTGACTTACCACATCGACCGTTCGCGCCTCATCACAACCTGAGCGCTCCCGCGTACGCACCACTCGAGAAGGTGTATAGCGACATCCTGTTCAATCGGGAACCAGGACAAGTAACATACAACTGCACGATCACCTTCATCGACGCCGCCACCCGTTACGTCTGGCACCTAAACCTCCCTAGCCGCGACATGGCATTCGCAGCCTTCGTTGCCTGGCTACCAGTAGTAGAGAGAGAATCGGGCATGCAACTGAAAAGCTTCCAGTCGGACGGAGGAGGAGAATATACCTCTCAGCGATTCAAGTAGTACTTGGCGGAAAGGGGAATCAAGCAGCTCATCTCCCTTCCCTACGCCCATCAGCAGCAAGGTGTATCAGAAAGAATGAACAGGACACTGCAGAACAGCATGCGCAAACTGTTACGTGGCATGCGGCTACCCAACGACCAGTGGCCTGCAGCAATGGACCACGCCGTCATGCTGCACAACTTGCTGTCGTCATCATCGCTTCCGAACAACGCATCACCGCATCTGCTATGGACACGGAAACAGGGCAGCACAAAAATGTTACGAGTTTTCGGATGCATGGTACAGTACCGACCCCCAGCAGCACGAGCGGGCCGATTTTCTCAACGAGCATAGTGGGGACTACACCTGGGAATTGAAAAGAACTACAACGCGTGGAAAATCTTCGACGTCCACTCCAAGGAAACAGTAGCAACACGTGACGTAATTTTCTACGAACGACTCACGCTCCAGACATACCTTGCCAACGTGCAAGAAGACGAAGATCCCACAGGTGGTTTTCGTGGTGACCGAGCCTTCGCCTCAGCAGCGGACGAAGCTGACTGGGACGAGCAGAATGTGGACAACGCATCACAAGAAGCCGGACCTCTCCCGTTCTGCTCCGTCGACGTTCCCATGGACGAAGACAACCCTCGCGAAAGTGCCAACGCCGAAACCTTCTACCATTTCGCCGACAACGGTTACGTAACACCTGCGACAGTCAACACCAACAAAGCAGAACGAGTAGGACCGAACTTCATACCTGATCCAGAAGCGGGAGATGAAGCAGCTTATCCCGAGGACGTAAATCTTCCCCGCTACTCACAGAGTGGACTGCAGATTCTCGGGCTCGTCACCGCAGTCTACGGCTCCGCCACTCCTAAAGAGCATGCGACGGTTCAACAGGCTCTGGGGGGGGAACATAAGGAAAAATGGCGCGAAGCCATGGACAAGGAACTAAAGGCACTGGAGGAATGCAACACGTGGAAAGTGGTTCCTATCGGCGTGGCACGGAACAAGACAGTGCTCACCGGGAAGTGGGTCTTCTGTGTGAAGACAAAGGCTGACGGCACCATCGACAAATTTAAGGTACGCTGGGTCGTACGCGGCTTCGACCAAGAGCACGGACGCGATTTCACCGAAACATTCGCTCCGGTCAGCCGACACACCTCGCTACGCATCCTTATCGCAATCGCCGCCATGAAGAAGAAGAAGCTGCCACAAATCGACGTCGCTAACGCATTCCTCTACGCACCTGTTGACGCAGAGATCTTCGTCGAGCTACCACACGGCTCCAGCACGGACTCGAACCAGGTCTGTCAACTACTCAAGCCGCTCTACGGCATCAAGCAAGCTCCGCGACTATGGCAACAATACCTACACACTCGCCTCATTCGCATCGGCTTCAAGCAATTGCCGCACGACCAGGGCATGTACCGGCTCACGATCTACTCTACATCGGCTCAACTGGCGGCATTACAACCTGGTTCGAAGGGGAGCTACAGCAAGACCTCACACTCACGGTCTCATCTACCGTCACACAGTACCTCGGCCTCAACATCCGGGAAGAGGAAGACGCTATATACCTCAGCGCCGCGAAATACGCCGACACCATCGCCAAGCGTTTCGCACTCACACCGACTGTCATCTCCACACCGTACCGCTACACGACAGCAAACAACAAGGAAGGCTCCGCTCTACTCAAGTCCGCCGGCATACGCGACTACCAGAGAAAGCTGGGCTGCCTTCTCTTCGCAGCTGTCACCTGCCGCCCAGATCTATCCTACTCCGCAAGCCAGCTCGCCACCTACCTCAAGAAGCCTGAAGTAGAACATCTGGCGGAGCTCGACCGCGCTCTACACTACTTTGTCAGCACCTCAACGATCGGCCTAACTTACGACAAGAACGCAACCACACCGACTAAGTTAATCGGCTACGTCGACGCTGATCACGCTGGCGACTCAGAAAATAGGCGCTCCCGCACTGGCTACATCTACCGCCTCGAACCTATCGGACCTAGCTCCTGGCAATCGAGCAAGCAGGAATTAATTGCTCTCTCGTCAGCTGAAGAAGAATATATTTCACTCTGCTCAGCCACCAAGGAAGGACTCTATCTTCGCGAGCTGCTGGAAGAAGCGAAGTTAGCCGAATTACCCAACTTTACCCTGTTCTGCGACAACCAATCGGCAATTCGCATCGCCAACAAGAACGGCTTCGCGAACAGGACGAAACACATCGCCCTGCGATATTTCTTCGTGAAGGACGAGATCGAGAAAGGAAGGCTCGAGCTGTCATACTGACCCATGTCCGAGATGGCAGCTGACTACCTGACCAAGAAGCTCGGAAAGCAGAAGTTCGAATATTGCATGCTGCTGACTGGACAGGGCCAGGTCAGTGACACTCCAGAAGCGAAGGGGAGTGTTGGAAACAATCGGTCCTAAGCGCCTCTGTCGTGTCGAAACACTAAGGCACAAGCGAAGCAAAGCATATCGAGGAACCAGCGAGTCAACCCTCGGAGTTTGAAGTAACCGCTGGAGGTTACGCGAAAGTCAAAGGTCAGTAACCTTTGACCTGACAATTACAGTGCGACACCAAGGACACACAACTGACTCGTTACAGAGCAGTTGCCCGAGTCGTCACTGTATCGAACCGCAACAGCAACAGTAAAGTAGTTATAACTATGTCTTTTCATATTCCCTGTATTCATATATAATCTTGTATCCCCTTGTTCTAATCAACTTACTTTGCCCTCACATACTAGCGCAAGGTGGTTCACAACTCCTTATTAACGCTTCCGCTACTACACCAACTCTACCCAGAGTTCACCCCTATAAAGATCCTAAGGGCCTTTTTCAGCCCAACAACAGTAACAGAAGAAAACCAGGGCTGCAACTACATTGCTCCAATTTGTTGTGTGAAACTAATTTGTTTCACTGTTGTGCTTAGGGTTGTGTAAAATGGTCGTGTGAGTATGTGACGTTATAGGATTAACCCCTGCTTAGAATATGTCTTTCCTACAATTGATGCCTGTTTGAGCCCCTCCCGGTTGCCTTGTGAAGGGGGTGTATAAGCTGTATCGTTCATTTCGCATAAGTTTCGTCTATTCGCAGCTACCTAAAAAGGATTCGCAGGTGCTAATATTAAGTATATGTAACCATCAGAGCCTCAGATATCAGGATTAAAGATCCTGAATGCCCTGATTTCAGGATCTGCATGGTGCCTCATGACTAACATTTCAGTATTTGTATAAAAACCGTCCTGACAAATGAGTATTTCTAGGATTTTGCATCCTGTGATCTCAGGATTTTAAAGTACCCCGGACCCTGATCCATCATGATCCTATTGGTAAGTACCCTGAATCAGCCTGTACCGCGAAAAAAAATTCGCTGACTAGATACAGAACCACCGACAGGGGTACAGCGCAACATGCGAGATGTGCGGTGGGAAATGATGAAATTTGCACTTCTGTACAGATTTTTTCGCGCGTGGCTATACAGCGACACATCAAAGTTGCCATCTTGACCAATCAGGACCCGCCGCAGCAAAGAACCCACGCGGCACGCGGCAACTTTGCCACGCTTGCCTGAAACCTAAGCATGCGCTACCTCCCTGGCCATCAAAGGCGGGTACATGCTCTCGGCCAACCTCGTCTGTCAGAATGCTATTATCTAGCCTGTAGTGGGGTGCTCTATAGCGAGTACAACCCTGTTAGGGTTTGCTACATGTATCCCAACTGCTGCTAGTGAAACCCCTCCTTTGTTCATTTGTCTCTTGCCTAGCTAGCTAAACCCTAGCTATGGCTCCTCACTGTGCTCACTATTCTCACATGCTATCAGAGCATCTACGCTCCTGGCCTGTGGGCCCACCTAACTGCTTCCGCTGCTACTCTGTCTATTGCACGCCCCGTGGCGTGCAACTCCTTCTTCCTGCCGTGCGAATTTTTTTTCGGGTTTTCTTTCCGCCGTGCGCTCAGGGCGCGCGGCGGTTTTCTGCCCGCTGTGCGCCCCGAGGCGCGCGGCGGTTTCCTACCTTGGGGACCCGCGCGCGGCCCCTGCCCTGCTCATCGCGGCGCCCTGGGGAGCACGCGCGGCCCCCGCCCGTCACGTCGCGGCGCCCTGGGGAGCCGCGCGCGGCCCCTCGCTGCCCCGTGGTGGCTCCCTGGGGGCCGCGCGTCACCTCTGGAGCCGCGCGCCACCCCTGGCGCCGCGTGCGGCCTCCTCTCGCTGCCCCGTGGTGGCGCCCTGGGGGCCGCGCGCCGTCCCCCTCGCCGTCCCCCGCGCTCCTACCCCGTGCCACCCGTTTTAGGGTTTGGGGGTGGGGAGTGGGGGGGTGACGGTTGTGGGGGTGCCGGTTGTGTGCGCCGTCCCCTGCTCCTCCTCCTCCTCCGTCTCCCGCTGCTGCAGCTGCCGCTCAGGGGGGTGGGTGTGTGGGAGCCCAAGGAGTGGTGCTAGGGGGGTGACGTGGGAGTGGAGTTAGGGGTTCAGCAGGGGGTGTGTGTCAAGGGTGTGGGTCAGTTGGAGGAGGTTGTGTGGAGGTAGCTGTCGTGTCGCCTGCAGCGCCTGTAGTCCGTCGCCCTTACTTCGGTAGCCAGTGAGCCTGTTGCACCAGTCGCCAGTGGGTCCGTTGCTCCTGCCGCTCGTCTTAGCCGCGGAGCCAGTCACTCCAGTAGTCCGTCGCCCTTGCTTCGGTAGCCACTGAGTCAGCCGCTCCTGTGCCCGTGCCTCTGCAGCTTCAGTCGTTGCCTCCCATCTTCTCTCCTTCCACAGTTCCTCCTCCTCCTCACTTGCCCTCTGTGATAGCCTCTAGCTTTGCTTGCAATTGTGCACCTGCTCTATGACTGTGTGCTCTGCTGATTACATCCCACTTTGGCTATGGGCGTGTGTCAGAATGTTTTTATCTAGCCTGTAGTGGGGTGCTCTATAGCGAGTACAACCCTGTTAGGGTTTGCTATATGTATCCCAACTGCTGCTAGTGAAACCCCTCCTTTGTTCATTTCTCTCTTGCCTAGCTAGCTAAACCCTAGCTATGGCTCCTCACTGTGCTCACTATTCTCACATCGTCTACACCTCAGGTCACGACGGGGCGCCATGGCGCATGACCGTGGAACTCTTCAAGAGGAGGGTTTCCGTTCCACCTCCTCTTCTCGCCAGCAGTTCCTCCACCTCCTGCTTCATCCCTTTGTTGATGCAGGGCGAGACGTGATAGAATCATTCTTTTTGCAACCTCCTCGACAGCGTATCTCACACGTTGTTTCCGAAGCTGAAATCGCCTATGGCTTCACCGTCGCCACAGGGCGTCGGTGAAGCCCCCGTCATGCCTGACGAACCCGTAATTATTCAGCCCTTAAAGGGCCTCGATTTCCTTCGTTTTGCGCCAGTCGTTCCCTCGCCAATAGTACCCTCGACAGCCCTTCCAACGCCAGCGGAACCGTCGCCGTCAGTACCATCGCCAGCAGAACCTCCGCCAGCAGCTCCTTCGCCACCAATACCTCCGCCATCGGCTCCGTCGCCAGCAGGCCCTTCGCCTGCAGTTCTGTCAGGTCCAGTCACTGAGGTTGTCGTCGACAACTCGGACCTCCCACCGCCGATTTGAACACGGGCCGAATGCTCGCGTGCAGCCGTGCAAGGGTCTGTCCGTGTGGGACCCCCTTCCAAGAAGCTTGCAAATCTACGCTTCCACCAGACCAAGATCTCCTTCGAGCGCATATCCGTGGCACCACCCAGGCAAGATCAAACCCAACCCACCGAGGCTACACGGACCGTTCTCTTATCAACCAGCCCCTCTGCTTCAGCCGACACAGTGTTGCCCGACATCGCTAAGAATCTTTTCCATGAAGCGCTTTTCAATTTCAAGAAGTCCTGGACTACTGATTTTCCTTGGCTTGTAATTTGCCAGACGTCTTACGGGTTTCCTTCTATGAAGTGTACCATCTGTATGGAGTATGGTGGCGCAGGGACGAATTTTGCGAGGGGTGAAGGGGCTACAGACGTGCAAACTCAAGCCATGCGGCTTCACCAGCGGTCCGGGAAGCACAAGGATGCGCTTCACAATCAGGAGTTAGCTCTGGCGAAGGTGAAGAGCCAACAGCGAATCGAGGATCTCCCTGAAGCATGGGATCTAGAGCACGAGCAAGTGTGGGCTCTGTTGGAGACGCTCTTCTTCATCGCCAAGACTGATGCACCAATCGAGATGTGGGTGCAGCTTGTTCGGCATCTAGCTAGCCGTGGCACTCCGGGCTTCCCCAAAAGTGGCTACGGCTCGTACTATACCACGTAAGAGTGGGTTTTACTGCTCTTAGTTTTGGTGATTCTCGTGTTGTGTTTCCGTATAACCTCAACCTTGTGTTGTCCTTCCTTGCAGGTACGGATTCCAGGAGCTTGTCGTAGCATCGGCGACCTACCTCCACGGCCAACAGCGCGTATACATTGACGCAAGCCCGTTTATCGGGTTGAGCTGCGATGATAGCACCGGTCGTGTGCACGGGAAATACATGATTGTGTTTGTGACTTTTTTGCGAGATGGCTTGGTTGTCACGGAGTTTCTAACTCTACTCACTGTTGACAAGGGTGACGCAGGGTCCCTCTTTGGTGTCCTCACCGCGTACTTGGAGAGCGTCAACATAGAGCTGAGCAAGATCGCGGGAATCAGCACCGATGGCGCCATGGTGATGATCGGCGGGAGTACTGGTCTTGCCGCGCGGCTTCGCCTAACCGTTCCCCATCTCGTGTCATCTCACTGCATCGCACATCGGTATATCGTTTACCTCTGAATGTTGTTATTGTATATTATATTTTGCATTCGCTAATTCCTGCGTGACATGCCCGCCCCTTTGGCAGGGAAGCTCTCGCTGCCAAAGACTCTGCGATCGCCCTGCCTGAACTCGGCTTCGTCGACTCCGTCATTCGTGCAGTTGCCGAACATCTCGGACGTTCCAGCAACTCTCACAAGACTTTCTTTGACCTGCAGAAGGTTTTCACGCAGACGAACCTCGAGGTTCAGGGCATCCATGCCGTGCGGTGGTTGAGCCGCGGTGACGCCATCGCCCGTTTCGTGAAGGTTTTCCCGGCGGTGGTGGTCCTACTTGAGCGGCTGGACCCTACGATGTACCTGGTGGTGACATCTATGAAGTTCCATGTCTTCATCTATTTCCTTGCAGACATTCACGTCGAGCTGAACATGCTCAACCTAATGTTCCAGAAGCGCCGCCCAACCAAGCGTAAGAGCAACCCCCCTCATGCCGCGAAGAAGCGTGGTGGTGGTGGTGCAGCTGATGGTGGCAAAGGCAACAGCAGTGACAGGCAGCAGGAGAAGGCCGACCATGGCGGTGGCGGCCATGACTCAGATGATGATGTTGCAGGAGGATCTAGTGACGGTGATGATGTGCTGATGGAGGATGCTAGATGGATTTGAATAATGATTGTATTGTCAGAACGTGGAATGAAAATGTTTCACATACATAACAGTTTTGGTAAGGTAGTTTTTGTCAGAATGAGAACCTAGAATGATGTGACTAACAGGAACAAGAGTACAAATATGAAACCCTAATCTGGTGTACCCCCTAAGGTGTAACCCACTACAGCCTAGAACCACATAAACATATAATGTTTGACACACCCCCATAGGTAAAGTGGGGCAGACCTAGGGGTCACAAGACCAGTCAAGGTAAAACAAGGCAAACAAGCTCAAGGTGGATCTCGAGGATTCCACACAAATTCCGAGCACAAGCAAGCGGTAACAAGACCAGTTCACATGCAGATTTATATTAGAGCAAGAAGTACAATGATCACAACCTAGCAAGAGTAAACATGCAGGTATATATATATATATATATATAGTGATCACAGTACAGACAAAGTCAAGAAGTAAGCAAGTGAGGTCCAGTCGGCACAAGGCCTAGAAGAGTGCAAAAACGCTGATGGTCAACAGGCGGAAGCGCCTTGGTGAACACATCAGCAGTGTTGGCCTCAGTGGCCACGTAACGCAGACGAAGCTGACCACGCTGCTGTAGCTCTCGAGCTAGAAAGTAACGCAGAGCAATGTGCTTCGTCCTGTGCTCCAGTCTGTGCTCGTCACACAAGGCAATGGTTGCCTTGTTGTCGACGTACAGCACTGGAGGAGAACGAGGCTGCTCTCCAAGGTCCGTCAGCAGGTAGGTGAGCCAGCGAAGCTCCTGGGCAGCCATGGCCGTGGCGTAGATCTCAGCCTCACAGCTGGAGCTGAGAACAGAAGAAGAGCGAGTAGAACGCCAAGAGACAGAGCCAGAGCCAAGGCTGAAGGTGTAACCCTGAGACGACCGCTGAGTAGCCTGGTCGTCTGCCCAAGAAGCGTCTGAGTGCCCAGTGAGAACAGGCCAGTCTCGCCCTCCAAGCACTAGCCCCATGCCCGACGTACTGCACAAGTAGCGCAACACCCTCTTAGCTGCATCCATGTGCTCCTTCCGGTGACGGCCGGGAGCGACATAGCGTGCTAAGATGCTGAGAGGGTATGCAAGGTCAGGTCGCGTGCAGGTCATCAGGTACATGAGGCAGCCCACAAGCTCTGGATACGGACCACTCGGCTCTACGGACTCATCCGAAGGCAGAGCTGAGAGCGAGTGTCCCGTAGGCAGAGGAGTGGACTGAGGCGAGGAGTACGTGAAGCCGAAGCGCTGAAGGACCTGCTGCACCATGTGTGACTGAGTCAGGGTAATGGTGCGCCGTGCTCTGTCCCGGGTGATCCGCAAGCCAAGATAGCTTGTCAGTTCACCCAGGTCTGTGCATGTGTGTCTCTTCTGCAGCTCGGACTTCACGTGAGTGAGACCAGCTGTGTCAGAAGTGGCAAAGACCAAGTCGTCGACGTACACGAGGATGTAGAACGGCGGCAGTGAGGTGTCGGTGCGTAGAAACAGCGACGGGTCAGCAGTAGAAGGAGCGAACCCAAGAGCCGCAAGAGTAGTCCTCAGTGTGTCGTGCCACTCACGTGGCGCCTGGCGGAGACCGTAGAGTGGCCGCCGGAGGCTTCACTGGGTACGAGGAGGAAACAACCCAGTGAAGCCAGGTGGGCGGCGCAGCCAGATCTCCTCGTGCAAGCTGCCCTGCAAGAAAGCTGTGCTGAAGTCAAGCGAGTGGAGCTCGTAGTCACGCTGAGCAGCGACGTGCAGCAGAACCCGAAGAGTGGTCATCTTCGGGGTCGGGGAGAAGGTCTGGAAGAAGTCAACTCCCTGCCGCTGACTGAAGCCTCGCGCAACGTAACGCGCCTTGAAGACAGGCGGAGAGCCTGGTGGCCGCTTCACCCTGAAAATCCACATGCCACTGACGATGTTCGCCCCAGGTGGGGGAACCTCGTCGACGTAGGTGCCTGTGGACTTCCAGGAAGCCATCTCTGCGTCCATGGCTGTCTGCCACTGAGAGGAGTAGGGACCGGCCATCGCCTCTGCGTAAGAGCGTGGGGTCGGGATGTCTGGTGCATCCGGGTCTCCCTCAGGGGCAACAAGCATGGACACGAGATGGGGCAAAGCAGCAGCAAGGCAACCAAACTCCTCCTGCCTGTCCTCAAGGACGTCAGTGCCAAGGGCACAGTCACCCCCGACGGACGGAGGACAGACAGACTCAGACTCAGCAACAAGACTGGCAGCGTAGTCTAAACGACACGCAGCTGCAAAGTCGACCAGCTCAGCAACTAAGGCAGACGCAGCAGCGGACTCAAAGGAAGGGTCAGTGACAACCGTAGCTAGGAGACGTGTGACAGTAGGACTGGCAGCGCGAAGGGAGTCGGACGGCGGGTCAGCAAGAGCAGGAAGAGAGGACGCAGGAGGCGACAGGAGAGAGACACGCTGTGGAGCAGTGGACTGACGAAGTGCCATCTGGGGAGTGCCTGGGACAGCAGGAGGACGCTGACGCTGGACACGACTACCAGAGGTAGCAGCACGAACAGGCGACGCTCGACGAGACGCAGGCGACACAGGACGTGACGCAGGCTCACGACGCTCAGCAAGACCTCCAGTCGGACCAGTGTAAGGAGCAGGCACAGGGAGAGGGGAGGCAGGCGGTAACTGTGGCTGTGACTGGACAGACGGCGGACACTCTAAGGCGGGAGGAGGAGGCTGACCAAGAACCTGCTGAAGGAGTGGAACGAAGTACGGCCGAGGCCGTGCAGCAACTCCCGAACCAGCAGCGTCACGAGCGGCAGGGTCCTCAGCACCAGCAGCAGCACCTCCAGCAGCACCTCCAGCAGCACCAGCAGTACCGCCAGCAGCAGCAGCACCTCCAGGACCAGGGTCAGCAGCACCCGCAGCAGCTCCAACGCCCGGGTCCTCAGCACCAGCCTCACCTCCAGCAGCACCAGCAGCACCGCCAGCAGTAACAGCACCTCCAGCAGTACCGCCAGCAGCAGAAGCACCTCCAGCTCCAGGGTCCGCAGTACTAGTAGTAGTGTCAACCCCGGGGACCCCAGCACCAGCAGTCCCACTACGAAGACTGATGTGCCGAGCGTACCACTCCCGGAGCTGTGGGGAAGAGGGCGGCTCCCGCCGCGGCGGGGAAACACGAGCACCAACTCCAGCAGCACCGCGAGCCCGAGACGCACCCCGCCGAAGGCTGCAGTACCGCGAGTACCACTCACGCAGCTGCTGCGAAGAGGGAGCTCCTCCAGGCGTCTCACAGTCAGCTGCAGTACCCCCAGACTCAGCAACTCCAGGCTCAGCACCCCCAGACTCAGTAACCCCAGGCTCAGCACCCCCAGACTCGGCAACCCCAGGCTCAGCACCCCCAGACTCAGCACCCCCACGCTCAGTACCCCCAGACTCAGCACCCCCAGGCTCCGCACGCTCAGGCTCCGCACGCTCAGGCTCGGAACCCCTAGCCGGACGCGAGTCGACAGCTACCTCGGCCGGCTCAACCGGGTCTACCTGGGAGACACCTGAAGGAGCGGCACCCTGAGGGGGGAGGGGGTCTACCACTGCAGCACCTGGCGCGAGGAAGAGAGGCGGGGGAGGGAGCGGGGCAGTGCGGTAGGGGAAGAGGCGGTAGAAGGGCACGGACTCGTCAAAAGTGACGTCCTGAGAGGGGAAGACGCGGTGCGAGGCGGGGTGGTAAAACTGCCAGCCAGACGCATCCGGGACAAAGCCAAGAAAGACACACGGAGCAGTGCGGGAGGAGAGCTTGTCCGCAGACGTGTCGCGAACAAAAGCTCGGGATCCCCAGACACGGAAGCGTGACGCATCGCCAACCTCCCCCGTCCACAGCAGTGTGGGCGAGGTCTCCGGAGCGGAGACACGGGGCCAGAGGTTGAGCTGATGCGCAGCGTACCGGACCGCAAACGGCCACAGAAAGTGGGGGGCAGCCGCGTGGACTAAGGAGGTACGAGCGACCTCCATGACCAAGCCAATGCGGCGCTCAGCAACCCCATTCTGCTGTGGAGAGGCCGGAAGCGTGAACGACTGGCGAATGCCGTGCTCGGCACAGTAGGCTGCCAAGAGGTCGGAGGAGAACTCACCACCTCTGTCAGAGTGCAAGCGCAGGACAGGAAACTCCGAGCGAAAACGCTCTCGCAGCTGAAGACGTGCTCTGCTGATCCAAGGGATCAGAACATCAGGGACTTCACCCTTGGTGCGCAAGGGGAAGAGCGTGGTGTAGCGCGAGTAGTCGTCAACGACGATCAAGAAGTACCTCTCCTGGCCCTGACCACGGACGTGGGCTGGGCCCCACACGTCCATGTGGAGCGTCTGCAAAGGAGCAGTCGTCGGGGGGAACGAGGAGGAGTGAGGGGCAGCGCGCTGCCGCCCCTCGACACAGGGAAGACAAGGAGGAGCAAGGGAGGGTGGGAGGGGAGGGAGTACCCGAGGAAGACCAGAGACAAGGTACCGGGCGTGCATGCCCCGAAGGCGCTGCACTGACGGGTGACCAAGTCGATGGTGCCAGAGGACTGTCTTGTGCGCCAGAGAGCGACACGAGCAGGGGGCTGACAGCTGACCTGACGCAGACGCCACGCCGCTACCTGAGGGGACTCAGTGGTCAGTGTGTACAGGTCCGACCCCGGCTGCCGAGTGAAGGTAGCCAGGTGACGGCCCGTCCGAGCACACGTGCAGTGTGTCACGCGCTCGTAGGCAGGGGTGAACTGGTGAACACCCCCATCCTGAAGCGCACAACCCGCCACCTAGTTCGTAGAGAACGAGGGGAGGTGGAGACCTGACAGTGTGCCCGACGGGACAGCAGGACAAGGAAGGACAGTGGAGGAGGTCGCAATGACCGGACCCCCAGAGGGGTCAGCGAGCGAGACAGCGACTGGTCGAGCAAGGGGCTCAAGAGCAGTGCGGTCACGAAAGAAACAGCGCGAAGCGCCTGAGTCTAGAGTGAAGGTGTGCAGTGCCTCAGTGGACTCAGTAGTACCTGGGGTGGCGGACACACAAGCACCTAGAGCAGTAGCCTCACCAGTACCTGGGGCAGCAGACACGCAAGCACCTAGGGCGGCAGCCTCACTCGTGCGGATGCCTGGGTCAGGCGGAACACACAGGTACTGGTCCTCCTCTCCACTAATAGTCAATGCATACATGGCTTTGAGAATAACATCAAAATCAAGAGCATAGATATCGATATCCTTCTTGAGGAGATCAGCCCACTGAGGGAGCTCAGGAGCGTCAGGAAACTGAGCACGCCAAGCGTCATCTAGGCGAGAGAAGCAGCGCTGCGCAGTGTGCGCCCTCCCGCACGTCTGTCCCTTGCGGCGACCAGTGCGGATGACGTACGTGCAGCTAAGGCTACCCCCCCCACCCCCGTGCTATAAGTACCACTCACGAAGCTCCTGGGAGGACTGAGGGTGCTGCGTGCTCTGGCCAGTGCCAGAGCCTCCACGACCACCACCGCCGCCGCCACCACGACCACCACCGCCCCTGCCGCCGCCACGTCCTCCGCCGCCACCACCACCGCCCCCACCCCGGCCACCGTCGCCGCCGCTGCCTCCACCACCCCCACCGCTGCCACTAGCCCCTCCAGCCCCGCCACCGCCCCCACCGCCGCCACCACCCCCACCACCGCCTCCCCCGCCATCACCCCCACCGCCCTTGCCTCCCCTGCCCCTGCCGCTGCGGCGCCCGCTGGGAGCGGACGCAGACCCGACCTGCTCAGCACCAAGGAGGTCGACAGCAGCAGCAGAGGCGACAGAGGGGAGCAGGGGGGAGGGGGAACACCCCTCGAAGAAAGGGGTGCGGGGGTCACCACGAGAGGCACCTACAACTACAATACTCTTCTCAGCTGCAAAGAGTTCCTTCTCGAGGGTGGCAATGGTGAGCTCAGTGGGGCAGCGGGCTAGGAAGCTGTCCCTAACTGTACGCAGAGTGTCAGGGAGGCGGGTAACTAGGTGGTAGAGAGTGAGCCAGAGCGGGGGAGGGTTGGAGGCAAGAAACTCAGCAGGCATAGCGGCACAGAAGCGGGCCTCACTAGTGCGGAGGTGCGTGATGAGGTCAGCGACTGTCTGGAAGGCGGACAGGTCAGGGAACAGGTAGGGAAGCGAGAGACGGCCTAGCGCAGCAGAGGCTGGGGAGGAGTAGCGCGCAACTACAGCAGTGTACAGTGCCTGGGCAGTCCTGTGCTGGCCGAAGTGCTCGCGCTCATCCACAGGCAGGGAGTTGCGAATAGCGAAGCGAGCGTGGGCGTCACGAGTCTGCCACTGGGAGCGGGTAGTGGCGTCAGCATCAGTAGCAGGGGCAGCAGCTTTGCCTAGTGCATGATCGTACAGCGAGACATCCTCCCTGGCAGTGAGCTGGAGGAACAGGCGCAGATCATCGAGCCAGATCTCAAACTTAATCGGGCGGCCCTCAGCATCGAACGAGAGAACTGTAGGGCTAGCCATAGCTGAAGTAGCAGCAGCAGTAGCAGTAGCAGTAGCACTAGCAGTAGCAGTAGGAGCAGTTCAGTCCAGTACTGGCCCTGCTGCTCAGGTAAGGAGGGCGCAGCTCGGCTAGGACGGCGCGGCTCGGCTAGGGCGGCGCGGCTCGGCTAGGGCGGCGCGGCTCGGTCGGGTCGCGCGGTTCGGCTCGGGTCGCGTGGTTCAGCTGGGGTCGCGCTGCGCGGCTCGGTCGTAGAGGGGCGAGCGCGGGGGGCCGTTCGAGGCGAGCGCGGGGGGGGCCGTACGAGGCGAGCGCGGGGGCCGTTCGGGGGCCGTTCGGGGGCCGTGAGAGGCTAGCGCGGGGCCTTCAAGGGGCCGTTCGGGGCTAGCGCGGGGCCGTTCGGGGCCGTAGGAGGCTAGCGCGGGGCCGTAAGGGGCCGGGGGAGGCTAGCGCGGGGGCCGCACGGGGCCGTTCGGGGCTAGCGCGGGGTCGTAAGGGGGGGCCGTGAGAGGCCTTAAGGGGCGACGCGAGGGGCCGTGAGGGGCCTTAAAGGGCGACGCGAGGAACGAGGCGCACGAGGGCGCTAGGAAAAGGCGGCGCACTAGGGCGCGGCTAGCGGAAACGGTGGGCCCTAACGTTTCGGTCCTAGGTGAAACCTAGGCTCGTAATACCATGTCAGAATGAGAACCTAGAATGATGTGACTAACAGGAACAAGAGTACAAATATGAAACCCTAATCTGGTGTACCCCCTAAGGTGTAACCCACTACAGCCTAGAACCACATAAACATATAATGTTTGACAGTTTTTTACCCCCCTAACAAATCAGGATTACACTAGTTTTTACCCTGACAAGGCAAGATTACATTGGTATTTACCCTGTCAAAACAGGATCCTGAATGCACCTCAGCACTGATCAATCAGGGCGAAAAAAAAATTAGGGGGGAACTGCCCTGATGGGTCAGGGTCCCCTGAATCCTATCTGAGGCCCTGGTAACCATATTCGTTGACATTTTGGCTTCAGTCTCTTCAGTTTGACTTCGGTCTGTTCGTTACTATTGGTCCATAACCACGCGACGCGCTTGTATCGTGGGTGCAACAGGCTGGGGAAAAGACCTCGGGTGCAGCGTTTCTATTTGGTGTCTGGGCAAATTCGCATGCACTGGTTACATTTGCACTGATGGCCAACCGATTAGATCATGCGAAGAGATAGAATAAAAAGCCACTAAAGCATAGGCCATGAGCATTTTCACATTTAATCCTAGCCCATCCCCAAACATCGCATCCCCCACCGTCGCCCACGCTTCCCCCCACCGTCGCCCACGCTTCCCCCCACCGTCGCCCACCGCCACCGTCGCCCACCCCCACTGTCGCCCACGCTTGCCCTCCCATCGCCCTCGGTTAGACTTCCCGCCGACCTCCCTTCTCTCCCACCTCTCTCCACGTCGTCATCACTTCCCTGCCCATCACGTTCCCCCTATTCACCATCGCGTCTCCACCCATGCCGCCCACCCTCTCATCCCTTCCCATCGCATTTAGGGTCGTCGTTGTATCCCTTCTAAATTGCCTCGTTAGGTCGCTTACGCTCTCCCCATTACCACCTACTCTACTCCTACCATCGCCCATGGTTACCACCCCACCCTTGCACCCTTATTTCCTTCTCTCTCATTCTCCCTCCCCATCAGCCTCTCACCCACCCTGGGCGGGGAGGTATGGCGAGATGGGCTGGGAGCTGGGGAAGGGGTCGTGACTCATTCGCTGTGGGGTGTGGAAGGGTGCGTGGTCAGCAGCACCCACCCTTCTCTCTCTTGCACTGACCTCCTCTCCTCTCTCGCACCAACCCCACACGCATGGCAGGTGGTGGTGCGGCTTTGGAGCAGAGTGTTTGGCGCACAGCCAGGGCAGCGCGTGCAGGCGGGCAGCAAGGAGTGCAGTGCTGCAGGGGGCGGGTCAGGGGAGCGGGGGAGGCGGGGCAGGGGAGGCGGGGGTTAGGGAGAGAGGGTGCAGGGATCCTCCTATCCTCCGTTCCACCCTTATACCCTACCACACTTTTACCTCCTGCCCTCCTCCCTTACTCCGTTCCGTCGTTCCCCCACAATCGTCCTCCTCTCCCTCTCCCTTCCTCCCTTCCTCCATCTCTCTGCCTCACTACCCTCTTTACCCTCTCTGTTGCCCGTCCTCCCTTCCTCCATCTCTCTGCCTCCCTACCCTCTTTACCCTCTCTGTTGCCCGTCCTCCCTTCCTCCCATCCTTCTTTCCTGCCATTCTTCCTCTCCTCATCCTCCCTCGATCCAGTCCCCCTTCCCCTTTCCATCTCCCACTCTCCCACTCCCTTCCTCACGCCAACCCTGCTCCTCCGTTCCACCCTTCTACCTTCCCCCTTGTACCCAGCCGCACTTTTTCCTCTCATCCGCCCATCATCTCATCCGCCCATCCTCTCATCCGCCCATCATCTCATCCGCCCATCATCTCATCCGCCCATCATCTCATCCGCCCATCCTCTCATCCGCCCATCATCTCATCCGCCCATCCTCTCACCGTCGCCCACGCTTCTGCCTTAGTGCCTTTCCGCGCTCTCTCTCCCCTACCCACGCTTCATCTCACTCACCCTTCCGCCCTTCCTCCGTGTCTCCCTTGCTCATTTTCTGCCTCCGTGCATTCTTTGTTCCCCACCCTCCATCAGAGTTTGTGGTTCGTGTCTGTGCAGGTCTGCCATGCATCCAGTTGTGATGAGTATAGGGTTTGATCATATTAGTTGTCTACAATAGCTATGCCATGCAGGCCCCAAAATGTCAGGGTATTTTACCCTAATTGCCCTAACTGGCGGCCGCTTTTTTTTTAAGTACCCTGACTCAGTCAGGCTCCCAGGCTTTAAACACTGACCCAAAAAGTGATTGTTTTTTTTACCCTTATAGATTCAAAGTTCGCGTTACCTTCCCCTGATGTTATCAGTGTACAGTCCCACTTACCCTTATACCGAGTTTCCGGAACGAGGATTCTACTACACTACACATACATTGCACTTGTGACACGGTGCCACTCCCATATCTTGTTGCACTTGCCCAGTGGTGAGAAACTGCCAAACCCCAATGGTGTGTTTGGCAAGATTCGTGCCAGCGCACCCGTGATTGCTGCCAATACACCTCATAGTCCCTGCCAACTGCGCCAGCACGGCAAAACTGCCGCGATGCACGCACTCGTCTTGCCCAGCGCTACAGCGCCATCACGTATCATCCTGTACCTGCTATGCTTTTCCTCGCTTCGTGAACAGCCATGCGCGGTGCTGAGGGGGTCCATCCTTCCCAAAGGGAACCCATCTTCCTCACCTCTCTCTTGCACTTTCCCGAGGTCTCACGGAGTAGCACCATCCAGTCATGCCAGCCAAGCAAGAGCAGGAACCGCCTTGGGGCCCAAGAAACGGGCTCTCAGTTCTTGGCGTTCTTCCCAAGCTAGGTGACAGCTACGCCGTTCCCATCGCACAGCCGCCACGTGACGCCTCGCCCGTACGAAGCGTCGGCTATGTGTTCGCAGTCGATCGGCCCAATTCTCCTACTGCTGATGAGCCACACCCATCGCTGGTTCTTGTTCCTGGCGGCGATGAAGGCAGCTCCAGGCCTTCTACTGCGTCCCCGTCGACTGTGAACAGCACGCCTGGCAAAAGGCCGCGGATCGGGGTGAAATACACACAGCAGAGGCTCTGGGGCGCACCGCCACCAAAGAAAGATGCATCACCAACGCGCACCGAAGCTTCTGCTGATCCCAAACCACCAACAGTCACTGCTGAAGCTGAGTACGCAGCGTACAAGCACAGGTATGACACTGAGTGGGCAGGGAAGTTCGACTGGCTACGACTCCATCATCAGACCAACGGGAGACCTTTGCTGAAATGTAAAGTGTGCATTAAGTACGGCGATCCTACCGCTCGCACCGTCTACGGCGCGAAGGGTGAGGGTGGCCGTGACTTGCAAATCGGAACCATTCGGGTTCACTCATCTACTCGAGCACATAAACAGGCGCTGGAAGCAAAGGCTCGTTCACTTGCGGCAAAGGAGAAGCAAGTGACTTTGACAAGGTGGCAGGAGACGGATTCGTCTACTCGCCACATCATCCACTGCCTGCACATCGCGATGTTCGTCTGCAAGGCCGACGCTCCCATCGCGATGTTCGTCCCCCTGTGCTGGTTTCTCGCTAAGGAGGGTCTTCCTGACCTTCCCCCCAATGGCGGCTACGGTGCCTACTACACTGAGTAAGTTAGTTGCGCGTGGTTTGTATTGGTTCACGAGGGTTTGTTATAAACTGTATCTAATATTTAGTGTTCGTGGTTTCTGTTGCAGTTACGGGTTCAAGGAATGTCTTCGTGCAACATCCATGTACCTGCAGGAGACGCGGCGGCTTCACCTTCTGGAATCGCCATGGATGTCCCTGTCGCTCGACGAGAGCACTGACCGCATCCACGGGAAACATCTCATCATCTACGTCACCTACCTCAAGAACAGGGAAGTCGTCAACGAGTTCCTGGCCTTGATTACCGTGGATCGCGCTGACGCTGCCTCTCTGACCTCCGCCGTTGTGCAGTACCTGACTGGTATTGGTGTCGACCTGCAGAAAATAACCGGCATTGCGACCGACGGAGCGAGCGTAATGGTGGGGAAGAACAATGGAGTGGTGGCACGGCTCAGAATGCGTATACCTCACCTCGCGTCTACACACTGCATCGCGCATCGGTAAGGCTTTTGTGTATGCTTGGTTGCTTCCTGTTAGTTGGACTTAAACTCATGAATCTTGTGTGGTGCATGCAGGGAGGCACTCGCTGCAAAAGATGCCGCTGAAGCTGTCCCCGAGCTGAACATGGTCGACGATGTCGTCCGTGCATTTTCCGAGCTACTAGGGAGGAGCGGCGTGCAGTACCAGAAGTTTCAGAATCTGCAACAAGTATTCTGCAAGACGAATCTCGGGGCGCAGGGGATACACACCGTCCGGTGGCTATCGCGTGGCGAGGCCGTTGCCCGGCTCCTCGAGGTGTTGCCAGCCGTCATCGTCGTGCTCAAAGACTACAAGCCGGACTTGTACGAGGTTGTAACCTCGTTCAAGTTTCATTGGCTGCTACGCTTCCTCGCTGACATCCTGTGGGAGTTGAACCACTTGAATCAACGTTTCTAGCAGAGACAGGTCAGTACTTGCAGCTCAACGTCACGCTTGCAGCCTCATTGCTGAAACAAGAGAAATGAACCTGTGCAGTGGCCCTTACACCCCACCGCGCTTCCTTGTTGTTGCTGCAGATCGACGTCACGCTTGTAGCGCACATCGTGGAGCAGACGCGGATGCGGCTGAAGGCGCGGTACCTGAGCTCGGCCCCTGGTCACACCTTTGGAAGCGGAGAGTACATGACTCTCCCCGATTTCTACTTGAAGCACCAGAAGCAGGACAAGCGCGAGATGAAGGTTGAAGGCGTTGACTCCAACGGAGATCCTGTTTCGTTCAAATTCCTTCTACACGAGCGGCCATTGAAAGGGCTGGAAACAGATGGCGATGTGACAACCTGCTACGAGCTCTCCGTGAAGTTTGTCCGCGCGATCGACAAGGAACTGGAGTGGCGGATGCGTGATCTCGCCAACCTGGAGGGGACGAAGCTGTTCCGCACCGTCTCTTACATCACGGACGACGCCAAGCGCGTAGAGGCGTTCAAGCGCTGGCTCGGCTTACTGCACAAACTCTACCACGGAAAGCTGCCAGGTGAGCGGTGATGTGTTGACTTGCAGTCCGATTTGATCATGCGTGTTGTTTCCGCCTGTTGCACCATCAGCAACTTGTCTTCGTCTACTTCGGTTGAACTAATGAGCCCCCTTCCACCCGCTGCCTGCGACTATAGCCCTGTTGAAACCCCACCCCGTACAACAGGCTTCGACTTCAACAAGGCGAGCAATGAGCTGTGGATGTTCATATCCACATTGTTCAGCCAGCACAACGGGGAGGATTTCCACCAGGCGCTTTCGAACATGACGCGCGACGACGGCTGGCAACAGTCATTCCCCAACATCATGAAGATGTGGCAAGCCGTCGCCGTTCTGCCATTGAGCACGGTGGAATGTGAACGCGGGTTCAGCAAGCAGAACCTGATCAAGACGTGGGACAGAGGGTGCCTCTCGGACACCAGCCTGGAGCACCTCATGCGCTGTTCCCTTGTGCAGTATGAGGTGGACTGGTTTGAGGTGGTGGCTATCTTCAGGGGGGAGAAATTGCGCAGGTCCACAAAAGACTTCACCGGCAACAACGAGAGCAAGACCTTGTTTGCAGAACATGATGTAGAGGGTAGTGTGCCTATGTCAAAGTAGGTGTAGTTAGGTTTGTGGGACAATGATGAGATGTATGGACATTATGTATGCAACACAACCCCAAATCACTGTAAGGTTTTTTGCACTAGCAATCAGTGTTGGGTCCCTGTTTCCCCTGACTAGATCAGAGTGTTTTTTTTTTACCCTGCACCCATCAGACTTTGGAAAATTTCACCCTAGGAGTCAGAGTTGGCCACACCTGGAGCTCTGAATCGTAAGGGTGAGCCTAAACCCATTTTGGGGCCTGATGCCATGTACCGTTATTGAAGTTGGTTGGATGCGTCTCATAATACACCACATCGTGATTTGGAGCATTATGAAAAAAGTGCAACAAAGCAAAATAATGTTCCATTTATGTTGCCAAGACAAGACTATAAGCACAAAGCTAGGAGGTGGTAACTTTTTAACCCACTCCTGTTGGGACCCATGGTGCTGGCACCTGTACACGCATGGTTCTGTATGGAATGGGGAGGGAAGAGGGAATATGGCAGAATAAGCGAGGGGTGAAGGTGGAGGGCATGTATGGGAGGAGTTAGGCAGAGGAGTGAGTGAAGTGGGGAACAGAGTGAGCAGAGCAGGGTGGAGAAGGCGGTGAGCAAAGGGGATAGCCAGTAAGCATGGGGCTAAGGAGGGGAAATGAGAGGACTTGGGGGGGAAAAAGGGTTGAACAAAGGGGAATAGAGAGTAAACAGGGTGGAAAGATGGGTGAGTACAGGGGGAAAGAGAGTGACCAGAGGGGGAGAGAGTGAACAAGGGGTAAGGGAGTGAGCAGGGGATTTTAGGGGCGAGCAC
The DNA here is from genome assembly GCA_948144175.1 of Closterium sp. NIES-65. Lineage (NCBI taxonomy): Eukaryota > Viridiplantae > Streptophyta > Zygnematophyceae > Desmidiales > Closteriaceae > Closterium > Closterium sp. NIES-65. Next base: position 1,012,154 of record CANXME010000398.1, read on the forward strand.
AGGGGGAAATAGACCGAGCAGGGGGGAAATGGGTGAGAAAGGGGGAAAGAGGGATGAGAACAGGGGGAAAGAAAGTGAGCAGGGGGGAAGAGAGTGAGCAGGGGGGAAGAGAGTGAGCAGGGGGGAAGAGAGTGAGCAGGGAGGGAGAGAGTGAGTATAGGAGTGAGCCGGGAAAACAGGGGCGAGCAGAGGGGGTAAGAGAGCGTGAAGGGGGGGAGGTGAAGGCGACGGGAGGGGGAAGTGAAGGCGACGGGGAGGGGGAAATGAAGGCGACGGGGAGGGGGAAATGAAGGCGACGAGAGGGGGAAGCGAAGGCGACGGGAGGGGGAAGTGAAGGCGACGAGAGGGGGAAGTGAAGGCAACGGGAAGGGGAAGTGAAGGCGACGGGAGGGGGAAGTGAAGGCGACGGGAAGGGGAAGTGAAGGCGACGGGAGGGGGAAGTGAAGGCGACGAGAGGGGGAAGTGAAGGCGACGGGAAGGGGAAGTGAAGGCGACGGGAGGGGGAAGTGAAGGCGACGGGAAGGGGAAGTGAAGGCGACGGGAGGGGGAAGTGAAGGAGACGAGAGGGGGAAGTGAAGGCGACGAGAGGGGGAAATGAAGGCGACGGGAAGGGGAAGTGAAGGCGACGGGAGGGGGAAATGAAGGAGACGGGAGGGGAAGTGAAGGCGACGGGGAGGGGGAAATGAAGGAGACGGGAGGGGGAAGTGAAGGCGACGGGAGGGGGAAATGAAGGAGACGGGAGGGGAAGTGAAGGCGACGGGGAGGGGGAAATGAAGGCGACGGGAGGGGGAAGTGAAGGCGACGGGAGGGGGAAGTGAAGGCGACGGGAGGGGGAAGTGAAGGCGACGAGAGGGGGAAGTGAAGGCGTCGGGAAGGGGAAGTGAAGGCGACGGGAGGGGGAAGTGAAGGCGACGGGAAGGGGAAGTGAAGGCGACGGGAGGGGGAAATGAAGGAGACGGGAGGGGAAGTGAAGGCGACGGGGAGGGGGAAATGAAGGCGACGGGAGGGGGAAGTGAAGGCGACGGGAGGGGGAAGTGAAGGCGAGAGGAGGGGGAAGTGAAGGCGACGGGAGGGGGAAGTGAAGGCGACGGGAGGGGGAAGTGAAGGCGACGAGAGGGGAAGTGAAGGCGACGGGAAGGGGAAGTGAAGGCGACGGGAGGGGGAAGTGAAGGCGACGGGAAGGGGAAGTGAAGGCGACGGGAGGGGGAAATGAAGGAGACGGGAGGGGAAGTGAAGGCGACGGGGAGGGGGAAATGAAGGCGACGGGAGGGGGAAGTGAAGGCGAGGGGAGGGGGAAGTGAAGGCGACAGGAGGGGGAAGTAAAGGCGACGAGAGGGGGAAGTGAAGGCGACGGAAGGGGGGGGAAGGGGGAGGGGAGTGAAGGTGACGGGGGGGAAGTGAAGGCGACGGGCAGAGCGAAGGCGACGGGCAGGGGTCGCGAACGCGACGAGCTGCGGAAGCGATGGCGACGACGCTGGCGACAGAGAGCGGAAGCGTGGGACCTAGGGAAATGAAAGCGAGGGCGAGGGGAGGGTCACGCTTGGGCGAACGGGTGCGATTCGATTTTCGCCGCGAGTTTACGCTACGCAGTAGTTGCACAATAAAATGCATTTCGACACAAAAATCTTCACCCAGCGAGCACTGGCTTTGCGCGTCATCATCAAAATCCGCGCCACCCACATCGCAAGGCGCATCTGATCCCTTTTGAGTGAACGCCGACGCCGTGCCCTGTCTACAGGTATGGTCTATGCCTATTACTCTGCGTGCTATCTCAAACTGTGCATAGTTTGGTATGCACGTGCTTTTTTGGTTGTGGGAAGGACCCCACCCATCATGGGAAGCGAGAAACTTTTGTCGCAAATTGGTTTCGCGAGTGAAAGTCTCTCGCAACCCAACCGAACCTCTCCGTGCCTGCCTCCCGAACCTAGTTTTTAGCGTTGACTTCCGTTGAGTAATTCAGGTCTTGGGCTTTAAAAGCCTGTTTCACAAGCAACCTTGAGTTAGTCAAACGGGCATCGTGTGTAAATGCTTCTCATCACCTTGAGCATCCTTCTCAACAGCCCTCAAGCTGACCAGCGCTTGACAACCGTTGACCTTGGCACGCGTCGTCGAGTTTCTTCGCAACCTGGGATGGGAAGTTCGTTGCAATGGAAAAGAGTTGAAACTCCAGGCGTTGACCTGGTAAGCGCTGGCTCTTGCTGCTTCTGCTGTTGTGATGGGCTCACCTCGCTCTGGCAGTGGGGGGGTCCACTCCGCAGCAGATTCTTCTTGGCCTTCCACGTCAGCTGTCGGTCTGCCCGGCGCAAAACTGCTGGCTTTCATTGAGACGCCACCGACAGCAATAATCTTGAAATGACACGGACATTCGCCCAGCTCCATTTGGTCTGGCTTCAGAAAACAGGCAACTAGTCATCCCCTAACCAGGTTTCGATTTTCTTCTGCCCATGATACCCTGGATTCGTTTTTCTTCTGTCCGCTTCAAGAAACGAATAACAACTTGAGACGGAGATGCGACGCGCTGTGATTGGAAGTCGCAGCGGCTGGCCTGGCCCCTCCGCTGGGTTGAAAATTCGAGTTTGGGGGGAAAGAGGCAGGAAGAGGGGGGGTTTGGGAGGAAACAATCAGAGAGTGAGGGAGTGGAGGGGAGAGTGGAGCGGAGCAAGGGGAGATGTCGAGGTGGAGCAATGTTGACTTGCGGAGGGAGGTGCGGCGCGGCCAAGAGGGTTGCGGCGGAGCAGAGCTGCCCTTGCTTCAGATGGGTGGGAGGGGGGAAAGATCGAGCGCGTGTTCAGAAGCCCGTCGCTTCTTTCTCCTCCCATATCGCGTGGGTGATAAGAATGGTCCGACTACAACAAACGACTCGATTGTTTCTCTCGTTCTGAGAGTAATCGCTCCCTTTGACTAGCCTCCATCGCCCTGCGCATCCACCCGCTTCTCGCCTGCACACTGGAACGTTGCTCGCAAGGAACGCATTTCTTGACAGGATATCCTCCAGACAACCTCAGATCTCTTTAACTGCCACCTTTGGGTTTCTCCATTTTATGGTATCTCACGACGACCTAGTTTTTTTACTCTATCAAAGTCGTCCATATCTTCGCCTTCTTCCGTTCGCTTTCATCCATTCTCCGTCCCCATACCGTCTCGTCGGTCAACCCTGTCGAACTATATTCCAGCGAGATTCGTCACCACGCTGGAGAGCCGGAGTTCAGCAACACATTCGCTTAGCAACAAGCCACGCCATTAATACTCGTCACACATCATGGTAATGCTCGCCCGCATGCCTCCTCGCGTTCTTTGAGAGCTCTTCTCTCGCTAAAACGAGCCTCTCAATGGGAGCAGCTAGTTGCTCGGAGAAATGGTACCCTCACTTTATCATGATCGTTCCACCTAGCGCCGAACATCAGTCATGATTCCTGCTGTTTCTTTTCCCATTCTCCCCTCTACCCTCCCCCCCACTTGTTCCTCTCGTTCTTCGCCGCTCTCATCCGCGACAGGCGCGAGTTGCAACACCTAAGTTCGGCGAGTGGGTTGGAAGCAACACGTTGACGCGTCAAGAAGGCTACTCCGCCAGGTTCGCTCAAAGGCGCGCCGATCACTGCCGCGCAACCTTCCCCGAGTCTGAAACCGCGCCGGCTGCCCCAGCGCGATTCACGGTCCCCAGGGAACCCTCCCCCACTACGAGGCGCCCTGCTGACTATTCTTCTAGTACTATTAAGCTCGTTACTTCTGGTACCTCCCCGTCTCTCGCTTCCATCCGCCGCCGTCACCGCAACGTAGCCGCCACTATGCCGGCTTCCACAGCGGCTGCGGCGCTCGCGGCGGTGAGGGCGGCTCGGGAATCTTCCGGCGGAGCCAGCGACGGCAAAGGCAACGAGTTCTGCTCATCCGAGGTGATTATCAACGGGAAACGCGGCGGCGCCGGCCGTGGCGGGAGAATCCGCGCCGTGGATCTATTCGCGAGGCAGGCAGTCGAGGAATCGACGGCCACTAAGCACGACTCCGCATCCGCAGGTTTCGTGGACCAATCGACGGCCTCTACTGGTAGTAAAAGTAAGCTTACCACTAAAGCGGGTGCTAGAGGAAGCGTTAAAAGCGGGTCCCTTCGAGGGTCGTATCGGGGTGGTGGCGCTGGCAGGTCGAAGCCCAAGTCCTTAAAGGAGTACGAGGCGCAGCTGCTACTGCTGGCGGAGCGCCTTCGGCTGGATGATAGCCCCGAGGACGAGCAGGCGGCGGCGGCCGCCGCGGCGCGGCTGCTGCTGGCGGCGGGGAGAATGGGAGATCCCGAGGCGAAGCTTCGACTTGCCGCTGCTGTGCTGGCCAGTCCCACTCCTGACGGTGTGTCCGTCGCGGAGACTGTGGCTGGGTCTGTGGGGGATGATGAGGAGAGGGAGGCGGTAGAGGAGGACGAGGAGGAAACGGAGGGAGGAGATGAGGAAGAGGAGGGGGAAGAAGGGGAGGATGAGGAGGAGGACAAGGAGAAGGAGATGAAGGAGCGTAGGGAGAAGAGTCACTCAATTGTGCAGGAATGGCATGGGCGCAAGGCTCAGCTTCACGTGATGATGCCGCCGCCAGTCACTCCGGACGCAATGTCACCATCAACGGTGCTAACATCACCACTTTCAACACCATCGTCGATCACCACAGTTGCATCAACAGCCGTACTATCACCCTCAGCATCACCATCACCATCAGCATCACCATCAGCATCAGCATCAGCATCACCATCACCATCACCATCAACACCATCACCCTCAGCAGCAGCAGCGGCGGCGGCTGCACGGCCGCCCATTCCCCCCAGACTTGCTCACAAGTTGCCCACCATCCCCGCTCTTCCCGATTCACCAGCGGGTAGGCGAGCCACAGCTGCTGCTGCTGTTGCTGCTGCGGCCGCCAGCAAGCTTGTTCCCTTCAGGCCAAGCAGCCCACGGTCAAGCACCGGCCTATCCCACCCGCCGCATTTCCCTAAATCCTCCTCTTTGAACAACGCCCTGCCGTTGCCACCGGCTCGGCTGCTCTCCACGCTCTCGGTGAAAGGATCCTCGTCTTCTGCCTCTGCTGCTAGCTTTGCTGCTTCTGCTGCTGCAGCAGGTGATAGCGCTGACACAGAGGAGGCAGCTGCTGCTGCCGCCGCTGCCGCTGCTGCCGCTGCGGCTGTTACTCGTGCCCCTAAGACAAGACCAGGTATGCACCCTGCGAATGACTTTCGATTTCGCATAAACAGCTGAAGCATTCCGTTTGTCTGATGTTCTATACCAGTCACTCACTTTCTGTCATTTTCTTCCTCCTCTATCCCTCGCCAGCGATCGGAGTCCCAATATTTGGCAACTTTGAGGAAGCAGATGGGTTCTCGGCGGACTTCAATCGAGTGAGGGCGATACGCAACGGCACAGTAACTATCACCCCACCTGCTAGCAGCCTCGGCATCACAGTGAACGCACCACTCAGCCGCCATGCCCAGTACAAGTTCCAACTTGCTGCTGCTGCCGCCGCAGCAGCTTCCGCTGCTAATGCTGCTGCTGCGGCTGCTGCTGGTGCTGGTGGAGATGATGACAGTGGCACCAGCAGGACTGCTTCTGTCCCTGGGCCGTCACGCCTTGGTGCCAATCCTGTGCCACCTGCTGTCTCTCTTGCTCCTGTTGGTGAGTCTGCAGCAGAGGGTACCTCTGTTGCTCATGCTGCTGTGGCGGCGGAAGCGGCTCAGAGGGCGCATCAGACGCATCTGGTCAACGCTGCTGCTGCTCTTTCCCGTGCGTTCTCTTCTCTCACTGACCGGCACTCGCATCAACATCAGCATCAGCACCACCGAACACTCGTTGCATCGTCGTCAACTGATGCAACTGCCATTGCTGCTCCTGCTGCAACAGTCTCTCATGCCTCCCTGACGGGCTCTTCTGCAAATTCAGCCCACGATCCTATTCCCAACATAGAAACCGCTCTAGCCTCCATCATTTCCACTCCTGAAATTACCCAAAACGAAGCTACCAGCAAGGGGTGCGTTCTGCATGCAATCCCGAGCGAAGAGGAGTGTCCGAGCGAGGCAACGATTGGCAGCAAGAGCAGCAACCCCTTAGAAGGCTCCTCTGATTCTTCCCGCAACCTCATTCCCAACAGCAGCAGCAGCATTTCCAGTGCCGCTACTACCAGAACTATCACCAGCGGGCCTCTGACCATGATCGTGGGGTGCAGAGCTGGGAAGGCCAGCGTAGGTGCGAGCAGCATTCCCACTGGGGCTCCAGGGCAAGCTTCCAGCCTTGGGCGGTTGAACTGGCTTAGAAACTGGCGTGGAAATATGGGGATCAAGCTCAAGAGCCGGGCCAGTGTGATCAGCGTTGGTGTGAGTGCAAGGAACAGCATTGGCGGGAAACCTGGCGTGGGTGCAAGGAGTGGCAGGGTTGCTCCGAGCGCGGTGGAAACGCGGATTGCTGCTGAGGTGGAGGAGCTGGTTGCTGCTGCTCAGCTGGCGGTGGAAGCAGTTGAAGTGGTTGAGGCAGAGGCAGAGAAAGCTGGGGAGGAGGCCGGCGAGGTGGGAGATAAGCAGGAAGGAGAGGCAGTTAAGGAGTCACAGGGCCGTGCAAGTGGAGAGGAAGACGGAAGTGAGGAGAATCCGAAGCAGCTTCTGAGCTTGGATGATGAGTTGGTTGTAGCAGCAAGTGCAGAGAACGTTGAAGCAAGTGTTGCAGGTGCAGAAGCTGGGAGTCTGGAGGTTAACGGAGTGGGAGACATAGCAGGCACAGCAGTAGCCTCAGCAGCAACAGCAGCACCAGCAGCAGAAGCTGAAGCAGAAGCAGATGAAGTAGTGGAGCATGTGAAAGAGGACACAATGGCAGATGCTGTGGCTGCCGCACAGGCAGCAGAGCTGAAGACAGACAACAAGATAGGGAGAACCAGCACAGGGTCAGCACCAGGGTCCCCAGTAGCAACATCTCCCCGCGGGAAGGTAGCTATGGCAAGGGCTGCTGCACGGGCACTGCTAGCTGCAGCAGGAGCAGCACTGGTTGCAGGCTCAGCAACCAAAGAACGTGTGGGAAGACGATGGGAGCAGCAGCGTCATGCCATAGGGCATGCTGCATATGCTGTGCTGAGAAGGCGGCAGCCGGAGAACTCCATTGCAAAGGCAGAAGATCACGGCAAAAGGCTGGGAACAGGAGGTCTTGAGGAGTTGCGGCAGAACGACAAGGTTGTGGATAGTGGGGCGAACTTTGTCTGACAGCAGTAGACATGGTGGTAACCTGTGTTATGGCATGGGAGAGGTGTAAGAAACAGAAATCTGGTATGTTTTTCTAGCTCCTCTAGTGTGCATCATGAAGGAAGCATGAGCATTGTGCATGCTTGTTTGCTGGTACGAGCAATAGTGCAGTTATATATTCGTGCTACCCTTGCTACCTTAGGTCTACACACTGAAATTCGGTGCTGCATCCAACACATGTATACGGTAATGGCATGCTCGTATTTACTGTCCTTAAGGTGGCCAAATTGACATCAGCACTGTTTATTATCTGTTGGCGCCACTTTGATCTGTGCTGCAGCTCTTACATTTTGATTTCTTATGCTGTAGCTGAAGAAGAGATGATCACATAATTTTTTGTTTGATTGATGTGTTAACGATCGGTATCACTATATCGCGTAATTGAGAAATGAGTACAGCGCTGTCAGAATTGAAGTGTCCCTCACCAGTGCAGTTTATAAGCACGAACCATGGCTCACTCGGAGGCCTCGGATGCGTCCACGATCACTTCAGAACAATTCGACGGAAATCCACTTTTCTGTAATTCGTTCTCCTTCCATGATCATCTGACGGGATTGTGAATTGGCCTTCATACCGATCATGGGTTCGTCCAGCGAAGCAATGGAGTGTGAGAAGGGAAATGATGACGCGCTTCTTCTGGTGTGTTATTCCACCTGCCGTTTCATGTGAATGTTTGTTTGATTTCCTCAGCTTTGACATGTCCTGCATTTCAGGGAGCTCCACCCAGCAACAGCTCGGGAAAGTGTGAAATGGGATTAGTGTTTTCGAAATTCAAGTACAAGCTGCAGTTATTGATGTCCGAGGCCAAATGGGTGCAGGTAAATGCTTGACTGGGTGATTTATATGTGTGTTACAGACGAATCATACCATTTATAATGTCTGCAGGATAAGGAGGATGAGGGTCAGAACGAGGTCGAAACACTTCGGGAGGTGGGTCTTTCATTTTCGAAATTCAATTATTTTTTATCATTGTGTGTGTAAATCGCAATCACGTTTCATTAACCCCAGAGAGAACGTTTGCTAATCGAACACTTGGAGAAAGACAAGAAGCAAGTCCTGCAAGACATGGGGAAGGAAAGGTCGAAAGCCGAGAAGGCAAAGTCAGAGGTATTGACGAAAATGCAGGGTGTACGAACCATGAATGCTTTTTAACACAACTGCGTTGCAGGCCGACGAGCTTCGCAGAGCAACTGACTCGCTTGAATCCAAGATTCGAATGCTGGAAGAGAAGCTCGTAACCCTATCAGAGTCAAAGAAAAAGGCGATAGAGGAGCTTCAGGTATGTGCCGTCATGTGGTCTCTCAACAGCCCCGCAACTTCCGTTATCTTCATTGACGTTTCTTTAGCGCAGGCCACCAACCGCGATTTTGAAAAGCGTCTCCTTGAGAAGTGTTCTGAAGTTTCATGGAGCACTGAACGTCTTGCTCTTCAAACTAGCCTGGTATCCAACATACAAAAAGAGTTTGAAACTATTTGCAACAACTTTTCTGAGACACAAGCTCGCCTAGGCGTGTCTGAAAGTACATGTAAGTGACCTTCTGGAATCCTGAGATCCATCTTGAGATGCTGATGTTTATCTTGCGCCATCTTTCCGTTCGACACAGCTAAATGTTTGGAGGAGCGCCTTGCCAAGGTTACGGATTTGGAAAAACGCTTCATGGGTAAGCCCTTTTTCTATTTCTGCCAGATCAGCTATGCAATATTTGACTGTGATTTCGTTCTGCAGATAAACTGAAGCATCTGGAAAGTCGAAGCAAGGAGCTTGCAGACAACTTGAAGGACAAGGAGGCGGAAGTTGCTGCCTTGAAGGAGCAGATTGACTTTTTGGAGATGGACCAGTTCCGGCACGAGACTGAAATGAAGCCAATATCCTAACATACGAAACCCCGCTCAACTGTTTCATGCGTGTCTGTCTGATTGTGTTGTGCGACATTTGTATTTTCATGAATCTGTCAGCCTTCATTTGTATTTTCCTTAACTGCTGTAATCATCACCTTCAGGCAGCCATCGAAGTCAAGGATGCAGAACTTGTTCGAGTGAAAAAAGAGCAAGTGGTATGTTACACTCTTTGCGGTCCTTTTTGTTTACCATAGATTCGTCACGTAACTCTGGTGACTGCTTGCAGGACATTAAGGAGGAGCTAAACCTGGTCAACTCAGCGCATATTGAAGCTCAAACAGCGTGTGTTGAGTATGAGAATCGATCTAAAGAGCTGACAGAGCTAGTGGAAAACTTGAGACAACAAATTTCAGAACAGGAAGGCCGCCTTTCTGAGGTAGGGACTTTGAGCTACAGTAAATTTTATGTCCATGTTTCAGTCCAGGTTTGAAGGGTGGTGTCTTCTTTTACTTTATTCTTTACATGATACTGTGGCCATTGCAGATGGATTCCGAAAGCTCCACGATGAAGGCAACTATTAACGAGCTGAATGGTGTGATTGAGAAGATGGAGCAGGAGTAAGCCCTTATTTTTTGGTTCTTGATTGTAGCCATTTTCTTCGTCCTTTCATTCCGACCTCTTTTTTGTCACAATTTACAGGCGGAAAGAGGAGCAGAGAGGTTGGAATGCAAAAACTGACGAATATGAAAAGGAGACGCAATGCCTCAAGCAAAGACTGGAAGAGTTCGAGTATGAAAAGGCTTCACGACCACAAGTGATAAGCTCTGGGACCTCGCATAGTGGATTAACAAGTGGGCAAAACAACGGTCCAACGATTTCACAATCATTGGTCAACATTGGCTTAACGATGGTTATGTTTGTGGCAGGCCAAGTCTCCTCTGGTACTGGTTGTGAAGACCTCTGGCAGCCTCTTGAGCTGGAGCTTTCTCAGTTGCAGTCGAAATTATGCGAGGTACCCTTGGAAGTTTTGTTTAGATGCAGAACGGGCTCAGGTCCGCGTATTCCTGGAAAATCCATTCCACTACTCCTTCGTCTGTAACCACTTTCATTCGAGTGCCAACGTTTGCTATGCAGGTGGAATCGAAGTACGTAAATTGGCCAAGGGCGCAGGAAGGTTGTGATACCGAATCTCTACTCAGTATGTTTCCTCCTACGTTGGAAGTCGTGGCATGTCGAGCACTTATTAAATTTCTAACGTGGAATACAATCTTAGGTTTATCTGATGCGGGCACTTCTTGCAAAGGCCTTGTGTCCTTCGTTGACCAGCAAGTCAAGGTTAGCCTCGTCGATTGGAATTTATCCTCTCTTTTTTGTTGTTGGTCCTAATCCTCGTGCGCCTTGTGATATTGACACTTGGGGACCTGACTTTCCAGGTCGAATTATCAGGAGGTACGAGCCCTTTCTGCTTCTCTTTCTTGCAAATCGTTCCTCCTCCAGTGACTCATCGTTTGACTCCCCTTCAGGATCTTTACAACATGCCACAACGTCCAGCGAGGGCCTCCCTGAGGTTATTTTCGAGTAGTAAGGCATTTTTTTGGGCCAACCACTGTACTTAACCATGCTGTAACTGCAGGTCAATGGAGAGCATGAAGTACGATGCAGTGGAGGTCATGGACCAATCAAATCCGCTGTTCAAGGTAAGCAGAATGGCCTGTCATTCAGAGGAGATCGCCTAATTTGGGGATGTCTGACGTGTCTTGTTGAAAATGAAGGTGGCGTGGATGAAAGGAAGTCTACTCAGGAAGTGTATGGACTAGATGGCCTTGTCTGCTCTGGACTTCTCACTCCCCTTGAGGCTCAAAGCACGCCAAGTCAGCACACCCAAACTCAAGAATTTAAAGGCAGTCAGGCTGCTGTATCACAAGAACGGGACTCGCAGCAGAGCACTGGCAGTGGAGGTATGCTGAACAAGCGAAGGAGAAACAGCGCGTTCAAGGTGCCTCTACCTCCAGCCAATCGTGCTAGGTCAAGTCAAGGGACAGACTCACAAGGACCAAGTTCTCAGAAGATTCAACCGCCGGTGTCGAGTGCAGTGTGTGCTGAACCTGGATCTGGTGCTTCACAATTCGCTGAGGATAAGGAGCCCTCTGTGGCAGACAACGTTCTCCCTGAAAAGGAAGCTGCTCACATTGTTCTGCAGGTCAAGCCTCCGCCGGAGCTGGATGTCATGTACTGGTACAAGGATCTCTTCCAGACTAGTCAGTCACTTGTCCTTTCTCCTGAGCAACTACTAGCTATCACACAAGCTCAGTCGCAAAAGGTGGCCAAGGTTGACGGAGCAACAGCAGATGTGATTGAGAGTGAATCCACCTGCGCTGGAGATGACAACAAGGGAGAGGCTACCGGTACTACAAATAGTGGAGGCAAAGTTGGGGATCCAGCTGTCCTGGCTGAGAACTGTCAAGTTGAGGAGCAGCAACAGAAAGGAGGTTTGGCAGTTGAGTCTGATTCCAATACTACACCTGAGCCTAGCAAGTCAACCACTGTGGAGGCAACAGTTAAGGTGTGTGTGGAGGCCCAGGGCAACATCGGTAAACCTGTCCCTGAAGACCTTCCATCAGCGAAAGATGCAGTTGCTGCTGAAGTGGCTGCACCTTCTCAGGAAGAAAATCGTGGAATTACCACTGCAACAATCTTTGACTTGAAGGCCAGTGATCTTTCGGGCAACAGTGACTGTGCTGAGCTTGAAATTGTCCCCACACAGCTTTTGGGAATGCAGAGCATGTCTTACAGCTCCTCAGCAGCGGGTAGCGGCTCTGCCAAGTCGTTAGCACAGAAGAAAGCTGCTGCTACTGCAGTTCCAGCCAACCAAGGACTAGCTGAACTTCCGGAGAGTATTTCATCGTTTTCTGCACAGGTAAAACACGTACCTATATTTTTTTTTCTGGTCGCCTGTACTGAGTTACTCAATGTCCCCATCTGGAACATTTGCAGGGTATTATGGAGGACTTTGTCGCAAATGAGAAAGGTAGTGGCATCACTGTGCATCCTCATGTCTCTGTGGAGGCTGATAAATCACAGGGTGTCTTGGAACATGGTATTCGTTCGGATTTGACTGATGTATCCCCCGTAAGTCCCTACCTTCCTATTCTGAAAATTTTATGCTTTTTTTTTTCAACTTCTTAATCCATCCAAACTTGCAGGTGAAGTGTATGGACTGTGCAAAGGAAATCAACGGTTGCCTGCCGCAAGGGTCAGACGAACCTGCTAAGTGTGCCGAATGCAAAGAGCAGCCTGCCAAAAAGAGGAGAAGAATGGTCCCAATCAAGGAGCGAAGAAAAACTCCCACAGCATAACTCACCAGACAGAATCAGCGTTACATTCGAGTTTCCAACTGGAGTTGCTCAAGGCGCAAGGGATTTTGCAGCATAAGAAGGCATGTTGTCACATGATTTGGGCTTTTTTTTCTCCTTTTTTTTTTCATTTGGTTCATGCGCTGACATCTTTTTTCATTTGGCTCATTTGTGTAGGATATCAGATGTATACTATTAGGCATTTCTCTGCCACTACTTTCCATGTTTGTTTTGCTTTTAATGATATTTTTCATTTAGCATTCTCTGATGTTATGGTAAATGGGATGCCATGAGGAAAGTGAAAGGACTGAACCTTCTTTTGGTCGTGCATTCGATCGAAGACGAATTTGATTAATGCGGGTTTGGTTTCTGGATTAGTAGGTTAATAGAGGACGGTTCCAACCAGTTGCAGTTGGATGACTGCACCCTCGACTTCCTTAGAACGGATCTGTTCTGGCATTTAATTACCGCGCTCAGTAAATCGTCTCATCCCATTCCCGCGGTAACCGTTCCAAAGCTTCTCAGCCGCATCATGGTTGCGTGTTATGGGCTGCGACTACGAGGGTAGGCATAGTGACGACTTTGGACAAGATTGTTATCGTGCACCCTATTTATGGCACGCCGTTGATTCAGAACAGGCCCTCCAAACCGATTCCTCTCTGAATTTGGCTTAACTCTCTGGCAGCCATGTCTGGTCAGTCATCGTCCACTCGAAGTGCCTTCGCGCTACCACTACGGTTGTCCTTACCAACCTCGATATCCACCTCCTTCCTCCCGCGCTCCCTCCGCTCCTTCCTTTCCTCCATCTTCATCCCCATTCCATCGCCTACGGCCTCCTCCTCAACCACCTCCTCTTATCTCAGCCCCACGGCCGCCTTCTTCTATGCTCTACCACGCGTGCTTCTGATCGTATCCGCGGTTTGCTTGCTATGGCGGATCGTGGAGGAACCCACCGACTGCTCGCTGCTTCCAGCCGTGCGCCTGCAGGGGGCCTGCGGGTACTCAGATGTTGAGTTAAAGCGTATCCTAGCCATGGAGCATGGCTACACTCGTGGCTCGCCGCGATACTATTTTCTTGGAAGGTAGTTGCGACTGTTCCGCGAAATGGGGCTCTATTTGTTGTTCCAGTGAGGGTGAATCAAATTGGTTTTGAAAAACAGCATAGGTTGAATCCCCGCTTCTCATTCCTTGTCGATTATCTTATTTCCTCTTGATGCTTATGGACCTGGCATTTGCGTGGTCCTCTCATGCATGTGAATGTGGGTGTGGATGCGGGATTTGAATTCGCAATGTCCATGCCCGTGTGCATGTGAGCAGGTGGATGCATTACATCACACTCAATTACGAGCTCACCATGGCCAAACCGAATCCAAAAAAGGTTAGTTCTTACAGCAATTTTATCTGGTCACAGTTGTGTTCACTCGCACTTGGCTCTCTTTCCTCATAGGCTGTCATCCACTTAGCAGTCCTCCCATACGCACTTGCGAGCACCTGTGAATCTACAAGCTTTTGCATCCCCATTAGCAACTTCATCAACATTCAGTTGCACTTTTCTGCACCTTCTTCCCCCGGCACTCCTCCCTCTCCTTCCAATCCTCCAAGACTCCCCCTCGGCCCCACACACACTCACACCCAACCCCATCTCCTTCCCTCTCCATGCACAAACCTCGTCTCACCACACCGCTATGCATGCACGCAGGACAACCTAGCAGTGCCGCCATGCGTGCTAGTGAGCGTGGAGGGCGAGGTGCCATGCCTGACGGGCACGAGCTGCATCATCCCCTTCTACCTGCGCCCACACACGTCAGACAGCATGGTGCTGCGCGTGCACTTTGAGAACTCCCCCACGCCCTTTTCCGTGCTGCGCCGAGAGACCAGGCAGAAGCGGTTCACTGCGGTGCTGGATGGTGGAGCTAACATTGGGATCACCACCACTGTGCTCGCCCTCATGTGAGTCTCCAGGGGAGCTATTGGCTTCGTGCAAGATATGTTGCTTGGGTAGTGTTATGTATGTCATACATGGGTGGCATGTATTCATACAGCATGTGGGTATGTTATGATGCCAGATGTAGGGTCGGTTGATCCCATTAGACATGCTCCTTTTATGGAACAACATGAATGTTGGCAGACATGTGGGTTGTTATGGATACCAGTCAGTGTGCGAGACAGCCTGTCAGCCTCGACCATCTCCTTCGTGATCCCCCATGCCTCTGCGTGCATGTGCTGCGTGTGGTTGCCTTGTGGACCATGAGATTGGTGTGGCACATATGGCACTGCTGGCATGGCATGGCATGGGATAACTGGTATGGCATGGCATTGCTGACATGGCATGTCATGGCATGGCGTGGCATGGCATGTCTCTGCACCAGGTTCCCCCATGCGCGCATAGTGGCAGTGGAGTCATCCGAGGAGAATTACCGCATGCTCAGACTCAACACCTTTGCCCTGCCCAATGTTGTCGCCTTTCGTGCTGCACTCTGGAACAAACTTAAGTGAGTCGGTGTCTACTTTAGAGGCGCCTCAAGAGAATACACTTTGAAACAAGCTCGAGGGGCCATGCTAGCGTGGCGCTTACAAGTGTTAAGGGCAGAACCTCTTATAATCACATTCTAAATGGATTCCCTCCCACACCTTTTTTCCTACTCATGTTCGTTCTCTCTCCATGTTCATTCATTCCTTTCTCCCTCTTTTATTTTTCCGTTGTTCTCCATTTGTCATTCGCACCCCGACCTCCCCTGTCATCACAGTGAGCCCCTGTCAGTGCACATGGACCCGCGCAGCCACGGGTACTGGACCCTAATGACATCCATCCCAGGCCAGGAGAGGGGTCTGAAGCAGTACGGCACTGCGCACACAGTCACCGTGCCGTGGCTCGTAGAGGTCACGGGCGTGCCGGGCTTTGATCTCGTCAAGCTGGACGTGGAAGGGAGTGAGCGCGAGGTGTTCACGCCCGTAGAAGGGTGCGTGGGGGGTGGGGAGGGGAGGACGGGGGAGGGCGGGGGAAGGGGTGTCTGCGCTTTGGAAGGGAGGGGGGAGGGAAGAAGTGTTTTGGATTTTTAAGGGAGGCAGGTGGTTTTGCCTGGAGAGGATGGAAGGAAGGGAGTGGGAAGTTCAATTGGCCTGTTCGGGGGATGTGAGAAGGGGCCCTCTTTCTGAGTTCTTCCCTCACAGCCACCACACTGTCACACTCTGCTCTCGATCACAACCCACACACCCTTCCCTTCCCACCCTGTGCCCCCCTCTCCCACTACCGTCTCTCCCCTGCCGTCCTTCCCCTCCCCAGCTCAGGCCGGGACCCAGGTGCTGAACCACGTGCAGATGGCTCTCATTGCTGCACATGAGAAGCAGCGCCCGCTCTCAATCACAACCCACCCCCCTTGCCCCTCCTCCATTCCACAGCTCCGGGAGGGACCCAGGCTACACGCTCTCCTGGCTGAACCACGTGCAGATGGCTCTCATTGCCACGCACGAGGGGCTGCGGCGCGGCGGGCAGGAGGCGGTGCGGCAGGCATTTGACCTCGGACGCTTCTCCCTGGAGCTGGGGGGCTCGCACTATGTGTATCGTAGCAAGGACGTGTTTGATGATGACATGGTGGGTGGGGGTGGGGGTGCTGGTGGGAATGCTGGTGCTGGCTTGTGAGGCGCCTAGGATTCTCTGCGGAGGGGGTTGGGTGCGAATGGGGTGCAGGCAGGTGTGGGTGCGGGTGTGGGTGTGGGTGCGGGTGCAGGTGTGGATGGGTCGTGTGGGGCTAGGTCAAGGTACCTCCTGACTAGTCTCCCACTCTATACATGGAGCTAGGGGCTCCAACTATGGATACAGACGGTATAGTGTACCGCACTTCAGCTAGCTTTTGTTGAGTCTGGCATCGCTCCAAGCAGCAAGCTTGATCAATGCTGGCACGGTGGGTGTGGGTGTGTAAGCTGTGCTGGGGGCTGTCCTGGGATTGCAATGGTGGTGCAGCTTTGTTAGGTACCATAGCTCAGCCCCAGCTGCCACTCTGCCCCAGCTGTCCGTGACACAGCAGCTGTTGCTGGTGGTATGGTCTGCTGCCCCATCATTTCCCTAACCTCTCCCAACCCATACCTACCGTATTCCAGTAAGATCAATCTGCGCATGTTCATGTCTTTTGTTGTTTCTGCAATGCTCTCTCACCCTCTCCTGTCCTCTCACCCTCTCCTGCCCTCTCACTCTCTCCTGCCCTCTCACCCTCTCCTGTCGTCTCACCCTCTCCTGTCCTCTCACCCTCTCCTGCCCTCTCACCCTCTCCTGCCCTCTCACCCTCTCCTGCCATCCTCACCGCGTGCAGAGGGAGCAAGCGTTTGCGGCGCTCAAGAGCATGGCAGGGCAGCCAGCAGAGGGAGCGGAGGAGGGCGATGCAGGGGCAGATGCTGGTGCTGATGGTTGATGCCCATGACCATGCCTCATGGCTACTGGCTGTTTTGGTAATGTAACATGTGTGGTCTTCAAATATTGTTGATTGTAGAGTGTAAGTGGTTAGCGTTCGCCTCATATTGTGTAGTGGTTGGTTGGGAGTGTGCTCACAGGCACCCAACGGATGGTAACAGTTGCACTACCATTGTGCATGTTACATTTACATCCTGAAGTAAGGGTAACTCGGGAAGCTTGTCACAAAAGCCTCGTGTCTCAAAAGACTAGATAGAGTGTTGTGAAAAACGTTTGCTAATTAAGTGTAATGCGGTTCAGAGTGGTACACTGCCTTAGTGTCTTATTCATTAGCCATGTTCCGTTCACTAAATCTTGGCTTCCTGCATCAGATGTTGAAAACTGCATGTGTTCCCGTAGTTAAAGCCCGAGGTCAGCATGGTAAATTTTCAAGTTATGTGGATATGAAATAGGCTATACATGAGGGTCTGCGAAACCTATTTCGGTTATGTGCCTTTGGCGAGAACTACTTTCCTCCGCGAACAAGTGAACATCTCGCGGACACCAAAAATGTGAATCCCACCAAATCAAAGCGAAAATTGTGTCACACGAAGAGACACTCTAGCCAAACCGAAAGTTTCGCATTCTTGGCGTCTCTTACGACGAGCATCGAAAGTGTGGCTGCATGAGGGCGTATTCCTACGGCTTCCTATCAAGAAACCTCCTATCAAGATTGTACCTTTTGCCTGGTAAAAGTAGCGAGAGATTTTGGGTTTAGGGAATTTTCCAGTGAGAGCTTGATAGGAGGTTTTCCTGATAGGAGGATAGGAATACGCCTTGAGTAGTCTCCTCACCACTGCTATTGGAAAATAGATAAACAGAGCGACGCATCTGCTACTTACAACGCCACCTATTAAGACAGCGCCGCGCAGCGTAAAATACGCAGAATTTAGGATCGATACAAGCGCATACACAAAGTCGTTGTGCTCGCGAGGGTGAGTGAAGCCACCTCACTACGCCTGTTCACGCACCTCACTGAGTGGCTCAAGAAGTCGCGCATCCCCTTCCCTCATCGAGCTTCTCCCCTCATCGCGCTTCCCATTGTCGCGTTCCCCCGCCCATCGCGCCACCCCCCTACGTGCCACCCATCCTTCCGTCGCGCATCCTCTCGTGTGTTAGGGTTGGTTCGCCCAACCACGGAACCTATGGCGAAAGTCTCTACGACGGCGGAATGACGGCGAAATGGAAGCGCGTGGATGATTCTAGGTGAAACGGTGGAAATCGGCCTACGGCGTGAGAAGGGAGAGAGAAATCGAGAAGGCATGTGTGAGAAGGTGGAAGAAGCATCGAGATTGAAGTCGATCGTCGCGAATTCACTTGGTGCGCTAAGTGAAATTAGTGGAGAAGAGGAGTCGTTCACGCCTACGCTATGGGAGACGAGGCGAGTTCGGGTTCCAGTGTGAGTCTTGGAGACCCGCAGTTGAAGGCTCTTCTCGAGGCCCTTGCGAGTGGCCGATTGGTGGCGAAACCGACGATCGGACTCAGTGAAGCCCAGCGCTTCAATGGAAGCAACTACAACGTGTGGCGAAAGAAGTTCATTCGAAGGGCAGAGGAGGTGGACCTCTTGCCGTACTACCGTCCCGACGAGGAGACGATGGAGGGAGTTGCGTCTTCCACGACGGATACGAAGGGGAAAATAGCGGCGTTTAAAAAGCAAAGTAAGCAAGCTTTCTTTCAGCTTTGTCACTCAGTTGCCGATGGAATCGCGGTGTATTTGGACCAGTTTGCAGGGGAGCTGAACCCTGCACAGCGAGCGTGGGAGTACCTGGAGTCCACATACATGGGTACGAACGATGTCAACAAGAAGGCGATCAGGAAGCAACTGCTGACGCTGAGCATGGAGAAAGGCGAGAAAATCATCACCTACATCAACAGGGCGAAAAGCTACAACGACGATTTGCGGGTGATGGGAGCCGCGGAGATGGAGCACGAGATGATTGACTATATCATCCAAGGCCTTCCTAAAGAGTGGGAATCCCACATCGGTATGTTTACGTACCAACCGCCGGAGAGTTTGATGAAGCTGCAGGAGATTCTACAGTCGCTTGAGACGGTTAAGGAAATGAGAAAGAAGAAAGCAGCAGTAGCTAAGGAGTTTGATGAGGAGAGGCCCGCTTTGGTGAATGCCACGAAGGCGTTTGGAGCATGCTACCAGTGTGGAAAGCGCGGGCATAAGGCGATAAATTGCAACGAGAACCCGCGAAGCAGAAACTATAAGGGCAAAGCGATGGAGAATGATAAAGGAGAAAATGCAGGAGCGGAGTGGCAGCAGAAACGAGGTTTTGGCGACAAGTGCGATTATTGTGGGCGCTACGGGCATCGTGCCGCAGAGTGCTACTCCAACCCGAATAGCATGAGCTACAAGGGTCCGTCGCAGCAGAGGAATGTGGCGACAAAGGCGAATGTAGTGGAAGCGGAAAAGGAGGATGTGATTTTGGGAGGAGCGCATCTCGCGAACGTGGTGCGTTTACCGAAGGAGGCTCAGACAGATGGACGTGAGAAGAGGGCGTGGTTCATGGACAGCGGATGCACGCGTCACATGACATTCAGGTCAGATTGGATGGAGAATGTGAGGGAGTCGAGTGAGGATTATATACTACAAGGTAACAGTGGGAAGTTACCAATGACAGGAGAGGGTGATGTGGTGCTGCAGAGTCCGTATGGAGAGATGAAATTGGAGAGTGTGCTCTTGGTTGAGGATTTAAAGGTGAACCTGGTCAGACAGTCACTGCTTGATGACTTGGGGTGCAAGATATTCTATGATAGTGGCAAGGTTACTGTGTTTGGTTCTGAGTGGGAGAAGTACGCGGATGGTTACTTCAGTGACGGGTTCTATGAGATGAACTTGATCGCGATGAACGGCATGGATGAGTTTTATGAGGACCCTGAGTATACTGAGATGGGAGAATTGGAGAAGTTATCGACTGAGGATGATGAGAGTGCGGTCTCGGAGGATACGGCAGCAAGTGTCGAGGCAACAGTGAAGCAGGAAGAGGAGATAGTGATCACGGATGTGACGAAAGTAAACGGTGGAAATGGAGACGATGTCAACACTTTTGCAGCAGCGATCGTGGTTGAAGATGAAGCAGTAAATGCGAAGTGTGTGGGAGTTGAAGCTGTGAAAGGGGACATCATGGTGAAAGGATCAAAGGCGAATGCAACTGCAAAGGGGCAAGTGCTTAAGGAGGATGAACGCATTGAAGGGTACGAGACCCGAGAGGTGTTGAGTGTAAAGATGCCGAGGAGACTGTTAAAATCCTAGTGCTAGTTAGGCATAGGAGCCATAGTAGCTTAGGAGAATTTCGAGTTGTATGGGTGAGCAAAAGTGTCGAGAAAGTTTAGGAAGGAGAATGAGGGGTTTCACTATAGGTTTAAGGGTACAAATATGAAAGAACAAACAAGAAAGGTGCACCACCAAATAGGAAAACGCTATAACTACAGTAACCAATCCTACAAGCAGTTACATATGTTGGAATCACTTAACAGGAATGGATGAACTAGCAGTGAAATGAGTACAAGTACCTAACCCTAGAATTGTGTACCCCCTATAGGCTAACCCACTGTAGCCTAAACTAACACAACATCTATAATGTTTGACGCACCCCCATAGGCAAAGTGGGGGAGAACTAGAGGTCACAAGACCAGTCAAGGCAAAGCAAGGCAAAACAAGCTCAGGGTGGATCTCAAGGATACCACACAAATTCCGAGCACAAGCAAGTGGTCACAAGACCAGTTCACATGCAGGTTTATAATAGAGCAAAAGGTACAATGATCACAACCTAACAAGAGTAAACATGCAGGTATATATATAGAGATCACAGTACAAACAGACTCAAGAAGTAAGCAAGTGAGGTCCAGTAGGCACAAGACTTAGAAGAGTGCAAAAGCGCTGATGGTCACAAGGCTGAAGCGCCTTGGTGAACACATCAGCAGTGTTGGCCTCAGAGGCCACGTAACGCTGGCGAAGCTGACCACGCTGCTGCAGCAATGGCTGCCTTGTTGTCGACGTACAGCACTGGAGGAGAACGAGGCTGCTCTCCAAGGTCCGTCAGCAAGTAGGTGAGCCAGCGTAGCTCCTGGGCCGCCATGGCTGTGGCGTAGATCTCAGCCTCACAACTGGAGCTGAGAACAGAAGAAGAGCGAGTAGAACGCCAAGAAACAGAACCAGAGCCAAGACTGAAGGAGTAACCCTGAGACGACCGCTGAGTAGCCTGGTCGTCTGCCCAAGAAGCGTCTGAGTGCCCAGTGAGAACAACTGGGACTCGCCCTCCAAGCACTAGCCCCATGCCCGACGTACTGCACAAGTAGCGCAACACCCTCTTAGCTGCATCCATGTGCTCCTTCCGGTGACGGCCGGGAGCGACATAGCGTGCAAGAATGCTGAGAGGGTATGCAAGGTCTGGTCGAGTGCAGGTCATCAGGTACATGAGGCAACCCACAAGCTCTCGATACGGGCCACTCGGCTCTACGGACTCATCCGAAGGCAGAGCTGAGAGCGAGTGACCGGTAGGCAGAGGAGTGGGCTCAGGCGAGGAGTACGTGAAGCGGAAGCGCTGAAGGACCTGCTGCACCATGTGTGACTGAGTCAAGGTGATGGTGCGGCGTGCTCTGTCCCGGGTGATCCGCAAGCCAAGATAGCTTGTCAGTTCACCCAGGTCTGTGCACGTGTGTCTCTTCTGCAGCTCCGACTTCACGTGGGCGAGTGCCATAGTGTCAGCAGTAGCAAAGACCAAGTCGTCGACGTACACAAGGACGTAGAACGGCGGCAGTGAGGTGTCGGTGCGTAGAAACAACGACGTGTCAGCAGTAGAAGGCGCGAACCCAAGAGCCGCAAGCGTAGTCCTCAGTGTGTCGTGCCACTCACGAGGCGCCTGGCGGAGACCGTAGACTGGCCGTCGGAGGCTCCACTGGGTACCAGGAGGGAACGACCCAGTGAAGCCAGGTGGATGGCGCAGCTAGATCTCCTCGTGCAGGCTGCCCTGCAGGAAAGCAGTGCTGAAGTCAAGCAAGTGGAGCTCGTAGTCACGCTGAGCGGCGACGTGCAGCAGAACCCGAAGAGTGGTCATCTTCGGGGTCGGGGAGAAGGTCTGGAAGAAGTCAGCTCCCTCTCGCTGACTGAAGCCTCGTGCAACGTAACGCGCCTTGAAGACAGGCGGAGAGCCCGGCGGCCGCTTCACCCTGAAAATCCACATGCCACTGACGATGTTCGCCCCAGGTGGGGGAACCTCGTCGACGTAGGTGCCTGTGGACTTCCAGGAAGCCATCTCTGTGTCCATGGCTGACTCCCACTGAGAGGAGTAGGGACCGGCCATCGCCTCTGCGTAAGAGCGTGGGGTCGGGATGTCTGGTGCATCTGTGTCTCCCTCAGGGGCAACAAGCATGGACACGAGATGGGGAAAAGCGGCAGCAAAGCACTCAAACTCCTCCTGCCTGTCCTCAAGGACGTCAGTGCCAAGAGCACACTCACCCCCGACGGACGGAGGACAGACAGACTCAGACTCAGCAACTAGGCTAGCAGCGTAGTCTAGACGACAGCGAGCAGCAAAGTCGACAAGCTCAGCAACTAAGGCAGACGCAGCAGCAGACTCAAAGGAAGGGTCAGTGACAACAGTAGCCAGGAGACGCGTGACAGTAGGACTGGTAGCACGAAGAGAGTCTGACCCAGGGTCAGCAAGAGCAGGAAGAGAGGAAGTAGGAGGAGACGGCAGTGGGACACGCTGTGGAGCAGTGGACGGACGAAGCGCCATCCGGTGAGTGCCTGGGACAGCAGGAAGACGCTGACGCTGGACTCGACTACTAGAAAGAGCAGTGCGGACAGGCGACTCAGGACGAGACTCAGGCGACACAGGACGAGACGCAGGCTCACGCCGCTCAGTAAGACCTCCAGCCTGACCAGTGTGAGGAGCAGGACCAGGGAGAAAGGAGGCAGACGGTAACGCCGACCGCAGCTGGACAGGCGGAGGACATGCTAAGGAGGGAGGAGGAAAAGGAGGAGGAAGCTGACCAAGAACCTGCTGAAGGAGCGGAACAAAGTACGGCCGAGACCGAGCAGCGACACTAGAGCCAGCAGGGACACCCGCACCAGGATCCGCAGCACTAGCAGCAGCTCCAGCGCCCACGTCCTCAGCACCAGCGGCAGCTCCAGCGCCCGGGTCCTCAGCACCAGTAGCAGCTCCAACGCCCGGGTCCGCAGCACCAACGGCAGCTCCAACGCCTGGGTCCTCAACACCAGCAGCAGCTCCAACGCCCGGGTCCTCAGCACCAGCAGCGACTCCAACGCCCGGGTCCTCAGGACCAGCAGCAGCTCCAACGCCCGGGTCCTCAGCACCAGCGGCAGCTCCAATGCCCGGGTCCTCAGCACCAGTAACAGCTCCAACGCCCGGGTCCGCAGCACCAGCGGCAGCTCCAACGCCTGGGTCCTCAGCACCAGCAGCAGCTCCAACGCCCGGGTCCTCAGCACCAGCAGCGGCTCCAACGCCCGGGTCCTCAGCACCAGCAGCAGCTCCAACGCCCGGGTCCTCAGCACCAGCAGCAGCTCCAACGCCCGGGTCCTCAGCACCAGCAGCAGCTCCAACAGCAGCGGGGTCCGTAACACGAGGCACGCCACTCCGAAGAGTGCAGCGCCGCTCGTACCACTCACGGATCCGCTCGCGGGAGGGGAGCTCTCGAACGGGACAAGAAGCACTAGCACGAGTCCCAGTAGTACGTCCGGCTCGAGCGGCACCTCTCCGGAGGCTGCAGTACTCTAAGTACCACGCACGCAGCTGCTCCGAGGAGAGGGCTCCTCCAGGTGCAGGACTCCCAGGCCTAGTACCTCCAGACTCAGAACCCCCAGACTCCGGACTCCGCAGCTCAGCACCACGAGGCTCCACACCCCCAAGCTCAGCACCCTCAAGCTCCACACCCCCAGGCTCCACACCCCCAGGCTCCACACCCCCAGGCTCCACACCCCCAGGCTCCACACCCCCAGGCTCAGCACCCCCAGGCTCAGCACCCCCAGCAGGACGAGAGTCGACAGCTACCTCAACAGGCTCAACCGGGTCTACCTGAGACACACCTGAGGGAGCGGCACCCTGAGGGGGGAGGGGGTCTGCAACAGCAGCACCTGGCGCGAGGAAGAGAGGCGGGGGGGGGAGCGGGGCAGTGCGGTAGGGGAAGAGGCGGTAGTAGGGGACGGACTCGTCAAAAGTGACGTCCTGGGAGGGCAAGACTCGGCGCGAGGTGGCGTGGTAAAACTGCCAACTAGACGCGTCCGGGACAAAGCCGAGGAAGACGCAGGGAACAGCACGGGAGGAGAGCTTGTCCGCAGACGAATCGCGGACAAAAGCTCGAGACCCCCAGACCCGGAAACGCGACGCATCGCCAACCTCCCCCGTCCACAGCAGCGTGGGCGAGGTCTCCGGCAAGGAGACACGGGGCCAGAGGTTGAGCTGATGCGCAGCGTACCGGACCGCAAACGGCCATAGAAAGTGGGGGGCAGCCGCATGGATCAAGGAGGTACGGGCGACCTCCATGACCAGGCCAATGCGGTGCTCCGCAACCCCATTCTGCTGTGGAGAAGCCGGAAGCGTGAACGACTGCTCAATGCCGTACTCAGCACAGTAGGCTGCCAAGAGGTCGGAGGAGAACTCACCACCTTTGTCAGAGTGCAAGCGCAAGACAGGAAAGTCCGAGTGAAAACGCTCGCTGAGCTGGAGACGGGCTCTGCGGATCCAAGGGATCAAGACATCAGGGACCTCACCCTTGGTGTGCAAGGGGAAGACCGAGGTGTAGCGCGAGTAGTCGTCAACAACTATCAGGAAGTACCTCTCCTGACCCTGACCACGGACGCGGGCTGGGCCCCACACGTCCATGTGGAGTGTCTGCAAGGGAGCAGTCGTCGGGGGGAACGAGGAGGAGTGAGGAGCGGCGCGCTGCCGTCCTTCGACACAAGGGAGACAGGTAGGAGCAGGCGAGGGTGGGAGGGCAGGAAGGACCCTGGGTAGGCCAGAGACAAGGTACCGGGAGTGCATGGCACGAAGCCGCTGCACAGACGGGTGGCCAAGGCGGTGGTGCCAGAGGACAGTCTCGTGTGCCAAAGAGCGACACGAGCATGGGGCGGACAGCTGACCTGACGCGGACGCGGACGCAGCCGCAGCAACCTGAGGGGACTCAGTAGTCAGTGTGTACAGGTCCGACCCCGGCTGCCGAGTGAAGGTAGCCAAGTGACGGCCCGTACGAGCACACGTGCAGTGTGTCACGCGCTCGTAGGCAGGGGTGAACTGGTGAACACCCCCGTCCTGGAGTGCACATCCTGCCACCAAGTTCGTAGAGAACGAGGGGAGGTGGAGACCTGACAGTGTGCCCGACGGGACCGCAGGGCAGGGAAGGACAGTGGAAGAGGTCGCAATGACCGGACCCCCAGAGGGGTCGGCAAGGGAGACAGCAACTGGCCGAGCAAGCGGCTCAAGGGCAGTGCGGTCACGAAAGAAGCAGCGAGAAGCACCTGAGTCCAGTGTGAAGGAGTGCAGTGCGGCAGTCGACGCAGTACCAAGGGGGGGAGACACACGAGCACCTAGAGCAGCAGCCTCACCAGCACCTGGGGTAGCCAACACGCGAGTACCTGGAGCGGCAGACGCACTGGCCCTAATGCCCGGGTCGGGCGGCACACACAAGTACTCAGCACCCTCTCCACTAGTAGACATCACATACATGGCAGATAGAATAGCATCAAAGTCTAGAGCATAGATATCAATCCCCTTCTTCAGGAGATCAAGCCAGCGGGGCAGCTCAGTGGCCTGAGGGAACTGAACACGCCAAGCGTCGTCGAGACGAGAGAAGCAGCGCTGTGTGGCGTGCGGTCGTCCACACTGCTGACCAGTGCGGTCACCAGTGCGAATGACGTACGTGCAGCTAAGACCACCCCCACCCCCGTGCTGAGAGTACCACTCACGGACCTCCTGGGGTGAGGGAGTGTGCTGCTGGCCCTGGCCACCGCCAGTGCCTCCACGGCCACCACCACCGCTGCCACCTCCTCGACCACCCCAACCCCTGCCGCCGCCTCGTCCACCGCCACCCCAACCGCCGCCTCCACTCCTGCCACCTCCCCCGCCGCTGCCGCCACCACCCCCACCGCTACCACTCGCCCCTCCAGCCGAGCCACCACCCCCACTGCCTCCACCGCCCCCACCGCCGCCTCCCCCGCCGTCACCGCCACCACCCTTGCCCCCTTTGCCCTTGCCGCTACGGCGTCCGCTCGAGGCAGACGCAACGCCGACCTTCTCAGTACCCAGAAGGTCGACAGCAGCAGCAGAGGCGACAGAGGGAAGAAGGGGGGAAGGAGAACACCCCTCAAAGAACGGGGTACGGGGGTCGCCACGAGAGGCACCTACAGCGACTATGCTAGTCTCAGCTGCAAGTAGCTCCTTCTCGAGGAGGGCAATGGTGAGCTCAGTGGGGCAACGAGCTAGGAAGTGGTCCCTGACAGCATGCAGTGTGTCAGGGAGGCGGGTGACTAGGTGGTAGAGAGTGAGCCAGAGTGGAGGGGGGTGCGTGGCAAGGAACTCAGCAGGCATGGCGGCACGGAAGCGGGCCTCACTAGTACGGAGGTGCGTGATGAGGTCAGCAACTGTGTGAAAGGAGGCCAGGTCGGGAAACAGGTAGGGGAGGGAGAGACGGCCTAGTGCGGCAGAGGCAGGTGAGGAGTAGCGAGCAACTACAGCTGTGTACAGTGCTTGTGCAGTCTTGTGCTGACCAAAGTGCTCGCGTTCGTCTATCGGCAGGGAGTTGCGAATGGCGAAGCGAGCGTGGGCATCACGAGTCAGCCACTGTGAGCGAGCAATGCTGTCAGCAGTAGCAGCAGGGGCAGTGACATGGCCTAGGGCGTGATCGTACAGTGAGATGTCATCCTTGGCTGTGAGCTGTAGGTAGAGGTGCAGGTCATCGAGCCAGGTGTCAAACTTCACAGGGCGGCCCTCAGCATCGAACACGAGAACCTGTGGGCTAGCCATAGGAACAGTAGAAATAGCAGCAGTAGCAGTAGGAGAAGCAGGTAGGACGAACCAGGTAGGACAGGGCGGCGCGGCTCGGTTCAGGTCGGGTCGCGGCTCGGCTGGGTGGCGCGGCTCGGTTCAGGGCGCGCGGCTCGGTTCGGGGCGCGCGGCTCGGCTCGGGGCGCGCGGCTCGGCTCGGGGCGCGCAGCTCGGGTCGCGCGGCTCGGGTCACGGCGGGGACGGGCCGCTCGCTCTCCCTCGTGTGCTGCGGCGGGAACGGGCCGCCCGGGGCCTCTAGGTGGTGGGCACGGGTCGGCGAGGTCGGCACGGGGCCGGTTGGGGCCCTAGAGGGGCGAGCGCGGGGCCGATCGGGGCCTGAGCGGGGCTAGCGCGGGGCCAAACGGGGCCTTGACGGGGCTAGCAAGGGGCCGACGGGGCCTGAACGGGGCTAGCGCGGGGCCGACGGGGCTTGAAACGGGGCCGACGGGGCCTGAAACGGGGCTAGCGCGGGCCCGATCGGGGCCTGAATGGGGCTAGCGCGGGGCCGACGGGGCCTGAGAGGGGCTAGCGCGGGGCCGACGGGGCCTGAAACGGGGCTAGCGCGGGCCGACGGGGCCTGAAACGGGGCCAACGGGGCCTGAAACGGGGCTAGCGCGGGCCGACGGGGCCTGAGAGGGGCTAGCGCGGGGCCGACGGGGCCTGAAACGGGGCCGACGGGGCCTGAATCGGGGCTAGCGCGGGCCGACGGGGCCTGAGAGGGGCTAGCGCGGGGCCGACGGGGCCTGAAACGGGGCCGACGGGGCCTGAACGGGGCTAGCGCGGGGCATGAACGGGGCCTTAAAGGGGCCGACGGGGCCTGAACGGGGCCGCTAGGGAGAGCGGGCGTGGGGCCGACGGGGCCTGAACGGGGCTAGCGCGGGGCCGTCAAGAGGGGCCTCTAGGGGCGTGACACGCCGAGGCGCCCTAGGGCACAGGTAGGTAGGTAGGTAGGTAGTTACGTAGTGGTGGGCCCTTAGAAAATTTCGGTCCTAAGAAAGACCTGCTCTGATACCATGTTGGAATCACTGAACAGGAATGGATGAACTAGCAGTGAAATGAGTACAAGTACCTAACCCTAGAATTGTGTACCCCCTATAGGCTAACCCACTGTAGCCTAAACTAACACAACATATATAATGTTTGACAACATATAGAAAATATTAACTTATATTTTCCGACAGAGACGTGAGAGGCTTGAGAAAATCTCTCATCGATTGGATGTCAAGGCGCTCAACTTCAAGACACGTAAGCAGAAGTTCAAGGTGCAGGAGCTGCAGGGGAGCGTGAAGCCGACCTAGACCCTGTGAAGGCTACAAGGAGCAGGGGAGGAGTGCAAGTGGAGTTTGTGGTTGACGAACCATAGGGGAGATTGTTAGGGTTGGTTCGCCCAACCACGGAACCTATGGCGAAAGTCTCTACGACGGCGGAATGACGGCGAAATGGAAGCGCGTGGATGATTCTAGGTGAAACGGTGGAAATCGGCCTACGGCGTGAGAAGGGAGAGAGAAATCGAGAAGGAATGTGTGAGAAGGTGGAAGAAGCATCGAGATTGAAGTTGGCGAGGGGAAATTGTGGTTCGAGCTCGAGGCGTGTTCGAGAAGGTTCCAGATTCGGTCTTGAGGAGTGTTCACCGAATTCGGTTTGGTTGCGTGTGCGACTCGGGGTGAAACGAGGCGCACGCGGTTACTTGGGAAACAATTGAAGTTACGAATCGCATTTTGTGTCTTGCCTGACTATAAAACTGCTTGTACTCATTCTGGAAATCATACCAATCAGATTCTGAAAATTGCTGAAGTGTGTATTGACAACTTCAAGTAGAGCTGCGCATATCATTGGATTCGGGAGATCGTGGAGAACACGATAGGCGATAGCAAGTAGACTATTGCCGACTAAGGTGCTTACGATCCTAAGATCGTGCCTCGTCTCCAGTCGTCGCGTCTCCCCTCGCCGCGCCTCCTGTCCCATCCTCACGCCTCCCCTCGTTTCCGGGAGCCTCCCCACGTCGCGCCTCCGCTCGCCTCGCCGCGCCTCTGCAGGCCGCGCCGCGCCTCCGCTCGTTGCACCGCGCCTCCGCTCACCTCGCCGCGCCTCTGCTCGTCTCGCCACGCCTCCGCAGGCCGCGCCGCGCCTGCGCTCGCTGCACCGCGCCTCCGCTCACCTCGCCGCGGCGCCTCCCCTGCCATCAGCGCGCCAGCACCCTCGTCGCACTGCCCCTCCTCGCGCCTCCACTCCCGCTGCCCTTCTCCCACCTGCCCATCCCTTGCCCGTGCCTCCCTGCCCTTCCATTCACCTCACCCTGATTTCCCTAATTTTAACACCCTGCTTCCCCTCCTTCCCCTCATTTACCCCGCTGCTTCCCCTCGTTTCCCCCTCTTCTCTCATCGGTTCCCCGCGTGCTTCCCCTCATTCTCCCCCCTCCTTCAACTCATTTCCCCCGCTGCTTCCCCTCATTTCCCCCGCTGCTTCCCCTCACTTCCCTCCCTGCTTCTCCTGATTTTCATCCTTGCTTCCCCTCATCCCTGCTTCTCCTCATTTCATCTCTGCTTCCCCTCATCCCTGCTTCCCTTCATCCCTGCTTCCCCTCATCCCTGCTTCTCCTCGTTTCATCCCTGCTTTTCCTCATCCTTGCTTCCCCTCATCCCTGCTTCTCCTCATTTCATCCCTGCTTCCCCTCATCCCTGCTTCTCCTCATTTCATCCCTGCTTCCCCTCATCCCTGCTTCTCCTCATTTCATCTCTGCTTCCCCTCATCCCTGCTTCCCCTCATCCCTGCTTCTCCTCATTTCATCTCTGCTTCCCCTCATCCCTGCTTCTCCTCATTTCATCTCTGCTTCCCCTCATCCCTGCTTCCCCTCATCCCTGCTTCTCCTCATTTCATCCCTGCTTCCCCTCATCCCTGCTTCCCCTCATTTCCCTCCCTGCTTCACCTCATTTCTCTCCCTCATTTCCTCATTTCCCCCTTTGCTTCCTTCTTCCACTCATTTACCCCGCTGCTTCGTTTCCCCATCTGCTCTCATCGTTTCCCCTCCTGCTTCTCTCATTCCCCCCCCTCCTTCCCCTCATTTACCCCGCTGCTGCCCCTCATTTCCCTACCTGCTTCTCCTCATTTGTCCCCTTGCTTCCACCCATTTCCCCTGCTTCACCTCATTTCTCTCCCTGCTTTCCCTGTTCGTACTGCTTCCCCTCATTTCCCCCCTTCTTCCACTCATATCCACCCCTGCCTTCCCTAATTTTCCTCCCTGCTTCTCCTCGAATCCCCCTCTGCTTCCCAGGATTTCCCCCTCTGTTTCCCCTCGTTTCCCCCTCTTCTTCCCCTCGTTTATCTTCCTATATCTAGCTTTCCCTCTCCCCCTCTTCCTATCTCCCCTCTTCCCTATCCTCCCTCTTCTTACAGTACTTCTTTCTTATCTCACCCCTGCTTCCCTCTACCCCCTCTTCCCTATCTCCCCTATCTCCCCAGTTTTGCCTTTTTTCTTGTTC
Organism: Closterium sp. NIES-65; assembly: GCA_948144175.1. Classification (NCBI taxonomy): domain Eukaryota; kingdom Viridiplantae; phylum Streptophyta; class Zygnematophyceae; order Desmidiales; family Closteriaceae; genus Closterium; species Closterium sp. NIES-65. Next base: position 1,042,525 of record CANXME010000398.1, read on the forward strand.
CCCCTCCCCATCTCGTATTCCCTCCCTCTCCCTGGCTATTGCAGCGACTACACTGACGATTCTTCTGGTACTGCAACTCGCCTCAGTCCATCATCCCATGCCATGCTCGTAGAGAAACCAGTTCCCCTCATGTTGCTTTCAAGGCCTTGAGAAAGGTACAATCGAAAGTATTGGGAACATGCCTCTATGTACCCTTCTGATCGTGCATCTATGCCTCTATGTACCCTTCTGATCGTGCATCTATGCCTCTATGTACCCTTCTGATCGTGCATCTATGCCTCTATGTACCCTTCTGATCGTGCATCTTGCATAGTGTTCCTTTGAGATGCATATCTCCAAAAGTAATAGAGTATCATTCTTGCATACAACAGGCAAAAAACCGGTGGTGGTTCGGTGTAAAGCATCGACTAGCTGCGCCTCAGCTTGCTCCTCTGCTCCACTGAAAATTAGGAGAGGAGCAGGCAGAAAGAATTGTGTGAAGGAACATGGGTTAGGTGGTGTGAGGTGCAAGGGAACAACGGCAAGGGGATACAAGGAAGCGCACATGATGAAAGCATGTGTGGTGAGGAGTGAGGGGGAAGGGGAGGGCATGAAAAGGAAGGGAAGGGTTGAGAAGGGAAGGGTTGAGAAGGGAAGGGTTGAGAAGGGATGGGGAAGGGAAAGGCAATACAGGAAAGGCATGGATGGGGAGGGCAGGTGGGAACAGGGCAGAGGGTGGGGTAGCAGGGAAGGGGATGGGGGGGATGCAGGGAAGGGGATGGGGGGAAGCAGGGAAGGCGATGGGGGGAAGCAGGGAAGGGGATGGGGGGAAGCAGGGAAGGGGATGGGGGGAAGCAGGGAAGGGGATGGGGGGAAGCAGGGAAGGGGATGGGGGGAAGCAGGGAAGGGGATGGGGGGAAGAAGGGAAGGGGATGGGGGGAAGCAGGGAAGGGGATGGGGGGAAGCAGGGAAGGGGATGGGGGGAAGCAGGGAAGGGGATGGGTGGAAGCAGGGAAGGGGATGGGGGGAAGCAGGGAAGGGGATGGGGGGATGCAGGGAAGGGGATGGGGGGAAGCAGGGAAGGGGATGGGGGGAAGCAGGGAAGGGGATGTGGAGAAGCAGGGAAGGGGATGGGGGGAAGCAGGGAAGGCGATGGGTGGAAGCAGGGAAGGGGATGGGGGGAAGCAGGGAAGGGGATGGGGGGAAGCAGGGAAGGGGATGGGGGGAAGTAGGGAAGGGGATGGGTGGAAGCAGGGAAGGGGATGGGGGGAAGCAGGGAAGGCGATGGGTGGAAGCAGGGAAGGGGATGGGGGGAAGCAGGGAAGGGGATGGGGGGAAGCAGGGAAGGGGATGGGGAGAAGCAGGGAAGGGGATGGGGGGAAGCAGGGAAGGCGGTGGGTGGAAGCAGGGAAGGGGATGGGGGGAAGCAGGGAAGGGGATAGGGGGAAGCAGGGAAGGGGATGGGTGGAAGCAGGGAAGGGGATGGGGGGAAGCAGGGAAGGGGATGGGGGGAATGGATAGAGCTGGGGGGAGGATGGTGGGGAGCAGAGAGGGGTTCAAAACGCTGTCCGATTGGGGTGGCGGAGGCGACAACGGGAGGCGAGGGCTTAGAGGAGCAACTGGGGCAACGAGTTGCTGCGCGTGACGTCTGTTTCAACGGGTGATGTACCCTGGAGCGTGAGTGAATGGTTGAGCACGGGACGAGGGGAGGAGAGCGCGTGACGAGGGGAAACGCGCGTGACAGGGGGAAAGCGCGCGACGAGGGGCCATGCACGTGACGAGAGGAAACGCGCGCGACGAGGGGTCGAGAGGATAGATGCCGGGGAGAGAGCGGGTGACGAGGGGAAGCACGCTAACCCGGGCAGGCGCGATTGACGAAAGCAGGCGCGAGTGGCGAGGGGGAGCACCTTTGACGAAGCGCGGGAAACGTGGGGCACTCGTTTGTGTGTTGGTACGGTAGAACGAAAGTTCCGTGTGAGTAACGTGCAACGCCAAAATATATATATATATATATATATATAAAATCGTGTGTGACACTAGGATTGAGCTGCCTAGCTATTGGCGCGACAGTGTGGTGACGTGAGTTGCCATTAAAAAAACCGTTATGGGTTCTAGCTTTTGCCGCACTGGCTTGCGCTTCCTACTTACGGCAATGAGCTAGGGAGACTATGAGTACAACTAGGTGTTCAAGCTATGTGAGAGGAGAACATCGTAGCAGAGTGAGCGACGAGGGGTTCAGTTCTGCGATTGAGCACAAAAACCAATCAGGAGGGAGTGTCGCAAGGCGTTGGCCCAGACTCGCAAGAGTTGTCTCAAACAAAGTAAGGTAACCCTGTTTTTGGCGAGTTCAAGTTCAAGAATCTTGAACTTGAAAAAAAACATGCGGTCCTCGGGCTTTAACTTTTGTACGCATTTATTTAAACACGTTCACATTCAAAAACCAACAAACAAGGGAGCAAAGATGCAAATGCATTGGGTAATGAATGATGTCACCTGCACTGCTCAAAATGAAATGTCGACTGATTGAAGGCATGCCATGCGGCATGCGCAAATACAACGTTCCTGAAACTGCACTTGGTTCGGCATTCACCCTTACGCAACGCCTGGGACATCAACACGAGCCTCCAAACTGGTCCCTGCATGTATCTCCCTGTCTCACACGCACCTGTCCTCCTGCCAAATAATCACTGTGAAGGCACGAGTGGTGGTGATAGCCCACCACATGGTTACTCCTCCCCAGTGAGTGCTAAAGGCTGTGCAACAACTCTAGAAACAACGTCACCAGCGCATGCAGGGACATGCATGCCTGCCTGCCTACTGAAGCAGGGACAATGGCTCTCATCACATGACGCCTCAATACTGGTCCAGCCATCATCAACAGCACGATACAACCACGAGTACACTCATGTGGTGCACCACCCACTCTTTGCAGAGCAGCTGCGAAATAAATCACCGCCACAACCACCATCAACACCACCACCACCACTGTCGCCCTGTTTGCCAGCCTCATCCCCCACCCTCCTCCGCCTCACCCTCTCCCCTCAGCCCCATCCAAGTCCACCTGCCTCACCCTCCCCTGTCAAAGCTCCTCCTCCCCACCCCTCATGCCTGCTTGCTGGGCGGCGGGGCGTCAGCGCTGTCATCATCAAGCGTGGGATCGGTGGAAAAGCGCACAGTCTGCAGCAGCCGCTCCCGCAGCAACTCCAGGTTCTGCTGCCTCAACTCCTCCTCCATCGCCTCCTGGTCGTATTTCTGTGGAAAGCGCAGGGGAGGAGAGCGGGCAAAAGGGGGAGGGGAGGGTCGGTGGGGAAACGCACAATCTGCGGCAGCAACTCCAGGTTCTGCTGCCTCAACTCCTCCATCGCCTCCTGGTCGTACCTCTGTGGCCAGTGCAAGGGAGGAGAGCGGGCAAGGAGGGGGAGTGGGGGAAGACAGGGGACGGAGAGGAGGGGGGGTTATAAACGGGGAAGGGGAGGAGGTGGGTGTAGGGCGTTGGGGAGAGACGAAGCACGGGGAATGGAAAAGGAGGAGCTGTTGAAGCTTGTGGTGAGGTGTCAGAAGGAGGGAAGGGAGACGTGGGAAAGGGGGAACGGGAGAGAGAGAGAGGGAGAGGAAAAGAAGGAGAGAAAGAGAAGGGGGACGAAAGCAACAACAGCGGATGGGGTTTGGTGAGAGAGAAAGAAGAAAGAGGCGTAAATGACAGTTGTTTCAGAGAGGTAACGAGACAGCAAAAGGGAGCGGAAAGGAAAGGAGGGGAGAGGAGGAGACGTGGGGGGATGGGATGTGATGGGATGGGATGGGATGGTATGAGAAGGCGGGGAAGGCGGAGGGGAGGGGAGGGGAGGGGAGGGGAGGGGCGGCGGGTACCAGAGCCCATTTATTGAAGAGCTGCAGGCGCGTCTCCATGACTCTCTCCGCCATGTTGCGCTGCTCCTGATAGGCGCAGACGCAGGGGGAGGGGGAGGGGGAGACGGATGGAGGGCAGGGGGGAGAGGCACAGAGGTCGGGTCGCGGGGCAAAGGGCGGGGGTGGGGGGAGCGTGATGTCTGGGGGGAAGAAAGGCGGAAAGGCAGGGACAGCGTCGGCGAGGAGTGCAGGTGCACTTCCCGCGCAGACACACCCGCGGGAAGCGGCTCTGGTGAGTAAGCTGCAATTTACCCTGAGTGACCAGCGCTGCTGCTGGTCACTGTTGAGAATTCTCACAAGCGAGGGACTCGGACCCCAATGTTTTCCAAGTGAGTATTCTTGAGGGCCCCCTGCTGGCTAGGTAGCCACGCGGCTTACCCGACAAGACAATTAGCGGACACGCGAGAGAAGGAAGAAGGACCAACGGACCGGCTTGAAAGCCTTAACTTGGTTCGTGAATCCTACTTTGCGGATAAAAGCGCGCGGCACATGCGCCGTACCCGAGATGAAGCTTAGTACGTGATTGCTACCACCGCTAATTTACTCCTTCGCTATATAAGCAGCCCCGTTATAATCACCTGCAGCATACGCACCTGCACGAGGTTTTTGAGGAAGAGCTTGGAGTCTCGGCGCGTGTTGGCCTCCACGTGGCGTCGCAGCCACTCCACCTCCTCGCGACCCTCCTCGTCGCCCGCCGTCGCTCCCTTTCGCAGGATGTGTCGCACGGCCTTGAACGTGAAGAAGTCTACCATTCGCTGCGACAGACACGGGGAGAACGACGGAACGAGGGAACGAGGGACGGGAAGCGAGACGGGGGAACTTGAATGAAGGGAGGGTGCGAGGGTGAGTGGGAGTGAGATAAGAGTGACAGGATGCGATGGGGAAGCGAGGGAGTGGCATACGAGTGTGAGGGAGGAAGAAAGGCTTCGAGAAGGAGGGCAGGGCAGGGTAGGAGTACGCCACAGAGGGGCACACGTTACTAGTTTCCGTCCTCTTTAACGACCATGTTTCTTCGCTTCCTCTCCTCCTTCCTCATCCACCCTCGTCTTTCCGTATCCTCACGCCATCATCCTTTTCACAAATTGCGCCCCAATCTCAGCCCGCTCGCAGTTATGATCCAAAAACAATTCTCGACCTTCCCGGCTGACCGCCTGACAATACGGGCCGGCACTCTACTAGCACGCCCATCCTTCTCTCTCCCGTCCCGTTAGGTTGGCAATCAGTAACAAGCGCTTACGAACCGTTCACGAACTTACGCTCTCCACGTCGCCAAAGCTCTCCTCATACTGCCCTCCGACGTCGCCTGCGACGACCCGCAACGGCGACCAGCCTCTGCGACCCCGTGCGACGGTTGTCGCGCGACAGCCTCGCACGGATCGACTCCACTGGCTGTCGCCGAGGCACCAGCTGGAGTCGCGTAATCGTAACCGGATTCGGTGGTGCGACAATTGCTGCGATTGCGACGAGTCGACGGCAGCAGTAGCAGCACCCAGGGCAGTGAGCGATGATGCGGCCTGCAAGCGCGCGGACATGGCAGGCGATGCTATACGATGCGACTCGTTACGATGCGATGCGATGCGATTGAAAAAGCTCACGGAGTGGTAGTAAGATGACGACGGAGAGGCGATGGAGGGGACACGGTTGAGGGAATTGATACGATCAGCACAATGAGGAGTGTATACTGTTTACTGCCTAGTTCCCGCTCCCTATTTGACAATGTGCACTGCACCGTGGTAGCGATGGTGACGGTGCTGGCGAGCGAGACGCCGTTTGGAATGCGACGCGGTTAACAGGGTATTGCGCGCTGCGAGGGAGTTCCTAATAATAACACTTGGGAACGAAGGCAGAACACAACGTGGGGTGTTTTGTGTGCGCTGGGGACAGTGAATCGTCACATTCAGGGAGATTCAGTGATTCGGGAAGACAACGTACACTTCCGAGGACGCATTTTGCGCTAATAACGAGAATAGAACCTAACTCGAGGCCTGACAGGACTTGGGCGACGTACATGCACTTTGCGCGTCCGGGTCGTCGCGCTGGCATCGCAATGTCATCTTACTGGAGCAATGACGTGGTACAGGTGGCGCAGATGTATGGGTAAGTGGATCCTTGTCAGCAGCAGTTCACCAAACAGAGCAGCCTTTCTGGGCCACGTGATCTCACCTTGCCTCTAGACCACGAAGCTCACGGAAGAAGGGGAATCTAGGAGAGCAGAGTGCGGTTCGCCTGCCAATCAGCTACTTTGATCTCCCTAGCCCGAAACTTTTGCCAGATGCAGTCCGTAGAAGCTTCTTCAGCTGAGCCCCATAAGGTAAAACGGGCTATTCCTTTTTCCCATGCAGACCGTAGAAGCCTACTCAATGCAAAACAATAACTAAACGGGTGCTACCACCACCAAGCATAGCATTATTAAAATATTGATTTTGGTGCTACTACCTAGCATAGCATTGATAAACCAAAATGCTATAGCATAGCAATATTTGATGATTCATCACCAAAACTTATACCAAAACTCGTACTCTATACTTTTTTTTTCAGATTACAATGTACGGTACCCATACCGTAACTTATGGTGCTACCCATATCATTTTGGTGCTACCACCAAACATAGCATTTATGAACCAGAGAAGGAACAATCATTGATACAACGATCCATAACCAAAATCAATACCAATATTTATTCAGCATGAAAAAAATCACTACACCACACACCATGTACTCCACCAAATCAAAGGAAGTTGTTTCTACGGTAATAAAGAATCAGGCAAAAAAAAATTAACAACAAAACAAAAGGTGGGCTCAGGAAATTTTCACAACCGGCCAACAGGAAAAATTGAGAAGAAGTAAACGAGAGAATGAGTGAACTATGAACGAGGTGAGTACAAATAGGAAACCCTAATTGGGTTGTACCCCCTATGGGATACCCCACTATAGCCTACACAAATAAGTAAGCTTTAATGTTCTGACACACCCCCATAGGCAAAGTGGGGGAGAACAAGGGGTCACAAGACCAGTCAAGCAAAGCAAAGCAAAGCTCAGGGTGGATCACAAAGTCACCACACATTCCGAGCACAAGTTCAAAGGCCAGAAGGCCAGTTCACATGCAAGATCATATATAGAGATATACAAGAGGCAAGCAAGCAAGAGCAAGAGTATATATAGGTAAAAGTACAAGCAAGGTCAAGAAGTGAGCAAGTGAGGCAAGGCAGGCACAAGGCCCAGCTGCGTGCAGCAGCGCTGATGATCACAAGGCGCAAGTGCCTTGGTGAAGACATCAGCAGTGTTGGCCTCAGAGGCCACGTACGCAAGTCGCAGCTGTCCACGCTGCTGTAGCTCACGAGCAAGAAAGTAGCGGAGAGCAATGTGCTTTGTCCTGTGCTCCAGTCGCTGCTCTCGACACAAGGCCAGCATGGCCTTGTTGTCTACGTACAGGACTGGAGGAGAACGAGGCGGCTCTCCAAGGTCGGTCAGCAGGTAGGTGAGCCAGCGTAACTCCTGTGCAGCCATGGCCCCGGCGTAGATCTCAGCCTCACAACTGGAGCCGAGAACAGAAGACGAGCGGGTAGCCCGCCACGAAACAGAGCCGGAACCAAGACTGAAGGTGTAACCCTGTGACGACCGCTGCGTAGCCTGGTCGTCAGCCCAAGAAGCGTCTGCGTGCCCACTGAGGACCACTGGACTGCGCCCTCCAAGCACTAGCCCCATGCCCGACGTACTGCACAAGTAGCGCAACACCCTCTTCGCTGCAGCCATGTGCTCTGGTCGGTGTCTCCCAGGAGCAACATAGCGTGCAAGAATGCTCAGAGGGTATGCAAGGTCAGGTCGTGTGCAGGTCATCAGGTACATGAGGCAGCCAACAAGCTCTGGATACGGGCCACTCGACTCTACGGACTCATCCGAAGGCAGAGCTGAGAGCGAGTGGCAAGTAGGCAGAGGAGTGGCCTGAGGCGAGGAGTATGTGAAGCCGAAGCGCTGAAGGACCTGCTGCACCATGTGTGACTGAGTCAGGGTAATGGTGCGGCGTGCTCTGTCCCGGGTGATCTGCAAGCCAAGGTAGCTGCGCAGTTCACCCAGGTCTGGGCACGTGTGTCTCTTCTGCAGCTCGGACTTCACGTAGGCGAGTCCAGCAGTGTCAGCTGTGGCAAAGACCAAGTCGTCGACGTACACGAGGATGTAGAACGGCGGCAGAGAGGTGTCGGTGCGCAGAAACAGCGACGAGTCTGCAGTGGAGGGAGCAAACCCAAGTGCCGCCAGCGTAGTCCTCAGTGTGTCGTGCCACTCACGCAGCGCCTGGCGGAGACCGTAGACTGGACGCCGGAGACTCCACTGGGTACCAGGAGGGAAAGACCCAGTGAAGCCAGGTGGGCGACGCAGCCAGATCTCCTCGTGCAGGCTGCCCTGCAAGAAAGTAGTGCCGAAGTCGAGAGAGTGCAGCTCGTAGTCACGGTGAGCAGCAACGTGCAGCAGTACCCGAAGAGTGGTCATCTTCGGGGTGGGGGAGAAGGTCTGAAAGTAGTCAACTCCCTGCCGCTGACTGAAACCACGAGCCACGTACCGCGCCTTGAAGACAGGCGGAGAACCCGGCGGCCGCTTCACCCTGAAGATCCACATGCCACTGACGATGTTCACCCCAGGAGGGGGAACAGCGTCAACGTAGGTGCCTGTGGACTTCTAGGAAGCCATCTCTGCATCCATAGCTGCCTGCCACTGAGAGGAGTAGGGACCCTCTATCGCCTCCGCGTAAGAGCGCGGAGTCGGGATGTCTAGTGCATCCGAGTCTCCCTCAGGGGCTAGCAGTAGAGACGCCAGATGAGGTGAAGCGGCGGCCAGACACTGGAACTCCTCCTGCCTGTCCTCAAGGACGTCCGTGCCAAGGGCACACTCACCCCCGACGGACGGAGGACAGGTAGACTCAGACTCAGCAACAAGACCAGCAGCGTAGTTTAGATGACAGCGCGCAGCAAAGTCGACGAGCTCACTGACAAGGGCACACGCAGCAGAAGACTCGAAAGAAGGGTCAGTGACAGCAGTAGCAAGGAGACGCGTGACAGTAGGACTGGCAGCACGAAGAGAGTCCGACTCCGGGTCGGCAAGAGCAGGAAGAGAGGAAGAAGGAGGAGAAGGCAAAGGGGCACGTAGAGGAGCAGTGGACGGACGCAGAGACATCCGGTGCGTGCCAGGGACAGGAGGCGGACGCTGACGCGAACCGCGACCACTAGTGCGCGCAGTACAAACAGGCAACGCAGGACGAGACGCAGGCTCACGACGCTCAGTAAGACCTCTAGTCGGACCAGCGTAGGGAGAAGGAGCAGGCAAAGGGGAGGCAGGCTGTAGCTGTGACTGGACAGGCTGTGGACCCTCTAAGGGAGTAGGAGGAGGACCAGGAGAAGGTGGAAGACCAAGAACCTGCTGCAGGAGCGGTACGAAGTACGGTCGGGTCCGCGTGGCGACGACAGAAACAGCAGGGACAGCACCAGTACACCCAGCAGGAGTACCCGCTCCAGCATCACCTCCAGCAGCACCTCCAGTAGCTCCAAAACCCCCAGCAGCTCCTCCAGTAGCCCCAGAACCTCCAGCAGCACCAGGAGCACCGCCAGTCGAACCACCAGTGGTAGTCTCAGCGCCAACACCCTCAGCAGCACCAGCTCCAGGCGAACCCGCAGGCCTAGCAGCTCCAGTACTCCCAGTACGAGCACCTCCGGGACCCGCGGCAGCAGCACCCTCAGCAGCAGAAGAACCTCCAGCACCAGCAGCACGCCTCCAGCGCCGAGCAAACCACTCACACAGCTCCTGTGAGGAGAGTGGCTCTCGGCGAGACGAAGCACCCGGAGAACCTCCAGGCGAAGAACCTCCAGGCTCAGCACCCCCAGGAAAAGCACCTCCAGGCGTAGCACCCCCACGCTCAGCACCCCCAGGCTCAGCACCCCCAGGCTCAGCACCCCCAGGCTCAGCACCCCCAGACTCAGCACCCCCAGACCCCGCACCCCCAGGCTCAGCACCCCCAGGCACAGCACCCCCAGGCTCAGCACCCACAGCAGCACCAGAGTCACCAGTGACCTCGACAGGATCGACCGCGTCTACCTGGGACACACCTGAAGGGGCAGGACCCTGAGGGGGGAGGGGGTCTACCGGGGGGGGACCTGGTACCAAGAAGAGCGGGGGTGGGGAGAGGGACGGAGTGCGGTAAGGGAAGAGGCGGTAGTAGGGTACCGACTCGTCAAACGTGACGTCCTGGGAGGACAGAACACGGCGAGAGGTGGGGTGGTAGAACTGCCACCCAGGGGCATCGGGGGGGAACCTGAGGAAGACGCAGGGAGCAGCGCAAGGGGACAGCTTGTCCGCAGACAAGTCGCGGACAAACGCCCGAGATCCCCAGACCCGGAACGCCGACGCATCGCCAACCTTCCCCGTCCACAGCAGGGCTGGGGAGGTCTCCGGCGTGGAGACCCTGGGGTGGAGGTTGATCTGATGCGCCGCGTACCTGACAGCAAACGGCCACACAAAATGGGGGGCAGCCGCATGCATCATAGACGTACGAGCGACGTCCATGACCATGCCAATGCGGCGCTCTGCAATCCCATTTTGCTTCGGTGAGTCCGGAAGCGTGAAGGTCTGGCGGATGCCTCGCGCACTACAGTAGGCACGCAGAAGGCCAGAGGAGAACTCTCCGCCTCTGTCCGAGTGCGGACGCAACAAATGAAAGTCCGAGCCAAAGCTCTGCCTAAGCTGGAGACGAGCTGCGCGGATCCAGTCGATCAGCACCTCAGTGACATCACCCTTGCTGCGCAAGGGGAAGACTGTGGTGTAACGCGAGTAGTCGTCAACCACCAACAGGAAGTAGCGCTCGTGACCGAGTCCACGGACGCGGGCAGGGCCCCACACGTCCATGTGAAGCGTCTGCAACGGAGCCTCTGTCGGAGGAAACTGGGAGGAGTGAGGGGCAGCCCGCTGGCGCCCCTCGACACAGGGGACACAGGCAGGGCCAGGGCCCTGAGGAAGGGGAGGGAGGGACCTGGGGAGACCAGACACAAGAAGACGGGAGGCCATGCCTCTGAGCCGAAGCAGAGAGGGGTGGCCAAGGCGGTGGTGCAAGAGGAGGGTCTCGTGGGACAGACGGCGACACGAACAGGGGGCAGACTCAGGACCACACCTGGACGCTGCAGCAAACACCTGACCAGACGAAGAGATCCTACCAGACTCAGCACCTGGAGGAGAAGTAGTGGTCAGTGTGTACAGGCTCGACCCTGGCTGACGTGGAAACGTAGCCAGGTGGCGACCTGTGCTAGCCTCTGTGCAGTGTGTCACCCGCTGACGAGCAGGAGTGAACTGGTGGACACCCGCATCCTGTAGGTCAGCACCACTCACCGGGTTCGTAGAGAACGAGGGGAGGTAGAGACCAGTCAGGGTGCCAGAGGGAGCCGCCGGACACGGGAGGATTGTGGAGAAACGAGACAGGACAGGACCCCCAGAGGGGTCAGCCAGGGACATCGCAACCGGCCGACTAAGCGGCGTGAGAGTGGTGCGGTCCCGAAAGAAGGAGCGAGACGCTCCAGAGTCAAGGGTGAAGGTGTGAGAGGCCGAAGCCGACACAGTACCTGAGAGTGCAGACTCACTGGTACCTGCGAGCACAGACGCACTGGCACCTAGAGCAGCAGCCTCACTGGCACCAGACACAACAGTACCAATGCCCGGGTTGGGCGGGAAACACCGGTAACAGTCACCCTCATCACTAACAGTCACACCATACATGGCAGCAAGGATAGCATCATAGTCAAGATCAGAGATAGCTACACCAGCCCTAGACAGCTCTCCCCAGCGGGGGATCTCAGAGGCCTCCGGAAACTGCTGGCGCCAAGCGTCGGTCAAGCGGGCAAAGCAGCGGCGGGCGGTGTGGGTGCCCCCACACTGCTCACCCGCGCGGTCGCCGGTGCGAAGGATGTAGGTGCTGGGGCCGAACGCCCCACCACGCTGACGCTGAGAGTACCACTCACGGAGCTGATGAGGGGCGGGGATGTCGCGAGAGCGCTGCTGCTACTGCTGCTGCTGCTGCTGCTGGCGCTGACCACCCGCAGTGCTGCTCTGCTGCGACGTGCCACTCCGACCACCTCCACCACCGCCACCCCCGCCTCCGCCGCCACCGCCGCCACCGCCACCCTCACCCCCGCCGCTCCCACCGCCACCTCCGCCACCACCACCGCCTCCACTGCCGCCACTAGTACCTCCACTCCCGCCACCACCTCCACCGCCACCCCCACTCCCCCCGCCGCCCCCACCTCCTCCGTCACCGCCCCCGCTAGCTCCACCCGCTCCCTTGCCCCCCTTGCCCCTGCCAGAGCGGCGCCTACCGCTGGGGGCAGATGCAGCACCGACCGACTCCAAACCAACGAGGTCGGCCGCAGCAGCAGAGGCGACAGAGGGTAACAGGGGGGAGGGAGAACACCCCTCAAAGATGGGGGTGCGAGGGTCACCACGAGAGGCCCCTACAGCGACTATACTCTTCTCAGCCGCTAGCAGGGACTTCTCAAGGAGGTCGACAGTGAGGGTGGTTGGACAGACAGAGAGAAACTGGTCCCTAGCGGCACGTAGGGACTCAGGGAGACGGGTGACTAGAAAGTAGAGAGTGATGTACATGGGAGGAGGGTTTGCGGCGCGGAAGTCAGCAGGAAGCGCAGCGCGGTAGCGAGTGTCACTAGCGCGGAGGTGGGTAAAGAGGTCAGCGACTGTGGGAATGGCAGCGAGGTCAGGGAAGAGGTACGGTAGCATGAGGCGGCTCAGCGTAGCGGAGGAAGGGGAGGAGTAGCGCGCAACTACAGCGTCGTACAAGGCCTGAGCGGTCTTGAACTGACTAAAGTGCGCACGCTCGGAGGAAGGGAGGTGTCGACGCACAGCAAGACGTGCAGCAGCATCGCGTGTGGCCCACTTGGAGCGAACAGTGGGGTCAGCATCAGCAGGAGGGGCAGGGACAGCGCCAGAGACAAAGTCAAAGAGAGAAACCTCATCTATCGCATCGCACAGTAAGTACAGCTGCAGGTCCTCGACCCAGACTGCAAAGTCAATGGCGCGACCCTCAGCATCAAAAGCCAGGACACTGGGGGTGGCAATTATAGCAGCTGACAGTCTCACCGGGCAGGAAGAGTCGGGTAGCTCATTAGTACAGTAACACGGCAGTACAGCGGCTGCGCCGGTCCAGGAGCAGCAGCAGCCCCACAGGAGCAGGAGCTCGGCACCTCAGGTTGCTCGGGCGGCTCGGGCGGCTCGGGCGGTTCGGGCGACTCGGGCGGCTCGGGCGGCTCGGGCGGCTCGGGCGGCTCGGGCGGCTCGGGCGGCTCGGGCGGCTCGGGCAGCTCGGGCGGCTTGAGCGGCGCGGGCGTCTCGCTGGCGGCGCACGGGTGACGCGCGGGCGGCTCACGGGCGGCTGGGGCGGCTCACGGGCGGCTGCACGGGCGGCTGGGGCGGCTCGCGGGCTGCTCGCAGGCGGCTCGCGGGCTGTGCACGGGCGGCGCGGGCGGCTCACGGGCGGGCGGGTGGCTCGCGGACGGGCTGCGCACGGGCGGGCGGCGCACGGGCGGGCGGCGCACGGGCGGGCGGCTCACGGACGGGCGGCGCACGGGCGGCGCCAGCGGCTCACGGGCGGGCTGGTGGCGCATGGGCGGGCGGCTTACGGGCGGCGGCTTTGCAGACGGCGGCGGCGCACGGGCGGCGTCTGACGGGCGGCTGCTTACGGGCGGCGGCTGACGACCGGCGCTCACGGGCGGCCGCTGACGAGCAGCGCACGGGCGGCGGCTGACGGGCGGCGCTCACGGGCGGTGCTCACGGGCGGTAGCTCACGGGCGGCGGCTCACGGGCTGCGGCTCACTGGCAGGCCGCGGGCGGCTCACGAGCACTAGGGCGGGCGCCGGGCGCTAGGGAGCTAGGGCTGGCGCTAGGGCGGGCGCTAGGGCGGGCGCTAGGGCGGGCGCTAGGGCGCTAGGGCGGGCGCTAGGGTGGGCGCTAGGGCGCTAGGGCAGGAAAAAAAAAATTTCGAAGTGGTGGGCCCTAAGCAAAGTCCCCACAGGGGAACCTGCTCGATACCATGAGAAGAAGTAAACGAGAGAATGAGTGAACTATGAACGAGGTGAGTACAAATAGGAAACCCTAATTGGGTTGTACCCCCTATGGGATACCCCACTATAGCCTACACAAATAAGTAAGCTATAATGTTCTGACAAAAACGTCTCTCTTGCAGAACCATCCTCTCTCGTCTGTTGGAAACAATCGGTCCTAAGCGCCTCTGTCGTGTCGAAACACTAAGGCACAAGCGAAGCAAAGCATATCGAGGCACCAACTAGTCAACCCTCGGAGGTTGAAGTAACTGCTGGAGGTTACGCGAAAGTCAAAGGACAGCGACCTTTGACCTGACAAGTACAGCGCGACAGCAAGGACACACATCTGACTCGCTACAGAGCAGTTGCCCGAGTCGTCACTGTATCGTACCGCAACAGCAACAAGTAAAACAGTTATAACCGTATCCTTTCATATTCCTTGTACTCTTATGTAATCTTGTATGTCCTTGTTTTAATCAACTTACTTTGCCCTCACATACTAGCGCAAGGTGGTTCACAACTCTATTAACGCTTTCGCTACTACACCAACTCTACCCAAAGTTCACCCCTGCAAAGATCCTAAGGGCTTTTCAGCCTAACATGGTATGAGAGCAATCAGGGGGAAGTCAACTTCTATACCGACAGTATCAATCAGCATGGCTACACAAAAGGAAAGGAGCAACTCCAACGGCTCCCAGGGCACTACTCCTACTCCACCTCCTGCCTTTGGCCTACAGACAGAGGAGGGAACGGTAGCAAGACCCAGAGCAACATCTACCGAGACTCCCGCAAATCAACCTGCAGACTTCGACCAGAGCATGATGGAGAAGTTTTTCTCCTTCATGTCCTTCTACGAGCAACACCAGCAATCGGCACCTGCGCAGTCACACCACAGCAACAACAACGGAGCAACACCCATGAGTCTCGACGGCTCATCATGTGCACGAGGAAATCAGCAACAGCAGCCTACCTTTGCTCCGTACGAGCGCGGGTCCATCAGCTTTATGCCACACCCACAGCCCTCACCAGGATAAGAAAAATCACTGGACGCATTACAAGTTCAGTCGCAGTTCGCACACGTTCTGAAGATGCAGACGTCAAGACCCTTTGATGGAAATGACTTCGTCACCTAGTCGTTCGAGTTTGCGCTGATGATGGTAGGCGCGCAGATACTCGGGTTCTTCGACGGGTCTCCGCCATACCCAACAAACGGCACACATTACAAGAAGCAGCAGTATACGTATCAGTCAATGATGGTGTACACGATCCTACTGAGGAACATCACCCCGACTCAACAGCAGAACATAAGGACTTACCGAGCTTACGGTAACTCCGCGGAGCTCGCGTACAACCACCTGAAGAGCCTGTATCAAGCAATAAACAGCGTAAGTCAAAGTCGGTTAATGGCGCAACTGACAACGGTTGAAATGAAACCAGGGGAGAAAGGAATGGCGTATATCAGTCGATGTCGCGAGTTGCGCGACAAGCTTCTTCGATGCGGAGGGTCGATTTCTGAAGACGCCTTCGTGACAGTCATCATCGGCGGCCTCGGTCCTCAATGGCGCGCCACAAAAGCCATTCTCAAAGCTCACGGAAGAATCTCCGAAGCAGCGCTCTGCGCCGAAATTCACGCCGAGCAGCAAGACATGGACCTGCAAGAAGAACGATACAAAAAGAAGACATCAGCACCGGAATTCGCGTTCCACACTCAGCGACGCTACAACAACAACAACAACCGGCAGCAACAACCGAAGCCAGTATCTCCGTTCTGCCACAACTGCAAAACTTCAGGACACCCGCGTACGTACTGCCCGAATCCTCAACAGTCAACAACTCCACAGCGGCAACTTCGACCTTCAAGCAGCCAAATCGCCTCAACGCAAGCAAATCTCACGACTCAGATCCAAGCCTCAACAACCTCAACAGGACAACCTGCACAAGGAGCAAGAAACATCGTCAGCTACATGGCAAAGCTGAGTGACTCCTGCATCACCGAGTCACCACCACACTACTCACCGGAAGATCAACTCGACGAAACCACACCCCGCCGCGAGTCACTTCAGCCGAACCCGACATACGCCGCCATCGCCCAAAGCGAACCATCCGGAAGGGACACATGGTTCTTGGACAGTTGCTGCGGACAGCACATGTGCTCCTCGGGACGCTTCGTTCAACGAGAACACCAACTTCAACGCGAAGTTGTCATTATAGTCGCCAACAATCAGAACCTGCGAACACGACGACAAGGCGTAGTTCAACTTTAGTAAAGGGAAACAAACGTTGTACTGCAGATGTCAAAAGTACTAATCGCGGAGGGACTCGGCTACAACTTACTGAGCGCCAGTCAACTAATGGCGAAAAGGATTCACCTCGAAGCAGACAACACCACCCAAGAATTCAAGTTGTATCACGGGAGAGGAGGACTCTACATCGGCAAGGCGGTCCTCAAGAACAACGTCTTCGTTATTGACTTCGTTCCTGATCTTGGTACCGCCGACAGCGACGCCATCGATAACTTCACCAACTGGACACACCCTCCAGACCTTGATCTAGACTTCAGTCCAGAAGGCTTCTGGTATTCACACACCATCCTTGAAGCAGAAAGAACAAGGGCGTTAGCAACAATTCAGACAACATCAGCAGTAGCAGAGACAACACCGGCAGCAGGAGAGACAACATCGGCAGCAGCAGAAACAACATCGGCAGCAGCAGAGACAACATCGGCAGCAGCAGAGACAACATCGGTAGTAGCAGAACCATCAACGGCAGCAGCAGAAACGTCAACACCAATTGCTGGTCCTTCAACGACACCGCTCCTCATCGACGACACACCACCGACACCCGCACAACAACTACACCCAGCACCACGAGAAATTCATCGTAGCGCCAACTTCACCGCCAACTTCTACTCCAACTCCGATATGTACCGACGATCACCCGGACATCGCACCGACGAAAGCACCTTGCACGCAAGGATGGGACACCCAAGCAACACAGTATTAAACAATACGATAAGAGCAGGAGTACTCGACAAAGACTCACTCCTACTGACCGACGGACGAGAACTTCAACGAGTACGCGGAACGTGCCTCACCTGCAATGAAGGTGACTTACCACATCGACCGTATGCGTCTCATCACCACCCGAGCGCCCCCGCGTACGCACCACTCGAGAAGGTGTATAGCGACATCCTGTTCAATCGGGAACCAGGACAAGTAACATACAACTATACAACCTCCTTCATCGACGCCGCCACCCGTTACGTCTGGCACCTAAACCTCCCTAGTCCGGACATGGCATTCGCAGCCTTCGTTGCCTGGCTACCAGTAGCAGAGAGAGAATCGGGCGTGAAACTGAAAAGATTCCAGTCAGACGGAGGAGGAGAATACACCTCTCAGCGATTCAAGCAGTACCTGGCGGAAAGGGGAATCAAGCGGCTCATCTCCCTTCCCTACGCCCATCAGCAGCAAGGTGTAGCAGAAAGAATGAACAGGACCTTGCAGAACAGCATGTGCAAACTGTTGCGTGGCATGCGGCTACCCAACCACCAGTGGCCTGCGGTAATGGACCACGCCGTCATGCTGCACAACTTGCTGTCGTCATCATCGCTTCCGAACAACGCATCACCGCATCTGCTATGGACAGGGAAACAGGGCAGCACAAAATGTTACGAGTATTCGGATGCATGGTACAGTACCGACCCCCAGCAGCACGAGCGGGCCGATTTTCTCAACGAGCACAGTGGGGACTACACCTGGGAATCGAAAAGAACTACAACGCGTGGAAAATCTTCGACGTCCACTCCAAAGAAACAGTAGCACCACGTGACGTAATTTTCTACGAACGACTCACGCTCCAGACATACCTTGCCAACCTGCAAGAAGACCAAGATCCCACAGGTGGCTTTCGCGGTGACCGAGCCTTCGCCTCAGCAGCGGACGAAGTTGACTGGGACGAGCAGAATGTGGACAACGCATCAGAAGAAGCCGGACCTCTTCCATTATGCTCCGTCGACGTTCCCATGGACGAAGATAACCCTCGCGAAAGTGTCAACGCCGAAACCTTCTACTATTTCGCCGACAACGGTTACGTAACACCTGCGACAGTCAACACCAACGAAGCAGAACGAGTAGGACCGAACTTCATACCTGATCCAGAAGCAACTTATCCCGAGGACGTAAATCTTCCCCGCTACTCACAGAGTGGACTGCAGATTCTCGGACTCGTCACCGCAGTCCACGGCACTGCCACTCCTAAAGAGCCTGCGACAGTTCAACAGGCTCTGGGGGGGGGACATAAGGAAAAATGGCGCGAAGCCATGGACAAGGAGCTGAAGGCACTGGAGGAACGCAACACGTGGAAAGTGGTTCCTATCGGCGTGGCACGGAACAAGACAGTGCTCACCGGGAAGTGGGTCTTCCGTGTGAAGACAAAGGCCGTCGGCACCATTGATAAATTTAAAGCTCGTTGGGTTGTACGCGGCTTCGACCAAAGAACACGGACGAGACTTCATCGAAACCTTCGCTCCGGTTAGCCGCCACACCTCACTACGCATTCTCCTCGCAATCGCCGCCATGAAGAAGAAGAAGCTGCGACAAATCGACGTCGCGAACGCGTTTCTCTACGCACCTGTTGATGCAGAAATTTTCGTCGAGCTACCGCACGACTCCCACAGAGAACCCAACCAAGTCTGCCAGCTACTCAAGTCACTCTACGGCATCAAGCAGGCTCCGCGACTGTGGCAACAGTACCTGCACGCTCGCCTCATCCGCATCAGCTTCAAGCAACTACCGCACGATCAAGGCATGTACCGGCTCACTAAAAACGACAACTACATCCTACTAATCGTCTACGTGGACGATCTCCTTTACATCGGCTCAATTGACGGCATCACTACCTGGTTCGAAGGGGAGCTGCAACGGGATCTCACACTCACAGTTTCATCTACCGTCACTCAGTACCTCGGCCTCAACATCCGGGAAGAGGAGGACGCGATCTACCTCAGCGCCGAGAAATATGCTGACACTATAGCCAAACGCTTCACGCTCACACCGACAGCCATCTCCACGCCATACCTATACACGGCAGGGAACGACAAAGGAAACTCCGCTCTACTTAAGCCCGCCGGCATACGAGACTACCAGAAGAAGCTAGGATGTCTTCTTTTCGCAGCCGTCACCTGTCGCCCCGACCTCTCATACTCCGCAAGCCAGCTCGCCACCTACCTCAAGAAGCCTGAAGTAGAACATCTGGCGGAGCTCGACCGCGCTCTACACTACTTCGTCAGCACCCCAACGATCGGCCTAACTAACTACAAGAACGCAACCACACCGACTAAGTTAATTGGCTACGTCGACGCTGATCACGCTGGCGACTCAGACAATAGGCGCTCCCGCACCGGCTACATCTACCACCTCGAACCTATCGGACTTATCTCCTGGCAATCGAGCAAGCAGGAATTAATTGCTCTCTCGTCAGCTGAAGCAGAATATATTGCACTCTGCTCAGCCACCAAGAAAAGACTCTATCTTCGCGAACTGCTGGAAGAAGCGAAGTTAGCCGAGTTACCCGACTTTACCCTGTTCTGCGACAACCAGTCGACAATTCGCATCGCCAACAAGAACGGCTTCGCGAACAGGATGAAACACATCGCCCTGCGATATTTCTTCGTGAAGGATGAGATCGAGAAGGGAAGGCTAGAGCTGTCATACTGTCCCACGTCCGAGATGGCAGCTGACTACTGTCAGAACATATAGCTTGTGCTTATTGTGTAGGCTATAGTGGGGTAGCCCATAAGGGGTACAACCCAATTAGGGTCAGTACTTGTACTCAGTTCATTCATAGTTCATTCATTCTCGTTTCTACTTTCTCATGGTATCGAGTAGGTTCCCTCGTGGGAACTGTGCCTAGGGCCCACCAAGTCGAATTGTTTTTTTCCTACCCGGAGCGCGCTCAGCCCGAGTCGCGCTCCTCTTCTGACTTCGTCGAGCCGCCTTAGCGGCCCCTGATTCGTCACCCTAGCGACCCCGTCGCCCTACCTACGGCCCCGGCCCCGTCGCCCTACCTGCGCCCCGGCCCCGTCGCCCTACCTTCGCCCCGGCCCTGTCGCCCTACCTGCGACCCCGGCCCCGTCGCCCCCCTTGCGACCCCGGCCTAGTCGCCCTACTTGCGGCCCGGCCCCGGCCCCGTCGCCCTACCTTTGACCCAACCCCGTCGCCCTACCTACGGCCCGGCCCCGTCGCCCTACCTACGGTCCGGCCCCGGCCCCGTCGCCCTACCTACGACCCGGCCCCGGCCCCGTCGCCCTACCTTCGACCCGGCCCCGTCGCTCTACTTGCGGCCCGGCCCCGGCCCCGTCACCCTACCTGCGCACCGGCCCCGTCGCCCTACCCACGACCCGGCCCCGTCGCCCTATCTACAGCCCGGCCCCGGCCCCGTCGCCCTACCTACGACCCGGCCCCGGCCCCGTCGCCCTACCTACGGCCCGGCCCCGGCCCCGTCGCCTTACCTTCGCACCGGCCCCGTCGCCCTACCTTCGACCCGGCCCCGCCGTCCTACCTACGGCCCCGCCCGAACGCCTACGCAGCCGAGCCACCCGCGCCGCTACGCCGCCCGAGCCGCCCGAGCCGCCCGAGCCGCCTGAGCAGCTGAGGAGCCGAGCCGCGGGTGCCGCCGAGCTGCAGTTGCTGCCGAGCCGCCCGAGCTGCCCGAACCGCCCTGTCTGGTGAGCGCAGCGCCTCTGTCACCGCACTGCCCCTGCTCTACAGTTAGCGCTGCTAGTCTACTGCTGTCATGGCTACCCCCAGTGTTCTCACTTTTGACGCTGAGGGTCGGGCCATTGACTTTGACGTCTGGGTAGATGACCTGCAGCTTTTCCTACTGTGCGATAGGGCAGACGGTCTCTCCCTCTTTGACCTCACCTCTGGTGCTTCCCCTACCCCTGCTGCCGATGCCGACGCCACCGTTCGCTCACAGTGGGCCACTCGCGATGCTGCTGCACGTCTTGCTGTGCGTCGCCACCTTCCTACCACTGAGCACGCGCACTTTAGTCAGTACAAGAGTGCCCAGACCTTGTACGACGCTGTAGTTGCGCGCTACTCTTCCCCTGCCACTTCTGCACTGAGCCGCCTCATGCTACCGTACCTCTTCCCTGACCTTGCTGCCTTTCCCACAGTCGCTGACCTCGTTACGCACCTCCGCACTAGTGACACTCGCTACCGCACTGCGCTTCATGCTGACTTCTGCGCCAAGAACCCCCCCCCCATGTACATTACTCTCTACTACTTAGTCACTCGCCTCCCTGACTCCCTTCGCGTAGTCAGGGACCACTTCCTCTAAGTCTGTCCCACCACTCTAACTGTTGACCTCCTCGAGAAGTCCCTCCTAGCGGCTGAGAAGAGCATAGTCGCTGTAGGGGCCTCTCGTGGTGACCCGCGTACCCCCATCTTTGAGGGGTGTTCCCCCTCCCCCCTTCTGCCCTCCGTTGCCTCTACTGCTGCGGCCGACCTCCTTGGTCTTGAGTCGGTCGGTGCGGCGTCTGCCCCTAGCGGGAGACGCCGCTCTGGCAAGGGCAAGGGGGGCAGGGGCGCTGGAGGAGCGAGCGGAGGCGGTGGAGGTGGAGGTGGAGGCGGCAGAGGGAGTGGGGGTGGTGGTGGGAGTGGAGGTGGGGGTGGAGGTGTCGGTGGCGGCAGTGGAGGTGGAGGCGGCGGCGGCGGTGGCGGTGGGAGCGGAGGTGGCGGAGGTGGTGGCGGTGGAGGAGGCGGCGGAGGCGGCGGTAGTAGCGGAGGCGGCGGAGGCGGCGGAGGCGGCGGGGGTGGCGGTGGAGCTGGTCGCGGGTCTATGCAGAGGAGTGGCTCCGGTGGTGGTCCGCGCCATCAGCAGCAGCGCGGTCGTGAGACCCTGTCCCCTCAGCAGCTCCGTGAGTGGTACACTGCACGCCAACGGGGTGGGGGTTTTGGTCCGTGCACCTACGTCCTGCGCACCGGCGACCGTGCGGGTGAGAAGTGTGGGGGTGCGCACCCCACCTAGCGCTGCTTTGGCCGCCTGACGGACGCGTGGCGTCACCAGTTCCCGGAGGCCACAGAGATCCCTCGCTGGGGCGAGCTATCTAGGGCGGGAGTTGCCATCTATGATCTTGATTTTGATGTTATCATTTCTGCCATGTATGGTGTGTCTATTAGTGATGAGGGTGACTGTTACCGGTGTTTCCCGCCTGATCCGGGCATTGAGACTGCTGCTCTAGGTACTGGTGAGGCTGCTGCCCTAGGTGCTTGCGACGCTGCTGCTCTAGGTGCTAGTGCGTCTGCGCCCTCAGGTACTGGTGAGTCTGCGCTCTCAGGTACTGCGTCGGCTTCGGCCTCCCTCACCTTCACCCTTGACTTTGGGGCTTCTCGCTCCTTCTTTCGGGACCGCACCACACTCACGCCGCTTAGTCGGCCTGTTGCGGTGTCTCTGGCTGACCCCTCTAGGGGTCCTGTCCTGTCTCACTTCTCCACTGTCCTCCCGTGTCCGGCGGCTCCCTCTGGCATCTTGTCTGGTCTCTACCTCCCCTCGTTCTCTACGAACCTGGTGAGTGGTGCTGACCTACAGGATGGGGGAGTACACCAGTTCACTCCTGCAAGCCAGCGGGTGACGCACAGCACAGAGGCTAGCACAGGCCGACATCTGGCCACGTTTACCCGTCGGCCGGGGTCGAGCCTGTACACACTGACCACTGCGTCTCCTCCGGTTGCTGCGTCTGGTAGGGTAGCTGCGTCGGGTCAGGTGTTTGCTGCAGCGTCCAGGTCTGGTCCTGAGTCTGCCCCCTGTTCGTGTCGTCTCCTGTCTCACGAGACTCTCCTCTGGCACCACCGCCTTGGTCACCCCTCTCTGCTTTGGCTCAGAGGCATGGCCTCCCGTCTTCTTGTTTCTGATCTCCCCCGGTCCCTTCCTCCCCTTCCTCAGGGCCCTGGCCCTACCTGTGTCCCCTGTGTCGAGGGGCGCCAGCGAGCTGCCCCTCACTCCTCCCAGTTTCCTCCGACAGAGGCCCCGTGCAGACGCTTCACATGGACGTGTGGGGCCCAGCCCGCGTCCGTGGACAGGGTCACGAGCGCTACTTTCTACTCGTTGTTGACGACTACTCGCGTTACACCGCAGTCTTCCCCTTGCGCAGCAAGGGTGATGTCACTGAGGTGCTAATCGACTGGATCCGCGCAGCTCGTCTCCAGCTCAGGCTGAGCTTTGGCTCGGACTTTCCTGTTCTGCGTATGCACTCGGACAGAGGCGGAGAGTTTTCTTCTGGCCTTCTGAGAGCCTACTGTCGTGCACGAGGAATCCGTCAGACCTTCACGCTTCCGGACTCCCCGCAGCAAAATGGGATTGCTGAGCGCCGCATTGGCATGGTCATGGACGTCGCTCGTACGTCTATGATGCATGCGGCTGCTCCCCATTTTCTGTTGCCGTTTGCGGTGAGGTACGCGGCGCATCAGATCAACCTACACCCCAGGGTCTCCAGGCCGGAGACCTCCCCAGCCTTGCTGTGGACGGGGAAGGTTGGCGATGCGTCGGCGTTCCGGGTCTGGGGATCTCGGGCGTTTGTCCGCGACTTGTCTGCGGACAAGCTGTCCCCTCGTGCTGCTCCTTGCGTCTTCCTGGGGTTCCCCCCTGACGCGCCTGGGTGGCAGTTCTACCACCCCACCTCTCGCCGTGTTCTGTCCTCCCAGGACGTCACGTTTGACGAGTCGGTCCCCTACTACCGCCTCTTCCCCTACCGCACTCCGTCCCTCCCCCCGCCGCCGCTCTTCCTTGTACCAGGTCCCCCTCCGGTAGACCCCCTCCCCCCTCAGGGTCCGTCCCCTTCAGGTGTGTCCCAGGTAGACGCACTGGAGCCTGTCGAGGTCACTGGTGACTCTGGTGCTGCTGAGGGTGCTGAGCCTGGGGGTGCTGACTCTGAGGGTGCTGAGCCTGGGGGTGCTGCGACTGGGGGTGCTGAGCCTGGGGGTGCTGAGCCTGGGTGTACTAAGACTAGGGGTGCTGAGCCTGGGGGTGCTGAGTCTGGGGGTGCTGAACCTGGGGGTGCTGAGCCTGGGTGTGCTGAGCCTGGGGGTGCTGAGCTTGGAGGTGCTCCGCCTGGAGGTTCTCCGGGTGCTTCGTCTCGGCGGGAGCCACTCTCTCCACGGGAACTGCGCAAGTGGTTTGCCCGGCGCTGGAGGCGTGCTGCAGGTGCGGGTCCCGGCCGTGCTCGTACTGGGAGTACTGGAGCTGCTGGGCCTGCGGGTTCGACTGGAGCTGGTGCTGCTGAGGGTGTTGGAGCTGAGACTACTGCTGGAGGTTCTGGCGCTGCTGGTGGTGCAGCTAGAGCGGGTGCTCCTGCTGGGGGTACTGGTGCTGTACCTGCTGTGTCTGGCGTCGCTGCGCGGCCTCGACCGTACTTCGTTCCACTCCTGCAGCAGGTTCTTGGTCTTCCGCCTTCTACTGGTCCTCCTCCTTCTTTAGAGTGTCCACAGCCAGTCCCGTCACAGTTACAGTTGCAGCCTACCTTCCCTTTGCCTGCTCCTTCTCCCTACACTGGTCCTATTGGAGGTCTTACTGAGCGTCGTGAGCCTGCGTCTCGCCCTGCGTCGCCTGTCCGTGCTGCTCGTGCTAGTGGTCGTGGTTCGCGTCAGCATCCTCGTCCTGTCTCTGGCACGCACAGGATGTCTCTGCGTCCGTCCACTGCTTCTCTGCGTGCCCCTTTGCCTTCTCCTCCTGAGTCCTTTCTTCCTGCACTTGCCGACCCGGAGTCGGACTCTCTTCGTGCTGCTAGTCCTACTGTCACGCGTCTCCTGGCTACTGTCGTCACTGACCCTTCTTTCGAGTCCACTGCTGCGTCTGCCCTAGTTGCTGAGCTCGTCGACTTTGCTGCTCGCTGTCGCCTAGACTACGCTGCTAGTCTTGTCGCTGAGTCTGAGTCTGTCTGTCCTTCGTCCGTCGGGGGTGAGTGTGCCCTTGGCATGGACGTCCTTGAGGACAGGCAGGAGGAGTTCCAGTGCTTGGCCGCTGCTTCACCTCATCTCTTGTCCGTACTGCTTACCCCTGAGGGAGACCCGGATGCACTTGACATCCCGACTCCGCGCTCTTACGCGGAGGCGATAGAGGGTCCCTACTCTTCTCAGTGGCAGGCAGCTATGGATGCAGAGATGGCTTCCTGGAAGTCCACAGGCACCTACGTTGACGCTGTCCCCCCTCCTGGGGTGAACATCGTCAGTGGCATGTGGATCTTTAGGGTGAAACGGTCGCCGGGTTCACCGCCTGTCTTCAAGGCGCGTTACGTGGCTCGTGGCTTCAGTCAGCGGCAGGGAGTTGACTACTTTCAGACCTTCTCTCCCACCCCGAAGATGACCACTCTTCGGGTACTGCTGCACGTTGCTGCTCACCGTGACTACGAGCTGCACTCTCTCGACTTCAGCACTGCTTTCTTGCAGGGCAGCCTGCACGAGGAGATCTGGCTGCGCCGCCCACCTGGCTTCACTGGGTCTTTCCCTCATGGTACCCAGTGGAGTCTCCGGCGTCCAGTCTACGGTCTCCGCCAGGCGCCACGTGAGTGGCACGACACACTGAGGACTACGCTTGCGGCTCTTGGGTTTGCTCCTTCTACTGCCGACCCGTCGCTGTTTCTGCGCACCGACACCTCTTTGCCGCCGTTCTACATCCTCGTGTACGTCGACGACTTGGTCTTTGCCACAGCTGACACTGCTGGACTCGCCTATGTGAAGTCCGAGGTGCAGAAAAGACACACGTGCACAGACCTGGGTGAACTGCGCAGCTACCTTGGTTTGCAGATCACCCGGGATAGAGCACGCCGCACCATTACCCTCACTCAGTCACACATGGTGCAGCAGGTCCTTCAGCGCTTCGGCTTCACGTACTCCTCGCCTCAGGCCACTCCTCTGCCTACTCGCCACTCACTCTCAGCTCTGCCTTCGGATGAGTCCGTAGAGTCGAGTGGCCCGTTTGCAGAGCTTGTTGGCTGCCTCATGTACCTGATGACCTGCACACGACCTGACCTTGCATACCCTCTTAGCATTCTCGCACGCTATGTTGCTCCTGGGAGACACCGACTAGAGCACATGACTGCAGCGAAGAGGGTGTTGCGCTACTTGTGCAGTACGTCGGGCATGGGGCTAGTGCTTGGAGGGCGGAGTCCAGTAGTCCTCAGTGGGCACGCGGACGCTTCTTGGGCTGACGACCAGGCTACGCAGCGGTCGTCACAGGGTTACACCTTCAGCCTTGGTTCCGGCTCTGTTTCGTGGCGGGCTACTCGCTCGTCTTCTGTTCTCGGCTCCAGTTGTGAGGCTGAGATCTACGCCGGGGCCATGGCTGCACAGGAGCTTCGCTGGCTCACCTACCTGCTGACCGACCTTGGAGAGTCGCCTCGTTCTCCTCCAGTCCTGTACGTAGACAACAAGGCCATGCTGGCCTTGTGTCGAGAGTAGAGACTGGAGCACAGAACAAAGCACATTGCTCTTCGCTACTTCGTTGCTCGTGAGCTACAGCAGCGTGGACAGTTGCGGCTTGCGTACGTGGCCTCTGAGGCCAACACTGCTGATGTCTTCACCAAGGCACTTGCGCCTTGTGATCATCAGCGCTTCTGCACCCAGCTGGGTCTTGTACCTGTCTTGCCTCACTTGCTCACCTCTTGACCTTTCTTGTACTGTTACATATATATATATATATATATATATATATATATATATATCTGCTCTTGCTTGTCTAGCCTTATATATATATCTGTGTACTCCTGCATGTAAACTGGCTTTGTGGCCTTGAACTTGTGCTCGGAATGTGTGGTGAATTTGTGATCCACCCTTTACTTGTTTTGCTTTGCTTTGCTTGACTGGTCTTGTGATCCCTTGTTCTCCCCCACTTTGCTTATGGGGGTGTGTCAAAACATAGTTTGTGGTTATTGTGTAGGCTATAGTGGGGTAGCCCATAAGGGGTACAACCCAATTAGGGTCAGTACTTGTACTCAATTCATTCATATTTCATTCATTCTCGTTTCTACTTTCTCAACCACCTGACCAAGAAGCTCGGAAAGCAGAAGTTCGAATACTGTATGCTGCTGACTGGACAGAGCCACGTCAGCGACACTCCAGAAGCGAAGGCACAAGCGAAGCAAAACATATCGAGGCACCAGCGAGTCAACCCTCGGAGGTTGAAGTAACTGCTGGAGGTTACGCGAAAGTGAAAGGACAACGACTTTTGACCTGACAAGTACAGCGCGATAGCAAGGACACACAACTGACTCGCTACAGAGCAGTTGCCCGAGTCGTCAATGTATCGAACCGTAACAGCAACAAGTAAAACAGTTATAACCGTATCTTTTCATATTCCTTGTACACTTATATAATATTGTATCTCATTGTTTTAATTAATTTACTTTGCCCTCACATACTAGCGCAAGGTGGTTCACAACTCTTTATTAACGCTTCCGCTACTATACCATCTATACCCAGAATTCACCCCTGCAAAGATCCTAAGGGCTTTTCAGCCTAACATCGTCTAGCCAGCTGCCTTGCCTGCCCACGTCCTATCCCATCCCACGCTACCACAGCCAACCCACTTTGCCTCATCCTACCCTACCCCACCTCACCCTACCCCAACCAGCCCTACTCACTCTGCCTCATCCCACTCTTACCAAACCAACCTAGTTCCACTGCCCCATCTCATCTGCCCCTTCCCAACCCACTCTGCCTCATCCTACACAACCCACGCTACCTCATCCCACCCAACCCTATCCAATCCACTCTGTCTCATCCAACGCACCCCCACCCTACCTAGTCCACTCCCCCACATCCCACAGTACCCTGCCAAGCCAACTGCACCTTCCACCATACCGAATCCAAGCCACTCTGCTTGATTCGCACCTAACCCACTACTCCTCATCCCATTCTACCTTAAACCAGCCCAGCCCCCATCAAGCATCCACCACCCACCAACCATCACCCAATACCATCCACCATCCACCACCTATCCACTTACCCACCCACCACCTACCCACCAGCCCACCTACCCACCCACCCACCTACCAACTAGCCCACCCAACGACCCTCTCACCTAGCCACCACCCAGCGACACATTGCTACACCTACCCATCTACCCACGCACCTATTCACCCACCCTCCCACTCCATCACCCCCCTACCCATCTACCCACCCACCTATTCACCCACCCACCCACCCACCCACCCACCCCATAATCCACCCAACCCATATACAATTTAGGTGGGTACCTATTCACCCACCTACCCACTCTATCACCCTACCACCTTCTACCCACCCACCTACTCACCTACCCCCCCAACCCTCACCACCACCTTACCACCCTACCCACCTTACCCCCCTCATCCTACCCAACCCTATCCAACCCACCTTCCCCTCACTCACCCACCCAGCCCCACGTTACCTGCCAGCAGTAGGAGCAGCAGACAGCCCACTCCCCTTTGGAAACTGCACCACCAGGGGCTGTGCCTTGAAGGGCGGGTTGTGGTAGTGGAAAATTGCTTCCAGCCCAAGACTCAAATCCCACCCCTGACGTAGCTAGAGCTGACGCGAACCAGAGTTGCCGGCCGGTCGACTCTGACGGTGCCAATTAAGCCTTAACGTCAGGTTAGTTACTTGAGCACCGAGTGCCGTGCCGCGCAGATTCCACCCACCACACCCCGACCCGCAAGGCACATCCCTAGAGGATGCTGCTCCTGAGAGAGTGACCTGCCCACTTGCTCCCATGCTCCCACCGCCTCCCCACTCTCCCCTTCACCCCATGCCTCTTTCCTCTACCTACCACAACCATGCAGAGCGCCATGTTGCCTCAGGGTGTTGGGAAGTGGGGAGGGAGGAGGAGGGGGAGGGGGGGGGTGGGGGGGGTTTAGTGCAATGGCTCTGTCCCGCCCTTGCTCCCTCTCTCCCTCAGGCTGTATTGACCGTGCTGGAACATGGGGAGGGGGGCAGCGGGAGGGAGAAGGGGAGGGGTAGGTGAGGATGAAAAAAGAGATGCCTCTGTCCCGACCTTGCTGCAGTGCTCCATCCATACTCAGGCTGCAAAGAGGGGTGGGGAGGAAGAAAGAGAGGAGGGGATCAGATCTCCATACCAAACCTGTTACCATACCTTACCTAATACCATACCACACCTCGCTCACGACTCGACCTAACCTAGCCCGCCTCTAACCCCCCACCCCCCGCTGCTGCTGCTGCTGCTGCCGCTTCTGCTGCTACAACTGCTGCTGCCGGTCTGCTACTCAGCTTCTATGCTACAGTCTTCTCTCGATGCCCAGTGGCCTGCAGGGGTGGGGGCAGAAGAATAGGGGGAACGTAAAAGTAAGTGAATAGGCTGGACTAGAGAAACCAATGAACTGAAGTTGACGAGAAAGAGAAGGCGGAACTACAGAGCAGAAATAGAGAGGGTTGAGGGCGAAAGGGGAGGCGGCGTACCTTTAGAGGCCAAGCCCAACCCGATACTCTCCCTTGTGGCAGCGACTGGCAGAGCTGCCCCCCTCCCATCCCCACAGACAGGCACCTGCACGGCCCCAGGCGAGGGGGGTGGAGGCAGATGAAAGGGGGGAAGTAAAAGCAAGTGAGTTGGCTGGACCAGAAAAGGAAAAACAAAACTGAAGATGATGAAATCGAGAAGGCAAAACTGAAGAACAGAAAGAGAGAGAGACGAGGGCAAGAGGGCAGGTGACGTACTTTGAGAGGCCAAGCCCACCCTAATACTCTCCCCTGTGGTAGCGACTGGCAGTGCTGCCTCCCTCCCATCCCCACAGGTACCTGCACGGCCACAGGGGAGGGGCGTGAGGGAGCGTCGGTGTTGACCCCTGCCCCACCCCTCCATCTGCAAGGCACACACGCAGAGCTGGTCCCTAACCAGTGGCACTGCTTCAAGAGGAAGGGTGCGAAAGCAGATGCGAAAAACGAAATGGCAGCAGCAAGGGCGAGGGCATGGAGGAAGGGACATTTAGCTGATTGTGTGAGAGCGAGCAGAGGGCAGCTGAAGCACCACCACAGTCTTCACTCGATGCCAAGTGACCTGGTAAGGGGGGAAGAAAGGGGGGGAGTAAGAGCAAGTGAGTTGGCAAGACTAGCAAGAAAACAAACTAAACCTGAGGAAAATGAGAACGAAGAGCAGAAAGGGAGAGGGATGAGGGCAAGAGAGAGGCTCACGTACCTTGAGAGGCCAAGCCCACCCCGATACTCTCCCTCGTGGCAGCGACTGGCAGTGCTGCCTCCCTCCCATCCCCAAGGGTACCTGCACGGCCACAGGGGAGGGGCGTGAGGGAGCGTCGGTGCTGACCCCCGCCCCTCCCCTCCACCTGCAAGGCACACGCAGAGCTGGTCAGTGGGCAGCGAGGGGAGGAAGGGTGAGAGTGCAAGAGCGAGAAGAGAGTTTGCAAGGCGAGAGCAGAGAGGGGCCACTGGTGGAGGCCAAGCCACAAAGCAGACCCCAAGGGGTGAACCTGAGAGAGTACCTGCACCTGAAGGGGTTACCTGCACCTGATCTACACCTGAGGGATAACCTGGAGTTGGGGGGTCTGTGGCATGTGAGGCGGACCTAACCAGTCGCACTGCTTCAAGGGGAAGGGTGCGAAAGCAGATGCGAAAAACGAAATGGGCGAGGGCATGGAGGAAGGGACACTTCGCTGATTGTGTGAGAGCGAGAAGCAGGCAGCTGAAGCACCACTGCAGTCTTCACTCGATGCCAAGTGACCTGGTAAGGGGGGAAGAAAAGGGGGAGTAAGAGCAAGTGAGTTGGCATGACTAGCAAGAAAACAAACTAAAGCTGAGGAAAATGAGAACGAAGAGCAGAAAGGGAGAGGGATGAGGGCAAGAGAGAGGCTCACGTACCTTGAGAGGCCAAGCCCACCCCGATACTCTCCCTCGTGGCAGCGACTGGCAGTGCTGCCTCCCTCCCATCCCCACAGGTACCTGCACGGCCACAGGGGAGGGGCGTGAGGGAGCGTCGGTGTTGACCCCCGCCCCTCCCCTCCACCTGCAAGGCACACGCAGAGCTGGTCAGTGGGCAGTCTAGTCATCCAGCAGAGTAAACAAGTGCGAGTCGCACAGGCAGGGCGAGAGAGGGAAATGGCTACTGGAGGGGGCAGGAGCACAAGGCACAGACTGCAAGGGGACCTAAGGAGGTGACTTGAACCTGAACCTGAACCTGAGGGGTCCGTAGGCAAACCTGAACCTGAGCGGGAGAGCATACCTGAAGTCAGGGGGAGAGTCTGTGGCTTGTGAGGCTGGCCCCAACCAGTGGCGAAAGTTTCAGGAGCAAAGAGAAAGCAAGGAGTATGAACGATGCGCAGCAAGCAAAGGTGAGGGACAAATATGAGGAGGAGTGACTTAACTGGCAGATGAAGAGCCGCCAACAGGGCTGTTGCCTCATCCCTCCCTCCCCTCCCCTTCTCCTCTCCCTTCTCTACTGCCTTTCCGCAGCTGAGAAAGCCGCCCACAAGGCACAACCGCTATGCACACACATAGCCACTCCGCTCCCTCCTCTGCTGCATGCGGAGTGAACTTGTGGGGAGGGCAGGTGTGTGATTGGGGAGCAGAGGAGGAGTGGGGAGGGCAATGAGGAAAGAAGCAAAAACTAGTGATTGAAGTGAGAAGGAAGCAAGAAGGAAATCACAAGAATGATGTGTGCATGAATCGAGTGCTACAGTGGCACACCCAAGAGACCTCATACCAGCTGAACCACACTAAATCAAATACCTGCGAACATACCTGCTACCTTGATACCTTGGGGGAGGGAGGTCTCTTGAGCGTGACAAACGGCAGTAAATAAGGGGGTTTGATGTATGATGCAAGCGAAACATGAAAGCCAACACAAGTATGAGGGTTGGGCGCAGAGAGCGCTGCGTGTGGGCCCGAAATGGCAGGTGGCGGGAGTGGTTGAGGCACCCAGCAGCTTCGCACCCGTCCGGGGGGTGGGAATAGCGTGGCGTACGGCGGCCTGCAGTGGCGGGTGGAGACACGCGCTTATAGCTCGCGAAACGTACTGCGAAACAAAATTGATTTGCGAAATCGAAATCTGGAATCTAATCGCGAAATCGGGACGGGAAAACTGAAACGCGACAACTATGTGTGAAAACGACCAGTGAATCGGAAAAGCGATATTGAGATACAACACGTGCGGGATTCTCATCCGCGAAATCGATTTGCTAAACTGACTTTTGAAAATACCTGAGCTGCCAGTTGAACTGAAATCGCATGTATTGGCCGAAATCGCACGGACAGCCAGATGGCGTCGGTGACATTTCGCCTCGGACGGACAGAACCTGCAAATTGCAACCAGCAAGCAGTCGTCACGTCAGACGTGCCACTGAACAATCTCGCGTGTGGTAAAACGAAATCATATCACACCACTAATAAGACGCGGATACGAGAAAAATAAGCACACGCACTCAAATTTACCTTGTACTCAGTATCGCCATCTCCGCACTTGTTTTTGCATGGTCATGGCATAAATTGCCAAGCGTCCAGGCTTCAGCACCCGATTTTCTTCTTCCGTAAACGAAGCTCCCGTAAAAGCCAGATCTGAAAGGCAGAATGCCTATGCTTGTGTTAAGAACGAGAATCGCTAGCGGCTCTCCTTTGTACGCAGCTTCTCCAATAAAACCAGACATACTCTTCTAGCTTGTACTGAAAATGAGCTTCGCTAACGCCTCGCATATTCGCAGTCGCAGCAGCTCTAAGAAAACGAGCAGAAGAAGCTGAGCGAGAAAAAATGAGAGCAAGAGGCGAAAGCGCTGTGAAATCCGAGGCTCAGGCGAGAATGAGGCGAGAGACGACGGTCATGCTGGAATGAGGCGGAGGGGTCACCAACTGCGTCTCCTCTCCTCTCCTCACAACAACACTCTTCAGATCTACCGTCCAGAATCACTGGATTGACTGAAACTCTCTTGGTAACTCAGATCTCAGCCGTAGGTTCGGACCTTTGCGTGTTTCGTCACGGCAACCCTTAGCATCTCCGCATTGGTCTACCGGCTAACCGGCTGTGTTGGGTCGCGAGGAAAAGTGGCGGTGGAGGCGAATGGTTGGTCCGGTCAGGCATATTCTTTATCGATGACAGGGAGATTCGCAATTCCACTTCGGTGGCTGGTTGAAAATCGTCCGCGTGGCACATGAATCTGCCGGTCAGGGAAGGGAAAAGAAAGTTCTCAAGTTTACGTCGTTCGCTTGTCACCGCCTTTCACCTCAGCACCTACGTGAGACAAACAACACCGACTCTTTTCAGCGAGATTCCGTTGACAAAGGCAGGAGCTGCGGGATTTCGCTGGTGAACGTTGGACTCCGTGATCTAGGAACCGTCGATTGTCCTCCCATCTGGAGCCGCAGAGTCATTGTGTCAGTTTGGAACGCGGCAAGCCCAATGGCTTGAATTTGAAGCCGTGGTTCCAGCCACTAGGAGCAAAGTCAATCCTAGCCGTGGATACAGATTCTAAGCAAGCGGTTGCGATTGAGATTTGGGGTTGAGGCTGTCCATCTGATCTGACCTTTGGGAAAAATGGGCGAAGTTGGCGAACGATCTCTGCCACCTATTCTGTTACTCGTCGCTGATTCCTCGGAGGAACCAATTTTCCTGACACCACTGATACGGGAATATGAGCCTGAAAGCCAACTCATTGTTCCGAAAAAATAGATGCAGGTACCGTATCCCCCCGGATATACCCCCATGGGGGGCAATAATAAAACAGGTTTTTTCATGGGGGTGGGCTTATAATCGAGTAAATTTATAAGCGCCGGCGTTTATAAAATGACATACATATTTTTTTATATCTTTTAACACCAAACTGTAGGTCTCGTGCTTGCCTTTTCAATCGAGTCGAAGTTACATGGGATCGTCTGTGAAATTCTCGCGCGCGCTGGGAGATACACCCAATCTGACTCACATCCAGCTCCTGACAGGTCCTGCTGACTGGACCCGCATCCAGTGCAGGGTCCGAATGTGAAGGGAACCGATTCTGCAACATATCCGCCTGCTAAAGTAAAAATCGTTACAGCTTTTTGAACACATTTCAAATTTTAAAGTTTACGTGCGCTTATAATAAAACAAGTTTTTTCAAGGGGTGCGCTTATAATCGAGGAGGGGATATAAGCGCCATATGCCAATTAGAAGCGCCAGGCGCTTATCCTAGGGTGGCGCTTATATCCGGGGGGAGACGGTACATCAAGCAATAGTAGAAGAAGAAATCAAAGCATTACGAAAGGCATAATAAGAAGAGGAATATAACTAGTCCAGCATGTAAACTTGATGCAAAGTCTACTATATGTCAGAATCCCAACCACTAGACCATTGGGATAAAAGGGCTTGTTAAGTAGCGAGTCAGTGCGCCCATAACCCCCCAGGCGAACGCGCCTGTAACCCTCTCCAGGATCAATCGGACATCCACAGTGCAGATCTACTGACACCCCCCCACAATGGGAGGCCCAGGACTAAGCACAGCGGCAACGGCCTACATGTGCATACACCGGGAATCGAACCCGAGACCGCTCTGATACCATGTCAGAATCCCAACCACTAGACCATTGGGATAAAAGGGCTTGTTAAGTAGCGAGTCAGTGCGCCCATAACCCCCCAGGCGAACGCGCATGTAACCCTCTCCAGGATCAATCGGGCATCCACAGTGCAGATCTACTGACACTATACTCACCATCTTTATTTGCTGTGCGATATTATTCGCAATGCAACATGCCTGGATGTCAGCATATGATTTCATAAAATCATGATACCGTACTTTCGTAGGGTGAGTTGAGATCCACATTATCAAGCTACATGATGCCACTACACTTACAAAACACAACTCTATAAAGTATACGGTATACGGAATATGCGTTTCAGGATGTTGGGCTGAGAAAAGCCCTTAGGATCTTTGCAAGACTAAACTCCAGGGCCCGTGCTAGGTTTTGGGGCACCCTGAGTCCTCAGGGCACTTTTCTGGAATCCAAAAAAATGCCCTGATTTCTCAGGGCAAATCTTCTGAGCCTTCCTGATTGGTCAGGGCTTTTGCAGAAAATAATCCTGACGTGTCAGGGCAAAATTAGTAGCGTTCAGGGTTCTGATTTTAGCACAAACAGACCAGACCAGACTCTGTTCTGTTTAGCATAGCAGAGCAGCCGCAGCGCTGCAGCGCACATACAGTTGGTGTTTTACTAGGTAATTAACTCCTGCACCACCTCTCCTAGCCCTCCTCCTCATCATCATCATCTTCGCTGCTGCTACTAAACCCACTGTCGCTGCTGCTGCCACTGCCATGTTCAGTATCTGCTTCTTGTCCGTCCTCCCCCCCGTTCCCCTTCCCCGCCTTCCTCTGCTGCTCCCTTCTCTTAGTAGGCCTCCTCTTCTTGCTGCTGCGCCACAAATCCACCACTTTACCCCATTCCATGTCATACTCAGTTAGGCTCAGGCACATCAAGTCACTGAGCCTGGCATCACAGAGGCTGGTCCTCTGCCAGGACTTAATCACGTTCTGGCGGCTAAAGCCGCGCTCACACTCGACGGTGCTGAGCGGCAGGACAGCCACCGCCGTCCAGAGGCGGACGAGGTTGGGGTAGCTCCGCTCCCAGTCCTTCGTTTTCAGCATGGCCGCCAGTCCGCGTTGAAATGTGCGCTCGCCTTTGGGAGCGCCAGCCAGAAAAGGGACAAATGTCCTCAGTTCCTTCTTGGCAGCTCGCTTGTCCACTCGTGCCATGCCAAGCATAACACAACACACATAACAGTGACAGAGCAGGGGCAGAACAAGTCAGAGAGGTGGAAATGTTGACAGCTCCTTCGCCAGCAGCGCCGTAGTTTGTGCCGTGTCCTGCGTGCTTGATACACAAGCTGCACCTCACTGATGGGAAACCGAATGAAGTTTGACAAAGCACGAGCCACGGGAAATCACTTGACCATTCCCGTTTGTACTTCGTAAGCGCCTCCTGGTATTTATCCTCTGCCTCATCGCGAAGTTCCTCTGTAGCTGAAGATGCTGCAGGAACGGCCGATGGTCCTGGAAGAGCTGGCTCTAAGCGGATACGTACGGTGGGTTCCGTAGGACTTTCGCGAGAGAACGACAAGCGCGACTGTTTGTGCTTGGTCGCTCTTAATTTAGCAGTAGCGGCAGGGCCCATGCGTGTCGCACCAGGTGGTACAACGGTGGGGCCGTTCGTATCAGCACGGTCGGCTGTGACTGCGGGAGTTCGAGATGATATAGCTGCAGGTGAGGGTGTTGGTAATGTGGACACAGTCCGAACAGGACGCAGGAAGTCCAATCCGGTTAGACCTCGTGATACTGGCGTCGCGCCATCGTGCTCGTTAGCCATCACTAGTCCTATTGAGCCAGGCTAGCTTCACTTCTGCTACTCTAGTGGCAACGCTGGTAGGGTGTTGGTTGGATGGATTATGGAGGAGTGCTCAACGAGGTCGAGAGAGAGACACACGAGGAGTTGCCTTGTTGCCCAACCTGTTTCCAGTCTGATGGGTTAGGGCTTGGCTAGTGCCTTGCGGGGGATCGGAACTGAACGCTCAAAGACATCATGCGAAGGCGGGAAACATACACGGGGAGAAAATTCAATGGAGAAAAAACTCCCCGTACCGCGCCAGCCCCCCCCCCCCCCCCCCCCCCCCCAAAAAAAAAACGCGTCAGGGTAGGCCTCGGTATTCATCCTGATGTTACAGGGGGAAACACTACGGCCATCCTGAATGTACAGGGCACTTCATATAAAGACATCCTGTGATCTCAGGGTGAAAATTGTCATTATTCTGAAATAGCAGGGTAAATACAAAACTGCATCCTGAATTCAGGGTAATCAGGATGTTTTGCCCTGATAACGTGGGCCCTGCTAAACTCCGAGTAGGAACAATGTAATAGCGGAAGCGATTAATGATAAGTCTGTGAACCACCTTGCGCTGGTATGTGAGGGCAAAGTAGATTGAATAATTAAAAGAGATACAAGGCTTTTATAAGAGTACAAAGGAATATGAAAGGTTATAGCTAATAACTGTTTTACTGTTGCTGTTGCGGTTCGATACAGTGACGACTCGGGCAACTGCTCAGTAACGAGTCAGTTGTTTGTCCTTGCTGTCGCGCTGTACTTGTTAGGTCAAAGGTCGCCGACCTTTGACTTTCGCGTAACCTCCAGCAGTTGTTCAACCTCCGAGGGTTGACTCGCCGATGCTTCACTGTACTTCGCTTCGTTTACGACTTAGTGCTTCGACATGACAGAGGCGCTTAAAGCCAGCAGCTAAAATAGTGACCCCTGTCAGAATTTATATATGTAACTGCCTGTAGCTGTAGTTAGTGTAGTTATTATAAACTTTGTTAGGTGGTGCACCTTCTTTGTTCACATGCTATATGTTCTTGCAAACCTATAGTGAACTCACTTCATTCCAACTTTCTCGATACCCTTGCCTTGGCACAACTCACTCGATCTCCTTGGCCTAGGCTACTAAGCCTAGGCCGTCCTAAACTCTCAACTACCTATTAAGCTAGTATCACAACATGGATTCAGAGCGTGTTTCGTCCTGGCCTGTGGGCCCGCCTAATGCTTCCGCTGCTATTTTTCCGGTTGCGCGCCTAGGGCGCGTGGCGATTTTCGTCTTGTCCCGCCCCCGGGTGGCGAGTGACACCTTCTCTGCCCGTCGCGCGCCCCGTGGCACGTGACGGTGCCCTAAACTTGCCCGTCGTGCGCCCCGTGGCACGCGACGGTGCCCTGCTCGTCGTGCGCCCCGAGGCACACGACGGTGCCCTTATCTTGAACTTGCCCGTCGTGCGCCCCGTGGCACGCGACGGTGCTCTGCTCGTCGTGCGCCCCGTGGCATGCGCGACGGTGCCCTTGAGCCGCCGCAAAACCGCCCCTGGCGCCTGCGACGGTGTCCTGAACCGCCCAGTACCCGCCCCTGGCGCACTCGGCGGTGCCTCTGCTTCACCCCGCGCCTGCACTCCCTACAGCCGCCCCTGACCTACCTGCGCCGACAATATGTAGCCGCTCTGCGGCTTTCTTCTCGCCCACCCCCTCCTCCTTCGTCTCCCTGCAGCCGTGGGGGGGAGGGTATGGGGGTGGCGGGTGTTGGAGTGTTGGGTAGTGTGCTCCCCTTCCCCTCCTCCTCCTTTCGTTCCCACTGCTGCAGCTGCAGCTGGGGGGGAGGGTGTGAGGGTGTGGGGGAGCTGGGGGAGTGGCACTGGGGTGGCGGGTGTGAGACCATCCAGCAGCCGTCCCTCCAACTATCCTCTCTTCCCCCCTCTGCTGCTCCTGCAGCAGTGTGGGGGGGAGGGGGAGGGGGAGGGGGAGGGGGAGGGGGAGGGGGAGGGGGAGGGGGAGGGTGAGGAGATGGATGGGGTGACCAGTCAGAGCCAGCCCGCCTCCTCACTCTCTCTGCTGCCCCCAGATGGGGGGGGAGAGGGTAAGGGGGTGGTTGCTGCTGTACCTTCTTTGTTACCGTACCTGCTGTTGCTGTTGCTTGTGTACCCCTGCAGGTTGTGTTCTGCACAAACTCCTGCTGTAGGCAGTTATGGGGGAGTGTCAGAATTTATATATGTAACTGCCTGTAGCTGTAGTTAGTGTAGTTATTATAAACTTTGTTAGATGGTGCACCTTCTTTGTTCACATGCTATATGTTTTTGCAAACCTATAGTGAACTCACTTCATTCCAACTTTCTCGATACCCTTGCCTTGGCACAACTCACTCGATCTCCTTGGCCTAGGCTACTAAGCCTAGGCCGTCCTAAACTCTCAACTACCTATTAAGCTAGTATCACAACAACCCCCCCCTTTCTAGTGGATCCACTTGAAATCTCAAACTAACTTTTTAATGCTTTTGACGGTTGAAGCGTTGTTCTGTTTTGTTTTTCAGACGCGTTCAAGTCTTCACAGTGATTTAAAAAAAAAATGTCGCAAACATGTGCAAATGCGACGTGCGATTCCCGATTACACGAGGGGGCCAATTTCAACAGGTTTTGCATGTGCAATTCACGCACAACGCCTCAGACATGGACCTGCTGGAGCGGCACAAACAGCGTAGGAAAAGCAGAAATGCAAAAAAAACAGAGAAGTTTTATGTTAGGAATAAAAAAACAAAGAACGAGAAGGAAACGACAACGCACGTAGAGAGCTGATTGAGCGAAAATTGTGGAATGGTAGGGTGTGGGGAGATGGGAGGGGAGAAATGAAGGGTGACTTGCAGGCATTTCGGGGCGAGCGCGAAGGTGCCGAGATGGGTGATGGGAGGGGAGAAACGAAGGGCGACGGGCAGGCATTTCGGGGCGAGCGCCAGGGCGCCAAGGTGGGTGACGGAGGGGAGAGAGGAAGGGCGATGACTGTTTCGAGGGAGAGAGGATAGGCGACGGGAGAGATAAAGGGCGACGGGAGAGAGGATAGGCGACGGGAGAAAGGAAGGGCGACGGGAGAGAGGATCGGCGACGGGAGAGATAAAGGGCGATGGGAGGGAGGGCAACGGGAAAGAGAAAGGGCGACGTGACAGAGAAAGGGCGACGGGAGAGAGCAAGGGCGACGAGAGAGAGAAAGGGCGACGTGACAGAGAAAGGGCGACGGGAGAGAGAAAGGGCGACGGGGGAGAGAAAGGGCGACGGGGGAGAGAAAGGGCGACGGGGGAGAGAAAGGGCGACGGGGGAGAGGATAGGCGAGGGGAGATAGGAAGGGCGGAGGGAGGGGCGACAGGATGGGCGACGGGAAGGGCGACGGGATCGACGACGGGATGGGCGACGGGATGGGCGACGAGATGGGCGATGGTATGGGCGACGGGATGGACGAAGGGATGGGCGATGAGAAGGCAGCGGGACGAGCCACGGAAGGGCGGCGACAATCGCGTGGGTAAGGGAGGCAAGAGGAGATCACGTGGGTGACGGGACGGAAAAACGCGGGCGCAAAGGGACAGACTGAAAAGCTTACACTCATAGCTTTCGGATACAACACGACGGACATTCTGATTAATACATGTGTAGATAACGAGGGCCTAAGTTGAGACATAGCCTATGCCTAGCCTAGCTACTTAGAACTTCCGACGCAAAATTGGTAGTAGTTCACCCCATCCCAACTTGAAACATCAGTTGGGCCCAAATCGCTTGGACAGACTGAAACGACCGCCTGTGCAATTGTCGTGCGGGCTTAGCAATGAGAAGTGCGACGCCACACATCAGGAAAATGTCTCAATTTTGGCGGGAACCAATCAAAGGTGTTCGATTTGCACGTCCGCAGCGTTTGAAACGGTACAAACTTCTCAGTCTGTCAAAACTTTGTTTCGCCCGGCAAACTCGTCCCTGCGCCCTTTCAAGTTGGGTTTGGGTTCACTATTTTGCATCTCGGTTTTAAATTACTTGTTTCCAACACCCCCCTGTCAAACTCATATGCTATAGTCTGTGTAGGCTGTAGTGGGGTAGACAATATGGGGTACAACACTTTTAGGTTTTCCTACTTGTACCCACCTGCTTCCTAGTTCATTCATTCCTCATTTCTTCACATGGTATAGAGCAGGTTCCCTAGTGGGAATGCTTCTCAGGGCCCACCACTGAAATCGACTTTTTTTTCCTGACCGGAGCGCGAGTCGCCCCTGCCCGAGGCGCGCCCCTTTGGCCGCCCTCACGTCGCCTCTCACGGCCCCTCGCACCACCCTTAAAGGCCCCTTCGCCACCCCTTACATCCCCGTCGCCGTCCTTTGCGGCCACGTTGCCGCCCCTCTAGGCCCCTCACGGCCCCTTCGCAGCCCCGTCGCCGCCCCTCTAGGCCCCTCGCGGCCCCTTTGCGGCCCCGTCGCCGCCCCTAGCGGCCCCGTCGCCGCCCTTCGAGGCCCCTCGCGGCCCCTTTGTGGCCAAATCGCCGCCCCTATCGGCCCCATCGCCGCCCCTAGCGGCCCCGTCGCCGCCCCTAGCGGCCCCGTCGCCGCCCTTCGCGGCCCCGTCGCCGCCCTTCGCGGCCCCGTCTCCACCCCTAGCGGCCCCGTCGCCGCCCTTCGCGGCCCCGTCGCCGCCTCTAGCTGCCCCGTCGCCGCCCTTCGCGGCCCCGTTGCCGCCTCTAGCGGCCCCGTCGCCGCCTCTAGCGGCCCCGTCGCCACCCCTCACGGCCCCTTCAGCTGCCAAGCAGCCGAGCCGCCCAGCAG
Organism: Closterium sp. NIES-65; assembly: GCA_948144175.1. NCBI lineage: Eukaryota > Viridiplantae > Streptophyta > Zygnematophyceae > Desmidiales > Closteriaceae > Closterium > Closterium sp. NIES-65. The sequence continues at coordinate 1,083,594 of CANXME010000398.1, forward strand.
CCGAGCCGCCCAGCAGCCGAGGCCGCTGTCGAGCCGCCACTACCGAGCCGCTGCCGCCGAGCCGCCGTCGAGCCGCTACTGGTCCTACCGGCGCGCACCGGCCCTACCCTCCCGGACTGGTGAGAGCACTCCATGCTAGACCACTGCTGTCATGGCTACCCCCAGTGTCTTTACCTTTGATGCTGAGGGTCGTGCTGTTGACTTTGAGGTCTGGGTCGATGACCTCCAGCTCTTCCTACAGTGCGATAGGGAAGACGGACTCTCCCTGTTTGATCTCACCTCTGGTGCCTCTCCTGCCCCATTTGCTGATGCTGACAGCATTGTTCGCTCACAGTGGGCCACACGCGATGCTGCTGCCCGTCTTGCTGTGCATCGCCACTTACCGACCGCTGAGCGTGCGCACTTTAGTCAGTACAAGAGTGCTAAGACCTTGTACGACGCTGTAGCTGCACGCTACTCTTCCCCTGCCACTGCTGCTCTTAGCCGCCTCATGCTGCCGTACCTGTTCCCTGACCTTGCTGCCTTTCCCACAGTCGCTGACCTCATTACGCACCTTCGCACTAGTGACACTCGCTACCGCGCTGCGCTTCCTGTTGAGTTTTGTGCCAAGAACCCTCCCCCCATGTACATCACCCTCTACTACATAGTCACCCGGCTCCCTGACTCCCTTCGCCTAGTTAGGGACCAGTTCCTCTCAGTTTGCCCCACCACACTCACCGTTGACATCCTCGAGGAGCGCCTCCTGGCAGCAGAGAAGAGCATAGTCGCTGTAGGAGCCTCTCGTGGTGACCCTCGTACCCCCGTCTTTGAGGGGTGTTCCCCCTCCCCTCTCTAGCCCTCTGTTGCTTCTGCTGCTGCGGCCGACCTCGTTGGCTTCGAGTCGGTCGGCGCTGCGTCTGCCCCTAGCGGGAGACGCCGCACCGGCAAGGGCAAGGGGGGCAAGGGCGCTGGAGGGGCTGGCGGGGGCGGTGGAGGTGGCGGTGGAGGCAGTGGAGGGGGTGGGGGTGGTGGTGGGAGTGGTGGCGGGGGTGGAGGTGTCGGTGGCAGCAGTGGAGGCGGAGGAGGCGGCGGCGGTGGCGGTGGGAGCGGAGGCGGCGGCGGCGGCGGTGGAGCTGGTCGCGGCTCTACACAGAGGAGTGGCTCCGATGGTGGTCCGCGCCAGCTGCAGCAGCGCACTCGTGAGACTCCGTCCCCTCAGTAGCTTTGTGAGTGGTACGCTGGGCGTCAGCGAGGTGGGGGTACTGGTCCCTGTACCTACGTCCTCCGTACCGGCGACCGCGCTGGTGAGCAGTGCGGGGGCTCGCACTCCACCCAGCGCTGCTTCGGCCGCCTGACGGACGCTTGGCGTCACCAGTTCCCTGACGCCGCTGAGATCCCTCGCTGGGGAGAGCTGTCTAGGGCGGGGGTTGTTATCTTTGATCTTGATTATGATGCTATTCTTGCTGCCATGTATGCTGTGTCTACTAGTGATGAGGGTGACTGTTACCTGTGTGTTCCGCCTGACCCAGGCATTGAGGCTGCTGCTCTAGGTGCTGGTGAGGCTGCTGCCCCAGGTGCTGGTGAGTCTGCTCTCTCAGGTACCACGTCGGCTCAGGCCTTACACACCTTCACCCTTGACTCGGGTGCTTCCCGCTCCTTCTTTCGAGACCGCACCACACTTACGCCGCTTAGTCGGCCGGTTGCGGTCTCCCTGGCGTACCCCTCTGGGGGTCCTTTCCTTGCTTGCTTCTCCACTGTCTTACCGTGTTCGACGGCCCCCTCTGGCACCCTAACAGGTCTCTACCTCCCCTCGTTCTCTACGAACTTGGTGAGTGGTGCTGACCTACAGGATGGGGGGGTTGACCAGTTCACTCCTGCGCGTCAGCGGGTGACCCACTGTACGTGTGCTCGGACGGGCCGACACTTGGCCACGTTTACCCGTCGGCCGGGGTCGAGCCTGTACACACTGACTATTGAGTCTCCTCCGGTTGCTGAGTCTGGCCAGGTAGCTGCGTCGAGTCAGGTGTTTGCTGCAGCGTCCAGGTCTGGTCCTGAGTCTGCTCCCTGCTCGTGTCGTCTCCTGTCCCACCAGACTCTCCTTTGGCACCACCGCCTTGGTCACCCCTCCCTGCCTCGTCTCCGAGGCATGGCCTCCCGTGTCCTTTTCTCTCGTCTCCCCTGGTCCCTCCCTCCCCTCCCTCTGGGGCCTGCCCCTACCTGCGTTCCCTGCGTCGAGGGGCGGCAGCGCGCCGCCCCTCACTCCTCCGAGTTTCCTGCGAGAGAGGCTCCCCTGCAGACTCTTCACATGGACGTGTGGGGCCCCGCCCGCGTCCGTGGCCAGGGTCACGAGCGTTACTTCCTGTTGGTGGTTGACGACTACTCGCGTTAAACCATGGTGTTCCCCTTGCGCAGCAAGGGTGACGTCACTGAGGTGTTGATCGACTGGATCCGCGCGGCTCGTCTCTAGCTCAGAGAGAGTTTCGGCTCGGACTTTCCTGTTCTGCGTCTGCACTCTGACAGAGGCGGGGAGTTTTCCTCTGCCCGTCTGGGAGCCTTCTGTCATGCACAGGGCATCCGCCAGACTTTCACGCTTCCGGCCTCTCCACAGCAAAATGGGATTGATGAGCGCCGCATTGGCATGGTCATGGACGTCGCTCGTACGTCCATGATGCATGCGACTGCTCCCCACTTTCTGTGGCCGTTTGCGGTTCTGTACGCAGGGCATCATCTCAACCTTCAGCCCCGGGTCTCCTTACCAGAGACCTCCCCCACCTTGCGGTGGACGGGGAAGGTTTGCGATGCGTCTGCGTTTCGTGTCTGGGGATCTCGGGCGTTTGTCCGCGACTTGTCTGCGGACAAGCTGTCCCCCTGTGCTGTTCCCTGTGTCTTCCTTGGCTTCCCCCCTGACGCGCCCGGTTGGCAGTTTTACCACCCCACCTCGCGCCGTGTTCGGTCCTCCCAGGACGTCACCTTTGACGAGTCGGTGCCTTATTACCGTCTCTTCCCCTACCGCACTGCGCCCCTCCCTCTGCCGCCGCTCTTCCTTGCGCCAGGTCCTCCCCTGGTAGACCCTCTCCCCCCTCAGGGTCCTGCCCCGTCAGGTGTGTCCCGGGTAGACGCAGTCGAGCCTGTCGAGGTAGCTATTGACTCTGGTGCTGCTGGGGGTGCTGAGCCTGCGGGTGCCGGGTCTGGGGGTGCTAAGCCTGGGGGTGTGGAGCCTGGGGGTGCTGAGTCTTGGGGTGCTGAGCCTGCGGTTGCCGGGTCTGGGGGTGGTGAGCCTGGGGGTGCGGAGCCTGGGGGTGCTGAGCCTTGGGGTACGGAGCCTGGGGGTGCGGTGCCTGGGGGTGCTGGGTCTGCTCGTGTGGCCTCTGACGGTGCTTCGTCGAGATGAGATCTACCCTCTTCGGAAGAGCTGCGCGAGTGGTTTGCCCGGCGCTGGAGCCGTGCTGCTGGAGCTGGAGGTGCTACTCTTGCTGCTGGTCATGGAGGTGCTCGTACTGGCGGTACTGGAGCTGCTGGGACTAGGGGTGCTGCTGGGGCTGCTGGAGCTGACGGTCCTGCTGGAGTTGGTGCTGCTGGAGCTGCTGGAGTTGGTGCTGCTGGAGCTGCTGGAGCTGGAGCTGCTGAGGGTGTTGGCGCTGGAGGTGCTGCTGGCGCTGGTGCTTCTGAGGGTGCTGGAGTTGGCCCTGTTGGAGCTGGAGGTGCTGCTGGCACTGGTGCTGCCGCTGGGGGTACTGGTGCTGTCTCTGCTGTTTATGGAGGCGCTGCGCGGCCGCGGCCGTACTTCGTTCCGCTCCTTGAGCAGGTTCTTGGTCTCCCGCCCTCTACTGGTCCTGCTCCTCCCTTAGAGTGTCCACAGCTTGTCAAGTCGCGGTCAGAGTTACAGCCCGCCTCCCCCCTACCTGCTCCTTCTCCCTACACTGGTCCCACTGGAGGTCTTGCTGAGCGTCGTGAGCCTGCGTCTCGTCCGGCATCGCCTGTTCGTGCTGCTCGCACTAGTGGTTGTGCTCCGCGTCCGCGTCCTCCTACGGTCCCAAGCACACACCAGATGGCACTGCGTCCTTCCACTGCTCCTCTGCGTGTCCCGTTGCTGTCTCCTCCAGAGTCCTCTCCTCCTGTTCTTGCTGACCCGGAGTCTGACTCTCTTCGTGCTCCCAGTCCTACTGTCACGCGTCTCCTGGCTACTGTTGTCACTGACCATTCCTTTGAGTCCACTGCTGCGTCTGCCTTAGTTGCTGAGCTTGTCGACTTTGCTGCTCGCTGTCGTCTAGACTACGCCGCTAGTCTCGTTGCTGAGTCTGAGTCTCTCTGTCCTCCGTCCGTCGGGGGTGAGTGTGCTCTTAGCACGGACGTCCTTGAGGACAGGCAGGAGGAGTTCCAGTGTTTTGCTGCTGCTTTGCCTCATCTCGTGTCCACGCTGATTGCCCCTGAGGGAGACCCGGATGCGCCGCCCAACTGGCTTCATTGGGTCGTTTCCCCCTGGTACCCAAAGGAGCCTCCGGCGGCCAGTCTACGGTCTCCGCCAGGCGCCCCGTGAGTGGCACGACACACTGAGGACTACACTTGCGGCTCTTGGGTTTGCTCCTTCTACTGCCGACCCATCGCTGTTTCTGCGCACCGACACCTCTTTGCCGCCGTTCTACATCCTCGTGTACGTCGACGACTTGGTCTTTGCCACAGCTGACACTGCTGGACTCGCCCACGTGAAGTCCGAGCTGCAGAAGAGACACACGTGCACAGACCTGGGTGAACTGCGCAACTACCTTGGCTTGCAGATCACCCGCGTCAGAGCACAGCGCACCATTACCCTAACTCACTCACACATGGTGGAGCAGGTCCTTCAGCGCTTCGACTTCACGTACTCCTCGCCTCAGGCCACTCCTCTGTCTACTCGTCACTCGCTCTCAGCTCTACCTTCGGATGAGTCCGTAGAGCCGAGTGGCCCGTACCCAGAGCTTGTTGGCTGCCTCATGTACCTGATGACCTGCACACGACCTGACCTTGCATACCCTCTTAGCATCTTGGCACGCTATGTTGCTCCTGTTAGACATCGACGTGAGCACATGGCTGCAGCGAAGAGGGTGTTGCGCTACTTGTGCAGTACGTTGGGCATGGGGCTAGTGCTTGGAGGGCGACGTCGAGTGGTCCTCACAGGTCACGCAGACGCTTCTTGGGCTGACGACCAGGCTACGCAGCGGTCGTCACAAGGTTGCACCTTTAGCCTTGGTTCCGGCTCTGTTTCGTGGCGGTCTACCCGCTCTTCTTCTGTTCTCGGCTCCAGCTGTGAGGCTGAGATCTACGCAGGGGCCATGGCTGCACAGGAGCTACGCTGGCTCACCTACCTGCTGACTGACCTAGGAGCGCCGCCTTGTTCTCCTCCATTTTTGTACGTAGACAACAAGGCCATGCTGGCCTTGTGTCGAGAGCACAGACTGGAGCACAGAACGAAGCACATTGCTCTTCGCTACTTCCTTGCTCGTGAGCTGCAGCAGCGTGGTCAGCTGCGCCTTGCTTACGTGGTCTCTGAGGCCAACACTGCTGATATCTTTACCAAGGCACTTCCGCCTTGTGATCATCAGTGCTTCTGTACGATGCTAGGTCTTGTGCCTACTTGGCCTCACTTGCTCACTTCTTGACCTTGCTTGTACTGTGATCTTTCTATACCTGCACTTGCTTGTTTACCTTTATATATGATTTTGCATGTGAACTGGCCTTGTGGCCTTGCACTTGTGCTCGGACTGTGTGGTGACGTTGTGATCCACCCTAAGCTTGCTTTGCTTTGCTTGACTGGTCTTGTGACCCCTTGTTCTCCCCCACTTTGCCTATGGGGGTGTGTCAAACTCATATGCTATAGTCTGTGTAGGCTGTAGTGGGGTAGACAATATGGGGTACAACACTTTTAGGTTTTCCTACTTATACCCACCTGCTTCCTAGTTCATTCATTCCTCATTTCTTCACACCCCCTTCGCTTCTGGAGTGTCGTTGCTGGCGACGTGGCCTTGTCCAATGAGCAGCATGCAGTTCTCGAACTTCTGCTTTCCAAGTTTCTTGGTGAAGTAATCAGCTGCCATCTCAGACGTGGGGCAATAAGACAGCTCGAGTCTCCCCTTCTCGATCTCGTCCTTCACGAAGAAATATCGCAGGGCGATGTGCTTTGTCCTGTTTGGGAATCCGTTTTTGTTCGCGATGCGAATTGCAGACTTGTTGTCGTTGAACAGAGAGAACCCGGGTAACTGGGCCAGTTTCGCCTCTTCGAGCAGTTCGCGAAGGTAAAGTCCTTCCTTGTGGCTGAGCAGAGTGCAATATATTCTGCTTCAGCTGAGGAGAGAGCAATAAGTTCCTGCTTGCTCGACTCCAATGAGATGGGCCTGATAGGCTCGAGACGGTAGATATAGCCGGTGCGCGAGCGCCTGCTGTCAGAGTCGCCGGTGTGATCTGCGTCGACGTAGCCGATTAGCTTCGGCGCCATAGTTCCGGTCTTGTAGTAAGTAAGTCCGATCGTCGGGGTGCTGACGAGGTAGTGTAGTGCGCAGTCGAGCTCTGCCATGTGCTCTGCTTCAGGTTTCTTGAGGTAGGTAGCGAGTTGGCTTGCGGAGTACTAGAGATCCGGTCGGCAGGTGACGGCTGCGAAGAGCAGACATCCTAGCTTTCCTTGGTAGTCGCGTATGCCAGCGGGCTTGAGCGGGCTTGAGTAGAGCGGAGGTTTCCTTGTGACTTCCGGCAGTGTAGCGATATGTGTGAGAATAAGAACGAGGAATGAATGAACTAGCAAGCAGGTGGGTAAAAGTATGAAAACCTAAAAGAGTTGTACCCCATATTTTCTACCCCACTGCAGCCTACAATATAGTTCTGACACACCCCCATAGGCAAAGTGGGGGACAAGCAAGAGAACAAGGCAAGGTCAAGCTCAGGGTGGATCACAACGTCACCACACAATCTGAGCACTAGTTCAAGGCCACAAGGCCAGTTCACATGCACGATTATAAAGCAAGGTGAACAAGCAAGACTGTGATCTCAACCTAGCAAGGGTAAGCATGCAGATGGAGGTATATATAGATCACAGTACAAACAAAGTCAAGAGGTAAGCAAGTGAGGCCCGGTAGGCACAAGACATAGCATAGAACAGAAACGCCACTGATCACAAGGCTGAAGTGCCTTGGTAAAGATATCAGCAGTGTTGGCCCAAGAGGCCACGTAAGCAAAACGAAGCTGACCACGCTGCTGCAACTCTCGAGGAAGGAAGTAGCGAAGAGCAATGTGCTTCATTCTATGCTCCAGTCTATGCTCCTGACACAAGGCCAGCATGACCTTGTTGTCGACTTACAGGATTGGAGGAGAACGAGGCGCCTCTCCCAAGTCGGTCAGCAGGTAGTTGAGCCAGCATAACTCCTGTGCAGCCATGGCCCCAGCGTAGATCTCAGCCTCACAACTGGAGCCGAGAACAGAAGATGAGCGGATAGACCGCCATGAAACAGAGCCGGAACCAAGGTTGAAGATGTAACCCTGTGACGACCGCTGCGTAGCCAAGTCGTCAACCCAAGAAGCGTCTGCTTGACCAGTGAGGACAACTCGAGCCCGTCCTCCAAGCACGAGCCCCATGCCCGACGTACTGCATAGGTAGCGCAACACCCTCTTAGCTGCAGCCGTGTGCTCAGGTCGGTGTCTCCCAAGAGCAACATAGCGTGCCAAGATGCTAAGACGGTATGCCAGGTCAAGTCGAGTGCATGTCATCAAGTACATGTGGCAGCCAACAAGCTCTGGGTATGGGCCATTCGGCTCTACGGACTCATCCGAAGGCAGAGCTGAGAGCGAGTGGCCAGTAGACAGAGGAGTGGCCTGAGGCGAGGAGTGCGTGAAGTTGAAGCGCTGAAGGACCTGCTGCACCATGTGTGACTGAGTCAAGGTAATGGTGCGCCGTGCTCTGTCCCGGGTGATATGCAAGCCAAGATAGCTGCGCAGTTCACCCATATCTGTGCACGTGTGTCTCTTCTGCAGCTCCGACTTCACGTGGGCGAGTCCAGCAGTGTCAGCAGTGGCAAAGACCAAGTCGTCGATGTATACCTGGATGTAGAACGGTGGCAGCAAAGTGTCGGTGCGCAGAAACAACGATGGGTCAGCAGTAGAAGGAGCAAACCCCAGAGCCGCAAGCGTAGTCCTCAGTGTGTCGTGCCACTCACGGGGCGCCTGGCGGAGGCCATAGACTGGCCGCCGGAACCTCCACTGGGTACCAGGAGGAAACGACCTAGTGAAGCCAGGTGGGCGGCGCAGCCAGATCTCCTCGTGCAGGCTGCCTTGTAGAAAAGCAGTGCTGAAGTCAAGAGAGTGAAGCTCGTAGTCGCGCTGAGCAGCGACGTGCAGCAGAACCCGAAGAGTGGTCATCTTCGGGGTCGGGGAGAAGGTTTGGAAGAAGTCAACTCCCTGCCGCTGACCAGGGTTTATCTGGTGAGCAGATATTTGAAGTGACTCCTCTGCTCAAGAGCTCTCCGACGAACCAAGTATCGCTTCAATCGGAGCACGAACAAGAAAGTTACAAACGTTGGAGTTCGTATGTTTGTAACTTTCTTGTTCGTGCTCCGATTGAAGCGATACTTGGTTCGTCGGAGAGCTCTTGAGCAGAGGAGTCACTTCAGATATCTGCTCAAGCCAAATAACATTTGCACACACTCAGAAAATTCAAACCACACAAAACACAAATTCTTGCACACGCTCACACCACGCATGCAACGCACGAACATATGATGGGAGGCAGACAGACGTGAATGCATATGATTGCATCACATAACACTCCAGACCTCCCACGCCCAGCGTACCTCTCACAAAGCTGCTGGGGCGACAGGGCCTCACGAGAACGCTACTGCTGCTGGCGCTAGCCACCGCCAAAGCCTCCCCGCTGCACAGCGCCACCCCGACCAGCACCACCGCCGCCTCCACCCCCACTGCCGCCGCCGCCGCCGCCTCCACCTCCACCACCGCCACCTAAGCCCCCACTCCCGCCGCCACCCCCACCTCCACCCCCACCCCCTCCACCTCCTCCACCGCCACCACCACCGCCACCACCGCCGCCCCTGCCGTCCCCTCCACCACCCTTGCCCCCCTTGCCCTTGCCGCTGCGGCGTCTCCCACTAGGAGTAGACGCAGCGCCGACCGACTCAGTGCCATGCCAACAAGGTCGACAGCAGCAGTAGAGGCAACAGAGGGAAAGAGGGGGATAGGAGAGCACCCCTCAAAGAAAGGGGCATGAGGGTCACCACGAGAGGCTCCTACAGTGACTATACTCTTCTCAGCTGCAAGGAGGCGCTCTTCGAGGAGGTCAATAGTGAGCGTGGTGGGGCAAAGGGAGAGGAAGTAGTCCTTGACTGGACGAAGGGAGTCAGGGAGTTGGGTGACGAGGTAGTAGAGGGTGATGTACATAGGGGGGTGGTTCTTGGCGCAGAACTCAGCAGGAAGCGCAGCGCGGTAGTGGGTGTCACTGGTGCGGAGGTGGGTAATGAGGTCAGGGACTATGGCAAAAGCGGCGAGGACAGGGAACAGGTAGAGCAGCATGAGGCGGCTGAGAGCAGCAGTGGCAGGGGAGGAGTAGCACGCAACAATAGCGTCATACAGAGTCTTAGCAGTCTTGTACTGGCTAAAGTGCGTGCGCTCAGCAGACGGCAGGTGACTACGAACAGCAAGATGAGTAGCAGCATCACGCGTGGTCCACTGCGAGCGAACTGCACCGTCAGCATCGGCAGCAGGTGCAACAGAGACGCCGGACCTTTGATCGAACAGTGAGACTACGTCCCTAGAGTCGCACTGCAGAAAAAGCTGCAGATCATTGACCCAGACCTCGAAATCGACTTTTCGACCCTCAGCATCAAAGGTAAGTACATTAGGGTTAGCCATGGCGGCAGTAGCAGTAGCAGTAGCAGCAGCAGCAGCAGTAGCAGCGCGACTCGGCAGGGCGGTGCGGCTCGGCAGGGCGGCGCGGGTGCGGCGGTGCGCTTACTAGGGGCGGGATCGGGGTAGGGCCGCGGCTGGAAGGGCAGGGCTGTGGCGCGCTGGCAGGGCAGGGGCCGCGACCAGGGCCCAAAATTGGTTTTTGGCCACCCTAGGAAATCAGGGTCCGAACCGGGCCTACCCTGACTGCTAGGGTAAAAAACAAAATTCCCAGACAAATTCAGGGTAGATGATCGTTTAGTCTGTTTGTGGCAGGGTAAAATCTTTGGTGCCCTGAAAAAACGTCTGATTAAGTTTGATAAACGGAGTATACATGCAGTTGTGTCTTAGCTGGTAAGTATGGTTACATCGAATGGTGAGGTCTTGGGATTGAATCCCCGTATCGGACAATAGATATTCAGCAGGTTTGCGGTTCTTGTGGTCCGATATAAGGGTGTTTTGCACGGCACCCTTTCTGTACAGGATGAATGCTTTGAAACACTGATTTTCGAAGGGTAAAATAAAACGTACACTTTTGAAGAAAGGGGAGTACGAAAAAAACACTTACAAAATCAGGGCAATCTCTGAAAAGCGGCCCATAGTAAGGGCAATCAGGGCATTTTACCCTTCAATTTTGGGCCCTGGCCGCGACAGACAGGGCCGCGACGAGGCGGCAGGGCAGGGCCGTGACGCGGCTGCAGGTCAGGGCCGCGTTAGGCAGGGCCGCGACGAGGCGGCAGTGCAGAGCGGCGACGGGGGCGCAAGGCAGGGCCGCAACGGCGGCGGCTGTAGGCAGGGCTGCAACAGCGGCGGTAGCCAGGGCCGCGACTGCGGCTGCAGGAAGGGCCGCGGCAGCGGCAGGCAGGGCCGCGACTGCGACAGGATAGGGCCGCGACGGCAGGTAGGAGGGCCGCGACTGCGGTAGGGTAGGGCCGTGAGGGCGGCAGGTAGGGCCGCGACGGCGGCCGGCAGGGCCGCGACGGCGGGAGGCAGGGCCGCGACGGCGGCTACAGGGCAGGGCCGCGACAGCGGCAGGGCAGGGCCGCGACGGCTTCAGGCAGGGCCGCGACGGCAAGGTAGGCTCACGGGGCGCAGGTGAGGCAGGCGCGAGGCGCGCGACAAGGTAGGCAGGGACAGGAGCGCGCTTCGGGCAGGGCAGGAAAAAAAAATTGAAGTGGTGGGCCCTAAAAAACGGTCCCACTAGGGAACCCCCTCTATACCATGTGAAAATAGAACGAGGCAATAAAAATGACTAGGAAGAAGGTGGGTACAAGTAGTAAACCTAAAAGTGTTGTACCCCATATTATCTACCCCACTACAGCCTACACAGACTATAGCATATAAGTTTGACATAATGGACTGGCAAGAAAACGGTACTAACTGCATCTTTACCGACATAAGAAATCCACTGGTATGTTTGGTCGGTATGCGCGCCTGTAGTGCAGGTACCATGTACGACTAGAATGCAAGTATCTGCCAAATTACATTGATCCAAAAGGTTAAAACCTGGCAGGGGGGTGGGGAATAGTATAAGTTAAAGGAATTGGGAAATTATATGGAAATCATAGTATGCATACAGAGAAAATAATGTGTTGGTCGGTTTGGTCAATATGCACGCATGTGTGCAGGTACAAGGTGGAGCTAAAACTCTGAAATCTCTCAAAATATGTAGATCGAAAAGGTTAGAACCTAGTGTTGTTGAAGTAGAAGGCCTAATCTAATGAACTACAAGGAATATGGTACTAACTGCATCTCTACACACATAAGTAATGCGTTGGTCTATTTGGTCGGCATGTGCGTCTGTAGTGCAGGTACCACGTACGATGGAATGCATGTATATGAGAAATTAGATAGATCCAAAATGTTAAAACCTGGTAGGGAGGTGGGGAATGGTACAAGTTAAAGGAATTTGAAAAGTATATGGTAATCAGTGTAGGCCTACAGAGAAAATAATGCGTTGGTCGGTTCGGTCAATATGCACGCTTGTGTGTAGGTATAAGGCGGAGCTGAAACTCTGGAATCTCTCAAAATATGTGGATTGGAAATGTTAGAACCTAGTGTTGTTGAAGTAGAAGGCCTAATCTAATCGACTAGCGAGAAAATGGTACTAACTGCATCTCTACAGACATAAGTAATGCGCTGGTCTGTTTGGTCGGTATGCGCTCTTGTAGTGCAGGTACCATGTACGCCTGGAATGCCTATATCTGGCAAATTACATAGATCCAAAAGGTTAAGACCTGGTAGGGGGGTGGGGAATAGTACAAGTTAAAGGAATTGGGAAAACATACGGTAATCAGTGTACGCCTACAAAGAAAATAATGCGTTGGTAGGCTCGGCCAGTATGTGTCAAATTATAATGTTGTCTAGGCTTTAGTGGGTAGCCCATATGGGGTACACATTTCTAGGGTTGCATATTTGTATCACTTTCATTCCATAGTCATTTCATTCTCGTTCTAATTTCCTCATGGTATCGAGCAGGTTCCCCCGTGGGAACTGTGCCTAGGGCCCACCACATCGAGTTTTTTTTTTTTCCTGCCCGAAGCGCGCTCAGCCCGAGTCGCGCTCCGGGCTCTCACTTCGTCGAACCGCCCTAGTGGCCCCAACGCCCTAGCGGCCCCGCAGCCCGTCGACTGGGGGTGCTGAGCCTGGGGGTGCTGAGCCTGGGGGTGCTGAGCCTGGGGGTGCTGAGCCTGGGGGTGCTACGACTGGGGGTGCTGAGCCTGGGGGTACTGCGACTGGGGGTGCTGAGCCCGGGGGTGCTACGACTGGGGGTGCTGAGCCTGGGGGTGCTGCGTCTGGAGCTACTGAGCATGGTGGTGCGGAGCCAGCGACCGCTGGACCTACCCGTGTGGCGTCCGGCGGTGCTGGGCCTGGAGGCTCTCCGGGTGCTTCGTCTCGGCGGGAGCCGCTCTCTCCACAGGAGCTTCGCGAGTGGTTTGCCCGGCGCTGGAGGCGTACTGCTGGAGCTGGTGCTTCTTCGCCTGCTGAGGGTTCTGGTGCAGCCGGTCTCGGAGGTGCTCGCCCTGGGAGTGCTGGAGCTGCTGGGCCTGCGAATGCGACTGGAGTCGGAGCTGCAGAGGGTGTTGGCGCTGGGGCTACTGCTGTCAGTCCTAGCGGCGGTCCTACTGCGGGTGCTGCTGGTGCTGCTGGAGGTACTGGAGCTGGAGGTGCTGTTGGCGCTGGTGCTGCCACTGGGGGTGCTGGTGCTGTCCCTGCTGTGTCTGGAGTCGCCGCGCAGCCTCGACCGTACTTTGTTCCGCTCCTTCAGCAGGTTCTTGGTCTTCCTCCTCCCTTAGAGTGTCCACCGCCTGTCCGGTCACAGTCACAGTTACCGCCGGCCTCCCCACTGCCTGCTCCTTCTCCCTACACTAGTCCCACTGGAGGTCTTGCTGAGCGTCGTGAGCTTGCGTCTCGTCCCGCGTCGCGTGTTCGTGCTGCTTGCGTTGGTGGTCGCGGTTCGCGTCAGCGTCCTCCTCCTGTCCCTGGCACGCACCAGATGTCACTGCGCCCGTCCATTGCTCCTCTGCGTGTCCCTTTGCCTTCTCCTCCTGAGTCCTCTCTTCCTGCTCTTGCCGACCCAGAGTCGGACTCTCTTCGTGCTGCCAGTCCTACCGTCACGCGTCTCCTTGCTACTTTCGTCACTGACCCCTCTTTTGAGTCCACTGCTGCGTCTGCTCTTGTTGACTTTGCTGCTCGCTGTCGTCTAGACTACGCTGCTAGTCTTGTTGCTGAGTCTGCGTCTGTCTGTCCTCCGTCCGTCGGGGGTGAGTGTGCTCTTGGCACGGACGTCCTTGAGGACAGGCAGGAGGAGTTCCAGTGTCAAGCTGCTGCTTCACCTCATCTCGTGTCCGTACTGCTTACCCCTCAGGGAGACCCGGATGCACTAGACATCCCGACTCCGCGCTCTTACGCGGAGGCGATAGAGGGTCCCTACTCCTCTCACTGGCAGGCAGCTATGGATGCAGAGATGGCTTCCTGGAAGTCCACAGGCACCTACGTTGACGCGCTTCCTCCTCCTGGGGCGAACATCGTCAGTGGCATGTGGATCTTCAGGGTGAAGCGGCCGCCGGGCTCTCCACCTGTCTTCAAGGCGCGGTACGTGGCTCGTGGCTTCAGTCAGCGGCAGGGAGTTGACTACTTTCAGACCTTCTCTCCCACCCCGAAGATGACCACTCTTCGGGTGCTGCTACACATAGCCGCTCAGCGTGACTACGAGCTTCACTCCCTTGACTTCAGCACTGCTTTCCTGCCGGGTAGCCTACACGAGGAGATCTGGCTGCGCCGTCCACCTGGCTTCACTGGGACTTTCCCTCCTGGCACCCAGTGGAGCCTCCGACGGCCAGTCTACGGTCTCCGCCAGGCACCGCGTGAGTGGCACGACACACTGAGGACTACGCTTATGGCTCTTGGGTTTGCTCCCTCTACTGCTGACCCGTCGTTGTTTATGCGCAATGACACCTCTTTGCCGCTGTTCTACATCCTCGTGTACGTCGACGACTTGGTCTTTGCCACAGCTGACACTGCTGGACTCGCCTACGTGAAGTCCGAGCTGCAGAAGAGACACACGTGCACAGACCTGGGTGAACTGCGCAGCTACCTTGGCTTGCTGATCACCCGGGACAGAGCACGCCGCACCATTACCCTGACTCAGTCACACATGGTGCAGCAGGTCCTTCAGCGCTTCGGCTTCACGTACTCCTCGCCTCAGGCCACTCCTCTGCCTACTCGCCACTCGCTCTCAGCTCTGCCTTCGGATGAGTCCGTAGAGTCAAGTGGCCCGTTTGCAGAGCTTGTTGGCTGCCTCATGTACCTGATGACCTGCACACGACCTGACCTTGCATACCCTCTTAGCATTCTTGCACGCTATGTTGCTGCTGGGAGACACAGACCAGAGCACATGGCTGCAGCAAAGAGGGTGTTGCGCTACTTGTGCAGTACGTCGGGCATGAGGCTAGTGCTTGGAGGGCAGAGTCCAGTGGTCCTCAGTGGGCACGCGGACGCTTCTTGGGCTGACGACCAGTCTACGCAGCGGTCGTCACAGGGTTACACCTTCAGCCTTGGTTCTGGCTCTGTTTCGTGGCGGGCTACCCGCTCGTCTTCTGTTCTCGGCTCCAATTGTGAGGCTGAGATCTACACCGGGGCTATGGCTGCTCAGGAGCTTCGCTGGCTCACCTACCTGCTGACTGACCTCGGAGAGCCGCCTCGTTCTCCTCTAGTGCTGTACGTAGACAACAAGGCCATGCTGGCCTTGTGTCGAGAGTAGAGACTGGAGCACAGAACGAAGCACAATGCTCTTCGCTACTTCCTTGCTCGTGAGCTACAGCAGCGTGGTCAGCTGCGTCTTGCGTACGTGGCCTCTGAGTACGTGAAGTCGAAGCGCTGAAGGACCTGCTGCACCATGTGTGACTGAGTCAGGGTAATGGTGCGGCGTGCTCTGTCCCGGGTGATCTGCAAGCCAAGGTAACTGCGCAGTTCAACCAGGTCTGTGCACGTGTGTCTCTTTTGCAGCTCAGACTTCATGTGGGCGAGTCCAGCAGTGTCAGCTGTGGCAAAGACCAAGTCATCGACGTACACAAGGATGTAGAACAGCGGCAAAGAAGTGTCGGTACGCAGAAACAGCGACGGGTCGGCAGTAGAGGGAGCAAACCCAATAGCCGCAAGTGTAGTCCTCAGTGTGTCGTGCCACTCACGCGGTGCCTGGCGGAGACCGTAGGCTGGCCGCCGGAGGCTCCACTGGGTGCCAAGAGGAAAAGACCCAGTGAAGCCAGGTGGGCGACGCAGCCATATCTCCTCGTGCAGGCTGCCCTGCAAGAAAGCCGTGCTGAAGTCAAGAGAGTGCAGCTCGTAGTCACGGTGAGCAGCTATGTGCAGCAGTACCCGAAGAGTGGTCATCTTCGGGGTGGGAGAGAAGGTCTGAAAGTAGTCAACTCCCTGCCGCTGACAGAAGCCACGAGCCACGTAGCGCGCCTTGATGACAGGCGGAGATCCCGGCGGCCGCTTCACCCTGAAAATCCACATGCCACTGACGATGTTCGCCCCAGGCGGGGGAACCTCGTCAACGTAGGTGCCTGTGGACTTCCAGGAAGCCATCTCTGCGTCCATAGCTGCCTGCCACTGAGAGGAGTAGGGACCCTCTATCGCCTCCGCGTAAGAGCGCGGAGTCGGGATGTCAAGTGCATCCAGGTCTCCCTGAGGGGTAAGCAGTACGGACACGAGATGAGGTGAAGCAGCAGCCAGACACTGGAACTCCTCCTGCCTGTCCTCAAGGCGTCCGTGCCAAGGGCACAGTCACCCCCGACGGACGGAGGACAGACAGACTGAGACTCAGCGACAAGACTAGCAGCGTAGTCTAGACGACAGCGAGCAGCAAAGTCGACGAGCTCAGTAACTAGGGCAGACGCAGTAGTGGACTCAAAGGAAGGGTCGGTGACGACAGTAGCAAGGAGACGCGTGACAGTAGAACTGGCAGCACGAAGAGAGTCCGACTCCGGGTCGACAAGAGCAGGAAGAGAGGACTCATGAGGAGAAGGCAAAGGGGCACGTAGAGGAGCAGTGGACGGACGCAGAGACATCCGGTGCGTGCCAGGGACAGGAGGAGGACGCTGACGGGAACCACGACCACTAGTGCGAGCAGGGCGGACAGGCGACGCAGGGCGAGACGCAGGCTCACGACGCTCAGCAAGACCTCTAGTTGGACCAGTGTAGGGAGAAGGAGCAGGCAGTGGGGAGGCCGGCTGTAACTGTGACGGGACAGGCTGTGGACACTCTAAGGGAGGAGAAGGACCAGTAGAAGGCGAGAGACCAAGTGTGAGGATCTAGGATCGAGCTCAAAAAAGATGATTCAAATTGAATTGAATTGAATCGAATGTCCACCTGGGTACAACACGAGGCTATATATAGGCTCGACACAAGGCCCCGTAACCAGGTGTTACGCGAAGGTTCCGCGGGTCGCGAAGCGTCCCGAACAGATCCTTACCGAATTCGGTTGAAGGCAATTCGGTGGCAACCGAAAAGCCAGAATTCGGTGCACGCAACCTAGCTCGTTGCTATAACTATAATAAAATATAGGAAAGCACCTAGCCTAGGAAATCAAGCAATTCATGCATGCATATGATTATCCTATGCTAGAAATAGCATGATAAAGAAGAGGCAAGCAAGCATAGCTGGCATAAGCCGTCGTACTCTCACATGTCCCCCCCTCAAAGCTGGGTGGCGTGAGATACACCCTGCTTGACAAGATAGTCCTTGAGAGCACGGCGTGCGTTGCCCATATCAGCTTCTGCAACCCAACTGTCCTCAGTGGGGTCGTATCCCTTCCAGCGTATCAGGAACTCGAGAATCTTGCCACCGCGGCGCCGATGAGAGAGAACGCGCTCGATCTCGTACTCGGGTTCATCCTGTATGAGAACAGGTGGTGGTGGCGGTAGTTGCCGTCCCTGGAACTGTTGGTTGGGGTCCTTGTAGGGCTTCAGTAGCTGGACATGGAAAGCGTTGTGAAGCTTCCATGTATCTGGTAAGCGCAAGCGGAATGTAACTGGTGTCACCTGTGCCTCAACGAGAAAAGGACCACAGAAGCGAGGCCGGAGTTTGGATGGATGGTGAGACAGGTTCAAGTTGCGCGTGTGAAGAAGCACCTGATCTCCGACTGCTACTGAGTGATCACGTCGCTGACGATCGGCATACTGCTTCTGGGAGTTCTGCATCGTGGTGAGACGTCGCCGAGTCTTCTCCCATAGCTGCTGTTTGGTGGTGACGAAGTCATGTGCGGCTTGGACGTGTGCCGGTGTAGTTGGCTGCTGTGGTGTGAGTGGTTCCCGTCCGTAACACAGGAAGAAAGGAGTTTTCCCTGTGGCCGCATGTGATGCGTTGTTGTAAGCGAACTCTAGGGTTGGTAATTGTGTGTCCCAGTGGCTGACGTCGTCCTTGCAAGCTGTGCGCAGTAACTGTTCAACCACTTGATTGAGTCGCTCTGTCTGTCCGTCAGTCTGGGGGTGGTATGCTGAAGACATTGCAAGCTTTGTCCCCAACAGTCCCATGGGCTCCTTCCAGAACTTACTCGTGAATTTGGGGTCTCTGTCTGAGATGAGTGTAGCGGGGATGCCGTGGATGGTGATGATGCGGTCGAAGAAGAGTCGAGCAGTTGCTTCAGCTGTAGCTGTGGCGTTGGTCGGTATGAAGTGACCCATTTTGGAGAACTTATCGATCACCACAAGGATGGAATCATGTCCCCGTGAGGTCGAAGGAAGCCCTGTGATGAAGTCGAGGCTAACGACCTGCCATGGCTGCTCCGGTACGGGTAGAGGCTGAAGTAACCCTGCTTTTTTCTGCTTGCTGCTCTTCATCCGCTGGCACGTGTCGCAAGAGGTGACGAACTGCTGCACGTCTGCTGCCATCCCGGGCCAGTAGTAATACTTCTCTATCCCTGCTAACGTCTTGTTGCTCCCGAAATGTCCCGCGTAAGGTACGTCGTGAAACTCCTCCAATAGGATCTGCCGTAGCGGGGCGTAATTCGGTACCCAAATCTTTCCTGAACCCTTCCTTACAGCTAAGTCTTTCTCCCACTGTAATAGCTTCTTGGTTTGTGCTGTAGCAATCTCTGCGTCCACGGAGTACCCATGTTGGAATAGACCCTTGAGCAGAGGGTTCATCCCGTCGAGCTGGATGCCTGCTACATGTCCGGGGCGGCTCAACGCGTCTCCCTTGTTGTGTAGCCCGGGCTTGTAGACGATGTCGTAGTGGAAGTGAGTTTCCAGGAAGTCCACCCACTGCACCTGTCGTCGTGAGAGTGTCGGCTGTGACTTCAGGTATTTGAGACTGCAGTGGTCAGTATAGACTGTAGTCTTGGCTCCCTCTAGGTAACACCTCCACGCCTTGAAGGCTATGACTATCGCTAAGGCTTCCTTGTCGTGAATGGGGTAGTTTAGTTCTGCTCCGTGTAGCTTCTTACTGAGGTAGGCGATGGGCTGCAAACCGCGTCCGTGATCCTGCATCAGTACTGCTTCGACTGCTTGGTCACTAGCGTCTGCTTCCACCACGTAGTCCTTGTCTGGATCCGGCAAGATGAGTACTGACGCTGTAGTCAGTGCTGTCTGTAGCTGCTCCATGGCTTGCTGATGAAGGGTATCCCGTTTGTAGGGCGTATCCTTTTTCAGTAGGTCGGTCAGTGGCGCTGCTATCTTAGCGTACTGCGGCACGAACCTGTTGTAGTAGTTGGCGAAGCCTAGGAACTGCTGTAACTCCTTCACGTTCTCTGGTACTTTCCACTTCTTGACGGCTTCGATCTTCCGTGGGTCCACGTGTACGCCCTCGGCACTCACCATGTGCCCGAGAAAGTGCACCTTCTTCAGGGCGAAGTCGCTCTTTGACAGCTTCACGTAGAACTTGTTTTTCCGCAGGATCTCGAACACCTTCCGCAGATGCTCCACGTGCTCCTTCATGTTCTTGGAGTAGATGAGAATGTCGTCCAGGTACACCACCACGCATTCGTCCAGCAGGGGTCGTAAGATGTGATTCATCTCCGCCTAAAACGTTGCTGGTGCGTTGCAGAGTCCGAACGGCATCACCAAGTATTCGTAGGAGCCGTATCTGGTACGGAGCGCTGTCTTGTGGACGGAGTTGTCTGCCATCTTGATCTGCCAATAGCCCGATCGTAGGTCCAGCTTCGAAAATACTGTTGCTCCACGCAGTTGATCGAGTAGGTCGTCTATGCGCGGTATGGGATATTTGTTTTTGACTGTCTGTTTGTTCAGTGCGCGGTAGTCGATGCACATCCGTAGACTGCCGTCTGGTTTTGGAGTGAAGAGAACTGGTGCGCCGTAGGGAGAGGTGGATGGGCGGATCAGTTGTCTGTCCAGTAGATACTCTATCTGTTTTTTCATGTCTGTCAGTTCAGTCGGACTCAGTCGGTATGGTGCACGTGAGACGGGTTTCGCACCTGGTTCCTCCACGATCTCGTGCTCGTGGGTGCGTGCTGGAGGTACACCTGCAGGTAGGTCGTCGGGCATTATATCCTTGTACTGCTCCAAGACCTCTTTCACTGCTGCAGGTAGCCCGGAACTCGGCTTCTCCTCTGCTGCTGCCATAACCAGTGCTAGGTAACCCGTGTTACTCTTGTTCACCGTCTGTTCGAACCGTGCCAGTGTCGTTTCAGGTATGTCCCCTGTATCCGTCCAGCTTCGCAGCTCCACTCGTTTCCCGTTGTTGTAGATGCACACCTTGCTGTTGACCCAATCGATCTCGGGGTTGAACTGCTTCAGGAAATCTCGCCCCAAGATAAAATCTAATCCTTTGATGTTGGTGACTGGTAGCTTCGGCTTCCACCTCAACGCACCTATATGCAGTTGCAGTGATGCTTCGCCGTAGATAGGAAGCTTCGTACCGTCCACCATGGTTGCTGAAAACTGGGTCTCTTCCGCCTTCTCTCCAATTTTCTCCAATGCTCCGCGGTCACACACCGAGTGAGATGCACCGCTGTCCACCAGTGCCTGGAGGCGTCGCCCATTGCATAACACCTCGAGGAGTAGTGGTTTCTGCTTTGCTGAGTAGCCAAAGAGGGTCTCGTTAACAGGATCATAGGGTACATCAAACTTAATACCTTCCCTTTTTCCTATACCTGACTCAGCGCTTTCCAACTTCACCTGGGGGGTAGGAGGATTTTTCCGAGGCTTGTATAATTTTTCCTGAGCCTGGATGTCTCCTCTAAGCCTTGGCAGCTGTGTAGGCTTCACCTGTGGGCGACGGGGAGCCTTAACACTGTGCTGCGGGGAGAGAATATTAACTCCACGGAACGCACGACCCTTCTCTACGCTCCGTAGTATTTTGCCCAACTTCTCAGGTACCTGAATAATTTCTAAAGGCTTTTTCTAGGCCACTAGACCTCCCCTGAATTTTTTGAAGGCTTGTAAACCACGAGAAGCAATATTCTTCGTTAGAGCATCTTTATAGGATACTTTTAACGAATTCTTACTTTCGTGGGTGTTCGGCTGGAGTTTCCCGGTCGGTGCAGAGTCTTTTTTCGCGGAGCCTCCATTCGCCTCGGCGATTTCCCCTGATGCCGGCCGGTCGTGACGTTTTAAATTCGCGCCATCATTTTCTCCTTTTTTCACCTGCTCCGAAGTCGCCACGTCGTCGCCTTTTCCTGCTTTTCGGATCTTTACGCGATCGCCATTTCGATCGGCGGCTACTGGCGATTCCCGTTTTTTTACTTCGGGGGTGCTCCACTGTTTCCGTCCCGGAGTGCCGCACGTGCTTTCTTCATTTTGTAGCACGACAAAAACCGATATCCTGCTGCGCCGCAAAATTCGCATTTTGTCGGCTGCTGCTTCGCGTCGTATTTGTCGATATCCATCAGTTCGGTGAACGTGGGGGGTGCCGATCGCTCCGTGCCGAATGTACGGTTCGGCGTGAAGCGTCGTGTTTTGGGTTGACTTCGAGTCAGCGCGTCGTATCGCTCGGCAGCACGCACAATGTCTCTGTAGCTGTTGTAATTCGCCGCAATCACCTGCCGCCGAATCTCCATTTTTAATCCTTCGGTGTACGCCTGGATTTTTTCGCCTTCGGTCAGGTCGGTGATGCGGTTGAACAGTAACTCCATCTGCTGCGTGTACTGTGTTACACTACTGTATTGCTTGTGTCGGTGTATCTGCTGCTGCGCCATGTAGGTTGTATTAATTGGTTCGAAACGCTCGATTAAATCTGCCCGAAACTGCTGCCACGTTTTCTCCCCGCGGGCTACGTCGGTGTAGTAAATCCATTCGAGAGCCGGTCCACGTAACAGTGTTGCTACGAGCCGAATCCTTGCTGCGTCGTGTTGCGGGGTCGAACAGCCAATGGCCTCGAAGTAAATTTCGAGGGTGGCCACGAATCGCCGGACGTCGGATCCCTTCGCGCTTGGATCGAACGCCTCCGGGAGCCTCGGTCGTGCTGCTTCGAGGTTCGGCAACAGTGGTGCCATTGGTCCGTGAAATGTCGGTGTCGCCACTGTTGCTGTGGCGAACCCTGGTTGGCTTGTCAGAAAAGCCTCGAGTCGACGAAGCGTCGCCTGCGTCTGCTCCATGTCGGTGCGGAGGCTCGCGATGTCGCTCGTAGTCGCGTAGTTGTCGCCTTGGCCCTCCATTTGGTGATTTACAGGAAGATGCGCGACGAAAATAATCGAATTCTAGGTGCTGGTCGACTTACTGCGAGTCAAATTGACTGTAGAATCGACAAGCGCGAATTCTGTAGGTTGCGTAAATCTCCCTTAGGCGCAATTCGCGTCCGATCTTGGCCGTTGAGGAGAAATCGATCCGACGCTCCAAATTCCAACTTTTTTGGGCGAAATTATCTGGGCCGTTGAGATGAAACTCGATCGAACGGTCGAAACTCCAACCTTTCCACCAGTAAATCTGAGGGGTGTTCGAAAACCGAATCGAGGGGGACTTAGAAAAATTGCGCGGAACTGGTTTTACATACCTGTATCGGCGCTTTCGTCGTCGCCCCCGCGGTTTTTAAAGGCCGGAACTAAGCGGTTGAAGACCTCGCGTGTAAACCCGCTCTGATTACCAAGTGTGAGGATCTGGGATCGAGCTCAAAAAAGATGATTCAAATTGAATTGAATTGAATCGAATGTCCACATGGGTACAACACGAGGCTATATATAGGCTCGACACAAGGCCCCGTAACCAGGTGTTACGCGAAGGTTCCGCGGGTCGCGAAGCGTCCCGAACAGATCCTTACCGAATTCGGTAGAAGGCAATTCAATGGCAACCGAAAAGCCAGAATTCGGTGCACGCAACCTAGCTCGGTGCTATAACTATAATAAAATATAGGAAAGCACCTAGCCTAGGAAATCAAGCAATTCATGCATGCATATGATTATCCTATGCTAGAAATAGCATGATAAAGTAGAGGCAAGCAAGCATAGCTGGCATAAGCCGTCGTACTCTCACACCAAGAACCTGCTGAAGGAGCGGAACGAAGTACCGCCGAGGCTGTGCGGCGACTCCAGACACAGCAGAGACAGCACTAGTACCCCCAGCGGCAGCACCAGCGCCAGGAGCACCTCCAGCTCCAGTACCTCCAGCAGCCGGAGAACCTCCAGCTCCAGCAGCACGCCTCCAACGCCGGGCAAACCACTCACGCAGCTCCTGTGGAGAGAGGGGCTCCCGTCGAGACGAAGCACCCAGAGAACCTCCAGGCCCAGCACCGCCAGACGCCACACGAGTAGGCCCAACTCCCTCAGGCTCCGCACCTCTAGGCTCAGCACCTCCAGGCGTAGCACCCCCAAGCTCAGGACCCCAAGGCGTAGCCCCCCCAGGCTCAGCACCCCCAGGCTCAGCACCCCCAGTCGCAGCACCCCCGGGCTCAGCACCCCCACGCTCAGCACCCCCAGTCGCAGCACCCCCAGGCTCAGCATCCCCAGGCGCAGCCCCCACACGCTAAGCACCCCCAGAGTCAGCACCCCCAGGCTCAGCACCCTCAGCAGCACCAAAGTCACCAATAACCTCGACAGGCTCGACTGCGTCTACCTGGGACACACCTATAGGGGCAAGACCCTGAGGGGGGAGGGGGTCTACCGGGGGGGGACCTGGTACAAGGAAGAGCGGCGGCGGCGGGAGGGACGGAGTGCGGTAGGGGAAGAGGCGGTAGTAGGGGACCGACTCGTCAAACGTGACGTCCTGGGAGGACAGAACACGGCGAGAGGTGGGGTGGTAGAACTGCCACCCTGGCGCGTCAGGGGGGAAGCTAAGGAAGACGCAAGGAGCAGCACGAGGGGACAGCTTGTCCGCAGACAAGTCGCGAACAAACGCCCGAGATCCCCAGACACGGAACACAGACGCATCGCCAACCTTCCCCGTCCACTGCAAAGCTGGGGAGGTCTCCGGCATGGAGACCCTGGGGTGAAGGTTGATCTGATGCGCCGCGTACCGAACCGCAAACGGCCACAGAAAATGGGGGGCAGCCGCATGCATCATGGACGTACGAGCGACATCCATGACCATGCCAATGCGGCGCTCAGCAATCCCATTTTGCTGTGGGGAGTCCGGAAGTGTGAAGGTCTGGCGGATGCCTCGTGCACGACAGTAGGCTCGCAGAAGGCCAGAGGAGAACTCTTCTGTCAGAGTGCTGACGCAGAACAGGAAAGTCCGAGCCGAAGCTCTGCCTGAGCTGGAGGCGAGCTGCGCGGATCCAGTCGATCAACACCTCAGTGACATCACCCTTGCTGCGCAAGGGGAAGAGTGTGGTGTAACGCGAGTAGTCGTCAACCACCAGCAGGAAGTAGCGCTCGTGACCCTGTCCACGGACGCGGGCCGGGCCCCACACGTCCATGTGAAGCGTCTGCAGCGGGGCCTCTGTCGGAGGAAACTGGGAGGAGTGAGGGGCAGCCCGCTGCCGCCCCTCAACACAGGGGATGCAGGTAGGGCTAGGCCCAAGAGGAAGGGGAGGGAGGGACCGGGGAAGACCAGAGACAAGGACACGGGAGGCCATTCCTCGGAGACGAAGCAGGGAGGGGTGACCAAGGCGGTGGTGCCAAAGGAGAGTCTCGTGAGACAGGAGGCGACACGAGCAGGGGGCAGACTGAGGACCAGACCTGGATGCTGCAGCAAACACCTGACCCGACGCAGCTACTTGACCAGACGCAGGGACAGGAGGAGACGCAGTGGTCAGTGTGTACAGGCTCGACCCCGGCCGACGAGTAAACGTGGCCAAGTGTCGGCCCGTCCGAGTGTCCGTGCAGTGGGTCACCCGCTGGCTCGCAGGAGTGAACTGGTGAACTCCCCCATCCTGAAGGTCAGCACCACTCACAAGGTTCGTAGAGAACGAGGGGAGGTAAAGACCAGACAGGGTGCCAGAGGGAGCCGCCGGACACGGGAGGACAGTGGAGAAGTGAGCAAGGACAGGACCCCCAGAGGGGTCTGCCAGAGAGACTGCAACTGGCCGACCAAGCGGCGTGAGTGTGGTGCGGTCTCGAAAGAAGGAGCGAGAAGCCCCCGAGTCAAGGGTGAAGGTGTGGGAGGCCGAAGCTGACTCGGTACCTGAGAGCGCGGACTCACCAGCACCTGAGGAAGCAAACGCACTAGCACCTAGAGCAGCAGCCTCGCTAGCACCTAGAGCAGCAGCCTCACCAGTACCTAGAGCAGCAGTCTCAATGCCTGGGTCGGGCGAGAAACACCGGTAACAGTCACCCTAATCACTAATAGTTACAGCATACATGGCAGCAAGAATAGCATCAAAGTCAAGGTCAAAGATAGCTACTCCCGCCCTAGACAGCTCACCCCAGCGGGGGATCTCCGTGGCCTCCGGGAACTGGTGACGCCAAGCGTCCGTCAGGCGGCCAAAGCAGCGCTGGGTGGAGTGCGCACCCCCACACTGCTCACCCGCGCGGTCCCCGGTGCGTAGGACGTAGGTGCACGGACCAGTACTCCCACCCCGCTGGCGTGCAGCGTACCACTCACGGAGCTGCTGAGGGGGGGGGATGTCACGAGTGCGCTGCTGCTTGTGGCGCTGACCACCACCGGAGCCGACCCTCTGCGCAGCGCCACCCCGACCAGCTCCACCTCCTCCGCCACCGCCTCCTCCACCGCCACCACCTCCACCACCTCCGCTCCCACCGCCACCGCCGCCGCCTCCGCCTCCACTGCCGCCACCGACACCTCCACCCCCGCCACCACCCCCACCGCCACCCCCACTCCCTCCGCGGCCTCTTTCGCCGCCTCCACCGCCCCCGCTAGCTCCTCCAGCGCCCCTGCCCCCCTTGCCCTTGCCAGGGCGGCGTCTCCCGCTAAGGGTAGACGCCGCACCGACTGACTCAAGCCCAACGAGGTCGGCCGCAGCAGCAGAGGCAACAGAAGGCAAAAGGGGGGAGGGGGAACACCCCTCGAAGATGGGGGTGCAAGGGTCACCACGAGAGGCTCCTACAGTGACTATGCTCTTCTCCGCTGCTAGGAGGGCCTTCTCGAGGAGGTCAACGGTGAGGGTGGTGAGGCAAACTGAGAGAAAGTGGTCCCTGACTACGCGAAGGGAGTCAGGGAGGCGGGTGACTATGTAGTAGAGAGTGATGTACATGGGGGGGGGGGTTCTTGGCGTAGAACTCAACAGGAAGCGCAGCGCGGTAGCGAGTGTCACTAGTGCGGAGGTGCGTAATAAGGTCAGCGAGTGTGGGAAAGGCAGCAAGGTCAGGGAAGAGGTACGGTAGCATGAGGCGGCTCAGTGCAGCAGTGGCAAGGGAAGAGTAGCGCGCAACGACAGCGTCGTACAAGGTCTGAGCACTCTTGTACTGGCTAAAGTGCGCACGCTCAGAGGTAGGCAGGTGCCGACGCACAGCAAGACGTGCAGCAGCATCGCGTGTGGCCCACTGTGAGCGAACAGTGGCGTCAGCATCAGCAGCAGGGGCAGGAGAGGCACCAGAGGTGAGGTCAAAGAGGGAGAGACCGTCTGCCCTATCGCACTGTAGGAAAAGCTGCAGGTTATCTACCCAGACATCAAAGTCAATGGCCCGACCCTCAGTGTCAAAAGCGAGGACACTAGGGGTAGCCATGACAGCAGTAGACTAGTAGTGCGAACAGTGGGGTAAGGGCAGTGCAGTGACAGAGGCGCTGCTCTTACCGGACAGGGCGGCTCGGGCGGCTCGGCGGCTCAGCAGCTCGGCAGGAACTGCAGCTCGGCGGCTCGGCAGGAACTGCAGCTCGGCGGCTCGGCTACTCTGCGGCTCGGGCGGCTCGGGCGGCTCAGGCGACTCGGGCGGCTCGGGCGGCTCGGCGGGACGGCGGCTCGGGCGGCTCGGGCGACTCGGGCCACTCGGCGGCTCGGCGGGACGGCGGCTCGGGCGGCTCGGGGCGGCTCGGGTGGTAGCTCGGCGGAGCCGCGTGAAGGCGGGGTCGGGGCCGGGAAGGGCGTGCGACGGGGCCAGCAGGGGCTGGGCCGGGGCCGGGAAGGGGCGGCACCGGGGCCGAGAAAGGGCGGCGCCTGAGCCGGGAAGGGCAGCGACGGGGCCCCAGGTAGGCGGCGGGGCCGCAGGTAGGCGACGAGGCCGCAGGTAGGCGGCGGGGCCGCAGGTAGGCGGCGGGGCCGCAGGTAGGCGACGGGGCCGCAGGTAGGCGACAGGGCGGCAGGTAGGCGGCGGGGCTGCAGGTAGGCGACGGGGCCGCAGGTAGGCGGCGGGGCCGCAGGTAGGCGGCGGGGCCGCAGGTAGACGAAGGGGCCGCAGGTAGGCGTCGGGGCCGCAGGTAGGCGTCGGGGCCGCAGGTAGGCGACGGGGCCAGCAAGGGCGGGGCCGGGTCGGGAAGGGCGGCGCGAGGGCCGCGGGGTAGGCGACAGGGCCAAAAGGGCGGCGAATCGGGGCCGGGAAGGGCGGCTCGAGGGCCGCGGGGTAGGCGACGGGGCCGCTAGGGCGACGGATCGGGGCCGTCAAGGGCGGGGCGACACAGTGAGAAAGGGGGGAGCGCGACTCGGGCAAGGGCTGAGCGCGCTCCGGGCAGGAAAAAAAAATCGAATCGGTGGGCCCTAGGAACAGTTCCCACGAGGGAACGTGCTCGATACCATGAGAAAACTGAAACGAGAATGAATGCACTATGAAAGAGTTGGGTACAAGTACTAACCCTAATTGGGTTGTACCCTATATGGGCTACCCCACTACAGCCTACACATAAGCATAAGCTATAATGTTCTGACAAAAAGGTGGAGCTGAAACTATGAAATCTCTCAAAATATGTGGATCGGAAAGGTTAGAACCTAGTGTTGTTGAGTAGAAGGCCTAATCTAGTGGACTGGCAAGAAAGTGATACTATCTGGATCTTTACAGATATAAGTTATGCGCTGGTCTATTTGGTCGGTATGCGCGCCTGTAGTGCAGGTACCATGTACGATGGAATGCATCTATCTGCCAAATTACATAGATCCAAAAGGTTAAAACCTGGTAGGGGGGTGGGGAATGATAAAAGTTAAAGGAATTGGGAAATTATATGGTAATCACTTTATGCCTACAGAGAAAATAATGCGTTGGTCGGTTCGGTCAATATGCACGCTTGTGTGCAGGTACAAGGCGGAGCTGAAACTCTGAAATCTCTCAAAGTATGTGGATCGGAAAGGTTAGAACCTAGTGTTGTTGAAGTTGAAGGCCTTAGTTAATGGACAAGCAAGAAGATGGTACTAACTGCATCTCTACAGACATAAGAAATGCGTTGGTCTGTTTGGTCGGTATGCGCGCCTGTAGTGCAGGTACCATGTATGACTGGAATGCCTATATATGCCAAATTACATATATCCAAAAGGTTAAAACCTGGTATGGGGGTGTGGAATATTATCAGTTAAATGAGTTGGGAAAATATATGGTAATCACTGTATGCCTACAGAGAAAATAATGCGCTGGTCGGTTCGGTCAGTATGCACGCTTGTGTGCAGGTACAAGGCGGAGCTAAAACTCTGAAATATCTCAAAATATGTGGATTGGAAAAGTTAGAACATATTGTTGAAGTAGAAGGCCTAATCTAATGGACTTGCAAGAAAATGGTACTAACTGCATCTCTACAAACATAAGTAATGCGTTGGTCCATTTAGTCAGTATGCGCGCCTGTAGTGCAGGTACCATGTACGACTTGAATGCCTATATCTGCCAAATTACATATATCCAAAAGGTTATAACCTGGTCGGGGGGTGGGGAATATTATAACTTAAAGGAATTGGGAAAACATATGGTAATTACTGTATGCCTTCAGAGAAAATAATGCGTTGGTCAGTTCGGTCAGTACGCACGCTTGTGTGTAGGTACAAGGCGGAGATGAAACTCTGAAATATCTCAAAGTATGTGGATCGGAAAGGTTAGAACCTAGTGTTGTTAAAGTAGAAGGCCTAATCTAGTGGACTGACAAGAAAACGGTACAAACCGCATCTGTACAAACAAGCGTTGGTCAGTTTGGTCAATATGCGCGCCTGTAGTGCAGGTACCATGTACGACTGAAATGCCTATATCTGCCAAATTACATAGATACATAAGGTTAAAACCTGGTAGGGGGGTGGGGAATGGTATAGGTTAAAGGAATTGGGAAAACATATGGTAATCATTGTATGCCTATAGAGAAAATAATGCGTTTGTCGGTTCGGTGAGTATGCACGCTTGTGTGCAGGTACAAGGCGGAGCTAATACTCTGAAATATCTCAAAATATGTGGATCGGAAAAGTTAGAACCTATTGTTGTTGAAGTAGAAGGCCTAATCTAATGGACTGGCAAAAAAATGGTATTAACTGCATCTCTACAAACATAAGTAATGCGTTGGTCCATTTGGTCAGTATGCGCGCCTGTAGTGCAGGTACTATGTACGACTGGAATGTCTATATCTGCCAAATTACATATATCCAAAAGGTTAAAACCTGGTCGGGGGGTGGGGAATATTATAACTTAAAGGAATTGGGAAAACATATGGTAATTACTGTATGCCTACAGAGAAAATAATGCGTTGGTCAGTTCGGTCAGTACGCACGCTTGTGTGTAGGTACAAGGCGGAGATGAAACTCTGAAATATCTCAAAGTATGTGGATCGGAAAGGTTAGAACCTAGTGTTGTTAAAGTAGAAGGCCTAATCTAGTGGACTGAGAAGAAAACGGTACAAACCGTATCTGTACAAACATGCGTTGGTCAGTTTGGTCAATATGCGCGCCTGTAGTGCTGTCAGAATGTTATAATTGTCTAGCCTGCAGTGGGGTACTTTATAGCGAGTACAACCCAATTAGGGTTTCCTATATGTATGCCAACTGTTGCTAGTGCAACCCCTCTCTTCTTCATTCCTCATTTCTTCACATGCTATCAGAGCATCTACGCTCCTGGCCTGTGGGCCCACCCAACTGCTTCTGCTGCTACTCTGTGTGTTGCACCCCCCATGGCGTGCGACGGATTTTTCCTTCCCCTCGGCCGCCCTCTTGTCGAGCCCTCCTAGAGGCCCCTCTCACGGCCCCTCGCGCGACCCTTAGCGGCCCCGTCGCCACCCCTAGCGGCCCCGTCGCCGCCCTTCTCGGCCCCTCGAGGCCCCTTAGCGGCCCCGTCGCCGCCCCTAGCGGCCCCGTCGCCGACCTTTCAGGCCCCTCGCAGCCCCTTTGCGGCCCTGTCGCCGCCCCTAGCGGCCCGTCGCCGCCCTTGCAGGCCCCTCGTGGCCCCTTAGCGGCCCCGTCGCCGCCCCTATCGGCCCCGTCGCCGCCTCCAGCGGCCCCGTCGCCGCCCCTAGCGGCCCCGTCGCCGCCCCTATCGGCCCCGTCGCCGCCTCCAGCGGCCCCGTCACCGCCCCTTGCGGCCCCGTCGCCGCCCCCCTTTCTACCCTGCCCCGGCCCCGCCCCGGCCATGCTCCGTCGCCTATCGCGGCGCACCGGGGGCCCGTGCACCGCCCCCTCCCTCTTTTCCCATCACCTGTCGAGGCGAC
This sequence comes from Closterium sp. NIES-65, assembly GCA_948144175.1. Lineage (NCBI taxonomy): Eukaryota > Viridiplantae > Streptophyta > Zygnematophyceae > Desmidiales > Closteriaceae > Closterium > Closterium sp. NIES-65. The sequence continues at coordinate 1,113,872 of CANXME010000398.1, forward strand.
CTGAGGGGGCCGCGCGCGGTCCCCTAGGGTTATGGGGGGGCGATATGGGGGGGGAGGCGAGCGTCGCCCCTTCTACCGCCTGTTTTGGCGCCCTGGGAGGCTGCGCGTCGCCCCCCCCCCCCCCCCCGTAACCGCCCTACCCGCCGTCCCACCCTGCCCTGTGTTAGGGTCTGGGGGTGGCGAGTAGGGGGTGGCGGGTGTGAGGTCTCTCCTGCTCCTCCTCCTCCTCCTCTGTCTCCCACTGCTGCAGCTGCCGCTGAGGGGGGTGGGTGTGTGGGAGTCGACGGAGTGGTGAAAGGGGGTGGGGTGTGAGTGAACCTAGGGTGCAGCAAGGGGTGTGTGAAAGGGGGGTGCTGTGGGAGTGGAACTAGGGTTTGAGCAGGGGGTGTGTGTCGAGGGGTGTGGGGCAGCTGGAGGAGGTTGTGTGAAGGTAGCTGTCGTATCGCCTGCAGCGCCTGTAGTCCGCCGCCCTTGCTTCGGTAGCCAGTGAGCCTGTTGCACCAGTCGCTAGTGGGTACGTTGCTCCTGCCGCTCGTGTATAGCCGCGGAGCCAGTTACTCCAGTAGTCCGTCGCCCTTGCTTCGGTAGCCACTAAGTCAGCCGCTCCTGAAAAGGTGCGCGCGAGCGGGCGACATTTCGGGGGGAGACGTTTGCGGAGGGGGCGGGTCTCCGGAAAAGGTGCGCGCGAGCGGACGTCATTTCGAGGGGAGACGTTTGGCGGGGGCGCGGGTCACCGGAAAAGGTACGCGCGAGCGGGCGACATTTCAAGGGGAGACGTTTGCGGAGGGGGCGGGTCCCCGGACAAGTTGCGCGCGAGCGGGCGACGTTTAGGGGGGAGATGTTTGCGGGGGGCGCGGGGGTCCGGAAAAAGTGCGCGCGAGCGGGCGACGTTTCGGGGGGAGGCGTTTGCGGGGGGCACGAGTCCCCGGAAAAGGTGCGCGCGAGCGGGCGACGTTCGGAGGGAGACGTTTGCGGGGGGCGCGGGGGCCCGGAGAAGGTGTGTGCGAGCAGGCGACGTTTCGGAGGGAGACGTTTGCGGGAGGGGGGGGGGGGTGTCCCAGGAGAAGGTGCGCGCGAGCGGACGACGTTTCGGGGGGGACGTTTGCGGGGCTCGCGTGGGTCCGGAGAAGGTGTGCGCGAGCGGGCGAAGTTTCGGGGGAAGACGTTTGCGGGGGGCGGGGATCCCTGAAAAAAGTGCGCGCGAGCGAGCAACATTTTAGAGGGAGACGTTCGCGGGGGGCGGGGGTCCCCGGAGAAGGTGCGCGCGAACGGGCGACGGTTCAAGGGGAGACGTTTGCGGGGAGCGCGGGAGTCCAGAGTAGGTACGCGCGAGTGGGCAACGTTTCGGGGGGAGACGTTTGCCAGGGGCGCGGGTCCCCGAAGAAGGTGCGCGCCAGGAGGCGACATTTCGGGGGGAGACGTTTGCGAGGGGGGCGGGTCCCCAGAGAAGGTGCGTGCGAACGGGTGACGTTTCGGGGGGAGACGTTTGCGGGGGGCGCGGGTCTTCGGAAAAGGTGCGCACGAGCGGGCGACGTTTCGGGGGGAGACGTTTGCAGGGGGCGCGGGGGTCCAGAGAAGGTGCGCGCAAACGGGCGACGTTTCGGGGGGAGACGTTTGCGGGGAGCGCGGGTCCCCAGAAAAGGTGCGCGCGAGCGGACGACGTTTCGGGGGAAGATGTTGGGGGGGGGCGCGGGTCCCTCGAGAAGGTGCGCGCGAGTGGGCGACGCTTTTGGGGGGAGACGTTTGCGGGGGGGGGGCGGGTCCCCGGCAAAAGATGCCCGCGAGCGGGCGACGTTTCAGGGGGAGACGTTTGCACGGGGCGTGCGGGCCCGGAGAAGGCGCGCGCGAGCGGGCGACGTTTTGGAAGGAGACGTTTGCGGGGGGCGCGGGTCTTCAGAGAAGGTGCGCGCGAGCGGGCGACGTTTCGGGGGGAGACGTTTGCAGGGGGCGCAAGGGTCCAGAGAAGGTGCGCGCGAGCGGGCGACGTTTCAGGGGGAGACGTTTGCAGGGGGCGCGGGTCCCCGGAGAAGGTGCGCGCGAGCGGGCGACGTCTCGGGGGGAGACATTTGCAGGGGGCGTGGGGGTCCAGAGAAGGTGTGCGCGAGCGGGCGACGTTTCGGGGGGAGACGTTTGCGCGGAGCGCCGGTCCCCGGAGAAGGTGCGCGCGAGCGGACGACGTTTCGGGGGGAGACGTTTGCGGGGGCCGCGGGACCCCGGAGAAGGTGCGCGTAAGTGGGCAACGCTTCGGGGGGAGTCGTTTGCGGGGGGGGCGGGTCCCCGGCAAAAGATGCGCGCGAGCGGGTGACGTTTCGGGGCGAGACGTTTGCGGGGCTCGCGCGGGTCTGGCGAAGGTGCGCGCGAGCGGGCGACTTTTCGGGGGGAGACGTCTGCGGGGGGCGCGGGGTCCTGAAAAAGTGCGCGCGAGCGGGCGACGTTTCGGGGGGAGACGTTTGCGGGGGGGGGCAGGTCCCCGGAGAAGGTGCGCACGAGCGAGCGACGTTTTGGGGGGAGACGTTTGCGGGCCTCGCGCGGGTCCGGAAATGGTGCGCGCGAGCGGGCGATGTTTCGGGGGGAGACCTTTGCGGGGGGCGCGGGTCCCCGGAAAAGGTGCGCGCGAGCGGACGACGTTTCAGGGGGAGACGTTTGCAAGGGCTGCGGGACCCTGGTCAAGGTGCGCGCGAGTGGGCGACGCTTCGGGGAGAGTCGTTTGCGGGGGGGGGCGGGTCCCGGGCAAAAAATGCGCGCGAGCGGGCGACGTTTCTGGGGGAGACGTTTGCGGGGCTCGCGCATGTCCGCAGAAGGTGCGCGCGAGCGGGTGACGTTTCGTGGGGAGACGTTTGCGGGGCTCGCACGGGTCCGGAGAAGGTGCGCGCGAGCGGGCGACGTTTCGGGGGGAGACGTTTGCGTGGGGCGCGGGTCCCCGCCGAAGGTGCGCGCGAGCGGGCGAGGTCTCGGGGGGAGACGTTTGAAGGGGGCGCGGGGGTCCAGAGAAGGTGCGCGCGAGCGGGCAACGTTTCGGGGGGGAGACGTTCGCGGGGAACGCCAGTCCCCGGAGAAGGTGCGCGCGAGCGGACGACCTTTCAGAGGGAGACGTTTGCGGGGGGCGCGGGTCCCCGAAGAAGGTGCGCGCGAGCGGGCGACGTTTCAAGGGGAGACGTTTGCGGGGGGCGCGGGTCCCCGGAGAAGGTGCGCGCGAGCGGGCGACGTTTCGGGGGGAGACGTTTGCGGTGGGGCGCGGGGGTCTAGAAAAGGTGCGCAAGAGCGGGCGACGTTTCGGGGGGAGACTATTGCGGGGGGGCGCGGGTCCCCGGAAAAGGTGTGCTCGAACGGACGACATTTTGGGGGGAGACGTTTGCGCGGGGGCGCGGGTCCCCGGAGAAGGTGCGCGCGAACGGGCGACGTTTTGGGGGGAGACGTTTGCGGGCGGCGCGGGTCCCCGGAGAAGGTGCGCGCGAGCGGGCGATGTTTCAGGGGGAGACGTTTGCAGGGGGGGCGGGTCCCCGGAGAAAGTGCGCGCGAGCGGGCGGCGTTTCGGGGGGAGACATTTGCGGGGGGGTCGGGTCCCCGGAACAGGTGCGCGCGATTGGATGACATATCGTGGGGAGACATTAGCGGAGGGCGCGGGTCCCCGGAGAAAGTGCGCGCGAGCGGGCGATGTTTCGGGGGGAGACGTTTGCGGGGGGGGCGGGTCCCTGGAAAAGGTGCGCGCGAGCGGGCGGCGTTTCGGGGGGAGACGTTTGCGGGGGGGTCGGGTCCCCGGAAAAGGTGCGCGCGAGTGGACGACATATCGTGGGGAGGCATTAGCGGAGGGCGCGGGTCCCCGGAGAAGGTGCGCGCGACCAGGCGACGTTTTAGGGGGAGACGTTTGCGGGGGGGGGCGGGTCCGCGGAGAAAGTGCGCGCGACCGGGTGACGTTTCGGGGGGGAGACTTTTGCGGGGCTGGCGCTGGTCTAGAGAAGATGCGCGCGAGCGGGCGACGTTTCGGGGGGAGACGTTTGCGGGAGGCGCGGGTCCCCGGAGAAAGTGCGCGCGAGCGGACCACGTTTCGGTGGGAGACGTTTGCGGAGCTCGCGCGGGTCTGGAGAAGGTGCTCGCGAGCGGGCGACGTTTCGGGGGGAGACTTTTGCGGGGGGCGCGGGTCCCTGGAAAATGTGCGCGCGAGCAGGCGACGTTTTGGGGGGAGACGTTTGCGGGGGGCGCGGGGGTCCAGAGAAGGTACGCGCGAGCGGGCGACGTTAAGGGGGGGGACGTTTGCGGGGGCCGCGGGTCCCCAGAAAAAGTGCGCGCGAGCAGGCGACGTTTCGGGGGGAGATGTTTGCGGGGCTCGCGCCGGTCTGGACAAGGGGCGTGCGAGCGGGCGACGTTTCGGGGGGAGACGTTTGCGGGGAGGTCGGGTCCCTGGAAAAGGTGCGCGCGAGCGGGCGATGTTTTGGGGGGAGACGTTTGCAGGGGGTGCGGGTTCCCGAAGAAGGTGCGCGCGAGCGGGCGGCGTTTTGGGGGGAGACGTTTGCAAGGGGGTCGGGTCACCGGATAAGGTGCGCGCGAGTGGACGACGTATCGGGGGGAGACGTTAGCCGGGGGCGCGGGTCCCCGGAGAAAGTGCTCGCAAGCAGGCGAAGTTTTAGGGGTAGACGTTTGCGGGGGGGGGCGGGTCCCCGGAGAAGGTGCGCGCGAGCGGGCGACGTTTCGGGGGGAGACGTTTGCAGGGCTCGCGCGGGTCTGGAGAAGGTGCGCGCAAGCGGGCAACGTTTCGGGGGGAGACGTTTGCGGGGCTCGCGCGGGTCTGGAAAAGGTGCGCGCGAGCGGGCGACGTTTCGGGGAGAGACGTTTACGGGGGGGCGCGGGTCCCCGAAGAAGGTGCGTGCGAGCGGGCGACGTTTCGGGGGGAGACGTTTGTGGGGGGCGCGGGGGTCCAGAGAAGGTGCTCGCGAGCGGCGACGTTTCGGGTGGAGACGTTTGCGGGGGGCGCGGGTCCCCGGAGAAGGTGCGCGCGAGCGGGCGACATTTCGGGGGAAGACGTTTGCGGGGGGGGCGGGTCCCCGGAAAACGTGCGCGCGAGCGGGCGACGTTTCGAAGGGAGACATTTGCGGGGCTCGCGCGGGTCCGGAGAAGGAACGCGCAAGCGGGCGACATTTCGGGGGGAGACGTTTGCGGGGGGCGCGTGTCCCCGGAAAAGGGATGCGCGAGCAGGCGACGTTTCGTGGGGATACGTTTGCGGGGAGGGCGGGTCCGCAGAGAAGGTGCGCGCGAGCGGGCGGCGTTTCAGGGGGAGACGTTTGCGGGGCTCGCTCGGGTCTGGATAAGGTGTGCGCGAGCGGGTGACGTTTCAAGGGGAGACGTTTCCGGGGGGCGCGGGTCCCCGGAGAAAGTGCGCGCGAGCGGGCGACGTTTCGGGGGGAGACGTTTGCGGGGCTCGCGCGGGTCCAAAAAAGGTGCGCGCGAGCGGGTGACATTTCGGGACGAGACGTTTGCGGGGGGGCGCGGGTCCCCGAAGTAGGTGCGTGCGAGCGGGCGACGTTTCGGGGGGAGACGTTTGCGGGGGGCGCGAGACCCCGGAGCAGGTGCGCGCGAGCGGGTGACGTTTCGGGGGGAGACGTTTGCGCGTGGGGGCGGGTCCTCGGAGAAGGTGCGCGCCAGCGGGCGACGTATCGAGCGTAGATATTTGGAGGGCCTTGCGTGGGTCAGGAAAGGGTGCGCGCGAGCGGGCGACGTTTCGGGGGGAGACGTTTGCGTGGGGCGCGGGTCCCTGGAAAAGGTGCGCGCGAGCGGGCTACGTTTCGGTGGGAGACGTTTGCGGGGGGTGCGGGAGTCCAGAGAAGGTGCGCGAGAGCTGGCAACATTTCGGGGGGAGAAGTTTGTGGGGGGCGCGGGTCCCCGCAGAAGCTGCGCACGAGCGGACGACGTATCGGGGGGAGACGTTAGCAGGGGGCGCGGGTCCCCGGAGAAACGTCTCCCCTCGAAATGTCGCCCGCTCGCGCGCACCTTCTCCGGGAACCCGCCCCCCCTGCGAACGTCTCCCCCCGAAACATCGCCCGCTCGCGCGCACCTGCTCCGGGGTCTCGCGCCCCCCGAAAACGTCTCCCCCCGAAACATCGTCCGCTCGCGCGCACCTTTTCTGGACCCCGCGCCCCCTGCGAACGTCTCCCCCCGAAACATCGCCCGCTCGCACGCACCTTCTCCAGGGACTCGCGCCCCCCGCAAACGTCTCCCCCCAAAACGTCACCCGCTAGCGCGCACCTTTTTTAGACCCGTGCAAGCCCCGCAAACGTCTCCCCCCGAAACGTCTCCCCAAGAAACGTCGCGCGCTCGCGCGCACCATCTCCCGGGACCCGGCCCCCCCGCAAACGTCTCCCCTTGAAACGCCGCCCGCTTGCGCGCACCTACTCCGGACCCGCGCGAGCCCCGCAAACGTCCCCCCCCGAAACGTTGCCCGCTCGCGCGCACCTTTTCTGGACCCCTGCGCCCCCACAAACGTCTCCCCCCGAAACGTCGCCCGCTTGCGCGCACCTTTTTTGGACCCCCGCGCCCCCCGCAAACGTCTCCTCCCGAAACGTCGCCCGCTCGCGCGTACCTTCTCTGGGGACCCGCCCCCTTCGCAAACGTCTCCCCCCCGAAACGTCGCCCGCTCGCGCGCACCTTTTCCGGGGACCCGCGCCCCCCCGCAAATGTCTCCCCCCGAAACGTCGCATGCTCGCGCGCACCTTCTCCGGGGACCCGCCCCCCCCGCAAACGTCGCCCGCTCGCGCGCACCTTTTCTAGACCCCCGCGCCCCGCGCAAACGTCTCCCCCCGAAACGTCGCCCGCTCGCCCGGACCTTCTCCGGGGACCCAGCCCCCCCCTGCAAACGTCCCCCCCCCCCCCCGAAACGTCGCCTTCTCGCGCGCACTTTTACCGGGGACCCGCGCCCCCCGCAAACGTCTCCCCCCGAAACGTCGCCCACTTGCGCGCACCTTCTCTAGACCTGCGCTCCCCGCAAACGTCTCTCTCCGAAACGTCGCCCGCTCGCGAGCACCTTCTCCGGACCCGCGCGAGCCCCGCAAACGTCTCCCCCCAAAACGTCGCCCGCTCGCGCGCATCTTCTCCGGGGACCCGCCCCCCCCCCCCGCAAACGTTTACTCCCGAAATTCGCCCGCTCGCGCGCACCTTCTTTGGGGACCCGCGCCCCCCGCAAACGTCTCCCCCCGAAACATCGTCGCTCGCGCGCACCTTTTTCGAGGACCTGCGCCCCCCGCAAACGTCTCCCCCCGAAACGTCGTCCGCTCGTGCGCACCTTCTCCGGGAACCTGCGCTCCCCGCAAACGTCTCCCCCCGAAACGTCGCCCGCTCTCGCGCACCTTCTCTGGACTCCCCCGCCCCCCACAAACGTCTTCCCCCGAAACGTCACCCGCTCGCGCGCTCTTTTTTTGGACCCCCGCGCCCCCCGCAAACGTCTCCCCCCGAAACGCCGCCCGCTCGCGAGCACCTTCTCCAGACCCGCACGAGGCCCTACAAACGTCTCCCCCTGAAATGTCGCCCGCTCGCGCGCACCTTATCCGGGTACACGCCCCCCCCTGCAAACGTCTCCCCCCGAAACGTCGTCCGCTCGCGCGCACTTGCTTCGGGGTCTCGCGCCCCCCGCAAACGTCTCCCCCCGAAACGTCGTCCGCTCGCGCGCACCTCTTCTGGACCCCCGCGCCCCCTGCAAACGTCTCCCCCTGAAACATCGCCCGCTCGCACGCACCTTCTCCGGGGACCCGCGCCCCCCGCAAATGTCTCCCCCCGAAACGTCGCCCGCTCGCGCGCACCTTCTTAGACCTTTGCGAGCCCCGCAAACGTCTCCCCCCAAAACGTCGCCCGCTCGCGCGCCCCTTTTCCAGAGACCCGCGCCCCCAGCAAACGTCTCCCCTTGAAACGTCACCTGCTCGCGCGCACCTTATCTGGACCTGCGCGAGCCCCGCAAACGTCTCCCCCTGAAACGTCGCCCGCTCGCGCGCACCTTTTCCGGGGACCCGCCCCCCCGGCAAACGTCCCCCCCCGAAACGTCGCCTTCTCGCGCACACCTTTTCCGGGGACCCGCGCCCCCCCGCAAACTGTCAGAATCCCAACCTGTAGACAATTGGGATAAAATGGCTTGTTTCAGTAGCGGGTCAGTGTGCCTATAATCCCCCAGGCGAACGCGCCTGTAACCCTCTCCAGGATCAATCAGGCATCCACTGTGCAGATCTACTGACACCCCTCCACACTGGAAGGCCCAGGACTAACCACAGCGGCACCGGCCTACATGTGCATACACCACGATTCGAACCTGAGACCGCTCTGATACCATGTCGGATTCCCAACCACTAGACCATTGGGATAAAAGGGCTTGTTTCAGTAGCCGGTCAGTGCGCCCATAACCCCCCAAGCGAACGCGCCTGTAACCCTCTCCAAGATCAATCGGGCATCCACAGTGCAGATCTACTGACACAAAACTCGCCCGCTTGCGCGCACCTTCTCCAGACCCGCGCGAGCCCCGCAAACGTCTCCCCCCGAAACGTCGCCCGCTCGCGCGCGCCTTTCCCGGGGACCCGCGCCCCCCGCGAACGTCTCCCCCCGAAACGTCGCCCGCTCGCGCACATCTTCTCCATGGACTCGCGCCCCCCGCAAACGTCTCCCCCCGAAACGTCGCCCGCTCTCGAGCACCTTCTCCGAACCCGCGCGAGCCCCGCAAACGTCTCCCCCCGAAAGGTCGCCCGCTCGCTCGCACCTTCTCCGGGGACCCGCCCCCCTTGCAAACGTTTACCCCCGAAAGTCGCCCGCTCGCGCGCACCTTTGCCGTGGACCCGCGCCCCCCGCAAAAGTCTCACCCTGAAACGTCGTCCGCTCGCGCACACCTTCTTCGGGGACCTGCGCCCCCCGCAAACGTCTCCCCCCGGAACGTCGCCCGCTCGCGCGCACCTTTTCCGGGGACCTGCGCCCCCCGCAAACGTCTCCCCCCAAAACGTCGCCCGCTCGCGCGCACCTGCTCCGGGGTCTCGCGCCCCCCAGAAACTTCTCCCCCCGAAACGTCGTCCACTCGCGCGCACCTTCTCTGGACCCCCGCGCCCCCTGCAAATGTCTACCCCCGAAACATCGCCTGCTCGCACGCACCTTCTCCGGGGACCCGCGCCCCCCGCAAACGTCTGCCCCCGAAACGTCGCCCGCTCGCGCGCACCTTCTTCATACCCGTGCGAGCCCCGCAAACGTCTCCCCCCGAAACGTCTCCCCCCGAAACTTCGCCCGCTCACTCGCACCTTCTCCGGTGACCCGCGCCCCCCGCAAACATCTCCCCTTAAAACGTCACCCTCTCGCACGCACCTTATCCGGACCTGCGCGAGCCCCGCAAACGTCTCCCCCTGAAACGTCGCCCGCTCGCACGCACCTTCTCCAGGGACCCGCCCCCCCTGCAAACGTCCCCCCCCCCGAAACGTCGCCTTCTCGCGCGCACCTTTTCCGGGGACCCTCACCCCCCGCAAACGTCTCCCCCCAAAACGTCGCCCGCTTGCGCGCACCTTCTCCATACGCGCGCGAGCGTTGCAAACGTCTCCCCTCGAAACGTCGCCCGCTCGCGCGCACTTTTTCCAGGGACCCGCCCCCCTCCCGCAAACGCTACCCCCGAAAGTCGCCTGCTCGCGCGCACCTTCTCCGGGGACCCGCGCCCCCCGCAAACGTCTGCCCCTGAAACGTGGCCCGCTCGCGCGCACCTTCTCCGGGGACCCGCGCCCCCCGAAAACGTCTCCCCCCGAAACGTCTCCCGCTCGCGCACACCTTTTCCAGAACAGCGCGAGCCCCTCAAACGCCTCCCCCCGAAACGTGGCCCGGTCGCGCGCACTTTCTCCGCGGACCCGCCCCCCGCGCAAACGTCTCCCCCTAAAACGTCGCCTGCTCGCGCGCACTTTTTCCGGGGACCCGCTCCCCCCGCTAACGTCTCCCCCCGAAACGCCACCCACTCGCGCCCACCTTCTCCGGGGACCCGCGCCCCCCGCAAACGTCTCCCCCCGAAACGTCGTCCGCTCGCGCGCACCTTCCCCGGGGACCCGCGCCCCCTCGCAAACGTCTCCCCCCGAAACATCGCCCGCTCTCGCGCACCTTCTCTGGACCCCCGCGCCCTCCGCAAACGTCTCCCCCCGAAGCGTCGCTCACTCGCGCGCACTTTCTCCAGGGACCCGCGCCCCGCGCAAACGTCTCCCCTTGAAACGTCACCCGCTCGCGCGCACCCTATCCGGACCCGCGCGAGCCCCACAAACGTCTCCCCCTGAAACGCCGCCCGCTCGCGCGCACCTACTCTGCGGACCCACGCTCCCCGGAAACATCTCCCCCCGAAACGTCGCCTGCTCGCGCATCCCTTTTGCGGGGACACGCGCCCCCCGCAAACGTCTCCCCCCGAAACGTCGCCCGCTTGCGCGCACCTTCTCCAGACCCGCGCGAGCCCCGCAAACGTCTCCCCCCGAAACGTCGCCCGCTCGCGCGCACCTTTTCCGGGGACCCGCCCCCCAGCAAACGTTTCCCCCCGAAACGTCGCCCGCTCGCGCGCACCTTCTTCGGGGACCCGCGCCCCCCGCAAACGTCCCCCCCCCGAAACGTCGCCCGCTCACGCGCACCTTGTCTGGACCCCCGCGCCCCCCGCAAACGTCTCCCCCTGAAACGTCGCCCGGTCGCGAGCACCTTTTCAAGACCCGCGCGAGCCCCGCAAACGTCTCCCCCCGAAACGCCGTCCGCTCGCGCGCACTTTTTCTGGGGACCCGCGCCCCCCGCAAACGTCTCCCCTCGAAACGTCGCCGCTCGCGAGCACCTTCTCTGGACCCCCGCGCCCCCTGCAAACGTCTCCCCCCGAAACGTCGCCCGCTCGCACGCACCTTCTCCGGGAACCCGCCCCCCCCCTGCGAACGTCTCCCCCCGAAACGTCGCCCGCTCGCGCGCACCTGCTCCGGGGTCTCTCGCCCCCCGCAAATGTCTCCCCCCAAAACGTCGTCCGCTCGCGCGCACCTTTTCTAAACCCCGCGCCCCCTGCGAACGTCTCCTCACGAAACATCGCCCGCTCGCACGCACCTTCTCCGAGGACCCGCGCCCCCCGCAAACGTCTCCCCTCGAAACGTCACCCGCTCGCGCGCACCTTCTTCAGACCCGTGCAAGCCCCACAAACGTCTCCCCCTGAAACGTCGCGCGCTCGCGCGCACCTTCTCCGGGGACCCGGCCCCCCTGCAAACGTCTCCCCTTGAAACGCCGCCCGCTTGAGCGCACCTTCTCCGGACCCGCGCGAGCCCCGCAAACGTCTCCCCCCGAAACGTTGCCCGCTCGCGCGCACCTTCTCCAGGGACCCGCGCCCCCCGCAAACGTCCCCCCCCCGAAACATCGCCCGCTTGCGCGCACCTTTTTTGTACCTCTGCGCCCCCCGCCAACGTCTCCCTCCGAAACGTCGCCCGCTCGCGCGCACCTTTTTTGGACCCCCGCGCCCCCCGCAAACGTCTCCTCCCGAAGCGTCGCCCGCTCGCGCGTACCTTTTCTGGGGACCCGCCCCCTCCGCAAACGTCTCCCCCCCGAAACTTCGCCCGCTCGCGCGCACCTTCTCCGGGGACCCGCACCCCCCCGCAAACGTCTCCCCCCGAAACATCGCCCGCTCGCGCGCACCTTTCTAGACCCCCGCGCCCCGAGCAAACGTCTCCCCCCGAAACGTCGCCCGCTCGCTCGCACCTTCTCCGGGGACCCGCCCCCCCCCCGCAAAAGTCCCCCTCTGAAACGTCGCCTTCTCCCGCGCACTTTTTCTGGGGACCCGCGCCCCCCGCAAACGTCTCCCCCCGAAACGTCGCCCACTTGCGCGCACCTTCTCCAGACCCGCGCGAGCCCCGCAAACGTCTCCCCCCGAAATGTCGCCCGCTCGCGCGCATCTTCTCCGGGGACCCGCCCCCCCCCCGCAAACGTTTACCCCCGAAAGTCGCCCGCTCGCGCGCACCTTCTCTGGGGACCCGCGCCCCCCGCAAACGTCTTCCTCCGAAACATCGTCGCTCGCGCGCACCTTCTTCGAGGTCCTGCGCCCCCCGCAAACGTCTCCCCCCGAAACGTCGCCCGCTCGTGCGCACCTTCTCCGGGAGCTTGCGCTCCCCGCAAATGTCTCCCCCCGAAACGTCGCCCGCTCTCGCGCACCTTCTCTGGACTCCCGCGCCCCCCACAAAGGTCTCCCCCCGAAACGTCGCCCGCTCGCGCGCAACTTGTCTGGACCCCCGCGCCCCGGGAAAACGTCTCCCCCGAAACGTCGCCCGCTCGCGCGCACCTTTTCCAGGGACCCGCGCCCCCCGCAAACGTCTCCCCCCGAAACGCCGACCGCTCGCGAGCACCTTCTCCAGACCCGCACGAGGCCCTGCAAACGTCTCCCCCCGAAATGTCGCCCGCTCCCGCGCACCTTTTCCAGGAACACGCCCCCCCCCTGCAAACGTCTCCCCCCGAAACGTCGCCCGCTCGCGCGCACTTGCTCCGGGGTCTCGCGCCCCCCGCAAACGTCTCTCCCCGAAACGTCGTCCGCTCGCGCACACCTTGTCTGGACCCCCGCGCCCCCTGCAAACGTCTCCCCCCGAAACATCGCCCGCTCGCACGCACCTTCTCCGGGGACCCGCGCCCCCCGTAAACGTCTCCCCCCGAAACGTCGCCCGCTCGCGCGCACCTTCTTCAGACCTTTGCGAGCCCCGAAAACGTCTCCCCCCGAAACGTCTCCCCCCGAAACGTCGCCCGCTCGCGCGCACCTTCTCCGGGGACCTGCGCCCCCCGCAAACGTCTCCCCTTGAAACGTCACTTGCTCGCGCGCACCTTATCCGGACCTGCGCGAGCCCCGCAAACTTCTCCCCCTGAAACGTCGCCCACTCGCGCGCACCTTCTCTGGGGACCCGCCCCCCCAGCAAACGTCCCCCCCCGAAACGTCGCCTTCTCGCGCGCACCTTTTCCGGGGACCCGCGCCCCCCGCAAACTGTCAGAATCCCAACCACTAGACCATTGGGATAAAAGGGCTTGTTTCAGTAGCGGGTCAGTGTGCCCATAATCCCCCAGGCGAACGCGCCTGTAACCCTCTCCAGGATCAATCGGGCATCCACAATGCAGATCTACTGACACCCCCCCATACTGGGAGGCCCAGGACTAAGCACAGCGGCACCGGCCTACATGTGCATACACCACGATTCGAACCCGAGACCGCTCTGATACCATGTCTGAATCCCAACCACTAGACCATTGGGATAAAAGGGCTTGTTTCAGTAGCGGGTCAGTGCACCCATAACCCCCCAGGCGAACGCGCCTGTAACCCTCTCCAGGATCAATCGGGCATCCACAATGAAGATCTTCTGACACAAACGTCGCCTGCTTGCGCGCACCTTCTCCGGACCCGCGCGAGCCCCGCAAACGTCTCCCCCCAAAACGTCCCCCACTCGCGCGCGCCTTTTCCGGGGACCCGCACCCCCCGCAAACGTCTCCCTCCGAAACGTCGCCCGCTCGCGCACACCTTCTCCAAGGACCCGCGCCCCCCGCAAACGTCTCCCCCCAAAACGTCGCCCGCTCGCGAACACCTTCTCCAGACCCGCGCGAGCCCCGAAAACGTCTCCCCCCGAAACGTCGCCCGCTCGCGCGCACCTTCTCCGGGGACCCGCCCCCCTCGCAAACGTTTACCCCCGAAAGTCGCCCGCTCGCGCGCACTTTCTCCGTGGACCCGCGCCCCCCGCAAAAGTCTCACCCCGAAACGTCGTCCGCTCGCGCGCACCTTCTTCGGGGACCTGCGCCCCCCGCAAACGTCTCCCCCCGAAACGTCGCCCGCTCGCGCGCATCTTTTCCGGGGACCTGCGCCCCCCGCAAACGTCTCCCCCCGAAACGTCGCCCGCTCGCGCGCACCTACTCCGGGGTCTCGCGCCCCCCACAAACGTCTCCCCCCGAAACCTCGTCCGCTCGCGCGCACCTTCTCTGGACCCCCGCGCACCCTGCAAACGTCTCCCCGCGAAACATCGCCCGCTCGCACGCACCTTCTCCAGGGACCCGCGCCCCCCGCAAACGTCTGCCCACCGCCCCATTCTCCCGCTTTCCATCACCCCGCCCCATTCTCCCGCTTTCCATCACCCCGCCCCATTCTCCCGCTTTCCATCACCCCGCCCCATTCTCCCACTTTCCATCACCCCGCCCCATTCTCCCGCTTTCCATCACCCCGCCCCATTCTCCCGCTTTCCATCACCCCGCCCCATTCTCCCTCCTTCCATCACCCCGCCCCATTCTCCCACCTTCCATCACCCCTCTCCATTCTCCCGCATTCTATCACCCCACCCCATTCTCCCGCTTTCCATCACCCTGCCCCATATTCCCTCTTTCCATCACCCCGCCCCAATCTCTCGCTTTCCATCACCCCGCCCCATTCTCCCTCCTTCCATCACCCCGCCCTATTCTCCCTCCTTCCATCACCCCGCCCCATTCTCCCTTCTTTCATCACCCCGCCCCATTCTCCCTCCTTCCATCACCCTGCCCCATTCTCACGCTTTCCATCACCCCGCCCCGTTCTCCCCCTTTCCATCACCTCACCCCATTCTCTCGCTTTCCATCACCCCGCCCCATTCTCCCGCTTTCCATCACCCCGCCCCATTCTCCCTCTTTCCTTCACCCCGCCCCATTCTCCCTCTTTCCATCACCCCGCCCCATTCTCTTGCTTTCCATCACCCCACCCCATTCTCTCGCTTTCCATCACCCCGCCCCATTCTCCCTCCTTCCATAACCTCGCCCCATTCTCCCTCCTTCCATCACCCCGCCCCATTCTCCCGCCTTCCATCACCCCGCCCCATTCTCCCGCTTTCCATCACCGTACCCCATTCTCCCGCTTTCTGTTACCCTGCTCCATTCTCCCGCTTTCCATCACCCCGCCCCATTCTCCCTTTTTCCATCACCCCGCCCCATTCTCCCGCTTTCCATCACCCCACCCTTTTCTCCCGCTTTCCATCACCTTGCCCCATTCTCCCGCTTTCAATCACCCCGCCCCATTGTCCCTCCTTCCATCACCCCGGCCCATTCTCCCTCCTTCCATCACCCCGCCCTATTCTTCCGCTTTCCATCACCTCGCCCCATTCTCCCTCTTTCCATCACCTTGCCCCATTCTCCCGCTTTCCATCACCCCAACCCATTCTCCCGCTTTCTTTCACCCCGCCCCATTTTCCCGCTTTCCATCACCCCGCCCCATTCTCCCTCCTTCCATCACCCCACCCCATTCTCCCTCCTTCCATCACCCCGCCCCATTCTCCCGCTTTCCATCACCCCGCCCCATTCTCCCGCTTTCCATCACGCCCCCCCCATTCTCCCACTTTCCATCACCCCGCCCCATTCTCCCGCTTTCTATCACCCCGCCTCATTCTCCCGCTTTCCATCCCCCCGTCCCATTTTCCCGCTTTCCATCACCCCGCCCCATTCTCCCGCTTTCCAGCACCCCGCCCCATTCTCCCGCTTTCCATCACCCCGCCCCATTCTCCCGCATTCCCTC
Organism: Closterium sp. NIES-65; assembly: GCA_948144175.1. Lineage (NCBI taxonomy): Eukaryota > Viridiplantae > Streptophyta > Zygnematophyceae > Desmidiales > Closteriaceae > Closterium > Closterium sp. NIES-65. The sequence continues at coordinate 1,129,356 of CANXME010000398.1, forward strand.
ACCCCGCCCCATTCTCCCGCTTTCCATCACCCCGCCCCATTCTCCCGCTTTCCATCACCCCGCCCCATTCTCCCTCCTTCCATCACCCCGCCCCATTCTCCCGCTCTCCATCACCCCGCCCCATTCTCCCGCTTTCCATCACCCCGCTTGATTCTCCCGCTTTCCATTATCCCGCCCCATTCTCCCCCTTTCCATCACCCTGCCCCATTCTCCCGCTTTCCATCGCCCCACCCCATTCTCCAGCTTTCCATCACCCCGCCCCATTCTCCCGCTTTCCATCACCCCGCCCCATTCTCCCGCTTTCCATCACCCCGCCCCATTCTCCCGCTTTCCATCACCCCGCCCCATTCTCCCTCCTTCCATCAACCCGTGTTGTGCCAACACATTTCAGTGGCACGGTCATCGCACTCCAATTCCGCCTACAAGCCTGCTCAGCTTCTGGAATTTTGTGGGGCGGTTGTTCAACATGTGGTCTTTATACCCTCAAAGACAACATTTTATGTTTCAAGACTTATGGCATCCCGGAAGTGTGTGTTACTCCTTTTTTGGTAACACCCGAGTTCACCATTTCGGCTGGTGAATTGTCTCCAGAGCTCTGATTGGTCTGAAATTCGGTCTGGCAGTCCTTTGTTTTTATGTGCAGGTGGTCAACAAGTTTCAGAACGATCCAACGTCTGAGCATTGCGTGACAGCTGCCGTAATTCACTGTTCCGTAGTCATGGTGCACTGTTGGCAGCATTTCCCTTGCCACCCTTTCATTGTTGTCATGCCAATGGTGCAGGGACAGAGAATGAGACAAGAAGTACAGGTGGTCAAGTCGGACTCTACAACCCTCCATTTGAGAAGTATGGTCTTCCTGGAAGCAGCTTGCAATAGGGTGCAAGTGGGAAGACAAGCTGACTCATGGTTGGCTTGACTCACAATTGGTTGCCTTGAGTACAGCTCTGAACATCCATGTGTGGTTGGCTTTGCTGACCTAGCTAGGATGTTGCCCATCCTTCTCTGGCCTTCCTCCCCTAGGACTAAACCTTCTCTGAGTTCCCAGGATGATCCCAACCCCTTGAGAGTCGCCTAGGCAATGTTATACTTCCCTCTTCCATGCATCAATGAGAATACACGGTTTTTCAGCCGAGCTTACGTTTTTGTTTACAGCGTAGCGCATACACCTTTGATGAAAGCAAGCAATACAACGTTGGAAAGCAGACACCTAAGGCTAACTACTATCTGAGTTTCAGCCTCGTGTGTTTTTGGAGCTGATCGTGACAGCGTTTTGAACAGAGGCGGTACGAAGTCGTCACTTTCTACTACTTAGGCGGTTTCATGGGCATTCGCGACCCCTAAGTGGACTGAAGACTATAACACCCCCCCCCCCTTCTCCTGCTTTCCATCACCCCATCCCATTCTCCCTCCTTCCATCACCCGCCCCATTCTCCCTCCTTCCATCACCCCGCCACATTCTCCCGCTTTCCATCACCCCGCCCCATTCTCCCTCCTTCCATCACCCCGCCCCATTCTCCCGCTTTCCATCACCCCACCCCATTTTCCTGATTTCCATCACCCCGCCCCAATCTCCCGTTTTCCATCACCCCGCCCCATTCTCCCGCTTTTTATCACCCCGCCCCATTCTCCCGCTTTCCATCACCCCGCCCCATTCTCCCGCTTTCCTTCACCCCGCCCCATTCTCCCTCCTTTCATCACCCCGCCCCATTCTCCCACCTTCCATCACCCCGCCCCATTCTCCCGCTTTCTATCACCCCGCCCCATTCTCCCGCTTTCCATCACCCCGCCCCATTATCCCGCTTTCCATCACCCCACCCCATTCTCCCGCTTTCCATCACCCCGCCCCATTCTCCTGCTTTCCATCACCCCGGCCTATTCTCCCTCCTTCCATCACCCCGCCGCATTCTCCCTCCTTCCATCACCCTACCCCATTCTCCCGCTTTCCGTCACCCTGCCCCATTCTCCCGCTTTCCATCACCCCGCCCCATTCTCCCGCTTTCCATCACCCCGCCCCATTCTCCTGCTTTCCATCACCCCGCCCCATTCTCCCTCCTTCCATCACCCCGCCCCATTCTCCCACCTTCCATCACCCCTCTCCATTCTCCTGCTTTCCATCACCCCACCCCATTCTCCCGTTTTCCATCACCCTGCCCCAATCTCCCGCTTTCCATCGCACCGCCCCATTCTCCCGCTTTCCATCACCTCGCCCCATTCTCCCTCCTTCCATCACCCTGCCCCATTCTCCCTCCTTCCATCACCCCGCCCCATTCTCACGCTTTCCATCACCCCGCCCCATTCTCCCGCTTTCCATCACCCCGCCCCATTCTCCCGCTTTCCATTAACCCACCCTATTCTCCCTCCTACCATCACCCCGCCCCATTCTCCCGCTTTCCATTACCCCGCCCCATTCTCCCGCTTTCCATCAGCCCGCCCCATTCTCCCGCTTTCCATCACCCCGCATCATTCTCCCGCTTTCCATAACCTGTCAAACTTATATGCTATAGTCTGTGTAGGCTGTAGTTGGGTAGACAATATGGGATACAACACTTTTAGTTTTTCCTACTTGTACCCACCTGTTTCCTAGTGCATTTATTCATCATTCTTTTACATGGTATCAAAGCAAAGGTCTCGGGTTCGAATCCCAGTGTGTGCACTTCGGGCATCCCAGTGCGGGGGGGTGTCAGAGGTCCACTGGTGATCCCCGATTGATCCTAGAGAAGGGTTATAGGCTACTTGTCCTGGGGGGTTATGGGCGCACTGACCCGCTACTTAACAAGCCCTTTTGTCCCAATGGTCTAGTGGTTGGGATTCTTACATGGTATAGAGCAGGTTCCCTAGTGGGAACGTTCCCTAGGGCCCACCGAAAATCCAAATTTTTTTTCCTGCCCGGAGCGCGCTTCGCCCCTGCTCGAGTCGCGCCCCGTGTGCCTTCCCTTAGCGGCCCGTCGCGCCCTTTTTCGGCCCCTCGCGACCCCTCGCACAGCCCCTCGCGGCCACTCTCACGGCCCCCCGCGGCCCCTCGCGGCCCCTCGCGGCCCCTTGTGGCCCCTCTCACGGCCCCTCGCGGCCCCGTCACGGCTCCCTTGCGGCCCCTCGCGGCCCCTCTCACGGCCCCTCGCGGCCCCGTCGCGGCTCCCTGGCGGCCCCTTGCGGCCCCTTGTGGCCCCTTCGTGGCCCGTCGCGGCCCCTTCTCAACCGCCGCCGCCCCTGCCCCGGCCGCAGCAGCCGCCACCACCAACAGCAGCCGCCGCCGCCGGCGACAGCAGCCGCCGCCGCCGCCACCGCCGACAGCAGCAGCCGCCGGCGCTGACATCAGCAGCCGCCTCCGCCGCCGACGACAGCAGCCGCCGCCGCCGACAGCAGCAGCCGCCGCCGCCGACAGCAGCAGCCGCCGCCGCCGCCGACACCAGCAGCCGCCGCCGCCCCTGCCCGCCGCGGCACCCTGGCCCCTGGAGCAGCCGCCGCTGCTGCAGCTGCCCCTGGCCCCTGGAGCAGCCGCCCTTGCAGCAGCCGCCACGGCCTCTGGTGCAGCAGTCCCTGCACCAGCCGCGGCGCCCTCGCCCTGCGGTGGTAGCGGCCTCACCATTGCCGCTGTCGTACTCCTCCCCTTCTTGCCACTGGTGGGCACTGCTGTTACTACTGTTACTGCTGCTCTTGCTACTACTTCTCTTTCTACTGCTACTGCTGCTCCAGGCGTGGCCAGATGTAGCACCAGCGCCGTCCGCGTGAGTCCCTCACGCCCCAGCAGCTTCGTGAGTGGTACGCTAATAGGGGTTGTCGGGGTGACCGTAGTGAGAGTCGTTCTGGCGTGAGTAGTTCGGGAGCTACTTGTAGTGGCCAGATGCAGCTGCAGCGTAGTCCGCGCGCGGTCCTTTCGCCCTAGCAGCTTCCTGACTGGTACGCTCAGCGTGGAGGGTCACGGAGTACTGCTCGCTGTCCGTACGTCATTCGCACTGGTGCTCGGACTGGTCAGCCTTGCGGGACGTTTGGTCACGCAGAGTCCCGCTGCTTCGCCCGTCTAGGAGACGCCTGGCGTACGGAGTTTGGCGACGCCGCTGAGCTCCCCGACTCGGTGGAGCTGCTTAGGCAGAGGGTAGATATCTATGCTCTTGACTATGATGCTATCCTCACTGCCATGTATGCATTGCCTACTAGTGATGTGGGTGACTGTTACCTGTGTGTTCCGCCTGACCCGGGCATTGAGGCTGATGCTCTAGGTGCTGGTGAGGCTGCTGCTCTAGGTGCTAGTGAGTCTACTCCTCTAGGTGCTGGTGAGTCTGCTGCCCCAGGTGCTGGTGAGTCTGCTGCCCCAGGTGCTGGTGAGTCTGCTGCCCCAGGTGCTGGTGAGTCTGCTCTCTCAGGTACCACGTCGTCTCAGGCCTTACACCCCTTCACCCTTGACTCGGGTGCTTCCCGCTCCTTCTTTCGAGACCGCACCACACTCACGCCGCTTAGTCGGCCGGCTGCAGTCTCCCTGGCAGACCCCTCTGGGGGTCCTGTCCTTGCCCACTTCTCCACTGTCTTACAATGTCCGGCGGCCCCTTCTGGCTCTTTGTCAGGTCTTTACCTCCCCTCGTTCTCTACGAACTTGGTGAGTAGTGCTGACCTACAGGATGGAGGGGTTGACCAGTTCACTCCTGCGCGTCAGCGAGTGACCCACTGTACGTGTGCTCGGACGGGCCGACACTTGGCCACGTTTACCCGTAAGCCGGGGTCGAGCCTGTACACACTGACTACTGAGTCTCCTCAGGTAGTTGCGTCGAGTCAGGTGTTTGCTGCAGCGTCCAGGTCTGGTCCTGAGTCTGCCCCCTCCTCGTGTCGTCTCCTGTCTCACCAGACTCTCCTCTGACACCACCACCTTGGTCACCCCTCCCTGCCTCGTCTCCGAGGCATGGCCTCTCGTTTCCTTGTCTCGGGTCTCCCCAGGTCCCTCCCTTCTCTTCCTCCAGGGCCTGCCCCCACCTGCGTTCCCTGCGTCGAGGGGCGGCAGCGCGCCGCTCTTCACTCCTCCGAGTTTCCTCCGACAGAGGCTCCGCTGCAGACGCTTCACATGGACGTGTCGGTCCCAGCCCGCGTCCGTGGACAGGGTCACAAGCGTTACTTCCTGCTGGTGGTTGACGACTACTCGCGTTACACCACAGTCTTCCCCTTGCGCAGCAAGGGTGAGGTCACTGAGGTGTTGATCGACTGGATCCGCGCAGCTCATCTCCATCTCAAAGAGAGTTTCGGCTCGGACTTTCCTATCCTGCGTCTGCACTCGGACAGGGGCGGTGAGTTTTCCTCTGACCTTCTGCGAGCCTTCTGTCGTGCACAGGGAATCCGCCAAACTTTCACGCTTCCGGCCTCTCCACAGCAAAACGGGATTGCTGAGCGCCGCATTGGCATGGTCATGGATGTCGCTCGTACGTCCATGATCCATGCGGCTGCTCCCCATTTTCTGTGGCCGTTCGCGGTTTAGTACGCGGCGCACCAGATCAACCTTCAGCCCTGGGTCTCCTTGCCGGAGACCTCCCCTACTCTGCGGTGGACGGGGAAGGTTGGCGATGCGTCTGCGTTTCGTGTCTGGGGATCTCGGGCTTTTGTCCGCGACTTGTCTGCGGACAAGCTGTCCCCCCGTGCTGTTCCCTGCGTCTTCCTTGGCTTCCCCCTTTACGCGCCTGGTTGGCAGTTTTACCACCCCACCTCGCGCCGTGTCCTGTCCTCCCAGGACGTCACGTTTCACGAGTCGGTGACTTACTACCGTCTCTTCCCCTACCGCATTGCGCCCCTCCTCCCGCCGCCGCTCTTCCTTGCGCCAGGTCCTCCCCCGGTAGACCCCCTCCCCCCCCCAGGGTCCTGCCCCGTCAGGTGTGTCCCAGGTAGACGCAGTCGAGCCTGTCGAGGTAGCTGTTGACTCTGGTGCTGCTAGAGGTGCTGAGCCTGCTGGTGCCGGGTCTAGAGGTGCTGAGCCTGAGGGTGCGGAGCCTGGGGGTGCTGAGTCTGGGGGTGCTGAGCCTGGGGGTGCTTAGTCTGGGGGTGCTGAGCCTGGGGGTGCTGAGCCTGGGGGTGCGGAGCCTGGGGGTGCTGGGTCTGCTCGTCTGGCCTCTCGCGGTGCTTTGTCGAGGCGGGAGCCACTCTCTCCGTAGAAGCTGCGCGAGTGGTTTGCCCGACGCTGGAGCCGTGCTGCTGGAGTTGGAGGCACTACGGTTGCTGCTGGTCCCGAAGGTGCTCGTACTGGTGGTACTGGAGCTTCTGGAGCTGGGGGTGCTATTGGGGCTGCTGGAGTTAGTCCTGCTGGAGGTACTGCTGGATCTGCTGGCGTTACTGGAGCTGCCGGTCCTACTGGAGTTGGTGCTGCTGGAGCTACTGGTGCTACTGTAGCTGGAGCTGCTGGGGGTGTTCGCGCTGGTGGTTCTTCTGGCGCTGGTGCGTTTGAGGGTGCTGGAGTTGGCGCTATTGGAGCTGGAGGTGCTGCTAGCGCCGGTGCTGCCGCTGGGGGTACTGGTGCTGTCCCTGCTGGTTCTGGAGGCGCTGCGCGGCCGCGGCCGTACTTCGTTCCGCTCCTTGAGCAGGTTCTTGGTCTCCCGCCCTCTACTGGTCCTGCTCCTCCCTTAGAGTGTCCTCAGCCTGTCTAGTCGCAGTCACAGTTACAGCCCGCCTCCTCCGGAGCAGGAGCAGCAGCCCCAATACTCGGGTCAGGCGGAACACATAGGTAACAGTCACCCTCATCACTAGTAGACACAACATACATGGCAGCAAGAATAGCATCATAATCTAGATCAAAGATAGCAACCCCCGCCCTAGACAGAACGTCCCAGCGCCCTCGCTCAGAGACCTCAGGGAACTAGTGACGCCACGTGTCCGTCAGGCGGCCGAAACAGCGCTGGGTGGAGTGCGGGCCCCCGCACTGCTCACCAGCGCGGTCGCCGGTACGGAGGACGTAGGTGCAGGGACCAGTACCCCCACCGCGCTGACGCGCAGCGTACCACTCACGGAGCTGCTAAGGGGTCAGGGTCTCACGACTCCCGAAACGTCGCCCGCTCACACGCACCTTCTCCGGGGACCCGCGCTCCCCGCAAACGTCTCCCCTTAAAACGTCACCCGCTCTCGCGCACCTTATTCGGACCTGCGCGAGCCCCGCAAACGTCTCCCCCTGAAACGTCGCCCGCTCGCGCGCACCTTTTCCAGGACCCGCCCACCCCGCAAACGTCCCCCCCCCCCCGAAATGTCGCCTTCTCGCGCGCACCTTTTCCGGGGACCCGCGTCCCCCGCAAACGTCTCCCCCCGAAACATGGCCCGCTCGCGCGCACCTTCTTCGGGGACCTGCGCCACCAGCAAATGTCTCCCCCCGAAACGTCGCCTGCTCGCGCGCACCTTTTCCGGGGACCTGCGCCCCCCGCAAACGTCTCCCCCCGAAACGTCGCCCGCTCTCGCACACCTTCTCTGGATTCCCGCGCCCCCCACAAAGGTCTCCCCCCGAAACGTCGCCCGCTCACGCGCACCTTCTCTGGACCCCCACGCCCCCCGCAAACGTCTCCCCCCGAAACGTCGCCCGCTCGCGCGCACCTTCTACAGGGACCCGCACCCCCCACAAACGTCTCCCCCCGAAACGTCGCCCGCTCGCGAGCACCTTCTCCGGACCCGTGCGAGCCCCGCAAACGTCTCCCCCCGAAACGTCGCCCGCTCGTGCGCACCTTCTCCAGAACAGCGCGAGCCCCGCAAACGTCTTCCCCCGAAACGTCGCCCGGTCATGCGCACTTTCTCCGCGGACCCGCCCCCCCCGCAAACGTCTCCCCCTAAAACGTCGCCTGCTCGCGCGCACTTTTTCCGGGGACCCGCGCCCCCCGCTAACGTCTCCCCCCGAAACGCCGCCCGCTCGCGCGCACCTTCTCCGGGGACCCGCGCCCCCCGCAAACGTCTCCCCCCAAAACGTCGTCCGCTCGCGCGCACCTTCTCCGGGGACCCGCGCCCCCCCGCAAACGTCTCCCCCCGAGACGTCGCCCGCTCTCGCGCACCTTCTCTAGATCCCCGCGCCCTCCGCAAACGTCTCCCCCTGAAGCGTCGCTCGCTCGCGCGCACTTTCTCCGGGGACCTGCGCCCCCTGCAAACGTCTCCCCTTGAAACGTCGCCTGCTCGCGCGCATATTTTCGGACCCGCGCGAGCCCCGCAAACGTCTCCCCCTGAAACGTCGCCCGCTCGCGTGCACCTTTTCCAGGGACCCGCACCCCCTGCAAACGTCTCCACCCGAAACGTCGCCTGCTCGCACCCACCTTCTCCAGAGACCCGCCCCCCCGCAAACGTCTCCCCCCGAAACGTCGCCCGCTCACGCGCACCTTCGTTGGACCCCGCGCGAGCCCTGCAAACGTCTCCCCCCGAAACGTCGCCCGCTTGCGCGCACCTGCTCCGGGGACCCGCGCCCCCAGCAAACGTCTCCCCCCGAAACGTCGCCCGCTCTCGGGCACCTTCTCTGGATTCCCACGCCCCCCCTTGCAAACGTCTCCCCCCGAAACGTCGCCCGCTCGCACCCACCTTCTCCAGGGACCCGCCCCCCCGCAAACGTCTCCCCTCGAAACGTCGCCCGCTCACGCGCACCTTCGTTGGACCCCGCGCGAGCCCTGCAAACGTCTCCCCACAAAACGTCGCCCGCTCGCGCGCACCTGTTCCGGGGACCCGCGCCCCCAGCAAACGTCTCCCCCCGAAACGTCGCCCGCTCACGCGCACCTTCTCGGGACCACCGCGCCCCCCGCAAACGTCGCCTTCTCGCGCGCACCTTTTCCGGGGACCCGCGCCCCCCGCAAACTGTCAGAATCCCAACCACTAGACCATTGGGATAAAAGGACTTGTTTCAGTAGCGGTTCAGTGTGCCCATAATCCCCCAGGCGAACGCGCCTGTAACCCTCTCCAGGATCAATCGGGCATCCACAGTGCAGATCTACTGACACCCCCGCATACTGGGAGGCCCAGGACTAAGCACAGCGGCACCGGCCTACATGTGCATACACCGGGATTCGAACCTGAGACCGTTCTGATACCATGTCAGAATCCCAACCACTAGACCATTGGGATAAAAGGGCTTGTTTCAGTAGCGGGTCAGTGCACCCATAACCCCCCAGGCGAACGCGCCTGTAACCCTCTCCAGGATCAATCCGGCATCCACAGTGCAGATCTACTGACACAAACGTCGCCCGCTTGCGCGCACCTTCTCCGAACCCGCGCGAGCCCCGCAAACGTCTCTCCCCGAAACGTCGCCCGCTCGCGCGCGCCTTTTCCGGGGACCCGCACCCCCCGCAAACGTCTCCCCCCGAAACGTCGCCCGCTCGCGCACACCTTCTCCAGGGACCCGCGCCCCCCGCAAACGTCTCCCCCCGAAACATCGCCCGCTCGCGAGCACCTTCTCCAGACCCGCGCGAGCCCCGAAAACGTCTCCCCCCGAAACGTCGCCCGCTCGCGCGCACTTTCTCCGGGGACCCGCCCCCCTCGCAAACGTTTACCCCCGAAAGTCGCCCGCTCGCGCGCACTTTCTCCGTGGACCCGCGCCCCCCGCAAAAGTCTCACCCCGAAACGTCGTCCGCTCGCGCGCACCTTCTTCGGGGACCTGCGCCCCCCGCAAACGTCTCCCCCCGAAACGTCGCCCGCTCGCGCGCACCATTTCCGGGGACCTGCGCCCCCCGCAAACGTCTCCCCCCGAAACGTCGCCCACTCGGGCTCACCTACTCCGGGGTCTCGCGCCCCCCCACACACGTCTCCCCCCGAAACCTCGTCCGCTCGCGCGCACCTTCTCTGGACCCCCGCGCCCCCTGCAAACGTCTCCCCGCGAAACATCGCCCGCTCGCACGCACCTTCTCCAGGGACCCGTGCCCCCCGCAAACGTCTGCCCTCGAAACGTCGCCCGCTCGCGCGCACCTTCTTCAGACCCGTGCGAGCCCCGCAAACATCTCCCCCCGAAACCTCTCCCCCCGAAACGTCGCCCGCTCACACGCACCTTCTCCGGGGACCCGCGCCCCCCGCAAACGTCTCCCCTTAAAACGTCACCCGCTCGCGCGCACCTTATTTGGACCTGCGCGAGCCCCGCAAACGTCTCCCCCTGAAACGTCGTCCGCGTGCATCTTTTCCAGGACCCGCCCCCCCCGCAAACGTCCCCCCCCCGAAACGTCGCCTTCTCGCGCGCACCTTTTCCGGGGACCCGCGCCCCCCGCAAACGTCTCCCCCCGAAACGTCGCCCGCTTGCGCGCACCTTCTCTGAACCTGCGTGAGCCCCGCAAACGTCTCCCCCCGAAACGTCGCCCGCTCGCGCTCACCTTCTCTGGACCCCCACGCCCCCCGCAAACGTCTCCCCCCGAAACGTTGCCCGCTTGCACACACCTTTCCAGGGACCCGCGCCCCCGGCAAAAGTCTCCCCCTGAAACGTCGTCCGCTCGCGCGCACCTTCTTCGGAGACCTGCGCCCCCCGCAAATGTCTCCCCCCGAAACGTCGCCTGCTCGCGCGCACCTTTTCTGGGGACGTGCGCCCCCCGCAAACTTCTCCCCCCGAAACGTCGCCCGCTCTCGCGCACCTTGTCTGGATTCCCGCGCCCCCCACAAAGGTCTCCCCCCGAAACGTCGCCCGCTCACGCGCACCTTCTCTGGACCCCCACGCCACCCGCAAACGTCTCCCCCCGAAACGTCGCCCGCTCACGCGCACCTTCTATAGGGACCCGCGCCCCCCACAAACGTCTCCCCCCGAAACGTCGCCCGCTCGCGAACACCTTCTCCAGACCCGTGCGAGCCCCGCAAACGTCTCCCCCCGAAACGTCGCCCGCTCGCGCGCACCTTCTCCAGAACAGCGCGAGCCCCGCAAACGTCTCCCCCCAAAACGTCGCCCGGTCACGCGCACTTTCTCCGCGGACCCGCCCCCCCCGCAAACGTCTCCCCCTAAAACGTCGCCTGCTCGCGCGCACTTTTTCCGGGGACCCGCGCCCCCCGCTAACGTCTCCCCCCGAAACGCAGCCCGCTCACGTGCACCTTTTCCGGGGACCCGCGCCCCCCGCAAACGTCTCCACCCAAAACGTCGTCCGCTCGCGCGCACCTTCTCTGGGGACCCGCGCCCCCCCCGCAAACGTCTCCCCCGGAGACGTCGCCCGCTCTCGCGCACCTTCTCTGGTTCCCCGCGCCGTCCGCAAACGTCTCCCCCCGAAGCGTCGCTCGCTCGCGCGCACTTTTTCCGGGGACCCGCGCCCCCCGCAAACGTCTCCCCTTGAAACATCGCCTGCTCGCGCGCACCTGTTTGGACCCGCGCGAGCCCCGGAAACGTCTCCCCCTGAAACGTCGCCCGCTCGCGTGCACCTTTTCCAGGGACCCGCACCCCCTGCAAACGTCTCCCCCCGAAACGTCGCCCGCTCGCACCCACCTTCTCCAGGGACCCGCCCCCCCGCAAGCGTCTCCCCCCGAAACGTCGCCCGCTCACGCGCACCTTCGTTGGACCCCGCGCGAGCCCTGCAAACGTCTCCCCCCGAAACGTCGCCCGCTCGCGCGCACCTCTTCCGGGGACCTGCGCCCCCAGCAAACGTCTCCCCCCGAAACGTCGCCCGCTCTCGCGCACCTTCTCTGGATTCCCGCGCCCCCCACAAAGGTCTCCCCCCGAAACGTCGCCCGTTCACGCGCACCTTCTCTGGACCCCCGCGCCCCCCGCAAACGTCTCCCCCCGAAACGTCGCCCTCTCGCGCGCACCTTCTACAGGGACCCGCGCCCCCCACAAACGTCTCCCCCCGAAACGTCGCCCGCTCGCAAGCACCTTCTCCGGACCCGTGCGAGCCCCGCAAACGTCTCCCCCCGAAACGTCGCCCGCTCGCGCGCACCTTCTCCAGAACAACGCGAGCCCCGCAAACGTCTCCCCCCGAAACGTCGCCCGATCACGCGCACTTTCTCTGCGGACCCGCCCCCCCAGCAAACGTCTCCCCCTAAAACGTCGCCTGCTCGCGCGCACTTTTTCCGGGGACCCGCGCCCCCCGCTAACGTCTCCCCCCGAAACGCCGCCCGCTCGCGCGCACCTTCTCCGGGGACCCGCGCCCCCCGCAAACGTCTCCCCCCAAAACGTCGTCCGCTCGCGCGCACCTTCTCAGGGGACCCGCGCCCCCCCCGCAAACGTCTCCCCCCGAGACGTCGCCCGCTTTCGCGCACCTTCTCTGGATCCCCGCGCCCTCCGCAAACGTCTCCCCCCGAAGCGTCGCTCGCTCGCGCGCACTTTTTCTGGGGACCCGCGCCCCCCGCAAACGTCTCCCCTTGAAACGTCGCCTGCTCGCACGCACCTTTTCGGACCCGCGCGAGCCCCGCAAACGTCTCCCCCTGAAACGTCGCCAGCTCGCGTGCACCTTTTCCAGGGACCCGCACCCCCTGCAAACGTCTCCCCCCGAAACGTCGCCCCCTCGCACCCACCTTCTCCAGGGACCCGCCTCTCCCGCAAACGTCTCCCCCCGAAACGTCGCCCGCTCACGCGCACCTTCGTTGGACCCCGCGCGAGCCCTGCAAACGTCTCCCCCCGAAACGTCGCCCGCTCGCGCGCACCTGCTCCGGGGACCCGCACCCCCAACAAACGTCTCCCCCCGAAACGTCGCCCGCTCACGCACACCTTCTCCGAACCCGCGCGAGCCCTGCAAACGTCTCCCCCCGAAACGTTGCCCGCTCGCGCGCACCTTCTCCGGGGACCCGCGCCCCCAAGAAACGTCTCCCCCTAGAACGTCGCCCGCTCGCACGCACCTTCTCCAGACCCACACGAGCCCCGTAAACATCTCCCCCCGAAACGTCGCTCGCTCGCGCGCACCTTTTCCGAGGACCCGCGCCCCCCGCAAACGTCTCCCCCCGAAACGTCGCCCGCTCGCGCGCACCTTTTCGAGACCCGCGCGAGCCCTGCAAACGTCTCCCCCCGAGACGTCGCCCGCTTTCGCGCACCTTCTCTGGATCCCCGCGCCCTCCGCAAACGTCTCCCCCCGAAGCGTCGCTCGCTCGCGCGCACTTTTTCTGGGGACCCGCGCCCCCCGCAAACGTCTCCCCTTGAAACGTCGCCTGCTCGCACGCACCTTTTCGGACCCGCGCGAGCCCCGCAAACGTCTCCCCCTGAAACGTCGCCAGCTCGCGTGCACCTTTTCCAGGGACCCGCACCCCCTGCAAACGTCTCCCCCCGAAACGTCGCCCCCTCGCACCCACCTTCTCCAGGGACCCGCCTCTCCCGCAAACGTCTCCCCCCGAAACGTCGCCCGCTCACGCGCACCTTCGTTGGACCCCGCGCGAGCCCTGCAAACGTCTCCCCCCGAAACGTCGCCCGCTCGCGCGCACCTGCTCCGGGGACCCGCACCCCCAACAAACGTCTCCCCCCGAAACGTCGCCCGCTCACGCACACCTTCTCCGAACCCGCGCGAGCCCTGCAAACGTCTCCCCCCGAAACGTTGCCCGCTCGCGCGCACCTTCTCCGGGGACCCGCGCCCCCAAGAAACGTCTCCCCCTAGAACGTCGCCCGCTCGCACGCACCTTCTCCAGACCCACACGAGCCCCGTAAACATCTCCCCCCGAAACGTCGCCCGCTCGCGCGCACCTTTTCCGAGGACCCGCGCCCCCCGCAAACGTCTCCCCCCGAAACGTCGCCCGCTCGCGCGCACCTTTTCGAGACCCGCGCGAGCCCTGCAAACGTCTCCCCCCGAAACGTTGCCCGCTCGCGCACACTTTCTCCGGGGACCCGTCCCCCCCGCAAACGTCTCCCCCTAAAACGTCGCGCGCTCGCGCGAACTTTTTCTGGGGACCCGCGCCCCCCGCTAACGTCTCCCCCCGATACGTCGTCCGCTCGCGCGCACCTTCTGCAGGGACCCGCGTCCCCCACAAACTTCTCCCCCCGAAACGTCGCCCGCTCTCGTGCACCTTCTTTGGACTCCCGCGCCCCCCGAAAACGTCTCCCCCCGAAACGTAGCCCGCTCGAGCGCACCTTGTCCAGGGACCCGCGCCCCCCGCAAACGTCTCCCCCCGAAACGTCGCCCGCTCGCGCGCACCTTTTCCTGACCCGCGCAAGGCTCTGCAAACGTCTCCGCCCGAAACGTCGCCCGCTCGCGCGCACCTTTTCCGAGGACCCGCCCCCACGCGCAAACGTCTCCTCCCGCAACGTCGCCCGCTCGCGCGCACTTGCTCCGGGGTCTCGCGCCCCCCGCAAACGTCTCCTTCCAAAATGTCGCCCGCTCGCACGCACCTTCTCCGGGGACCCGCGCCCCCCCCGCAAACGTCTCCCCCCGAAACGTCACCCGCTCGCGCGCACCTTTTCCGGACCCGCGCGAGCCCTGCAAACGTCTCCCCCCGAAACGTCGCCCGCTCGCGCGCATTTTTTCCGGGGACCCGCGCCCCCCACAAACGTCTCCCCTTGAAACGTCACCCGCTCGCGCGCACCTTATCCAGACCCGCGCGAGCCCCGCAAACGTCTCCCCCTGAAACGCCGCCCGCTCGCGCACACCTTCTCTGCGGACCCGCCCTCCCCGCAAACGTCTCCCCCCGAAACGTCGCCTGCTCGCGCATCCCTTTTGCGGGGATCCGCGCCCCCCGCAAACGTCTCCCCCCGAAACGTCGCCTGCTTGCGCGCACCTTCTCCGGGGACCCGCCCCCCCCGCAAACGTCTCCCCCCGAAACGTCGCCCGCTCGCGCGCACCTTCTCCGGGGACCCGCGCCCCCCGCAAACGTCCCCCCCCCGAAACGTCGCCCGCTCATGCGCACCTTGTCTGGACCATCGCGCCCCCCGCAAACGTCTCCCCCTGAAACGTCGCCCGGTCGCGAGCACCTTTTCCAGACCCGCGCGAGCCCCGCAAACGTCTCCCCCCGAAATGTCGTCCGCTCGCGCGCACCTTTTCTGGGGACCCGCGCCCCCCACAAACGTCTCCCCCCGAAACGTCGCCGCTCGCGAGCACCTTCTCTGCAAACGTCTCCCCACGAAACGTCGCCCGCTCGCACGCACCTTCTCAGGGGACCCACGCTCCCTCGTAAACGTCTCCCTCCGAAACGTTGCCCGCTCGCACGCACCTTTTCCGGACCCGCGCGAGCCCCGCAAACGTCTCCCCCCGAAACGTCGCCCGCTCGCGCGCACCTTCTCCGGGGACCCGCCCCCCCCCCCCCCCCCCGCAAACGTCTCCCCCTAAAACGCCGCTTGCTCGCGAGCACTTTTTCCGGGGACCCGCGCCCCCCGCTAACGTCTCCCCCCGAAACGTCGTCCACTCGCGCGCACCTTCTCTGGGGACCCGACCCCCCCGCAAACGTCTCCCCCCGAAACGCCGCCCGCTCGCGCGCTCCTTCTCCGGGGACCCGCCCCCCTGCAAACATCTCCCCCCCGTCTCCCCCCTGTGGCGGGGGACATGGAGTGCACCAGCAGCACCTGCCCTCCACCCAGCCCACCCGCAGCTAAGTACCCGCACTGCCTCTTGCGTTCCTTTTCGGTTCATTTCAGTCCTTGCTGCATCTCCTACCGCTTGTGCAT
The DNA here is from genome assembly GCA_948144175.1 of Closterium sp. NIES-65. Classification (NCBI taxonomy): domain Eukaryota; kingdom Viridiplantae; phylum Streptophyta; class Zygnematophyceae; order Desmidiales; family Closteriaceae; genus Closterium; species Closterium sp. NIES-65. The sequence goes on from CANXME010000398.1 coordinate 1,144,810, forward strand.
TCAAACACAAGCCGCTAGTCTAGTCAAAGCTTCAAGCCACAGACCCCTTTTTTTGGGTAATTTCCCCCAGGTACTGCAGGTATTCTCTCAGGTCAGGTCTGCAGGTAAGCCTCCCTAGGTGTGTGCCTCGCTTGGGTCTGTGGCTTGTAGCCGAGGCTACTCCCACATGCCATCTCATGCACTTCTCTCAAATTTCTACCCCTAGCCGCTTACTCACTTCTCTTCAGTTCTCCCCTTGCCGGTTAAGGGGAGGGGTGTGGGGGTTGAACTCCGCCACTCCCTCACACTCCTCCCCTTTGGCTGTGCAGGTGCAACAGTGGGAGGGGAAGGGGAAGTATTCCACTCAGCTGGAGCGGGAAGGGAGAGTATCGGGCTGGGTTGTCTGAAACAAGGTGAGCCTCATATCCCCTCCTTTCCATCAGTCATGCTTCTGCTTGGTGTTCTCCCCATGCCCACTTCTTGTCTCGCCCTTCCCCTCTAATCCACTCTGCTTTGCATCTTTTCTCACTTGCTCTTACTCCCCCTTTCTTTCCCCCCTAACCAGGTCACTTGGCATTGAGTGAAGACTGCAGTGGTGCTTCAGCTGCCCTCTGCTCGCTCTCACACAATCAGCTAAGTGTCCCTTCCTCCATGCCCTCGCCCTTGCTGCTGCCATTTCGTTTGTCGCATCTGCTTTCGCACCCTTCCTCTGGAAACAGTGCCACTGGTTAGGTCCGCCTCACATGCCACGGACCCCCAACTCCAGGTAACCCTTCAGGTGTAGATCAGGTGCAGGTAACCCCTTCAGGTGCAGGTAACTCCATGTGCAGGTACGCTCTCAGGTTCACTTGGGGTCTGTGCTTTGTGGCCTGGCCTCCACCAGTGGCCCCTCTCTGCTCTCACCTCCCAGAGGTAAGCACGCATGGGGTGAATGGGGATGGTTGGAGGGGGGGGGGGGGGGGGGGGGGGGGGGGGGGGGGGGTGGGAAGCATGGGAGCAAGTGGGCAGTTCACTGCCTTAGGGGCAGCATCCTCTGGGGTTGTGGCTTGTGGGTCGGGGTGTGGTGGGTGGAATCTACGCGGCACGGCACTCGGTGCTCAAGTAACCGATCTGACGTTCAAGGCCTAATGGACACTGTCAGAGCCGACCGGCCGGCGGCTCTGGTTCGCGTCAGCTCTGGCTACGTCAGGGGTGGGATTTGAGTCTTGGGCTGGAAGCAATTTTCCACTGCCACACCTCGCACTGCAAGGCACAGGCCCTGAGCGTGCTGTTTTTGAAGGGGAGTGGGCTGTCTGCTGCTCCTACTGCTGGCAGGTAAGGTGGGGAGGGAATGGGTGGGCTGGGTGGTCATGGTGGTGAGAGGCAGTGGGGCTGGCAGTGGCATATGATGAGCCATATGGCACTGATGCCACCTGTTGTTGGTGGCACATGATGAGTTGCACTGATGCCACCTGTTATTGGTGGCACATGATGAGTTGCACTGATGCCACCTATTATTGGTGGCACATGATGAGATGCGCTGATGCCACCTGTTGCATGGGAGCTCTTGGTGGTGTGCCCACCAAAGTGGGTGAAGCGGGAGAGTGGGATTGAGGCTGATTCACCGTAAGGGTGAAGAGAGAGAGGGATGTTGGCTGAATTTCCTAAGGTGAGTGAGTGGGTGAGGAATGGGGGCTGAAATCCCATAGGTGGGTAAGTGAGTGGGAAAGAAAATGGGGACTGAAACGCCTAAGGCGTGTGGTGGGTGGGGGAGGGAGATAGGGGCTGGAACCCTTTAGGTGGGTTGGTGATTTAGGATGGAGGCTGGAACCTGTAAGGTGGGTGGGTTAGTGGGAGAGAGGGATGGGGTGCAGCACACCTCTCACTGCAGCGCCCTTCCACTCTGCCTGCTGCCTCCCAACGGAAGTGCTCTGTGTGCTACTCCTTGTGCTGGTAAGCTTGTTTGGGTGGTCAGGTGGGGGGTGGTGAGTGCTGGGTGGTGGCAGGTATGAGGCAGAGTGGATTGGATGGTCAAGTGGGAGGTGGTGGTGATGGTGGTCATGGTAGTGGGTAGTGGTGGTGAAGTGGGTAGTGGCATGTGAGAATGGGTTGGGATGAATAAGGCAGGATAAGGCAGAGTGGGCTGGGTAGTGTAAGAGATGAGATAGGGTGGTATGAGATACAGTGAGCTATGTTAAGGTGTGCTATGATACAGTGTTTTATGATAATGTGTGCTAATTACAGAGTGTGCTATGATACAGAGTGATGATGAGTGTGGTGTGAGTGCTTGTTTGGTATGCTACAGTGACTGTTTGGTATGCTACATTGATTGTTTGGTATGCTACAATGACTGTTTGGTATGTTTCAGTGACTGTTTGGTATGCTACTATGATTGGGTGAAATGGGCAGGAACACCTCTTCTCTGCGATTCTCTCCTCCTCTGTGTGCCGTCTCATCTCTGTGTGCAGCCCCTTCTCTCTGTCCCATCCTCATTGAAACGGTTCTCATCCAAGGCGTTCCTTCCCTTCTCCTGGAGGCTGTGCTTGCGCAGCTTCCCTCCCAAGGCACAGGGTGCTGGTTCTCTGCCATCTATTCAATTACTCATGCTCACATGATTGTGACCCCTTGCTGCTTCTCATTCTTACATCATTCCAACCCAACCCATTGAGGGTTCAGGTGAAGCCTATTCCCATCCTCATGTGTTCCTTCCTGTTGGCTCAGGGCCACGCATGTGCGTTTCTTCCCTTTCCCTTTGCATGGGCAACACGCTTAGCAAAGGTGATGTCGGCACCCATCGTAGGGCGCTTCTCATGCCGCCTCTCACCTGCTTGGAACCACTGTCTCATCACAGCTGCTGGCACTATGGCATGGCAGACTAGATTAGGAGATGCCACAATAATTCCACAAGACACTGCTACGATGTTCAACCATTTTCTTTCATTCCTATCAAATTGTTGGGAAAATGGATTCGTGACTGATCTCTGCAGATACATATTTAATTAAGTTCTGCCCAGAATACGTCCATGGAGTGGTATTTTATTGCAGTATTGACTTGACATGCTTTGTAATACATGTGCGTAGCTTTGTTTTATAAATTGATCTTCTGTACGCTTGATATCAGCTTCGATATAACCCCGCGCCTCGGCTTTGCCGCCAATTTTCGACAGACTTGTCCCCACGCACCATTGCCAACCGACCAACGTTAGCTCATCGTCATGCCACGCTACACCCGTGTATTGGTTGCATGTGTGTTGGTGATTTGTATGCTCCTCCACCATACCCGTGTTCAGTAGACTGGTCGGCAGCTCCTCGCAGTCGCCATTCTGATGTACAATTATACTCTGATTTTAGTCGGCAATGCCTACACCACCGCAGATTTCAGTCTCACCGTCGTCGCGTATCGTCCGCACTCACACGTCGTCCATCGCGAATTTCCCTAACCGCCACGCTCACCACGCATCATGCGAGAAGCGTGCATGCCCATAACTCAAACATAAGATATAACTTACTGTCTCCATAGGTGCACGGTCTTCAGCGGCCACTCAGTGGAAAGGTTTTCTGAAAGCCGTTTGAAGCGCCTGGAAACTGGAAGCTGTTCCGTCCACTCTCGTTCGCTCTTTGACAGGCCGCTTTAGCAGCGACACATCTTTCGAGGTTTCCCCGCATGTCGCTGTCACATCTCGTCCCGCTCCCCGCGCGGTCAGCGCCAGGTCCGTCCCCGCTACGACTGGCATTGCGGTCAGTCCGCCGCGCGCATTGCGCCTGTCCGTCGTCGTCGCCTTGCAAACGCCCGCCGCGAGCTCGACTGGCGCGCAGCGGGGAGACGCGGAGCGTCGGTGGGCGGCACGCGGAGAGGCTGGGCGAAGCGACGCCATGCGCGCGTGGAACGAGCGTCAGGTGTGGGAAACGGTGCTGCGCGGTTATCGAATTCTCTTCATGGTTATATCGTGGGGTGGGATCGGCTGATGAGTGGTGTGGGGTGAGGGGAAGTAGCAGCATACCTCGTTTCCCTCCTTTTCCCTCCTTCCCCGCCGGTCCCGCCTATCCCCAACCACCTCCCCAGATTCCACGCGCAGCAGGACAGCACAGCGGCCATTTTTGGCCCGCCTGACGGGATGAGCTTGCGTGAAGGAGACGGTGAGGAGGGGGATGACACGTGGTGGGACGCGCAGTGCCTCTTCCACCCCGTGGTGCTGCCGCCCGCACACGCAGCAGTAGCAGCTAGTGCAACAACAGAACCAAACGGTGATGATTCAGCAGCAACGTCAGCAGCAGCACCAGCAGCAGCAGCAGCAGCAGCAGCAGCAGCAGCGCCACCACAGGGACTCGACGAGCTAGCAGCAGGTGGATTGGAGAGGTACTGGCGCATGTACTATTATGGCCGCTCCAGTAACACATGGGGGGAACCCACTCCCTCCCCTCCCTCCTCCTCCGCCTCCACACCCCTCCCGGCTCTCCCCGCGCTCTTCACCACTGGCAGCATAGGCCTGGCAATCAGCAGCGACGGCATGACATGGACGAGAGTGCGAGGACCAGAGGCAGGGGGGGCGATTCTCACCCCGCGCTTACACGAACCTGTAGCATTTGATTCCTTGCATGTGGGGTGCGGCGATGTGGTGTGGGTAGAGCCTGGGGATACAGGCGAGGAGGGCTGGCAAGGGGGAGAGGGCAACGAGAGGGGAGGAGGGGTAGAAGGAGGGGTGGAGGAATGGGTGGAGGGAGCGCGGGGGAAGGGCGAGTGGTGGATGTTCTACTTTGGAGGGGGCAGGGAGGCACGTGAGGTGCGACCAGGAGTGAGCGTGCATGGTGCCACCATGCGCATTGGCATTGCCACGTCCCGGGATGGGATTCACTTCCACCGCTTTGCAACTGCAGGTGCTGCCGGTGCTGCTGGTGCTGATGGCATGAGTGACACTGCTGGTGCGCTGTCAGCAGCACGGGAGGGGGTGGTGGTGGATGTAGGCGCAGCAGGGCAGCCGGATGATCTGTTCGTAGCCTGGCCGCGTGTGCTCACTCCCTCCATGCTCGCCCATACCAACCCTTCTGCTGTCTCCGACCCTGCTCAAGCAAGTCTACCACAGGTGAGTTGCTGCAACACCCAGCTCTGCCTTTACACGATTACTCGCGCCCACTCCACTGTTCGGCTCATGTTGCCCCGCTGCTATTTTCTTGCATTCAATTCCTCGTAGTTCCTTCGGTTCGCACCGTCCGTCTCTGTGCCCTTCCCCACTCTCACACCATTCCCGTGCTCCCAACGCCATGCCCATTCCCACCCGTATTACCCCCCTCAATCCTACACCCAACCCCCACCTCAACCTTACCCCCAACCCACCACCAACCCCCCTCATCCCATCCCACCCCACCCCACTCCACCCCTCAGAACCTCTGGCTCATGACCTACAGCGCCATGTCCTCAGCCTCTCCCTCCTGCGTCCTCCTCGCCTCCTCTCCCAACGGCCTCTCCTGGACCCGCCACGGCCCCATTCTCTCCCCAGGCGCGCCTGGTGCTTGGGATGCAGCAGGGGTGGGGCGGCGGCATGTGACTGTCCATGGGGGTGTGCTGGCCATGTGGTATGAGGGCGTGGGGGGGGATGGCAGGCATGGCATTGGGCTTGCGATCTCGCGGGATGGGTTCACGTGGGGGAAGGTTGAGATGGAAGGGTACGAACCAGGAGGACCGGTGTTTGGACCGTGGGAGGGGAGGAAAGCTGGGGAAGAGGAGAGTGGAGGGGGTACAAGAGGGAAGGGGGAACCGAGTGCAGTTAGGGTTAGGGAAAGGGAGAGGGATAAGGGTGGGGATGGGGATGGGGTACATACATGGGAGGACTTAGTGGTGGCAGCACCGCATGTGGTGTGCATGGGGGATGGCTCCATGCGGCTGTACTATGCTGCACGCGGCACAGGCAGCAAGAGCCCCTCTGACTTCAAGATAGGAGTGGCGTTTGGCAGGAGCAGCGAGCTGGGGGCGTGGCGCAGGGCTGGGTGAGAGGTAGCTTGTAAGTGGACTGTTTCAGAGTTACAGTAGGTTGTGATGGGCGATGAAGGAGAGGTAGCGTAGCAGGAGAGGTCAGGGATTAGGAGTAGCCATCAACTCCACCCTTTCTCAGTCTGCGCTTGGTTGCATGTGTGTTGGTGAATTGTACGCTCTCATCTTTTCACCAGACTATCAGTACCTGCACAAGTCATGGATTATCGGTACATCGGTATAATGGCTACCAGCCGTTTGGCATGGCCCATGGCCCATGGCACACGTCACAGCCAAGTACTACCGTAGAAGCAGCATTGCTTGCAACAGCTGCCACATGCACGCAGTTCAGTCATAAACTCAACAGGTGCCATTGCAAATACGAAGGTCAGCAGCAGCACTTGACATGACTGGCCTGAAGGTCACTTGCTTGCAGATGACCACAATGAGGTTGGACTAGCCTAGCCTCTTTCTCTATCAACTCATGTCAGCCTCAGTAAAGTGTGTAAACGGCAGGTAGGTGGGTGGGTAGACAGCAGGGGCGTCGCCTCTCTCTACTCTACCCCTTGGTCCAGGACACCTGCAGGTGTGAGAAGGCCAGCTCAAACTCCCTCTCATCCACTCTGCTGCGACGGGATGCCGGGGACACACTGCGACTCCTTCCCCTTGCTCCTGCTCCTGTGCCTGCCCGCCCTGCTGCTCCTGTACCTCCCCTCCATGCGCCCCCAACTCTCTCTGCTGCCCCTGTTCGCCCTGCTGCCCCTGCTCCTGCCCGCCCTACTACACCTTGCCGGTCCAGCCCCTGTGGCACAGACATGGATCCCTTTGGCTCCGGTGCATTCGACCCCATGCCGTTGGCCCTTGGCACAGGCCCTTTTGTCTCTCCTTCCGCAGTCCCCTTGACCTCACCTTGCCCTGCCACCTTCTCTCCATTACCCTCTCCGCGACCCCCCCCCTCCTCTTTTCTCTCCTCCCTGCCCCTCCGTTCTCCCACTGCCCTCTCCTTTCTCAGCCTCCTCCACCGCTCCGCACTCCTCTATCTCCCAACGCGGTCCCCTTCCCTCTCTCCCCCCCTCTCCCTCCCCCCCTTCCTCCTCCCCACACCCCTTCCGCCCCTCACACAACCGGCTTTTCCCTCCCCCAAGCCTCGACCCTTCACTCTCCGTCCGCGGAAACCCCTCCCGCCCTTGCAGCCCCCATTTCTCCCTCCTACCTCTCTCGCTGCGCCCCTGCCCGCCCCCATCAACCGAGACAGACCGGGACTCCCCTAGCGCTCCTTGCATGCTCAATGCTGCATTGCAGTCTTTCACATCAGCATCAGGGGAGTCTCCTCCCCACCTCCCGGATTTCCTGCCTATGCTAGAGACGAGTCGAGGGCTTAAAATGGAACGCAGGCTGAGGCGACTGGGGCTGGCTGTGGGGCGGCGGGGGGAGGGAGCGGGCGGCGAGGGGGAGGTGGGGCCGCGGGTGCAGGTGTGGGACGAGGGGGAAGGGGAGGGGGAGGGGGAAGGCTGCGCATGGGGGGAGAGAGGGCTGAAGCCGTGAGGGGAGTTGGTGTGCGGGGTGAATGGACGGGGGTCCCTGGGTGACGGCGTGCCTGCTGGACTGAAATCCCTGCTACTGCTATTACTGCCGCTGCCGCCGCTGCTACCGCTGGCGCTGCTGCTGCCGTTGCTGCTGCTGCTGTTGTTGCTGCTGCTGCTGCCGCTGTCAGTGCTATTAGAGCGCGACATGATAGCCAGCAGCCAGCGACTACGCTGGCTGAGGGACGGCGATGTGGGAAGGCCAGGGGGTGTTTGCAGCGCTGTGGTGGGCGATGGCGGAGCAGGGAGGGGAGAGGCGAGGGCAGGTGCGCAGCTCTTGCTGCTGGCTTCCTGAGCTGACAGGCTTGCTGCTACTGGTATTCCTTTCATGGGTCCTGATGCTGATGCTGATATTTGTGATGCAACCACTGCTGCTGGTGTCTGCACTGCAGCAGCTGCAGCAGCTGAGAGCGCATGTGCTGTGTCTTGGCCCCGCTCCCCCCCGCCACTCCCTCCACCTTGAACCCGTTCATGCTCCTGCTCTCGCACTAGTTGCTGCACCTGCTGCTGATCCACATGCCGCTGCTGCTGCTGCGCCTGTTGCCGCTGCTGCTGCTGCTGCGCCTGAGTCAGCGTCTGCTGCTGCTGCTGCTGCTGCTGCTGCTGCTGCTGCTGCTGCTGCTGCTGCTGCTGCTGCTGCTGCTGCTGCTGCTGCTGCTGCTGCTGCTGCTGCTGCTGCTGCTGCTGCTGTGCTGCTGCTGGCTGCTGCTGCTGCTGCTGCTGGCTGCTGCTGCTGCTGCTGCTGCTCTGCTGCTGCTGCTGCTGCTGCTGCTGCTGCTGCTGCTGCTGCTTGCTGCTGCTGCTGCTGCTGCTGCCTGCTGCTGCTGCTGCTGCTGCTGCTGCTTGCTGCTGCTGCTGCTGCTGCTGCTGCTGCTGCTGCTGCTGCTGCTGCTGCTGCTGCTGCTGCTGCTGCTGCTGATGCTGCTGCTGCGCTGCTGCTGGCTGCTGCTGCTGCTGCTGCTGCTGCTGCTGCTGCTGCTGCTGCTGCTGCTGCTGCTGCTGCTGCTGCTGCTGCTGCTGCTGCTGCTGCTGCTGCTGCTGCTGCTGCTGCTGCTGCTGCTGCTGCTGCTGCTGCTGCTGCTGCTGCTGCTGCTGCTGCTGCTGCTGCTGCTGCTGCTGCTGCTGCTGCTGCTGCTGCTGCTGCTGCTGCTGCTGCTGCTGCTGCTGCTGCTGCTGCTGCTGCTGCTGCTGCTGCTGCTGCTGCTGCTGCTGCTGCTGCTGCTGCTGCTGCTGCTGCTGCTGCTGCTGCTGCTGCTGCTGCTGCTGCTGCTGCTGCTGCTGCTGCTGCTGCTGCTGCTGCTGCTGCTGCTGCTGCTGCTGCTGCTGCTGCTGCTGCTGCTGCTGCTGCTGCTGCTGCTGCTGCTGCTGCTGCTGCTGCTGCTGCTGCTGCTGCTGCTGCTGCTGCTGCTGCTGCTGCTGCTGCTGCTGCTGCTGCTGCTGCTGCTGCTGCTGCTGCTGCTGCTGCTGCTGCTGCTGCTGCTGCTGCTGCTGCTGCTGCTGCTGCTGCTGCTGCTGCTGCTGCTGCTGCTGCTGCTGCTGCTGCTGCTGCTGCTGCTGCTGCTGCTGCTGCTGCTGCTGCTGCTGCTGCTGCTGCTGCTGCTGCTGCTGCTGCTGCTGCTGCTGCTGCTGCTGCTGCTGCTGCTGCTGCTGCTGCTGCTGCTGCTGCTGCTGCTGCTGCTGCTGCTGCTGCTGCTGCTGCTGCTGCTGCTGCTGCTGCTGCTGCTGCTGCTGCTGCTGCTGCTGCTGCTGCTGCTGCTGCTGCTGCTGCTGCTGCTGCTGCTGCTGCTGCTGCTGCTGCTGCTGCTGCTGCTGCTGCTGCTGCTGCTGCTGCTGCTGCTGCTGCTGCTGCTGCTGCTGCTGCTGCTGCTGCTGCTGCTGCTGTGCTGCTGCTGCTGCTGCTGCTGCTGCTGCTGCTGCTGCTGCTGCTGCTGCTGCTGCTGCTGCTGCTGCTGCTGCTGCTGCTGCTGCTGCTGCTGCTGCTGCTGCTGCTGCTGCTGCTGCTGCTGCTGCTGCTGCTGCTGCTGCTGCTGCTGCTGCTGCTGCTGCTGCTGCTGCTGCTGCTGCTGCTGCTGCTGCTGCTGCTGCTGCTGCTGCTGCTGCTGCTGCTGCTGCTGCTGCTGCTGCTGCTGCTGCTGCTGCTGCTGCTGCTGCTGCTGCTGCTGCTGCTGCTGCTGCTGCTGCTGCTGCTGCTGCTGCTGCTGCTGCTGCTGCTGCTGCTGCTGCTGCTGCTGCTGCTGCTGCTGCTGCTGCTGCTGCTGCTGCTGCTGCTGCTGCTGCTGCTGCTGCTGCTGCTGCTGCTGCTGCTGCTGCTGCTGCTGCTGCTGCTGCTGCTGCTGCTGCTGCTGCTGCTGCTGCTGCTGCTGCTGCTGCTGCTGCTGCTGCTGCTGCTGCTGCTGCTGCTGCTGCTGCTGCTGCTGCTGCTGCTGCTGCTGCTGCTGCTGCTGCTGCTGCTGCTGCTGCTGCTGCTGCTGCTGCTGCTGCTGCTGCTGCTGCTGCTGCTGCTGCTGCTGCTGCTGCTGCTGCTGCTGCTGCTGCTGCTGCTGCTGCTGCTGCTGCTGCTGCTGCTGCTGCTGCTGCTGCTGCTGCTGCTGCTGCTGCTGCTGCTGCTGCTGCTGCTGCTGCTGCTGCTGCTGCTGCTGCTGCTGCTGCTGCTGCTGCTGCTGCTGCTGCTGCTGCTGCTGCTGCTGCTGCTGCTGCTGCTGCTGCTGCTGCTGCTGCTGCTGCTGCTGCTGCTGCTGCTGCTGCTGCTGCTGCTGCTGCTGCTGCTGCTGCTGCTGCTGCTGCTGCTGCTGCTGCTGCTGCTGCTGCTGCTGCTGCTGCTGCTGCTGCTGCTGCTGCTGCTGCTGCTGCTGCTGCTGCTGCTGCTGCTGCTGCTGCTGCTGCTGCTGCTGCTGCTGCTGCTGCTGCTGCTGCTGCTGCTGCTGCTGCTGCTGCTGCTGCTGCTGCTGCTGCTGCTGCTGCTGCTGCTGCTGCTGCTGCTGCTGCTGCTGCTGCTGCTGCTGCTGCTGCTGCTGCTGCTGCTGCTGCTGCTGCTGCTGCTGCTGCTGCTGCTGCTGCTGCTGCTGCTGCTGCTGCTGCTGCTGCTGCTGCTGCTGCTGCTGCTGCTGCTGCTGCTGCTGCTGCTGCTGCTGCTGCTGCTGCTGCTGCTGCTGCTGCTGCTGCTGCTGCTGCTGCTGCTGCTGCTGCTGCTGCTGCTGCTGCTGCTGCTGCTGCTGCTGCTGCTGCTGCTGCTGCTGCTGCTGCTGCTGCTGCTGCTGCTGCTGCTGCTGCTGCTGCTGCTGCTGCTGCTGCTGCTGCTGCTGCTGCTGCTGCTGCTGCTGCTGCTGCTGCTGCTGCTGCTGCTGCTGCTGCTGCTGCTGCTGCTGCTGCTGCTGCTGCTGCTGCTGCTGCTGCTGCTGCTGCTGCTGCTGCTGCTGCTGCTGCTGCTGCTGCTGCTGCTGCTGCTGCTGCTGCTGCTGCTGCTGCTGCTGCTGCTGCTGCTGCTGCTGCTGCTGCTGCTGCTGCTGCTGCTGCTGCTGCTGCTGCTGCTGCTGCTGCTGCTGCTGCTGCTGCTGCTGCTGCTGCTGCTGCTGCTGCTGCTGCTGCTGCTGCTGCTGCTGCTGCTGCTGCTGCTGCTGCTGCTGCTGCTGCTGCTGCTGCTGCTGCTGCTGCTGCTGCTGCTGCTGCTGCTGCTGCTGCTGCTGCTGCTGCTGCTGCTGCTGCTGCTGCTGCTGCTGCTGCTGCTGCTGCTGCTGCTGCTGCTGCTGCTGCTGCTGCTGCTGCTGCTGCTGCTGCTGCTGCTGCTGCTGCTGCTGCTGCTGCTGCTGCTGCTGCTGCTGCTGCTGCTGCTGCTGCTGCTGCTGCTGCTGCTGCTGCTGCTGCTGCTGCTGCTGCTGCTGCTGCTGCTGCTGCTGCTGCTGCTGCTGCTGCTGCTGCTGCTGCTGCTGCTGCTGCTGCTGCTGCTGCTGCTGCTGCTGCTGCTGCTGCTGCTGCTGCTGCTGCTGCTGCTGCTGCTGCTGCTGCTGCTGCTGCTGCTGCTGCTGCTGCTGCTGCTGCTGCTGCTGCTGCTGCTGCTGCTGCTGCTGCTGCTGCTGCTGCTGCTGCTGCTGCTGCTGCTGCTGCTGCTGCTGCTGCTGCTGCTGCTGCTGCTGCTGCTGCTGCTGCTGCTGCTGCTGCTGCTGCTGCTGCTGCTGCTGCTGCTGCTGCTGCTGCTGCTGCTGCTGCTGCTGCTGCTGCTGCTGCTGCTGCTGCTGCTGCTGCTGCTGCTGCTGCTGCTGCTGCTGCTGCTGCTGCTGCTGCTGCTGCTGCTGCTGCTGCTGCTGCTGCTGCTGCTGCTGCTGCTGCTGCTGCTGCTGCTGCTGCTGCTGCTGCTGCTGCTGCTGCTGCTGCTGCTGCTGCTGCTGCTGCTGCTGCTGCTGCTGCTGCTGCTGCTGCTGCTGCTGCTGCTGCTGCTGCTGCTGCTGCTGCTGCTGCTGCTGCTGCTGCTGCTGCTGCTGCTGCTGCTGCTGCTGCTGCTGCTGCTGCTGCTGCTGCTGCTGCTGCTGCTGCTGCTGCTGCTGCTGCTGCTGCTGCTGCTGCTGCTGCTGCTGCTGCTGCTGCTGCTGCTGCTGCTGCTGCTGCTGCTGCTGCTGCTGCTGCTGCTGCTGTTGCTGCTGCTGCTGCTGCTGCTGCGTCAGCTGGCTCCTCCTAACAGACCCCGGCCGTCCATACAGCAGCAGCTGCCGCTGCTCCCGCTGCTCTCTCTGCCTTTCCCGCAGAGCGTGCAGCTGCTGCGCTCTCTCCCCCTCCAGTACCTCTTTCAGCCGCGCTAGTGACGACATGGCCACCAGCAGCCGCTCCTGGCTCCGCTCCCTTCCCCTTTCGCCGCTCCCAGGGCTCGACTCCGCGAGCTGCTGCATCAACGGGTGCGGGCTTGCCAGCAGCGGAGATAGATCCGCCCACGTGCATGCGCCCTTGCCGCCGCCGCTTCCGCCGCTGACTGCGGAGTTGTCCTTGGGAGACGGCGCGGATTGCTGGGATGAAGGCTGACTAGGATCGGTTTCCGAACAGCCGAGTTTGAGGGAGGTAGCATCTGGGCAGGTGTTATCTGAGGATACGACCCGTGGGTCTGTGGATGCGAGAGTGGAAGGCGAGTGGGGAACGGGAGGAGGCGGGAGCGGAGCGGAGGGGGTGGGTGCAAGGGACGAGGAGGGGGTGGAAGAGGCGGAGACGAGGGCCGGCAGCGACGGGGACGCCGTCGTGCCTACGGCGGCAGCGGCGGAGGCGGTGCTTGTGGCGGCGACCGCCTTGCCGACCGCGGCGACGGCGACGGCGGTGGAAACGCAAGGGGAGGCGGAAATCGTGGTATAAGGGGAGGTGGTCAGGGGAGTGTCGCGCTGGGCGGGATGGGAGGCGGAGTCGGGAGTATCCGGGGGAAAGCGCGGCGAGGGGATGGCTAAATGCCCCAGTCTGTCGACGAACACTCGATTCATCGCCGGCGCCTTGCCGCCAGCCATGTCGGTGCGCGTAACGTCGTTACCACAGGAGCTGCCGCTGCTACAGCTGTTCCCATTTCTCACGTCAATAGCAGCGGCAACATCGCCACCATCGGCACAGCCGGATAGCGCAGCATCGTTGGGCCGGTCAACGCGAGCTACGTCGTGTTCGTCAACGCTATCGTCGCTATCCTCGGGCTGATTCGCTTCCCTTCCCTGGCCGTCATGGCTATTTCCCCGTCCACTGAGGTTCTCCGTAGTTCCCTCGGCGAGTCGACACGTTTCCTCCTCCCCGCGCCTCTTCCCCCTTTCCCAGCTTCGGTCGTGCGCGCGCCATAGCCCCGACCCGGCCGCGCAACCCGCGTGTTCGTCCGCCCACCCCCCCTCGTCCGCGCTGCCCCCATCCGCACGAGGTGCGCCATCCCCCCGCAACAGCTGAGCGGGGCTCCGACCACTGGCTGACGTGGCACTCGGGGACGACGGGATGCTGAGGTGTTCCAGCCGGCCGGAGAAGACACGTGGCAGGGAGAGCGGGCGTCCGTTGGTGCGATGTGGAACCGCGGCGGGAATTGAGCCGTTAGGCTCGGGCTTACGGCACTGATCGCGCTGCTGCGACTGAAAACGATGCTGCTGGTGTCGCAACAGCTCGTTTGGTTCTACTGTTAAGTTCTGCATTGCAGGGGCATGGGAGAAACTACCGAGTCGACATAAAACTCTTGTAAGAGCGAGTCACTTTGAAGAGTTTCCAGGAGCGCGCTACGGAAGGCTATGAGTTTAGAGACGCATGTAAAGTGCGGCGCGACAACATGGAAGTGTGCGCCACGCCAGGTTTCGATCTCGAGCCGCGTGAGGTACGGGAATGCGGGATTACGGCAGCGGGAAGAAAACGGAAATGCTTTCCTTGGACCGGAATCGATGGCGCAATGTTAGACATGGGTCAGTGTGCTAGTGCTGCACAAGTCACACTTTACGCTGCTAGGTTGGCCAGAAGTGACCCTGATTTTGCGCAGCTGTACATCGCTTTCTGACAAAGGTTTGTGATGGTGTTCAACTAGTGTGTGTGCCCGAATGCCAGTCTGGTTGTGGCGGAAGCTGTTCGTGCGGGTGAGTCGGACAAACGCCAGGCGACGAGGGGAGGAGAGGTGTGTGCGCGAGGACAGCTCACCTTTAGTGTGCGCGTCGGTACAAATCACACACAGGTGAACGGAACGGACAGAACTCAGGAGGAGCAACAGCGGCCGTGCACAGAATGATTGCGTGCGGTGCATAACGAGGACGGGAGGGATGGAGAAAGGGACAAGACGAGAGGACGGGACCGAGACGGGGGGGACAGAATGGGGCAAGTTCAGAGCGGTCATACAGTACTATTGGAGCGTAGGACGATGGTCCTCAATTCCCAGACTGTTGGAGAGTGTTTGGTTGTGGTGGTGAGCGGGAGAGTGGTAGGTGGGGGTGAGCGGGGAAGAGAGAGGAACCGCCGTGGGCCTGATTCGGGAAGCGAGGAACTGATTTGCGTCGGGGCGAAGGTTGCGCGTCTTTTCCGCTCGGGGGAGCCACCTCCACCCCCGATGAATCGCGTCGCGTGTAAAGCTCGAGTCGCAGAGGGGCAAAAGAACGGCTGCGATTTTTCAGAATGCTGTTTGAGTGATTAGCGACAAGGCACTATTATTTTCCGGAAGCTTTCGCCAAGATCGAGCGGCTGTGAAACTCCCCCTCATGCATAATTTTCCATAAATATCAACAGTCAAAAGTAACGTGCGCCCTCACTAATTCGATTCCCTTCTGAGCTGGCGGTACTGTATGTGATTAAAACCCGCGTCCCAAATTGCGGGCCGCGAGGGTCAAGTTTTTATAACTTGACGAAGTTGAGGGTCCAAGCTTTTGAAAGTTACGCACTTGCAATTTGGGACTTCCGAAGACAGATTCACTCACCAGGGGGAAAACCGAGGGTTGGCTGGGTCTCGCGAAAAAAACTAACCTAGACGAAATCGGAAACTCTCGCCAAAGCCCACACCAGAAAAACTCCCTCTGGTCAACTTTTAAAAGCATGAACAATTTGAGCCGCCGGCTTTAAGTTTGATACAAAGTCTTGGTAATAAAAACGAGGGTCTAGATTGACAAGCGGGGGTTCAGAAGCTTTTGTTTTGAACCAGGCTTGCCAGCGCGAAACTGTTGGCTAGCGAAAGTGCGGACACTTTTCCTCCGCAGTAACAGTTCGCCAGGGTTTTGGGTTTCGGGTGGCAAAGGTGCACCGTCGCTTTAAGAGAAGGGGAATTAGAGGAAGGTAAAGATGGTGGAACAAAGAAGAAGAGCTGGAGAAGAAGAGAAGGGCCGAAGGAAAGGTGGAAAGAGGAAAAGAAGAGAGGAAGAAACTAAAAGGAGGAAACACCTAAGGACCAAAACACCACAGCAACCCGCACCACAGCGCGGGACACAGCTTTTCAAGCACAAACGCTAAATGCCTACACATATGCATCGTACATATACTGCATCGTACATATACTGCATCGTACACATATGAGCCCTTCTGAGCTGGCTGTTGGCTGGGTTCAACTGCTCAAAATGACGCTTTTTAACAGTCATGCCTGTTCTGCAACCTGTTATCTAATGTGTTTATACTTCTTATAATCAGCTACATATACCGTAAGATGACACTCCAGACTTCACAGCAAGTGACTTCCAAACAAGTTTGTTCTGAGCAGCCATGTATGTCATCTAACCGTAACACATGGTGAATTCACACGAAATCACCACATCTAAAACCCCTTTAAAATGTGGTAGCGTAATTATGCATTAAAAATCATAGACAGATGTCAGAATCCCAACCACTAGACCATTGAGATAAAATGGCTTGTTTCAGTAACGGGTCAGTGCGCCCATAACCCCCCAGGCGAACGCGCCTGTAACCCTCTCCAAGATCAATCGGGCATCCACAGTGCAGATCTAGTGACACCCCTGAGGAAATTAGAACGAGAATGAAATGACTATGGAATGAAAGTGATACAAATATGCAACCCTAGAAATGTGTACCCCATATGGGCTACCCCACTAAAGCCTAGACAACATTATAATTTGACACACCCCCATAGGCAAAGTGAGGGAGAACAAGGGGTCACAAGACCAGTCAAGCAAAGCAAAGCAAAGCTCAGGGTGGATCACAAAGTCACCACACATTCCGAGCACAAGTTCAAGGCCAGAAGGTCAGTTCACATGCAGGAGCACATATATATATAAGAGGCTAAGCAAACAAGAGCAGGTGTATATATATGTGACAGTACAAGCAAGATCAAAAAGTGAGCAAGTGAGGCAAGACAGGCACAAGACCAAGCTGAGTACAGAAGCGCTGATGATCACAAGGCGCAAGTGCCTTGGTGAAAACATAAGCAGTGTTGGCCTCAGAGGCCACGTACGCAAGCCGCAACTGACCACGCTCCTGTAGCTCACGAGCAAGGAAGTAGCGAAGAGCAATGTGCTTTGTTCTGTGCTCCAGTCTCTGCCCTCGACACAAGGCCAGCATAGCCTTGTTGTCTACGTACAGGACTGGAGGAGAACGAGGCGGCTCTCCAAGGTCGGTCAACAGGTAGGTGAGCCAGCGAAGCTCCTGTGCAGCCATGGCCCCGGCGTAGATCTCGGCCTCACAACAGGAGCCGAGAACAGAAGACGAGCGAGTAGCCCGCCACGAAACAGAGCCGGAACCAAGGCTGAAGGTGTAGCCCTGTGACGACCGCTGCGTAGCCTGGTCGTCAGCCCAAGAAGCGTCCGCGTGCCCAGTGAGGACCACTGGACTCCGCCCTCCAAGCACTAGCCCCATGCCCGACGTACTGCACAAGTAGCGCGACACCCTATTCGCTGCAGCCATGTGCTCTGGTCGGTGTCTCCCAGGAGCAACATAGCGTGCCAAGATGCTAAGAGGGTATGCAAGGTTAGGTCGTGTGCAGGTCATCAGGTACATGAGGCAGCCAACAAGCTCTGGGTACGGGCCACTCGGCTCTATGTACTCATCCGAAGGCAGAGCTGAGAGCGAGTGGCGAGTAGACAGAGGATGGCCTGAGGCGAGGAGTACGTGAAGTCGAAGTGCTGAAGGACCTGCTGCACCATATGTGACTGAGTCAGGGTAATGGTGCGTTGTGCTCTGTCCCGGGTGATCTGCAAGCCAAGGTAGCTGCGCAGTTCACCCAGGTCTGTGCACGTGTGTCTCTTCTGCAGCGCCGACTTCACGTGGGCGAGTCGAGCAATGTCAGCAGTGGAAAAGACCAAGTCGTCGACGTACACGAGGATGTAGAACGGCGGCAAAGAGGTGTCGGTGCGTAGAAACAGCGACGGGTCAGCAGTAGAGGGAACAAACCCAAGAGCCGCAAGCGTAGTCCTCAGTGTGTCGTGCCACTCGCGCGGTGCCTGGCGGAGACCGTAGACTGGCCGTCGGAGGCTCCACTGGGTGCCAGGAGGGAAAGTCCCAGTGAAGCCAGGTGGACGGCGCAGCCAGATCTCCTCGTGCAGGCTACCCTGCAGGAAAGCAGTGCTGAAGTCAAGAGAGTGAAGCTCGTAGTCACGCAGAGCGGCTATGTGTAGCAGCACCCGAAGAGTGGTCATCTTCGGGGTGGGAGAGAAGGTCTGAAAGTAGTCAACTCCCTGCCGCTGACTGAAGCCACGAGCCACGTACCGCACCTTGAAGACAGGCGGAGAGCCCGGCGGCCGCTTCACCCTGAAGATCCACATGCCACTGACGATGTTCGCCCCAGGTGGGGGAACCGCGTCAACGTAGGTGCCTGTGGACTTCCAGGAAGCCATCTCTGCATCCATAGCTGCCTGCCACTGAGAGGAGTAGGGACCCTCTACGGCCTCCGCGTAAGAGCGCGGAGTCGGGATGTCAAGTGCATCCGGGTCTCCCTCAGGGGTAAGCAGTACGGACACGAGATGAGGTGAAGTAGCAGCTAGACACTGGAACTCCTCCTGCCTGTCCTCAAGGATGTCCGTGCCAAGAGCACACTCACCCCCGACGGACGGAGGACAGACAGTCGCAGACTCAGCAACGAGACTAGCAGCGTAGTCTAGACGACAGCGAGCAGCAAAGTCGACGAGCTCAGCAACAAGAGCAGACGCAGCAGTGGACTCAAAAGAAGGGTCAGTGACGACAGTAGCAAGCAGACGCGTGACAATAGGACTGGCAGCACGAAGAGAGTCCGACTCTGGGTCGGCAAGGGCAGGAAGAGAGGACTCAGGAGGAGAAGGCAAAGGGGCACGCAGAGGAGCAGTGGACGGACGCAGAGACATCCGGTGCGTGCCAGGGACAGGAGGAGGACGCTGACGCGAACCGCGACCACTAGCCCGAGCAGCACGAACCGGCGATGCAGGACGAGACGCAGGCTCACGACGCTCAGCAAGACCTCCAGTAGGACCAGTGTAGGGAGAAGGAGCAGGCAGTGGGGAGGCCGGCGGTAACTGTGACTGTGACTGGACAGGCGGTGGACACTCTAAGGGAGGAGGAAGACCAAGAACCTGCTGAAGGAGCGGAACAAAGTACGGCCGAGGCCGCGCGGCGACTCCAGACACAGCAGGGACAGCACCAGCTCCCCCAATGGTAGCACCAGCGCCAACAGCACCTCCAGCTCCAGTACCTCCAGCAGCACCCGCAGCAGGACCGCCGCTAGGACTGACAGCAGTAGCCTCAGCGCCAACACCCTCAGCAGCTCCGACTCCAGTCGCACGCGCAGGCCCAGCAGCTCCAGCACTCCCAGGGCTAGCACCTCCGAGAGCGGCTGCAACAGCACCCTCAGCAGCCGAAGAAGCACCAGCTCCAGCAGTACGCCTCCAGCGCCGGGCAAACCACTCGCGCAGCTCCTGTGGAGAGAGTGGCTCCCGCCGAGACGAAGCACCCGGAGAACCACCAGGCCCAGCACCGCCAGACGCCACACGAGCAGGTCCAGCGGCCGTGGGCTCCGCACCCCCAGGCTCAGCAGCTCCAGACTCAGTACCCCCAGGCTCAGCAGCTCCAGACGCAGCACCCCCAGACTCAGCAGCTCCAGACGCAGCACCCCCAGGCGAAGGACCCCCAGGCTCAGCACCCTCAGTCGTAGCACCCCCAGGCTCAGTACCCCCAGGCTCAGCACCCACTCGCGCAGCACCCCCAGAGTCAGCACCCCCAGGCTCAGCACCCGCAGCAGTACCAGAGTCACCAGCAACCTCGACAGGCTCGACTGCGTCTACCTGGGACACACCTTAAGGGGCAGGACCCTGAGGGGGGAGGGGTTCTACTTGGGGGGGACCTGGTACAAGGAAGTGCGGCGGCGGGGGGAGGGAAGGAGTGCGGTAGGGGAAGAGACGGTAGTAGGGGACCGACTCGTCAAACGTGACGTCCTGGGAGGACAGAACACGACGAGAGGAGGGGTGGTAGAACTGCCACCCTGGTGCGTCAGGGGGGAAGCCAAGGAAGACACAAGGAGCAGCACGAGGGGACAGTTTGTCCGCAGACAAGTCGCGGACAAACGCCCGAGATCCCCAGACACGGAACGCAGACGCATCGCCTACCTTCCCCGTCCACAGCAGAGCTGGGGAGGTCTCCGGCATGGAGACCCTGGGGTGAAGGTTGATCTGATGCGCCGCGTACCGAACCGCAAACGGCCACAGAAAATGGGGGGCAGCCGCATGCATCATGGACGTACGAGCGACGTCCATGACCATGCCAATGCGGCGCTCAGCAATCCCATTTTGCTGTGGAGAGTCCGGAAACGTAAAGGTCTGGCGGATGCCTCGCGCACGGCAGTAGGCTCGTAGAAGGCCAGAGGAGATCTCTCCGCCTCGGTCAGAGTGCAGACGCAGAACAGGAAAGTCCGAGCCGAAGCTCCTCCTGAGCTGGAGACGAGCTGCGCGGATCCAGTCGATCAACACCTCACTGACATCACCCTTGCTGCGCAAGGGGAAGACTGAGGTGTAACGCGAGTAGTCGTCAACCATCAGCAGGAAGTAGCGCTTGTGACCCTGTCCACGGACGCGGGCCGGGCCCCACACGTCCATGTGAAGGGTCTGCAGCGGGGCCTCTGTCGAGGGAAACTGAGAGGAGTGAGGGGCAGCCCGGAGCCGCCCCTCAATACAGGGAACACAGGAAGGACCAGGCCCTGGAGGAAGGGGAGGGAGGGACCGGGGGAGACTTGAGACAAGGACACGGGAAGCCATGCCTAGGAGACGAGGCAGAGAGGGGTGACCAAGACGGTGGTGCCACAGGAGAGTCTCGTGAGACACGAGGCGACACGAGCAGGGGGCAGACTCAGGACCAGACTTGGACGCTGCATCAAACACCTGACCCGACGCAGCTACCTCGCTAGACACAGGGACAGGAGGAGACGCAGTGGTCAGGGTGTAGAGGCTCGACCCCGGCCGACGCGTAAACGTGGCCAGGTGCCGGCCTGTGCGAGCGTCTGAGCAGTGGGTCACCCGTTGACTCGCAGGAGTGAACTGGTGAACCCCCGTATCCTGCAGGTCAGCACCACTCACCACGAGGGGAGGTAGAGACTAGACAAGGTGCCAGAGGGGGCAGCCGGACACGGGAGGACAGTGGAGAAGTGAGAGAGGACAGGACCCCCAGAGGGGTCTGCCAGGGAGACTGCAACCGGCCGACCAAGCGGCGTGAGTGTGGTGCGGTCTCAAAAGAAGGAGCGAGAAGCCCCCGAGTGTGAAGGTGAGGGAGGCCGAAGCCGACGTGGTACCTGAGAGCGCAGACTCACCAGCACCTGAGGGCGCAGACGCACTGGCACCTAGAGCAGCAGCCTCACCAGCACCTAGAGCAGCAGTACCAATGCCCGGGTCGGGCGGGAAACACCGGTAACAGTCACCCTCATCACTAATAGTCACAGCATACATGGCAGCAAGGATAGCATCAAAGTCAAGATCATAGATAGCTACGCCTGCCCTAGAAAGCTCTCCCCAGCGGGGGATCTCACTGGCCTCCGGGAACTGCTGACGCCAAGCGTTCGTCAGGCGGCCAAAGCAGCGCTGGGTGGGGTGGGCACCCCCCCACTGCTCACCCGCGCGGTCGCCGGAGCGAATGACGTAGGTGCACGGACCAAAACCCCCACCACGCTGACGCTGCACGTACCACTCACGGAGCTGCTGAGGGGGGGGGATGTCCCGAGAACGCTGCTGCTGCTGCTGGCGCTGACCACCACCAGGGCTGCTCCGCTGCGAAGCGCCACCCCGACCACCGCCACCTCCTCCACCACCGCCTCCTCCACCTCCGCCACCACCGCCGCCTCCGCTACCACCGCCGCCGCCTCCGCCGCCTTCACCTCCACTGCTGCCACCGACACCTCCAGCCCCGCCACCACTCCCACCGCCACCCCCACTCCCTCCGCCGCCTCCACCGCCACCTCCACCGCCCCCGCTAGCTCCACCCGTGCCCTTGCCCCCCTTGCCCTTGCCAGAGCGGCGTCTCCCGCTAGGGGCAGACGCCGCACCGACTGACTCAAGACCAACGAGGGCGGCCGCAGCGGCAGAGGCGACAGAGGGCAAAAGGGGGGAAGGAGAACACCCCTTAAAGATGGGGGTGCGAGGGTGACCACGAGAGGCTCCTACAGCGACTATGCTCTTCTCCGCTGCTAGAAGGGCCTTCTCTAAGAGGTCAACAGTGAGAGTGGTGGGACAGACTGAGAGGAAGTGGTCCCTGACTACACGAAGGGAGTCAGGGAGGCGGGTGACTATATAATAGAGAGTGAAGTACATGGGGGGGGGGGTTCTTGGCGCAGAACTTGAGAAGATTAGAACGAGAATGGTGTGAACTATGAAAGGTGAGAGTACAAATATGAAACCCTAGTTGGGTTGTACCCCCTATGGGATACCCCACTATAGCCTACACAATAGCATAAGCTATAATGTTTTGACACACCCCCATAGGCAAAGTGGGGGAGAACAAGGGGTCACAAGACCATTCAAGCAAAGCAAAGCAAAGCTCAGGGTGGATCACAAAGTCACCACACACTAGGAGCACAAGTTCAAAGGCCAAAAGGCCAGTTCACATGCAAGAGCACATATATATATATATATATATATATATATATATATATACATATATATATACGAGGCTAAGCAAGCAAGAGCAGGAGTATATATATGTGACAGTACAAGCAAGGTCAAGAAGTGAGCAAGTGAGGCAAGACAGGCACAAGACCCACCTGAGTGCAGAAGCGCTGATGATCACAAGGCGCAAGTGCCTTGGTGAAAACATCAGCAGTGTTGGCCTCACAGGCCACGTACCCAAGCCGCAACTGTCCACGCTGCTGTAGCTCACGAGCAAGAAAGTAACGGAGAGCAATGTGCTTTGTCTTGTGCTCCAGTCGAAGCTCTCGACACAAGGCCAGCATGGCCTTGTTGTCTACGTACAGGACTGGAGGAGAACGAGGCGGCTCTCCAAGGTCGGTCAGCAGGTAGGTGAGCCAGCGAAGCTCCTGGGCAGCCATAGCCCCGGCGTAGATCTCAGCCTCACAACTGGAGCCGAGAACAGAAGACGAGCGGGTAGCCCGCCACGAAACAGAGTCGGAACCAAGACTGAAGGTGTAACCCTGTGACGACCGCTGCGTAGCCTAGTCGTCAGCCCAAGAAGCGTCCGCGTGCCCAGTGAGGACCACTGGACTGCGCCCTCCAAGCACTAGCCCCATGCCCGACGTACTGCACAAGTAGCGCAACACCCTCTTCGCTGCAGCCATGTGCTCTGGTCGGTGTCTCCCAGGAGCAACATAGCGTGCAAGAATGCTAAGAGGGTATGCAAGGTCAGGTCGTGTGCAGGTCATCAGGTACATGAGGCAGCCAACAAGCTCTGGATACGGGCCACTCGACTCTACGGACTCATCTGAAGGCAGAGCTGAGAGTGAGTGGCGAGTAGGCAGAGGAGTGGCCTGAGGCGAGGAGTACGTGAAGCCGAAGCGCTGAAGGACCTGCTGCACCATGTGTGACTGAGTCAAGGTAATGGTGCGGCGTGCTCTGTCCCGAGTGATCTGCAAGCCAAGGTAGCTGCGCAGTTCACCTAGGTCTGTGCACGTGTGTCTCTTCTGTAGCTCGGACTTCACATAGGCGAGTCCAGCAGTGTCCGCTGTGGCAAAGACCAAGTCGTCGACGTACACGAGGATGTAGAACGGCGGCAGAGAAGTGTCGGTGCGCAGAGACAACGACGGGTCAGCAGTAGAGGGAGCAAACCCAAGAGCCGCAAGCATAGTCCTCAGTGTGTCGTGCCAATCACGCGGTGCCTGGCGGAGACCGTAGACTGGCCGTTGGAGGCTCCACTGGGTGCCAGGAGGGAAAGTCCCAGTGAAGCCAGGTGGACGGCGCAGCTAGATCTCCTCGTGCAGGCTACCCTGCAAGAAAGCAGTGCTGAAGTCAAGAGAGTGGAGCTCGTAGTCGCGCTGAGCGGCTATGTGCAGCAGCACCCGAAGAGTGGTCATCTTCGGGGTGGGAGAGAAGGTCTGAAAGTAGTCAACTCCCTGCCGCTGACTGAAGCCACGAGCCACATACCGCGCCTTGAAGACAGGCGGAGAGCCCGGCGGCCGCTTCACCCTGAAAATCCACATGCCACTGACGATGTTCGCCCCAGGCGGGGGAACCTCATCAACATAGGTGCCTGTGGACTTCCAGGAAGCCATCTCTGCGTCCATAGCTGCCTGCCACTGAGAGGAGTAGGGACCCTCTATCGCCTCCGCGTAAGAGCGCGGAGTCGAGATGTCAAGTGCATCCGGGTCTCCCTCAGGGGTAAGCAGTACGGACACGAGATGAGGTGAAGCAGCAGCTAGACAGTGGAACTCCTCCTGCCTGTCCTCAAGGACGTCCGTGCCAAGGGCACACTCACCCCCGACGGACGGAGGACAGACAGACTAAGACTCAGCGACAAGACTAGCAGCGTAGTCTAAGCGACAGCGAGCAGCAAAGTCGACGAGCTCAGTAACGAGAGCAGACGCAACAGTAGACTCAAAAGAAGGGTCAGTGACAACAGTAGCAAGGAGACGCGTGACAGTAGGACTGGCAGCACGAAGAGAGTCCGACTCAGGGTCGGCAAGTGCAAGAAGAGAGGACTCAGGAGGGGAAGGCAAAGGGGAACGCAGAGGAGCAGTAGACGGACGCAGAGACATCCGGTGCGTGCCAGGGACAGGAGGAGGACGCTGGCGCGAACTGCGACCACTAGGGCGAGCAGCTCTAACATGCGACGCAGGACGAGACGTAGGCTCACGACACTCAGTAAGACCTCCAGTAGGACCAGCGTAGGGAGAAGGAGCAGGCAGAGGGGAGGCAGGCTTTAGCTGTGACTGTGACGGGACAGGCTGTGGACACTCTAAGGGAGGAGGAGGACCAGTAGAAGGAGGAAGACCAAGAACCTGCTGCAGGAGTGGAACAAAGTACGGTCGAGGCCGCGTGACGACGCCGGAAGCAGCAGGGACAGCACCAGTACCCTCACCAGGAGCACCCCCTGTAGGACCGCCAGCGGTAGTCTCAGCGCCAACACCCTCAGCAGCACCAGCTCCAGTCGAACCCGTAGGCCCAGCAGCTCCAGTACTCCCAGTACGAGCACCTCCGGGACCCGCGACCGCATCACCCTCAGCAGCCGAAGAACCTCCAGTACCAGCAGTACGGCGCCAGCGCCGGGCAAACCACTCGCGCAGCTCCTGTGGAGAGAGTGGCTCCCCGCGAGAAGAAGCACCCGGAGAACCTCCAGGCGGAGTACCTCCACACCCAGCACCCCCAGGCGTAGCACCTCCAGGCTCAGCACCCCCAGGCGTAGCACCCCCAAGCTCAGCACCCCCAGGCTCAGCACCCCCAGGCTCAGTACCCCCAGGCTCAGCACCCCCAGACGCAGTACCCCCAGGCTCAGCACCCCCAGACTCCGCACCCCCAGGTCCAACACCCCCAGGCTCAGCACCCCCAGCAGCACCTGAGTCACCAGTGACCTCGACAGGCTCGACTGCGTCTACCTGGGACACACCTGAAGTGGCAGGACCCTGAGGGGGGAGGGAGTCTACCTGGGGGGGACCTGGTACAAGGAAGAGCGGGGGTGGGGGGAGGGACGGAGTGCGGTAGGGGAAGAGGCGGTAGTAGGGGACCGACTCGTCAAACGTGACGTCCTGGGAGGACAAAACACGTCGAGAGGTGGGGTGGTAGAACTGCCACCCAGGCGCGTCAGGGGGGAACCCCAGGAAGACGCAAGGAGCAGCACGAGGGGACAGCTTGTCCGCAGACAAGTCGTGGACAAACGCCCGAGATCACCAGACCCGGAACGCCGACGCATCGCCAACCTTCCCCATCCACAGTAAGGCTGGGGAGGTCTCCAGGCTGGAGACCCTGGGGAGGAGGTTGATCTGATGCGCCGCGTACCTGACCGCAAACGGCCACAGAAAATGGGGGGCAGCCGCATGCATCATAGACGTACGAGCGACGTCCATGACCATGCCAATGCGGCGCTCAGCAATCCCATTTTGCTGCGGTGAGTCCGGAAGCGTGAAGGTCTGACGGATGCCTCGTGCGCGGTAGTAGGCTCGCAGTAGGCCAGAGGAAAACTCTCCGCCTCTATCCGAGTGCAGACGCAGAATAGGGAAGTCCGAGCCAAAGCTCCGCCTGAGCTGGAGACGAGCCGCGCGGATCCAGTCGATCAGCACCTCAGTGACATCACCCTTGCTGCGCAAGGGGAAGACCGTGGTGTAACGCGAGTAGTCGTCAACAACGAGCAGGAAGTAGCGCTCGTGACCCTGTCCACGGACGCGGGCCGGGCCCCACACGTCCATGTGAAGCGTCTGCAACGGGGCCTCTGTCGGAGGAAACTGGGAGGAGTGAGGGGCAGCCCGCTGGCGCTCCTCGACACAGGGGACACAGGCAGGGCCAGGGCCCTGAGGGAGGGACCGGGGAAGACCAGACACAAGAAGACGGGAGGCCATGCCTCTGAGCCGAAGCAGAGAGGGGTGACCAAGACGGTGGTGCCAGAGGAGAGTCTCATGAGACAAGAGACGACACGAACAGGGGGCAGACTCAGGACCAGACCTAGACGCTGCAGCAAACACCTGACCGGACGAAGCGACTCTACCAGACTCAATAACGGGAGGAGACGCAGTGGTCAGTGTGTATAGGCTCGACCCCGGCTGACGGGTAAACGTAGCCAGGTGCCGGCCTGTGCTAGCCTCTGTACAGTGCGTCACCCGCTGACGCGCAGGAGTGAACTGGTGTACTCCCCCATCCTGTAGGTCAGCACCACTCACCAGGTTCGTCGAGAACGAGGGGAGGTAGAGACCAGACAGGGTGCCAGAGGGAGCCGCCGGACACGGGAGGACTGTGGAGAAGCGAGACAGTACAGGACCCCCGGAGGGGTCAGCCAGAGACACCGCAACCGGCCGACTAAGCGGCGTGATTGTGGTGCGGTCCCGAAAGAAGGAGCGAGACGCCCCAGAGTCAAGAGTGAAGGTGAGGGAGGCCAAAGCCGACGTAGTACCTGAGAGCGCAGACTCACCAGTACCTGAAAACGCAAACACACTAGCACCTAGAGCAGCAGCGTCGCAAGCACCTAGGGCAGCAGCCTCAATGCCCGGATCGGGCGGGAAACAGCGGTAGCAGTCACCCTCATCACTATGAGACACAGCATACATGGCAGAGAAAATAGCATCAAAGTCAAGATCAAAGATGGCAACACCCGCCCTAGACAGCTCGCCCCAGCGAGGAATCTCTGAGGCCTCCGGGAACAGGTGACGCCACGCGTCCGTCAGGCGGCCAAAGCAGCGCTGGGTGGGGTGCGGACCCCGACACTGCTCACCCGCACGGTCGCCGGTGCGCAGGACGTAGGTGCACGGACCAAAACCCCCACCCCGCTGGCGTGCAGTGTACCACTCACGGAGCTGCTGAGGGGACAGGGTCTCACGACCGCGCTGCTGCTGCTGGCGCGCGCCACTACCGGAGCCACTCCTCTGCGAAGGCCCGCGACCAGCTCCACCGCCACCCCCACCGCGTCCGCCGCCTCCGCCGCCTCCGCTATAATGTTCTGACAGAACTCAGCAGGAAGCGCGGCGCGGTAGCGAGTGTCACTAGTGCGGAGGTGCGTAATGAGGTCAGCGACTGTGGGAAAGGCAGCAAGGTCAGGGAAGAGGTACGGTAGCATGAGGCGGCTCAGTGCAGCAGTGGCAGGGGAAGAGTAGCGCGCAACTACAGCCTCGTAGAAGGTCTGAGCACTCTTGTACTGACTAAAGTGCGCGCGCTCAGTGGTAGGCAGGTGGCGACGCACAGCAAGACGTGCAGCAGCATCGCGCGTGGCCCACTGGGAGCGAACAGTGAGGTCAGCATCAGCAGCAGGGGCAGGAGAGGCGCCAGAGGTGAGGTCAAAGAGAGAGAGACCGTCTGCCCTATCGCACTGTAAGAACAGCTGCAGGTCGTCGACCCAGACCTCAAAGTCAATGGCTCGACCCTCAGCGTCAAACGCGAGGACACTAGGGGTAGCCATGACAGCAGTAGACTAGTAGTACCAACTGTAGGACAGGGGCAGTGCAGTGACAGAAGCGCTGCTCTCACCAGACAGGGCGGTTCAGGCAGCTCAGTAGCACAGCAACACGGCTGCTCGGACGGCTCAGCAGCAACTGCGGCTCCACGGCACCAGCGGCTCGGCTCCTCAGGTGGCTCGGGCGGCTCGGGCGGCTCAGGCGGGTCGGGCGGCTCGAGCGGCTCGGCTCCTCAGCGGCTCAGGCGGCTCGGGCGGCTCAGGCAGGTCGGGCGGCTCGGGCTGCTCGGGCGGCTCGGCTCCTCAGCGGCTCAGGCGGCTCGGGCGGCTCAGGCGGCTCGGGCGGCTCGAGCGGCTCGGGCGGCTCGGGCGGCGCGGGCGGTGTAGGGCGGTAGGGCCGCTGGTAGGGCGGCGGGGCCGCAAGGTAGGTGGCGGGGCCGCAGTGGGAGGGGCGGCGGGGCCGGAGTGAAGGGCGGCGGGGCCGCCGTGAAGGGCGGCGGGGCCGCTGAGAAGGGCGGCGGGGCCGCAGTGAGAGAGGCGGCGGGGCCGCTGAGAAGGGCGGCGGGGCCGCAGCGAGAGAGGCGGCGGGGCCGCAGCGAAGGGCGGCGGGGCCGCTGAGACGGGCGGCGGGGCTGCAGCGAAGGGCGGCGGGGCCTCCGTGTGAGGCGGCGGGGCCGCAGGGAAGGGCGGCGGGGCTGCAATGCGAGGCGGCGGGGCCGCAGCGAAGGGCGGCGGGGCCGCAGCGAAGGGCGGCGGGGCCGCTGAGACGGGCGGCGGGGCCGCAGCGAAGGGCGGCGGGGCCGCTGAGAAGGGCGGCGGGGCCGCAGCGAGAGAGGCGGCGGGGCCGCAGCAAAGGGCGGCGGGGCCGCTGAGACGGGCGGCGGGGCTGCAGTGAAGGGCGGCGGGGCCGCAGTGAAGGGCTGCGGGGCCGCAGCAAAGGGCGTCGGAGCCGCAGCGAAGGGCGGCGGGGCCGCAGCGAAGGGCGGCGGGGCCGAATCGACGGGCTGCGGGGCCGCTAGGGCGTTGGGGCCGCTAGGGCGGCTCGACGAAGTGATAGCCCGGAGCGCGACTCGCGCTGAGCGCGCTTCGGGCAGGAAAAAAAAAAAACTCGATGTGGTGGGCCCTAGGCACAGTTCCCACGGGGGAACCTGCTCGATACCATGAGGAAATTAGAACGAGAATGAAATGACTATGGAATGATAGTGATACAAATATGCAACCCTAGAAATGTGTACCCCATATGGGCTACCCCACTAAAGCCTAGACAACATTATAATTTGACAACCCCCCCACACTGGGAAGCCCAGGACTAAGCACAGCGGCAACGGCCTACATGTGCATATACCGGGAATTGAACCCGAGACCACTCTGATACCATGTCAGAATCCCAACCACTAGACCATTGGGATAAAAGGGCTTGTTTCAGTAACGGGTCAGTGCGCCCATAACCCCCCAGGCGAACGCGCCTGTAACCCTCTCTAGGATCAATCGGGCATCCACAGTGCAGATCTACTGACAACAGATCCATATGGTATCATACCCGATCTTACACTTCCAATGATATGTGACCTTTCTTACAGGATCGTGATGTTGTAGAAGTATATTAAATATATAGTGCCATTATAATTTCAAGGGGAAATATGTTACAAGTTGTGAAAACAAAGAACGAGGATGAATGACTATGAAGTGAAGTGAATACAAATAGGAAACCCTAATGTGTTGTACCCCCTATGGGATACCCCACTATAGCCTACACAAACAAGTAAGCTATATGTTCTGACACACCCCCATAGGCAAAGTGGGGGAGAACAAGGGGTCACAAGACCAGTCAAGCAAAGCAAAGCAAAGCTCAGGGTGGATCACAAAGTCACCACGCATTCCGAGCACAAGTTCAAAGGCCACAAGGCCAGTTCACATGCAAGATCATATATAGAGATATACAAGAGCAAGAGTATATATATGCGAAGTTACAAGCAAGGTCAAGAGGAGAGCAAGTGAGGCAAGACAGGCACAAGACCCAACTTCGTGCAGCAACGCTGATGATCACAAGGCGCAAGTGCCTTGGTGAAGACATCAGCAGTGTTGGCCTCAGAGGCCACGTACGCAAGTCGCAGCTGTCCACGCTGCTGTAGCTCACGAGCAAGAAAGTAGCGAAGAGCAATGTGCTTCGTTCTGTGCTCCAGTCGCTGCTCTCGACACAAGGCCAGCATGGCCTTGTTGTCTACGTACAGGACTGGAGGAGAACGAGGCTGCTCTCCAAGGTCGGTCAGCAGGTAGGTGAGCCAGCGTAACTCCTGTGCAGCCATAGCCCCAGCGTAGATCTCAGCCTCACAACTGGAGCCGAGAACAGAAGACGAGCGGGTAGCCCGCCACGAGACAGAGCCGGAACCAAGGCTGAAGGTGTAACCCTGTGACGACCGCTGCGTAGCCTGGTCGTCAGCCCAAGAAGCGTCTGCGTGCCCAGTGAGGACCACTGGACTGCGCCCTCCAAGCACTAGCCCCATGCCCGACGTACTGCACAAGTAGCGCAACACCCTCTTCGCTGCAGCCATGTGCTCTGGTCGGTGTCTCCCAGGAGCAACAAAGCGTGCAAGAATGCTAAGAGGGTATGCGAGGTCAGGTCGTGTGCAGGTCATCAGGTACATGAGGCAGCCAACAAGCTCTGCAAACGGGCCACTCTACTCTATGGACTCATCCGAAGGCAGAGCTGAGAGCGAGTGGCGAGTAGGCAGAGGAGTGGCCTGAGGCGAGGAGTACGTGAAGCCGAAGCGCTGAAGGACCTGCTGCACCATGTGTGACTGAGTCAGGGTAATGGTGCGGCGTGCTCTGTCCCGGGTGATCTGCAAGCCAAGGTAGCTGCGCAATTCACCCAGGTCAGTGCACGTGTGTCTCTTCTGCAGCTCGGACTTCACGTAGGCGAGTCCAACAGTGTCAGCTGTGGCAAAGACCAAGTCGTCGACGTACACGAGGATGTAGAACGGCGGCAGAGAGGTGTCGGTGCGCAGAAACAGCGACGGGTCGGCAGTGGAAGGAGCAAACCCAAGTGCCGCGAGCGTAGTCCTCAGTGTGTCGTGCCACTCACGTGGCGCCTGGCGGAGACCGTAGACTGGACGCCGGAGACTCCACTGGGTACCAGGAGGGAAAGACCCAGTGAAGCCAGGTGGGCGACGCAGCCAGATCTCCTCGTGCAGGCTGCCCTGCAAGAAAGCTGTGCTGAAGTCGAGAGAGTGGAGCTCCTAGTCACGGTGAGCAGCAACGTGCAGCAGAACCCGAAGAGTGGTCATCTTCGGGGTGGGGGAGAAGGTCTGAAAGTAGTCAACCCCCTGCCGCTGACTGAAGCCACGAGCCACGTAACGCGCCTTGAAGACAGGCGGAGAACCCGGCGGCCGCTTCACCCTGAAAATCCACATGCCACTGACGATGTTCGCCCCAGGAGGGGGAACAGCGTCAACGTAGGTGCCTGTGGACTTCCAGGAAGCCATCTCTGCATCCATAGCTGCCTGCCACTGAGAGGAGTAGGGACCCTCTATCGCCTCCGCGTAAGAGCGCGGAGTCGGGATGTCTGGTGCATCCGGGTCTCCCTCAGGGGCTAGCAGTACAGACGCGAGACGAGGTGAAGCGGCGGCCACACACTGGAACTCCTCCTGCCTGTCCTCAAGGACGTCCGTGCCAAGGGCACACTCACCCCCGACGGACGGAGGACAGGCGGACTCAGACTCAGTGACAAGACGAGCAGCGTAGTCTAGACGACAGCGCGCAGCAAAGTCGACAAGCTCAGTGACAAGGGCAGACGCAGCAGACGACTCGAAGGAGGGGTCAGTGACAGCAGTAGCCAGGAGACGCGTGACAGTAGGACTGGCAGCACGAAGAGAGTCCGACTCCGGCTCGGCAAGAGCAGGAAGAGAGGAAGCAGGAGGAGAAGGCAAAGGGGCACGCAGAGGAGCAGTGGACGGACGCAGTGACATCCGGTGTGTGCCAGGGACAGGAGGAGGACGCTGACGCGACCCGCGACCACTAGCGCGCTCAGTACAAACAGGCGACACAGGACGAGACGCAGGCTCACGACGCTCAGTAAGACCTCCAGTCGGACCAGCGTAGGGAGAAGGAGCAGGCAAAGGGGAGGCAGGCTGTAGCTGTCGCTGTGACCGGACAGGCTGCGGACCCTCTAAGGGAGGAGGAGGAGGTGTAAGACCAAGAACCTGCTGCAGGAGCGGAACGAAGTACGGTCGGGGCCGCGCGGCGACGCTAGAAACAGCAGGAACAGTACCCGCAGCCCCGGCAGGTGCACCCACTCCAGCAGCACCTCCAGCAGCACCACCAGAAGCTCCAGAACCTCCAGCCGCAGCACCAGGAGTTCTGTCAGTCGGACCGCCAACGGCAGGCTCAGCGCCAACACCCTCAGCAGAACCAGCTCCAGGAGAACTCTCAGACTCAGCAGCTCCAGCACCCACAGTACGAGCACCGGCGGGGCGCGCAGCAGCAGTACCCTCTGCAGCCGAAGAACCACCAGCACCAGCAGCACGCCTCCAGCGCCTAGCAAACCACTCACGCAGCTCCTGTGGGGAGAGTGGCTCCAGGCGAGACGAAGCACCCCCAGGCACAGCACCTCCAGGCTCAGCACCCCTAGACACAGCACCCCCAGGCACAGCACCCTTAGGCTCAGCACCCCCAGGCTCAGCACCCCCAGGCTCAGCACCTCCAGGCTCAGCACCCCCAGGCACAGCACCCCCAGACTCGGCACCTCCAGGCTCAGCACCCCCAGGCTCAGCACCCCCAGACTCGGCACCTCCAGGCTCAGCACCCCCAGACTCCGCACCCCCAGGCTCAGCTCCCGCAGCAGCACCAGAGTCACCAGTGACCTCGACAGGCTCGACCGCGTCTACCTGGGACACACCTGAAGGGGCAGGACCCTGAGGGGGGAGGGGGACTACCGGGGGGGGACCTGGTACCAAGAAGAGCGGGGGCGGGGGGAGGGACGGAGTGCGGTAGGGGAAGAGGCGGTAGTAGGGTACCGACTCGTCGAACGTGACGTCCTGGGAGGACAGAACACGTCGAGAGGAGGGGTGGTAAAACTGCCACCCAGGGGCGTCGGGGGGGAACCCAAGGAAGACGCAGGGAGAAGCACGAGGGGACAGCTTGTCCGCAGACAGGTCGCGAACAAACGCCCGAGATCCCCAGACCCGGAACGCCGACGCATCGCCAACCTTCCCCGTCCACAGCAGGGCTGGGGAGGTCTCCGGTCGAGAGACCCTGGGGTGGAGGTTGATCTGGTGCGCAGCGTAACTGACCGCAAACGGCCACAGAAAATGGGGAGCAGCCGCATGCATCATGGACGTACGAGCGACGTCCATGACCATGCCAATGCGGCGCTCAGCAATCCCATTCTGCTGTGGTGAGTCCGGAAGCGTGAAGGTCTGACGGATGCCTCGCGCACGACAGTAGGCACTCAGGAGGCCAGAGGAGAACTCTCCGCCTCTGTCCGAGTGCAGACGCAAAACAGGGAAGTCAGAGCCAAAGCTCCTCCGAAGCTGGAGACGAGCTGCGCGGATCCAGTCGATCAACACCTCAGTGACCTCACCCTTGCTGCGCAAGGGGAAGACTGTGGTGTAACGCGAGTAGTCGTCAACCACCAGCAGGAAGTAGCGCTCCTGACCCTGTCCACGGACGCGGGCTGGGCCCCACACGTCCATGTGAAGCGTCTGCAACGGGGCCTCTGTCGGAGGAAACTGGGAGGAGTGAGGGGCAGCACGCTGGCGCTCCTCGACACAGGGGACACAGGTGGGGCCAGGGCCCGGAGGAAGGGGAGGGAGAGACCGGGGAAGACCAGACACAAGGACTCGCGAGGCCATGCCTCTGAGCCGAAGCAGAGAGGGGTGGCCAAGGCGGTGGTGCCAGAGGAGGGTCTCGTGAGACAGACGACGGCACGAGCAGGGGGCAGACTCAGGACCAGACCTGGACGCTGCAGCAAACACCTGACCAGACTCAGCACCTGGAGGAGAAGCAGTGGTCAGTGTGTACAGGCTCGACCCTGGCCGACGTGTAAACGTAGCCAGGTGGCGACCTGTATCCGCCTCCGTGCAGTGGGTCACCCGCTGACGAGCAGGGGTGAACTGGTGGACACCCGCATCCTGGAGGTCAGCACCACTCACCAAGTTCGTCGAGAACGAGGGGAGGTAAAGACCAGTCAGGGTGCCAGAGGGGGCCGCCGGACACGGGAGTACAGTGGAGAAGCGAGACAGGACAGGCCCCCCAGAGGGGTCAGCCAGGGACACCGCAACCGGCTGACTCAGCGGCGTGAGAGTGGTGCGGTCCCTAAAGAAGGAGCGAGACGCTCCAGAGTCCAGGGTGAAGGTGTGAGAGGCCGAAGCCGACACAGTACCTGAGAGGGTAGACTCACCAGCACCTGAGAGCACAAACGCACTGGCACCTAGAGCAGCAGCCTCACTAGTACCTGACGCGGCAGTACCAATGCCCGGGTCGGGCGGGAAACACCGGTAACAGTCATCCTCATCACTACCAATCGCAGCATACATAGCAGAGAGAATATCATCAAAATCAAGATCATAAATAGCTACACCAGCCCTAGACAGCTCGCCCCAGCGGGGGATCTCAGCTGCCTCCGGAAACTGCTGACGCCAGGCGTCAGTCAGGCGGCCAAAGCAGCGGCGGGCTGTGTGGGTGCCTCCACACCGCTCCCCTGCACGGTCACCGGTGCGAAGAACGTAGGGGCAAGGACCAAGCGCACCACCACGCTGACGCTGCGAGTACCACTCACGGAGCTGCTGAGGGGCGGGGACGGTGCGAGAGCGCTGCTGCTGCTGTGGCTGCTGCTGTGGCTGCTGCTGCTGCTGCTGCTGGCGCTGACCACCCCCAGAGCTGCTCCGCTGGGACGAGCCACTCCGACCCCCGCCTCCACCGCCACCCCCGCCTCCACCGCCACCCCCGTCTCCACCTCCACCTCCCCCACCAGGACCGTCGCTCCCACCGCTCCCACCGCCTCCTCCGCTACCACCTCCGCCGCCACCTCCGCCTCCACCGCCGCCACCAGTACCTCCACTCCCGCCACCACCCCCACCGCCACCCCCACTCCCCCCGCCACCACCACCGCCTCCTCCACCGCCCCCTCTAGCTCCACCCGCTCCCTTACCCCCCTTGCCCTTGCCAGAGCGGCGTCTGCCGCTGGGGGCAGACGCCGCGCCGACCGACTCAAAACCAGTGAGGTCGGCCGCAGCGGCAGAGGCGACAGAGGGCAGCAGGGGGGAAGGACCGCACCCCTCAAAGATGGGGGTGCGAGGGTCACCCCGAGAGGCCCCTACAGCGACAATACTCTTCTCAGCCGCTAGCAGGGACTCCTCAAGGAGGTCGACAGTGAGAGTGGTGGGACAGACAGAGAGAAACTGGTCCCTAACGACACGAAGGGACTCAGGGAGACGGGTGACGAGAAAGTAGAGAGTGATGTACATGGGAGGAGGGTTCGCAGCGCGGAACTCAGCAGGAAGGGCAGCGCGGTAGCGGGTGTCACTAGCACGGAGGTGGGTAACGAGGTCAGCGACAGTGGGAAAGGAAGCGAGGTCAGGGAAGAGAAACGGTAGCATGAGGCGGCTAAGGGTAGCGGAGGAGGGGAGGAGTAGCGTGCAACTACAGCGTCGTACAAGGCCTGAGCGGTCTTGCACTGACTAAAGTGGGCACGCTCAGAGGAAGGGAGGTGGCGACGCACAGCAAGACGTGCAGCAGCATCGCGGGTCGCCCACTTGGAGCGAACGGCAGAGTCAGCATCAGCAGGTGGGGCAGGGACAGCGCCAGAGACAAAGTCAAAGAGAGAGACCTCATCTATCGCATCACACAGTAAGTACAGCTGCAGGTCTTCAATCCAGACGGCAAAGTCAATGGCCCTCCCCTCAGCGTCAAAAGTAAGAACATTGGGGGTGGCCATGGCAGCAGCTGAAAGTCTCACCGGGCTGGGAGAGTCGGGTAGGTCAGCAGCAGAGGAACACAGCTCAGGAACAGCAGCACGGCTCCACAGGCGGCTCGGGCGGCTCGGGCGGCTCGGGCGGCTCGGGCGGCTCGGGCAGCTCGGGCGGCTCGGGCGGCTCGGGCGGCTCGGGCGGCACGGGCGGCTCGGGCTGCTCGGGCGGCGGCTCGGCCGCAGCTCAGCGGCGGCTCGGGCGGCGGCTCAGGTGGCCCGGGCGGCAGCTCAGGCGGCGGCGGCTCGGCGGCGGCTCGGCTGCTGCTGGGCGGCTCGGCTGATGCTGGGCGGCTCGGCGGGGCCGCGTAGCAGAGGGCGGCGGGGCCGCGTAGCAGAGGGCGGTGGGGCCGCGACCGAAGAGGGCGACGGGGCCGCGTAGCAGAGGGCGGCGGGGCCGCGTAGCAGAGGGCGGCGGGGCCGCGTAGCAGAGGGCGGCGGGGCCGCGATCGAAGGGCGGCGGGGCCGCGTAGCAGAGGGCGGCGGGGCCGCGTAGCAGAGGGCGGCGGGGCCGCGTAGTAGAGGGCGGCGGGGCCGCGTAGCAGAGGGCGGCGGGGCCGCGTAGTAGAGGGCGGCGGGACCGCAATCGAAGGGCGGCGGGGCCGCGTATCAGAGGGCGGCGGGGCCGCGTGGCAGAGGGCGGCGGGGCCGCGTAGCCGAGGGCGGCGGGGCCGCGATCGAAGGGCGGCGGTGGGGCCGCGTAGCAGAGGGCGGCGGGGCCGCGATCGAAGGGCGGCGGGGCCGCTAGGGAAGGGCGGCGAAGCCGCTAGGGGAAGGGCGGCGCAACGGGCCGCTAGGGGCGACACGACGGGTCGCTAAAAAAAAAAAAACGCGCCTCGGGGCGCGGTTCGGTGGGCCCTAGAAGCAGTCCCTAGGAGGGAACCTGCTCTGATTCCATGTGAAAACAAAGAACGAGGATGAATGACTATGAAGTGAAGTGAATACAAATAGGAAACCCTAATGTGTTGTACCCCCTATGGGATACCCCACTATAGCCTACACAAACAAGTAAGCTATATGTTCTGACACAAGTAACCAACACCGGACTCCATAACGTGGTGTCAGAATCCCAACCACTAGACCATTGGGATAAAAGGGCTTGTTTCAGTAGCGGGTCAGTGCACCCATAACCCCCCAGGCGAACGTGCCTGTAACCCTCTCCAAGATCAATCGGGCATCCACAGTGCAGATCTACTGACACCCCCCCACACTGGGAGGTCCAGGACTAAGCACATCGGCAACGGCCTACATGTGCATACACCGGGAATTGAACCCGAGACCGCTCTGATACCATGTCAGATGCCCAACCACTAGACCATTGGGATAAAAGGGCTTGTTTTAGTAGCGGGTCAGTGCGCCCATAACCCCCCAGGTGAACGCGCCTGTAACCCTCTCCAGGATCAATCGGGCATCCACAGTGCAGATCTACTGACACGTGGATGATACAAAAGTAACGCGTACGCAGGGCTGATTTTATCATACTATTTTAGCCTGATTGTCTGAAATTTCAAGCCTTTTTTTATGATATTCCTGATTTTTCAGATTTGGTTGTTTTTCAATAATGCGTGCTTCAGACTTATTTTTTTTTGGATGCTGATAAAATAATAGTATATGCTTACCAAATAATGATTTCCCTGACTACAAGGACTACGGTACGGACTCTGAAGGTGATTCCCTATGGTAGCTTCTACAACATTTCCCCTTCTCTACCGTACTCCCCTTGCTGATGTTTAACGTTAGTGAACTCTGCCTTAGCCTGAGCGTATTGTCTAAGATTTTCAGAGTTATACTTTTTTTATTCCTGCTGAATCAGAGTACCCATTTCCAGGAAGACGGGCCTTCATGACTATTACAATCCCTAGTGGGACTTAGCGAAGGATCGCTCTGGATTGATCGCAGAGTGGTGTTGCAGCGGAAGTTGTAAACTCAGGTCAGAGTATGTAAATGACTGAGATGATAATAGCATGCATACATCGGGTTTATATAAGAATACAGAGGAATACGGAAAGACCTAGACTAGCCATGTACTCTAAGGGGCACATCCACTTATTGCATCGATATTCAAATCGTGCGGCGCAGGAACCCGTTTCAAACCTGTTTCCGCTCTTTTCACTTCGAATGTTTTTGCCTAGATCGGTCTTGGTCAGACGGTTGCTGCGTCGCTTCGACTCTTCTAACTCCTCGACTGCGTACTCGGTAGAATCGGCTCCTGCAGCATACAGGAATGCCTTCACATTTGATTTCATATCGTAACACTTTCCTTCATTCCTAGGCGCACCAGGGGCTGACTCGCTTGAGTACTCCGGTGAGGTCAGAGCAGTACTTGTACTGCTGACGTGGTAGTCGCTTGGTAAGGAATTCTGCTGCCATCTTGGTGGTTGGGCAGTACGAGAGGTCAACTTTTCCCTGGTCAATTTCGTCCTGAGAAACGGAACGAGAATGGAATGACTAAGGGAAAGTGGGGTACAAGTGCAAACCCTAGAAAGCTGTACCCCATATGTGCTACCCCACTATAGCCTACAATGGCTATGTCATATAAATCTGACACACCCCCCTAGGCAAAGTGGGGGAGAACAATGGGTCACAAGACCAGTCAAGCAAAGCAAAGTAAGCTCAGGGTGGATCACAAAGTCACCACACATTCCGAGCACAAGTTCAAGGCCACAAGGCCAGTTCACATGCGGGATTACATATATATATAAGGCTAGACAAGCAAGAGCAGGTGTATATATATATATGCAACAGTACAAACAAGGTCAAGGGGTGAGCAAGTGAGGCAAGGTAGGCACAAGACCCAGCTGAGTACAGAAGCGCTGATGATCACAAGGCGCAAGTGCCTTGGTGAAGATATCAGCAGTGTTGGCCTCACAGGCCACGTACGCAAGGCGCAGCTGACCACGCTGCTGTAGCTCACGAGCAAGGAAGTAGCGAAGAGCAATGTGCTTCGTTCTGTGTTCCAGTCTCTGCTCTCGACACAAGGCCAGCATGGCCTTGTTGTCTACGTACAGCACTGGAGGAGAACGAGACGGCTCTCCGAGGTCAGTCAGCAGGTAGGTGAGCCAGCGAAGCTCCTGTGCAGCCATGGCCCCGGCGTAGATCTCAGCCTCACAACTGGAGCCGAGAACAGAAGACGAGCGGGTAGCCCGCCACGAAACAGAGCCGGAACCAAGGCTGAAGGTGTAACCCTAGGACGACCGCTGCGTAGCCTGGTCATCTGCCCAAGAAGCGTCTGCGTGCCCACTGAGGACCACCAAACTCTGCCCTCCAAGCACAAGCCCCATGCCCGACGTACTGCACAAGTAGCGCAACACCCTCTTCGCTGCAGCCATGTGCTCCAGTCTGTGTCTCCCAGGAGCAACATAGCGTGCGAGAATGCTAAGAGGGTATGCAAGGTCAGGTCGTGTGCAGGTCATCAGGTACATGAGGCAGCCAACAAGCTCTGGGTACGGGCCACTCGACTCTACGGACTCATCCAAAGGCAGAGCTGAGAGCGAGTGGCGAGTAGGCAGAGGAGTGGCCTGAGGCGAGGAGTACGTGAAGCCTAAGCGCTGAAGGACCTGCTGCACCATGTGTGACTGAGTCAAGGTAATGGTGCGGCGTGCTCTGTCCCGGGTGATCTCCAAGCCAAGGTAGCTGCGCAGTTCACCCAGGTCTGTGCACGTGTGTCTCTTCTGCAGCTCGGACTTCACGTGGGCGAGTCCAGCAGTGTCAGCTGTGGCAAAGACCAAGTCGTCGACGTACACGAGGATGTAGAATGGCGGCAAAGAAGTGTCAGTGCGTAGAAACAGCGACGGGCCGGCTGTAGAAGGAGCAAACCCAAGAGCCGCAAGTGTAGTCCTCAGTGTGTCGTGCCACTCACGCGGTGCCTGGCGGAGACCGTAGACTGGCCGCCGGAGGCTCCACTGGGTGCCAAGAGGAAAAGACCCAGTGAAGCCAGGTGGGCGAGACAGCCTGATCTCCTCGTGCACGCTGCCCTGCAAGAAAGTAGTGTTGAAGTCAAGAGAGTGCAGCTCGTAGTCGCGGTGAGCACCTATGTGCAGCAGTACCCGAAGAGTGGTCATCTTTGGGGTGGGAGAGAAGGTCTGAAAGTAGTCAACTCCCTGCCGCTGACTGAAGCCATGAGCCACGTAACGCGCCTTGAAGACAGGCGGAGAACCCGGCGGCCGCTTCACCCTGAAAATCCACATGCCACTGACGATGTTCGCCCCAGGCGGGGGAACCTCGTCAACATAGGTGCCTGTGGACTTCCAGGAAGCCATCTCTGTGTCCATAGCTGCCTGCCACT
The DNA here is from genome assembly GCA_948144175.1 of Closterium sp. NIES-65. Taxonomy (NCBI): domain Eukaryota; kingdom Viridiplantae; phylum Streptophyta; class Zygnematophyceae; order Desmidiales; family Closteriaceae; genus Closterium; species Closterium sp. NIES-65. Next base: position 1,184,457 of record CANXME010000398.1, read on the forward strand.
GAGAGGAGTAGGGACCCTCTATCGCCTCCGCGTAAGAGCGCGGAGTCGGGATGTCAAGTGCATCCGGGTCTCCCTCAGGGGTAAGCACTACGGACACGAGATGAGATGAAGCAGCAGCCAAACACCGGAACTCCTCCTGCCTGTCCTCAAGGACGTCCATGCCAAGGGCACACTCACCCCCGACGGACGGAGGACAGAAAGACTCAGACTCAGCAACAAGACTAGCAGCGTAGTCTAGACGACAACGAGCAGCGAAGTCGACGAGCTCAGCAACTAGGGCAGACGCAGCAGTGGACTCAAAGGAAGGTGCAGTGACGACAGAAGCAAGGAGACGCGTGACAGTAGGACTGGCAGCACGAAGAGAGTCCGACTCCGGGTCGGCAAGAGCAGGAAGCGAGGACTCAGGAGGAGAAGGCAAAGGGGCACGCAGAGGAGCAGTGGACGGACGTAGAGACATCCTGTGCGTGCCAGGGACAGGAGGAGGACGCTGACGCGAACCATGACCACTAGTGCGAGCAGGACCGACAGGCGACGCAGGGCGAGACGCAGGCTGACGACGCTCAGCAAGACCTCCAGTAGGACCAGTGTAGGGAGAAGGAGCAGGCACTGGGGAGGCCGGCTGTAACTTTAACTGTGACGGGACAGGCTGTGGACACTCTAAAGGAGGAGGAGGACCAGTAGAAGGCGGGAGACCAAGAACCTGCTGAAGGAGCGGAACGAAGTACGGCCGAGGCCGCGCGGCGACTCTAGACACAGCAGGGACAACACCAGTACCCCCAGCGGCATCACCAGCGCCAGCAGCACCTCCAGCTCCAGTACCTCCTGCAGCACCAGTAGCACCCCCAGCAGGAACTTCTCCTGGACCGACAGCAGCAGCCTCAGCGCCAACACCCTCAGCAGCTCCAGCTCCAGTCGTACCCGCACGCCCAGCTACTCCAGTACTCCCAGTACGAGCACCTCCGCGACCCGCGGCACCAGCACCCTCAGCAGCCGAAGAACCTCCAGCTCCAGCAGCACGCCTCCAGCGCCGGGCAAACCACTCGCGCAGCTCCTGTGGAGAGAGTGGCTCCCGCCGAGACAAAGCACCCGGAGAACCTCCAGGCCCAGCACCGCCAGACGCCACACGAGCAGGCCAAGCTCCATCAGGCTCCGCACCCCCAGGCTCAGCACCTCTAGGCGTAGCACCCCCAGGCTCAGCACCCCCAGTCTCAGCACCCTCAGTGGTAGCACCCCCAGGCTCAGCACCCCCAGGCTCAGCACCCTCAGTAGTAGCACCCTCAGGCTCTGCACCCCCAGGCGTAGTACCCACACGCTCAGCACCCCCAGAGTCAGCACCCCCAGGCCCAGCACCCTCAGCAGCACCACAGTCACCAGTAACCTTGACATGCTCGACTGCGTCTACCTGGGACACACCTGAAGGGGCATGACCCTGAGGGGGGAGGGGGTCTACCGGGGGGGGACCTGGCACAAGGAAGAGCGGTGGCGGGGGGAGGGACGGAGTGCGGTAGGGGAAGAGGCGGTAGTAGGGGACCGACTCGTCAAACGTGACGTCCTGGGAGGACAGAACACGGCGAGAGGTGGGGTGGTAGAACTGCCACCCTGGCGTGTCAGGGGGGAAGCCAAGGAAGACGCAAGGAGCAGCACGAGGGGACAGCTTGTCCGCAGACAAGTCGCGAACAAACGCCCGAGATCCCCAGACACGGAACGCTGACGCATCGCCAACCTTCCCCGTCCACAGCAAATCTGGGGAGGTCTCCGGCATGGAGACCCTGGGGTGAAGGTTGATCTGATGCGCCGCGTACCGAACCGCAAACGGCCACAGAAAATGGGGGGCAGCCGCATGCATCATGGACGTATGAGCGACATCCATGACCATGCCAATGCGGCTCTCAGCAATCCCATTTTGCTGTGGGGAGTCCGGAAGCGTGAAGGTCAGGCGGATGCCTCGTGCACGACAGTAGGCTCGCAGAAGGCCAGAGGAGAACTCCCCGCCTCTGTCAGAGTGCAGACGCAGAACAGGAAAGTCCGAGCCGAAGCTCTGCCTGAGCTGGAGACGAGCTACGCGGATCCAGTCGATCAACACCGCAGTGACATCACCCTTGCTGCGCAAGGGGAAGACTGTGGTGTAACGCGAGTAGTCGTCAACCACTAGCAGGAAGTAGCGCTCGTGACCCTGTCCACGGACGCGGGCCGGGCCCCACACGTCCATGTGAAGCGTCTGCAGCGGGGCCTCTGTCGGAGGAAACTCGGAGGAGTAAGGGGCAGCCCGCTGGCGCCCCTCGACACAGGGGACGCAGGTAGGGCCAGGCCCCGGAGGAAGGGGAGGGAGGGACCGGGGAAGACCAGAGACAAGGACACGGGAGGCCATGCCTCGGAGACGAAGCAGGGAGGGGTGACCAAGGCGGTGGTGCCAGAGGAGAGTCTGGTGAGACACGAGGCGACACGAGCAGGGGGCAGACTCAGGACCAGACCTAGACGCTGCAGCAAACACCTGACCCGACGCAGCTACCTGACCAGACGCAGTGACTGGAGGAGACGCAGTGGTCAGTGTGTACAGGCTCGACCCCGGCCGACGTGTAAACGTGGCCAGGTGTTGGCCTGTCCGAGTGTCCATGTAGTGGGTCACCCGCTGACTCGCAGGAGTGAACTGGTGAACCCCCGCATCCTGTAGGTCAGCACCACTCACCAAGTTCGTAGAGAACGAGGGGAGGTAAAGACCAGACAGGGTGCCAGAGGGGGCTGCCGGACATGGGAGGACAGTGGAGAAGTGAGCAAGGACAGGACCCCCAGAGGGGTCTGCCAGAGATACTGCAACTGGCCGGCCAAGCGGCATGAGTGTGGTGCAGTCTCGAAAGAAGGAGCGAGAAGCCCCCGAGTCAAGGGTGAAGGTGTGGGAGGCCGAAGCCGACGCAGTACCTGAGAGAGCAGACTCAACAGCACCTGAGGGAGCAGACGCACGAGCACCTAGAGCAGCAGCCTCGCTAGCACCTAGAGCAGCAGCCTCACCAGTACCTAGAGCAGCAGTTGGAATGCCCGGGTCGGGCGGAAAACACCGGTAACAGTCACCCTCATCACTAATAGTCACAGCATACATGGCAGCAAGAATAGCATCAAAGTCAAGGTCAAAGACAGCTACTCCCGCCCTAGACAGCTCGCCCCAGCGGGGTATCTCAGTGGCCTCGTTGAACTGGTGACGCCAAGCGTCCGTCAGGCGGCCAAAGCAGCGCTGGGTGGAGTGCGCACCCCCGCACTGCTCACCCGCACGGTCGCCGGTGCATAGGACGTAGGTGCACGGACCAGTACCCCCACCCCGCTGGCGTGCAGCGTACCACCCACGGAGCTGCTGAGGGGGGGGGATGTCTTGAGTGCGCTGCTGCTGCTGCTGCTGCTGGCGCTGACCACCACCGGAGCCGACCCTCTGCGCAGCGCCACCCCAACCAGCTCCACCTCCTCCGCCGCCGCCTCCTCCACCGCCGCCACCTCCGCCACCTCCGCTCCCACCGCCATCGCCGCCGCCGCCTCCGCCTCCACTGCCGCCACCGACACCTCCACCCCCGCCACCATTCCCACCACCACCCCCACCCCCTCCACTGCCTCCACCGCCACCTCCGCCACCCCCGCCAGCCCTTCCAGCACCCTTGCCCCCCTTGCCCTTGCCGGTGCGGCGTTTCCCGCTCGGGGCAGACGCAGCGCCCACCGACTCGAAACCAACGAGGTCGGCCGCAGCAGCAGAGGCAACAGAGGGTAGAAGGGGGGAGGGGGAACACCCCTCAAAGACGGGGGTGCGAGGGTCACCACGAGAGGCTCCTACAGCGACGATGCTCTTCTCTGCTGCTAGGAGGGCCTTCTCGAGGAGGTCAACGGTGAGAGTGGTGGGGCAAACTAAGAGGAAGTGGTCCCTGACTACGCAAAGGGAGTCAGGGAGCCGGGTGACTATGTAGTAGAGAGTGATGTACATGGGGGGGGGGTTCTTGGCGCAGAACTCAGCAGGAAGCGCAGCGCGGTAGCGAGTGTCACTAGTGCGGAGGTGCGTAAAGAGGTCAGCGACTGTGGGAAAGGCAGCAAGGTCAGGGAAGAGGTACGGTGGCATGAGGCGGCTCAGTGCAGCAGTGGCAGGGGAGGAGTAGCGCACAACTACAGCGTCGTACAAGGTCTGAACACTCTTGTACTGGCTAAAGTGCGCACGCTCAGAGGTAGGCAGGTGGCGACGCACAGCAAGACGTGCAGCAGCATCGCGTGTGGCCCACTATGAGCGAACAGTGGCGTCGGCATCAGCAGTAGGGGCAGGAGAGTCACCGGAGTTGAGGTCAAAGAGGGAGAGACCGTCTGCCCTATCGCACTGTAGGAAAAGCTGCAGGTCATCTACCCAGACGTCAAAGTCAATGGCCCGACCCTCAGCGTCGAAAGCGAGGACACTAGGGGTAGCCATGACAGCAGTAGACTAGCAGCGCGAACAGTAGGGTAAGGGCAGTGCAGTGACAGAGGCGCTGCTCTTACCGGACAGGGCGGCTCGGGCGGCTCGGCGGCTCGGCAACTCGGCGGCTCGGGCGGCTCGGCGGTACGGCGGCTCGGCAGCAAGTGCGGCTCGGCGACTCGGCGGCTCGGGCGGCTCGGGCGGCTCGGCGGTACAGCGGCTCGGCAGCAATTGCAGCTCGGCGGCTCGGCGACCCGGCGGCTCCGCGACCCGGCGCTCGGGCGGCTCAGGTGGCGCGGCGGCTCGGGCGGCTCGGGTGGATCGGGCGGCTCGGCAGCAGCTCGGCGCCGCTGGCGGCTCGGTGGTGACGGCGGGGCCGCGTGGGGACGGTGGCGGGGTCGGGTGGAGCGGCGGCGGGGCCGGGTGGAGCGCCGTCGGGGCCGGGTGGAGCGGCGTCGGGGCCAGTAGAGGCGGCGCCGGGGCCGGGAAGGGCAGCTCCGGGGCCGCAGGGGTAGGCGACGGGGCCAGCAGAGGCGGCGCCGAGGCAGGGAAGGGCGGCGCCGGGGCCGCTAGGGCGGCTAGGAGGGGGGGGGGGGGGGTCGCGAGGGCGGTTTGAAGAGGCCGCGAGGGCGGCGTGGAAGGGCCGCGAGGGCGGCGCGACGCGACGGAGCCGCGAGGGCGGCGGATCGGGGCCGCGAGGGCGGCGCGACGCGGCCGCTAGGGCGGCGCGACGTGAAGGGGCCGCGAGGGCGACGCGACGGGGCCGCAAGCGCAACGCGACATGGTCGAAAGGGCGGCTCGACGGGGCCGTGAGAGGGGAGCGCGACTCGGGCAGTGTAGAGTGCGCTCTGGGCAGGAAAAAAAAGGTGGTGGGCCCTAGGAACAGTTCCCACAGGGGAACCTGCTCGATACCATGAGAAACTGAACGAGAATGGAATGACCAAGGGAAAGTGGGGTACAAGTGCAAACCCTAGAAAGCTGTACCCCATATGTGCTACCCCACTATAGCCTACAGTGGCTACGTCATATAAATCTGACACGTCCTTGAAGAAAAAATACCGAAGCGCGATGTGCTTCGTGCTGTTCACGAAACCTGGCTTGTTCGTGATTCTGATGGCGCTCTGGTTGTCGCAGTGAAGGCAAAAGGTGGGCGAAAGTGGGATTTTCGCCTCCTGGAACAGCTCTTGCAGGTACTGACCTTCGCAAACTGTTGCTGTTGCGGCGATGTATTCTGCTTCAGCCGATGACAGGGCAATCAGCTCCTGCTTGTGTGAGTTTAATGAGATTGGCCCAGTTGGTTCTAGGCGAAAAACAAAGTCGGTTCGGGACCGTCGGTTCGCAGGATCAGCTGCATAGTCTGCGTCCACGTAGCCGTTGAGGTTGAAGGAGGTCGTTGTCAGCGTGGAGTAGGAGAGCCCGATGTCAGGTGTTGAGATGAAATACTGTAGGGCGCGCTCCAGGTCCAGCTGGTTATCAGCTACTAGCTTGCGTGGCATATTTTCCCTAATTTCAATGTGCTGATGTCTGGAAAAATAATCCACTAATAGCTGGTTCGTTTTGTTTGGTTGACTGTTGTGATTCGTGGCGCACAAGACAGCAGGGAGTGTCTAACATACACAACAGCAGTTGAACATTTCAGCGGACACTCCCCTCCATTGCTGTACTGTCCTGGTCCCCGTTTTGTCGGTGCAGGCACCACTGTTCCTCGCATAAGTGGCTGGTGCAGCGTTGGTCGTCACATCCGACAAAGTAACTAAGGGATGCGAGTGACTGCTAACGAAGGCAAAATTGCGCGACGCGCCGGCGCGCGAACTTTTCTCAATCCCATTGACCAAACTCGCACCGCAGGTAGGGCGACCGAACCTCGTCCAAATGGGTCGATTTACATGCGCTTTCACGTTATTTTCATGCTGCAGGCGAGGTCATATTGACGTTACAGGTGCCATTTGGTTTTACGGCCAGAATCGCGGGATTACAGTTTGGGGTTTCGAACCTTTCATCAAAGACAAATTTGCGACGTGTGACGTCACTTTAGTCTGGTCGCGCAGACAAATTTGCGACATGTAAACCAAACCAACTAAACCCCGTAGGGAGCCAGGCACACTTTCAATGCATCAACCCTAAACACCTTGACAATTCCCGTGTTTAGGGTTGATCCCTCCCAAATCGCACCACATTCAAGGCATTAACCCTAAACACCATGCTTCCCGTGTTTAGGGTTGATGCCTCCCAAATTGCGTTCCTGCCTTTAGGGGTATATTTTTTTTCAGCCCCTGCTTAGATTCAGACTCCGTAGATGTTTCAGAAAATCGCGTTTGACACGCGCCAAAAAAGAAAATCATGTAGACAAAAAACCTGACACGCGCACGAAACAGTTTTGCGCCATCAGAAACAGACAAAATAACCGAAACTTGTAAGGTCACGGCAATGTAGCCACAATTTGTATTTACGAAAACACGAACACCACCTGGCAAACATTATCCCGCGCGAAACAGTGACAATTAGGAAGACCACCAATTATTACACATTCAATTCTATGTCAATATCGCGTAAGAGTTTGTAGGTCGATTCATTTGCGAGGGGTTTTTGTCGCCCTACCTGCGGTGCGAGGCTGGTCGATAGAAATAAAAAAAGGTCTTGCGCTGGCGCGTCGCGCAATTTAGCCGTTAACGGAGCTCGTTACTGCGACGAGCGGCAGCTCAAGGTTCGGTTGCAGGCTTGGGCGTCTCATGTCTGGTGTCAAACCATTCTCCAGCCCCACAGAAGGGCGGTTTGCTTGGGCCTAGCCTACCCCAAGGAGGTATGGCATGGCATCCTCTTCATTGCTCAAGCAAGTGGGAGTGTAACACGGCTGGGTGCACATCGAACCGAACCATCATCCATACCTGAACAATGTGCAACCTCTACTGTACCTGCAGAATGCGGCCATCATCTCTAATACTCCATTTTTTCTCGAGCGTGTTTTCAGGTGTAATCAATCTGGACTCTCTCAACGTTGATTGGTCGTCGCTATCTAGTCACATTTCTCACGCTGGTCGAATTCATTAGGAAGTGACAAAAACAAAACCATATAGTTTACCCTCCCGACTTGGATATATGTACGGAAAAGGTAGTAAGAGAGTGAAGCCCATATAATCCACTTGGTAGTGCTCAGTAGCGCAACCGACCGTTAAACAACGCTACCTAAAGCACTAGACGACGCTACCGAGACCTACTCGGGCATGGCAGGAAAAAATAAAGCACCTAGGGAACCTGGATGCATTTTCGAGAGGGATCAACCCTAAACACGGGGATGGGCATTGTTTTTAGGGTTGATGCCTCCCGAGTCGCATCCCTTTCCGAGGTGGGTATTATATTTTTTGTCAAGTGGGTTGATCCTTCCCGGAAATATTGGGAGGCTTTCGGTATTTAGGGTTGATCCTTCCCGGAAATCATATAGGTTTGCTACGGGCTATAATTTTGCAAGTGCTAGAATTCCCTTTTTTCAGTGACTGTATATAAACAAGAGCGGAAATAGCTTCACTCTATATCGAGAAACTGTGTTTCTGTTGGTGATTACACCTGAGAACGCGCTCAGGCAAAATCTGAGTATCGGAGATAATGGCCGTGCAGAATGCTGGGGAAGTCCTCCCCTCCCCTGTCCGTCCCAGTTTCCTTTCTCTTCTGTGGATGTGGTTCGGAGAGCAGGAGACGCGCCCAACAGGTTTGGTGGGAGATGGAGGAAAGGGAAGGTCGCACTTTGTCAGAGCCTCGTGCTGGTCTGGTCGTGATGGCTTCTCCGATCCATCCGTGTCATCTGTTTCCCTCAACAAGGATGCTAAATGGATTAGAGCAGGAAACACTATCGTGAGAAATGCAAGACGAGGTGCGTGACAGGTGACACTAAAAAACGTTACCATTTTGTCCCAACTGAGGTTAACTACTAGGATCAGCGGATGCAGCGGCCGTGACTTTTTTTTGTTTTTTTTCAAACGAGGCGTTTTCGCGTGGTTGGAAAATGGCGCTACAATTGCAGTATGGAGTCAAGAAGAACACGAGGAGCATTTTAGGGTTTGACTGTAGCTCCTCCCCGTAATGTGCGGCTCCTAATTTTGTCCCCCCTCTTTCTTTCCTCGTATTCCTTCCTTAATTTATCTCCTTTTCATATCCTCACTTTTCCCCGTCAGCTCCTTCCCGCCTCCGCCTGTTGCGGCGCTGGCCCTCGTCTCTAACGCGTACTGCCTCCCCCTGCGCTTCTCCTCCTCCGCCGCTCCAGTCGGTTTCTCGTTTCTCCCGTTGCTATCTCTCTCGTCCATCCCTCTCATCGCCATTCCCTCCATTCCGTGCGCTCCCCTGCTCGTCGTCGCCCGTCAGGGACGTGGCTCGGAGGAAGTCGTTACAACAGCCCGCTATGGGGAAGGACCCTCCGCCTCAGCACGCGCACTCCGGTGCGCCCCAATCCGAGCTCCCGTCCCTGCCGCCTCCCGCGCACGCGTGGGGCCGAACCAAGTCGTTTCAGCAGCAGGACTCGGGGAGCGGGGGGAGCTCGGGGAGCGGCGGGGGATTTCGATCATGGTACAGCACCAAGGGCGGGCTGCCGTTGCAGGTAGGCTCGCATGACGACGACGCGGACAAGACGGCGGGCGGGCGCGTGGGGGGTGGCAGTGAGAAGAAAGGAGAGTTCAATCAGCAGGGGCAGCAGGGGCAGCAAGGTGAGCCCTTGAAAACGCATCTACCGGCGTCTATGCAACCCCATCCGCCTTCGTTACAGCCCCCACCTCAGTCGCGCCCGCAGAGCCTGTTCCGCAAGCCGCCTCCGCTGCTGGTGCCCGCGGGGGGGGACGCGAAGCTGGCGGGGAGCAGCAGCACCGGGGGGAGCGCGGGGGATGCGCGGGGGAGCGGACCGGCGCAGGCGGCGGCGGGGGGCGAGTCGCGGATTAAGGGAGTGGCGTCTGTGTTCAAGAAAGGCATGTGGAAGTTCGGGGGGCTGCGGAAAGAAAAGGATAGCGCCGCCACCAGCAGTGCCGCCCCATCCGCCACCAGCAACAGTAGCAGCAAAGGGGGGGCGGAAGCGCAGGTGGCAAGCCCCAGGCACTTTTACTCGGGCCCCTTCCCCTTCCCCGCGGACCGGCGCAAGACGACAGAGGCGCGGCGGTCGCAGCTGCGCCAGGGGCTGACGCCGCTGCAGGGCGTCGGCTCTCCGCCGTCGTCGTCTCTCGCGGTGTCCGTTACGTCGGATACGCACAGCACGGACAGCGACGGGGTTACCAGCGGGTTCAATTCGCACGCGGCGTCGCACGAGGTGCTGTCGCCGCTGCCTCCGCATGTGAAGTCGCCTTTGGTTGGGGACAAGCCGAAAAAGAAGGGCATCCTAGACTGGGACTTGCTTTCTCCTAGCGGCGGGGGCCTGCTCGGGAGTAAGCGCAGCGCGAAGCAGCAGCAGCAGGACGCGGCGGCGACGGCGGCGGCGGCGCTATTGGGTAGCAGTCGCAGCGGGCGGCACGCGGACTCGCTGGCGGCGCAAGGACGAGGTGTTAGCAGCGGTGCTATTAGCGGGCCGATACTACCGGGGATGATGCCGGGGCGGCTGGGCAGTAAGGGTGCCGGTAACCCGCCTGCTGACGACAAGTCTCTCGATATAAGCTTCCTGCGATTGCGGCAGGTGGAGTCGCGCCTCTCCGCGCACTTCCCTACCACTCCACCGTCCGCGTCGGCGGCGGAAAAGCACCCTCTCCCCTCCCCCACCCCCCCGCACGCGGGGCGCGGAGACACCCGTCCGCAGACGCCGGAAGATCCGGGCGGACCGGATTCGGCGCGCAATCGAATCCGAGTGAAGGGGTCCAGCATGAAAGCGGAGGACGAGTCGTCCTCGTTACAGTCACGAGGGGCGGGAACCGCTCCTGGTGATTTCCCCGACGGCGGGGCTGCGCCCGGGTGCAGCATGCGGGGGGGCGGAAGCGGAGGCGCGGGAGATTTCGCGGGGAAGTCAGGGCGGGGAGGCGCGGGTGCGTCCGCGGGGGGAGCGGGGGACACGATAATAGAGGTGGAGGTGGAGGAGATAGGCGAGGACGGAGAGATTAAGACTAAGACCATCCCGGCGCGGCTCCTAGAAGCCACAGTGGTGCATCAGGGCGCTTCGGGGAGGACAGTATCGGGCCGCATTATGTTGGAGACGGGCGAGGTTATGGTGGTACAGGTGGAGGAGGACGACGGACCGCTCTCGCTCGCTTTGCAGGCAGCGCTGCCGCACGCCGCCAAAGGGGAACGGGAGCGCGCGCGGGATAGGGATAGAGACCGGGAGAAGGAGAGGGATAGGGACAGGGACAGGGATAGAGATAGGGATAGGGATAGGGAGCGGAGGGAGAAGGGAAGTTTCCGCGGCGGGGACGGCGCGGATAGACCGCGGTCGAAGAGCGGGCGCGCGGTGGAGGCGGGCGCGGAAGGGGAGATGCGCTCACGGTCGCGCAGGGGGGATTCCGCGCACGAGCACCACAAGCGCGCGCATGGGCTGCACGGGGAGGACGATTCCCGCCCCAGGTCGCACTCCGGCCGCGGGGAGGAAGGGGAAGCGGGGGAGGCGCGCCCGCTGTCGCGGCATAGCAGGGGGTCGGAGGGGCGGCGGTCGCGGAGCATCCGCGTGGATGGCGCGGAGGATTGGGAGAACGGACGGCCGAGATCGAGAAGCGGGCGGGGGGATGAGTTTAGCGGGGAGGGGGAGGGGAAAGTAAGGAGCAAAAGCAAGGGGGTAGCGGAGGGCGGGGAGGGCGCCTTGGAAGGATTAGGGGAAGGTTCAGGGGGAGGAGAAGGGGCAGCGACGGGCGTCCCCACGCCACGTCAGCGGCGTTTGGGGCGCACGCGGTCGCGCGCGCTTGAGGATGCGGTGAAGGCGGCAATGAGCGGGGACGCGGAAGCGGAGAGCGCCACTCCGGGCGCTCTTGCATCCGCCGATCCCCCGCTCTCCCCGCTGGTCATGGCGCAGCCGCGCGCAGACGACGCGGCGCTCACGCCAGGTTCGCGCGGAGGGGTTTCCGCCAATCTCACTCCGCGCAACAGAGCCAGAGGCACGCGCGCTGGGGGAAAAGAGGCCGGGGAAGGCGGGGCGGGCGCGCTGGAGTCGCCCGGGGGCGCTGCCGCGAGCCCCGCGGGGGGGGAGAGGCAGAGGCGCACGCGGGAGCGCAGGCGGACGCGGTCGCGGTCAGGCATGGAGGAGATTCTTCAGGCTGTAGAGGGCGCAGCGGAGGGCGCGGGGGGCGCGCGCACCCCTGTGAGTCCCTTTCGGGGGAAGTCGTTTGGGCGGGGCGAGGACGCAGAGAGGAGGGAGAGGCGGCGGGAGAGGGGTAAGGAGGGGGCGTCTCCGCGGGAGATGGGTGGAGCGGGGGCTGCGGGGGGTGATGGCGCAGCAGCGCAGATCAGACACGCAACGCCGCCCCCCACGCGGCCGCCAGGGGAGAGGGGCTACAGTAGAAGCCGGTCGAGGCGCGTGGCGGAGGAGGCGGGGGGGAGAGGGGCGGGGGAGGAAGGGGGCGGGGCGGGGAGAGGCAAACCCGCCAGGTCCCCGATTGGGGGGAGGGGGAACAGGCGGAGGAGGAGCGTTTCAAGGGTGGGGGAGGAGTTTGGCGCAATTACTCCCCCTGTGGGCACGCCCACTGCTCTCACCCCCACTGGCGTCTCCCCCATGGCTGTTTCCCCCGGATTCGTTCCCCCGACCTTGTCCAATGGGGAAGGGGGGGGCGCGGGGAGCAAGGGGGGAGACGGGGCGGAGGGCGCAGTTTCGGATATGTTTGAAGGGTTTCAGGTGGGTGCTGTGGTTGATAGAGTGGCGGAGCGGTTGCAGGAGCAGGGGGGGAAGCGGAGGGAGAGAGCAGGAGGAAGGGGCGGGAAGGAGGAGGGGCGGGGGACGGTGCGGAAAGTGCGCAAGGATGAATGGGAGAGGATCAAGGAGCGCGAGAGGGGCGCGGGGAAGAGCGGACGGGCGGTGGAGAACGGGGAGAGGGCGGAGAGGGGGAGGAGGGAGGAGGATGTGAGGGCGAAGGGAGGAGAGACGAAGAGAGAGAAAGAAGGGGGGAAGGAAAGTGAAAGGGAAAGAGTGGAGGGGAGGGAGAAGGACGATGACAAGAAGCAGGAAGCAGAGGGAGGTGAGACTGTGGGGGCCATTGGGGTTAGTACGGAGGGAGGTATGGAGGGGGTTGATTCAGTGGAAGCTCATGTAAACCCCCTGGGACATGAGGAGGGCGATGGAAAGGATGGTGTTGTGGTGGTGAGGGAAGGCTTCGAGGCAGCAGCGCCGGCGGAGAGCAGGGAGAAAATGGAGGCGGGGGAGAAGGCGCCGCCGCAGCAGGAGGTGGCAGCAGCAGCTTCCCAGGTCGCCACAGCAGCAGCCGCCCCTGCTACAGTTCTCCCTGCAGGCCCACTGCCAACGGTGGTGCCTGTGGCTGGAGTGGCGAGAGTGGGGAGAGTGGGGGGAGCGGGCATGGACGAGGAGGAGCGCAAGGTGCTGCAACTCAAGGGGCTCACTCGCCCCTCCGCGCTTGCTGTCGCCGTCTTCTCCCCCACCTCCGCCCGCCTCATCTCCCCCTCCGCCACCACCTCTCAAACCACCTCCCCGCATGCCCCCTCCCCTGGGTCCGCCCGCCTCGTCTCCCCCACTTCCGCCAGCATCCTCTCTCCCACAGCTGCCGCCGCCTCAGGTGCCGCGTCAGGTGCTCCGTCAGGTGCCGTTTCCCCTGCAATTGTGTCTCCTGCCAGCCAGCCGTCACCAGGGTCGGTGCGAGCAGGCCTCTTCTCATCCGCAGCGGGTGCTGCAGCAGCAGTGGGAGGGGGCGTGCTGAGAGCGTTGACTCACAGCAAGTGGCGTGGCAGCGGCGGCGCTGCCAGTCCCGGCAGCAGCAGCAGCAGCAACGCCCCCGCCCCCGCAGCAGCTGCAGGAGGAGCAGCAGCAGCAGCAGTGGTGTCTCCTACTGGTGACCGTGACGCGGCTCTCATGCAACAGGCGGCGGAAGCGGCTGCTGCGTTTGCTGCTGCGGGGAGCAGTGGGCAGGGGAGCGGGGGGGGAGGCGGAGAGGGGGGCGCGGGCGCGGAAGAGATGCAGGCGCGGACGGCAGTGGGGAAGGCGATCGTGCAGAGCAGGCTGGCGCAGGCGCGGCGGTGTGTGACAGTGGGGGAGCTGGACGTGAGTAACAAGCTTGCTGCGCGCAAGAAGGGGCAGTGGGGGCGGACAGGGCCGGGCAGTGGCAAGGAGAGAGAGGGAGACGTGCTGAGCCCGTGGGATAGGTTGAAGGAGACGCGGAAACTGATGCCTCTGGCTAGTTTCAGGGGGCGGGACGCGGAGGGGGAGGAGGAGGGCGGGCATGTGGGGCTCATGGCGAAGCTCATGGGGCGCAGGGAGAAGGGTGCGCATGGGGGAGGCGCGGAGGGGGAGGGTGGGGGCGAGGGCGGGGGCGAGGGGCGGGGCGAGGGAAGAAGCATGAGGCGGATGGGGTCTGTGGAAACAGGGACGAGGGTGCGGCTAGTGGAGCAGGGCAGGGCAGTTTCAGACGGGGCTATGCTCGCCGCTGCTGCAGAGGCCGCCTCTGCCGCCTCCGCCGCTGCTGCTGCTCCTGCTGCTGCTGAAGCTGAAGCTGATGATGGGCGTGGGAGCAGGGAGGGGGATGCAGGTGCGGGTGGTGAGACTGGTGTGGGCGCAGCGATGGAGGTAGATGCAGGTGTTGCCGCTGCTGCTGTTGCTGCGGAAGGGACGGACGAGAGTGGTGGTGATATGGTTGTGGGCGAGGGGGGAAAGCTGGGGGTGGAAGATGGGGTGGATGGAGGGGAGGCGAGTGCGATGGAGGGAGTGAGTGGAGGAGGAGGTGAGGTAAGTTTGGGGGATGTGGAGATGGGGGAGGAGGGAGAGAAAGGGGAGAGAGGGGTTGGGGAAGGAGTGGAAGAGCGCGACAGGATGGAGAGTGTGAGGGTGGAAGGGAGAGAAGAGGAGGAGAGAATGGAGGTGGAGAGGAGGGAGGAGGAGAGGAGGGAGGAGGAGAGAAGGGAGGAGGAGAGAAGGGAGGAGGAGAGAAGGGAGGAGGAGAGAAGGGAGGAGGTGAGAAGGGAGGAGGAGAAAAGGGAGGAGGAGAGAAGGGAGGAGGAGAGAAGGGAGGAGGAGAGAAGGGAGGAGGAGAGAAAGGAGAAGGAGAGAAGGGAGCGACTAAGGGTGGAGGAGGAAAGGAAAGAGGAGGAGAGTAGAGTGGCAGCAAGGCTTGAGGAGGAGAGACGAGAGAGGGAAAGGGTTGCGTTGGAGAAGGAGGAGGAGGAACGAAGGGAGCGAGAGAGGGCTGATGAAGAGAGAAGGATTCAAGAGGAGCAACAAATTGAGAAGGAGCGAGAGGAGGAAATGAGAAGGGAAAGGGAGAGGGAGGAGGAAAGAAGGGAAAGAGAGCGGGAGGAGGAGGAGAGAAGGGAGAAGGAGAGGGAGGAGGAGGAGAGACGGGAAAAGGAGAGGGAGGAGGAGGAGAGAAGGGAGGAAGAGAGGGAGGAGGAGGAGAGAAGGGTAAGGGAGAGAGAGGAAGAAGAGATAAGACAGAAGGAGAAAGCAGAAAACGAGAGGAAGGAAAGGGAGAGAGAGGAGCAAGAGAGGAGGAAAAGGGAAGAAGAGGAGGAGAGGATGAGATTGGAGAGAGAGGAAGGGGAGAGATGGGAACGAGAGCATGAGGAAGAGGGGAGGCGAGACATGGAGAGGCAGGAGGGAGGCAGGAGAGGCGGCAGCAAGGGGCAAGAGCAGGAGGCGAGGGGAGGCGGATTGCGGGAGAAGGACAAGGGCGGCAAGAGCGAGCAGGAGCAGCTGCTGCTTCAGTTCCTGGATGAAGAGTGCCGGAGAGAAGAAGGGTGGCGGGGCGGCGGCAAGGGGCGAGGGAGAGCGCAGCGGGGGGATGATGATGCTGGGAGTGGTGGTGAGGGCGATGGGGAGGGAAGCGGAGTGTTGCATGAGAGGGAGGAGGAGGAAGAGGAAGAGGACCTGTATGGTGAGGAGTGGGAAGCAGATGGGAGGGTGGAGGGCAGGGGAAGGAGAGGGAAGGCGGCTGAAGTGGCGGAGGAGGATGAGGATGAGGAAGAAAGATATGATGGTGTTGCAGCAGGTGTGGTGGTGGGGGAGGGAGAGGAAGATTTGTATGGGGAAGTGAGCGGTCGGGAGGTAGAGGTTGAGAGTGGTGGAGGGGAGGGTGAGGTGGTGGAGGATGGTGGAGAGGCGGTGTGGATGGGGAGAGACAGGGGGGTGAATGCAAGGAGGGGTGATTGGGAAGGAGCGGAATGGGAGGAGGAGGAGGAGGAGGAGGAGGAGGAGGAGGAGGAGGAGGAGGAGGAGGAAGAGGAAGAGGGAGTAGTTGGTGGGGCTGAGGGTGGTTTTAGAGGGAGGCACGGAGAGGAGGGAGTGGAGGGAGAATGGGAGGAGGGAGAGGGAATGGTGGTGGAGGAGAAGGGAGGTGTGGAGGTTGGGGGAGGGAAGCGGAAGAAGGGACGGGGCAGGTTTGGGGTGAAGGGTGAGCGGGTGCACGCAGGAGAGGATGAGGAGGATGAGGGAGGAGTGTTGGAGGTAGGGAATGAGGACGAGGAGGTTGAAGGCGGGGAATGGAGAGAGGAAGGGAAGAAGGGCACGCGGGAAGAAAGGCGGACGCAAGGGGAGGAGGGGGGGCAGGGGGATGGAAAGGAGGAAGGAGTGGGGGGTGCAGGGGAAGAGGGAGGTGTGGAGGGAGGTGTGGAGGGAGCAGGGGAGGCGGCAGGGGAAGGGGCAGGGGAGACAGCAGGGGAGGCAGCAGGGGAAGGGGCAGGGGAGACTGCAGGGGAGGCAGCAGGGGAGGCGGCAGGGATGGAGATGGAACCAGAGGTGCTGCTGATGCGGCAAGAGGGCATTCGCGGGCCCGCTAGAAGGAGCACCGGGCCGGGCGTGAGCGATGGGGAGGTGGATGGATTGGAGGAGGAGGAAGGGGAGTTTGATGATGAGTATGAGGATGAGGAGGGGGAGTATGAGGAGGGGGACGAGGAGGTTTACACTGATGAGGAATATACTGATGAGGAAGGGGAGTATGAGGAGGAATATGAGGAGTATGAGGGAGAGTATGATGAAGAGTATGATGAGGAATACGATGAGGAGGGGGAATATGAGTATGATGAGGAGGGAGAGTATGAGGAGGGGGAATACGAGGAGGGGGAGTATGAAGATGAGGAGTATGATGAGGAAGAGGTGGGGGAGGGGGAGGAGCTAGAAGGGGGTGTGGGTGCAGGCGCGGGTAGGGGCGCAGCAGCAGCGGGAGCAGCGGCGGCAGGTGGGGTGGTGGGGAGAAGGCGGGTGGGTGGGACTGTGGGAGGAGCGGGTGGGAGAGGCAGGGGAGTGGGCAGGGGCAGGCCGCCTAGACCCCCGGGAGGGGTGCGGAGACCTGTGGGGGTGCGAGGAGGGGAGGTGGGGGAGCATGGGGATGAGGAGGAAGGGGAGTTTGAGGACGAGTATGAGGATGAGGAGGGGTTGCATGAGATGGAGGAGGAAGGGGACTGGACAGAGGACGATGCGGATTTGGATGATGAGGAGTTGGGTGAGGAGGAGGAAGAGGACTTTTTGGAGGAGGAGGGGGACGAGGTGGGACCTATGGTGCCTAGGAGGAGGATAACGGGGCGCAGAGGGAGGTACAGGGATCATGGGGACGACGAGGACGAGTATGAGGATGAGGAGTATGATGATATGGATTTTATTGATGAGTATGATGAGGAGGACGATGGGTTGGGTGAGAGAGGCGGGGAGGAGGAAGAGGAGGAGCGGCCACCGGAGTTGATGTATGTTCGCTCGCTGTCCACGCTACGCCGCCCGGAAATCGCGCAGATGCAGGGCGGCGGCGTGACGCCCGCCGCCCGGCAGGTGTACTACGAGTTTGGGCCGATCGGGGCGGCGAGGGTGCGCGCGCAGCAGTGCCGCGACCACTGGTCGTGGCTGTTCATGCAGTATCTAGAAACCATGCTGCCTCGCCTGGCAGTGCAAGATGACGACGATATCATGAGTCTCACCAGCACGGGGGATCATCTGGATGATGATGATAATCTCGCCTTCCCCAGCGCTGCTAGCAGCACTGCGTTTGGGAGCAGCAGAGGTGCGACGACGGCGGTGGCCGGTGGAGCAGGCGGGGGCGCGTGGCCGGAGGGAGGGCCGGGAGTGAGGGTTCTGCGGCCGGTGGGGCGGACAAACCGCAACTGGTCCGTGGCCGGGGCGCTGAGGGAGTTTGAATGGGTGAAGCGGAAGTTCCGGGGGGTGGCGGAGAGTAGCGAGCGGTTGAACGAGGTGCACGTGGGGGAGGCGTTTGTGGCAGGGCTATCCGTATGGCTCAAGTACTGGGAGCAGTGGGGGGAGAACCGGCCCAAGTGGCAGGGCGAGGAGGAGGACGACAACGAGGACGACCCAGCAGCAGCGGGTGGCGGCGGTGGTGCTGGTGGTGGCGCCGGTGGTGGTGCTGGTGGTGGGAGTCTCGGGGGCACGTCTCCTGTGCGATTCAATGACTCTGCGACTAGTTCCCCCTGGAGGGACTTTCCCAACAGCTCCTCTAGCTCGCCCTGGCGCGGGGATAGAGATGAGGGGGGGGACGGCAGAGGCAGATACGCGCACAGTGACCTGGGAGGGGGAGGTTATGCGGGGAGCACGGGAGGTGGAGGAGGAGGAGGGGCGTATGGCAGTGGGAGGCGACCGAGTAGCGTGTCTGCCGGGTTGTCGGGCGCAGGAGGGGACGTGCATACATACGGGCCAAAGCGCTGGGGCCCGGAAGGTAGCCTCCAGTCTCGCCTCGTCGCCGAGGCTCTCGGAACGGGACAAGCGCTGCCAACCACGTGCCAGCACGACGATATTCTCCGGGTGGCGGGGCTGGCAGCGGCGATCAGCAGCTGGCAGCCATCCACTGCGTGCATGTGCCTGCTGCGCCTACTGGACCGCATGGCCCAGTTTGAACTCCTCTCCCTCGGGATTACCATCTCGCCGCACCGCGACGCTGCTGCTGTGGCAGCCGCCACGGCTGCGGCTTCAGGGGTTCACGGGTCGGTGAGAGGAGGAGGAGGGGCGCTGGGGCCGTCGGCTCGGCATCACCTGGCGGGGATTGGCAACGAGGGGAGTATGCCGTCGTCGCCTGCTGGGTCGCGGCGGCGCTCCGAGAGTTTCACGATGGGCGGTGGGGGATTGGTGGAGCAGAGCGGGCCTATTCCCACGTCGTTTAGTGGGCTGGGGTCTGCTTTTGGCGCCGCGGCAGCATCGGCGGCGCCGGCACAGCAGCAGGCGGGAGCAGCAGCGCAGGAGGCTTCGGCAGCAGCAGCGGGAGGAAGAGGAGGAGCGGCGGCAGCGGCGGCGGCACCAGCACCGCCACAGAAGAAGTCTGGGGGCGGGTTGCTTGCCTTCACAGCGAATTTCACCCGCCCAACCACTCCTTTCTTTGGCATCGGTTCCTCCTCTGCTGCCTCCCACCCTGCCCCGCCGCCTCCTGAACCCACTCCGCCGCCCGCCCCGCCGTCCAATGTGAGCTCGCCACCTGTCTCGGACCTGTCAGGAGGGCCGCCGATCGCTGTGGGGCCCATGGGAATGGCAGGGATGGGGGGCATGGCGTTGGTGCGTGCCCCGGCCAACCTCCCTGCATGCCGAGCGTTCGTAATGGCATGCCTGAAGGCCATTCTCTCGTCCCAGTACGAGAAATCCGGAGGCGCAGCGGCCGCCAGCCGGAGAGCCATGTCGGCAGCAGCAGCGGCAGCAGCAGCCGGGGGAGGAGGAGCGGGAGGCGGAGCTCTCTCAGGTGCAGATGGAGCGCTGCTGTCGGTGCGATCGGCGGGGAGGAAACCCTGGTGCCCCATCCGTCTGTCCAGCCTGGCGGAGGTGGCTCTAGCGGAGGGAATAGCCCGTGCAAAGCACAGCGATCTCGTGGAGCGGTGTGAGGAGATCGACCGGCTGTATGATTCCCTGGGGCTGGGTCCTGGCCTGCTGGCTATGAACCTAGCGGCTGAGATGCGGGAGCTGCATTTCCTGCAGCCGGGGGATCTGATCTCCCTCGCGCTGCACTATGAGCATATTGGGTTGGAGGAAGCTGCTTTCCACGTGTGCCTACGGGCTGTGGCATCAGGAAGGCTCACCACGGACGGGTTTGACCATGTGATCCGCATGGTGTTCCTGGGCAGTGGGGCGGAGTCCATCAACGCACGCTTCGCCCGGCTAGCAACCGCGGTTAAGAACGCGCACATCGCGAACGTGGAGGCCACGGGCGCAGCGGCGGGCGCGCGCGCATCGTCATACATTGCAGAGTTTGCGGATGCGATGCTGCGGAACGGAGAGCTGAAGCAGCACCATCCGTGGGCGTACGAGGTGACTCTCAACTTCCTCCGTATGAACATGCGCGGCGGGGGCCTGGGCGCCGGCGCAGGCATCGGAGGCATGGCAGCCGCGGGCGCGGGAGACTGGCGCGAGCGGGAACTCTGTGCGCTCGTGACACTCAACCGCTGGCTGGGACTCACAGCGGCAGGGGGGGTGGCGGGAGGGCTAGCGGGGGGGGAGAAGTCGCTGGAAGCGGCACAGGACAGGGCGGTGGAGATAGTGGAGCAGATGGCGCAGCCGGAGGTGACGGTGGGGTGGGCGGTGTGGCTGAGGATAGGCAAGACGGTGGAGACGGAGCATAACCTGCCTGTTCTGCTGGAGTCCATGCAAGTCAAATCCATCATGCACGTCTATGAGGTGCGGCGAATGGGAGGGGTGGGGTGGGGTGGGGTAGGGTGGACCGTGCAAGCATGCAGCCTGAGTATAATTCCGCAGCACGCCCCTCACAAGCACCATCCCCCTTTGTGTCTCCGTCTCCCTCCCTCCACCCCCCCTTCTCCCCTCCTCCCCTCGCCCCGTCCTCCCGTCCTGCCATCCTCCCATCCTCCCATCCTCCCATCCTCCCTTCCCCACCCTCCCCCTGTCCGTCCGTCCCCTTGCAGAGCATAGAGGAGGACGGCACGTGCCAGGACACGCAGCAGCTGGAGCTATTCGACTGAGGGCTGCAAGGCATCCTAGTGGACTGGGTGTAAATTCGCAGCAAGCGTCTCACAAGCACCCTTCTCCTTTTCCTTCTCCCCTCCTCCCCTCCCCTCCTCCCCTCCTCCCCTCCTCCCCTCCTCCCGTTCTCTCGTCCCCCGGTCCTCCCATCCTCCCTTCCCCCACCCTCCCCCACCCCCCCCCACACAACAGAGCATAGAGGAGGACGGCACGTGCCAGGACGCGCAGCAGCTAGAAGTATTCGACTGGGGGTTGCGCGGCATCCTGGTGGGCCTACCAGACAAGGACCCGGCAGCAGCGCTGCTAGAAGTGATCTACCCCCTGGAGGAGGAGAAGGCGGACCTCACTCTCGCCATGGCTGCACGCCTGGCTGCCATGTCGTCCCCTGTGGACAGCCGCATGTGGCCGCTTGCCAACACCACGTCGTTTGTGGCCCACCTGCTCGTGCTCACTGATGGATGTGCGTGGGGGAGGGGATGGAAGAGGGGAGGTGACTTTTGAGTCGACTCAAAAGTCACCTCACTGATGGATGTGCGTGGGGGAGGGGATGGAAGAGGGGAGGTGACTTTTGAGTCGACTCAAAAGTCACCTCACTGATGGATGTGCGTGGGGGAGGGGATGGAAGAGGGGAGGTGACTTTTGAGTCGACTCAAAAGTCACCTCACTGATGGATGTGCGTGGGGGAGGGGATGGAAGAGGGGAGGTGACTTTTGAGTCGACTCAAAAGTCACCTCACTGATGGATGTGCGTGGGGGAGGGGATGGAAGAGGGGAGGTGACTTTTGAGTCGACTCAAAAGTCACCTCACTGATGGATGTGCGTGGGGGAGGGGATGGAAGAGGGGAGGTGACTTTTGAGTCGACTCAAAAGTCACCTCACTGATGGATGTGCGTGGGGGAGGGGATGGAAGAGGGGAGGTGACTTTTGAGTCGACTCAAAAGTCACCTCACTGATGGATGTGCGTGGGGGAGGGGATGGAAGAGGGGAGGTGACTTTTGAGTCGACTCAAAAGTCACCTCACTGATGGATGTGCGTGGGGGAGGGGATGGAAGAGGGGAGGTGACTTTTGAGTCGACTCAAAAGTCACCTCACTGATGGATGTGCGTGGGGGAGGGGATGGAAGAGGGGAGGTGACTTTTGAGTCGACTCAAAAGTCACCTCACTGATGGATGTGCGTGGGGGAGGGGATGGAAGAGGGGAGGTGACTTTTGAGTCGACTCAAAAGTCACCTCACTGATGGATGTGCGTGGGGGAGGGGATGGAAGAGGGGAGGTGACTTTTGAGTCGACTCAAAAGTCACCTCACTGATGGATGTGCGTGGGGGAGGGGATGGAAGAGGGGAGGTGACTTTTGAGTCGACTCAAAAGTCACCTCACTGATGGATGTGCGTGGGGGAGGGGATGGAAGAGGGGAGGTGACTTTTGAGTCGACCCAAAAGTCACCTCACTGATGGATGTGCGTGGGGGAGGGGATGGAAGAGGGGAGGTGACTTTTGAGTCGACTCAAAAGTCACCTCACTGATGGATGTGCGTGGGGGAGGGGATGGAAGAGGGGAGGTGACTTTTGAGTCGACTCAAAAGTCACCTCACTGATGGATGTGCGTGGGGGAGGGGATGGAAGAGGGGAGGTGACTTTTGAGTCGACTCAAAAGTCACCTCACTGATGGATGTGCGTGGGGGAGGGGATGGAAGAGGGGAGGTGACTTTTGAGTCGACTCAAAAGTCACCTCACTGATGGATGTGCGTGGGGGAGGGGATGGAAGAGGGGAGGTGACTTTTGAGTCGACTCAAAAGTCACCTCACTGATGGATGTGCGTGGGGGAGGGGATGGAAGAGGGGAGGTGACTTTTGAGTCGACTCAAAAGTCACCTCACTGATGGATGTGCGTGGGGGAGGGGATGGAAGAGGGGAGGGAAGTAGGGGGACGGGGAGAGTGGGGTGAGGAGAGGGAGAGGGAGGGACGGGCGGACGGTTGCAGTGGGGGAGGGAGGGAGGGAGGGAGGGAGGGAGGGAGGGAGGGAAGGAGGGAGGGACAGGGGAGGTGGGGAGTGGGGAAGGTGGGGAGTTGGTTGGTGTGGGGGGGGCAATGAGGCTGAGTTTAGTGTGATTGGTGTGGCAATCTAAGTCAGTGACGGGAGTCAGTGAGCGGTGGTGTTGTGTGGACAGGAGTCAGTGAGGGGTTCTAAGTGCTTGTTGGTGATTCTCATGTACTAACCTCGCCCCGCACTCCTCTTATCCCCATCCCTCTGCACACCGCACCGCACCCACTTGTTGCTGTGCGAGCAGGGGTGTTGGACCCACGGCAGATGTCCCGGGCAGTGAACGTGGCGACGAGGCTGTGGGGGTGGGCCATGCCCAAGCGCTCCCAGCTCATGGAGCAGTGCGAGGTGTGTTCCCTGGGGATGCGGGGCATGGGGATGGGGGGCATGGGGATGGGGGGCATGGGGGGATGGGGGGCATGGGGATGGGGGGGGCGTCGGTACGAGGAGGTGGAATGGAATGGGGCGGTGGGGATGTGGGGCCTTGACTTATCTGTCCTTCTCAACCTTGATGCCATGCCTCCCCTGGCTGTCTCCTCCCACACGCCCCTCATGCTCAATTTCACGAATTGTCCCATTCCCCATACCCGTGTCCCCCAACCTGGCATCATAATATTACAGACTGCGGACGAGGCAAGGGAGGTGATGGAGCGCAGTGCGGCTTCCATTTGGCGCTCTGTCGCTGCCTCAGGTGTGATGTGCCGCCCTTCCACCACACCCACGCCCACACCCACGCCCACACCCACGCCCATGCCCACGCCCATGCCCGTTCCCATGCCCATGCCCATGCCCATGCCCATGCCCATGCCCATGCCCATGCCCATGCCCATGCCCATGCCCATGCCCATGCCCACGCCCTCCCTTCTGTTCCTCTCCTTCCGCCGTTCCGTCACTCTCTCTCCAAGCACTACCTGCCCGGCCTCGCCTCGCCACGGCACTCACACTCAACTCATACTCTCACACCCATGTCCTTCACCTCGCTCTAACCTCCCTGGTGCCGCCATGAATCCTGCCCTCTCTCCCACTCAACCCTGCAGGGGCACAGCCAGGAGCGTCCTAGTGTGCTTACAAGAGCACCCACACCAGCTCTTGTGCAGTCTGCTCCAGTTCAGTCCAGTCCATTGAGATTCGAGTGTGATCACGTAGCGACAGAAGCATTAGGTGTGCTTGTACGGTACTGTCAGGGAAAGCTCGAAATCACTTAGGGGTGGTAGGTTTTGCTTGTGCTCTTGTGCTCGTGTTTTCTACAGCTGAAATGATGTACCTACCTAGTACCGCATTTATGGAGGTAGCAGATGAGGTCAGTGCTCTAGAGGGTTGTTTGTAACTCTGTTGTAACAGTTCACTGTAATTAAGGAGGGCCTACAACGCAGGTACCATATTCAGGCCTCTTATTGGCTGTGGGGCAGGCTGAACTACGGTATGATCGGGCACATTTATCGGTAAGCTGGAAAGTCTTACCCTAAGCATAAAATGGAGCTGCACACGCATCCTGAAGAGAGTCTGGTGGTGGTACTTACCCCATCCCTGCACGAGGACTGACTGACTGCCACTTGCATTTGCATCAGTGCATTTGAGCTACACTGCCAAAACCATCATTCATCATAGTAGGGTGCGAAAACGGAAGCTGCCTTCACTTCACTATCAAAAGAAGCAACAATACGGTAGCCAAGGATGGCAAGGCAAGGCAACCTGATTCAGCAGCTTTATTCCACACAATGCTAGCTGGGCGGGGCGGGGCACTTATGCATCTGAGGTAGATGTTCTGCTGCTGTGCGCGCCTCCATGTATGCTGCTGAACCGTCGTCCCATGTACCGGTGTGCGTCTGCTAACTAACTTGGGCTGGGTTGGATTGGATTGGCTGTGAGTCTCTAGCATTACTGCTGCTGTGTCTATGATTGCTGTGTCAAAGCGTGACCCTCCCGCACGCTGCCAGGCACGCCTTGACATTAGCGTCGCCCTGTGCCCCTTTGCAGCACGCCACGCACTGCGCTGTTACCTCGCCTGCCCCCTTCTTGGGCACGCACACTGCCATGCCCCACCGTACCATGGCATGCCGGTGTTGTGGGGGGCCAGGGGTGGGATAGAGCAAAGAAGACAGAGACAAGGATAAGGGGTAAGGAAAAGGAGACGCGATGAGGTACTGGGAACTGGGAGTGGAGGTTGCTACGATGGGATGGAAACCAAAAGGAGCACATGGGAAGGATGGGCGCTAGGCGTTGACACGAGGGGACGTATGGAAGGATCATTTGGCAAGTATAGCCCTGCGGAGGGGGGGGAAGAGGGGGAGGGAGCTCACTCTTGCATCCCTTGATGCGGCGGCAGTTAGAGAACTGGCCCTTGGTGCACGCACAGCGCTGGCACATGTTGCCCGCCCTGATCGCCCCCGATGCCACTCCGCTGCTGTAGAAAATGGGGCCCCACCCGGGCCCTGCGGAGACGCACTGCCCCGCGGACACTGGCGCACGGGGAGGGGGAGGGGGAAGCAGGAGGGGTTGGTTGGGTTGGAGTGGGGGAGCGGATGATACGGGTGTTGGGATTGGTAGAGCTGTAGGGTGGCAGGGTAAGGTGGAGAAGGTGGGGATGTGTTGGTGGAATGATGCATTACTGCTGCAAATGATCAAGTGTGGTGACTGGCGAGGTTGAGGGGAGGTGGGCGTACTTGCGGGGTGCGTGCAGGTGCCCACATTCACCTTCTTGACCTGGTTGACCACACACCTGCATTCACACCTCGCACACACACGCACACCCAAACACACAGAAACACACAAGGTAAGGGATTGGTTACTGACAGGGTGCGAATCACTGCAACGGGCATTTATGGCGCTTTCATACGCGCTCATCGGATACTATCTCCATATGTTCCTGCTGCATTTCCACGCGGCACTAGCCCTGTATCCCCGCCTCCGCCTTCTCGCTCCGACAATCTCTCCTCCCCCGGCCGGGTCCCCCACTACTCACAGGCTCTGGCGCCCGGAGCACACGGAGCCCACCGGCTTCCCCGCAACGTCCACGCGGCACCGCGGCCCCGGCTCGCACTCGCACGACGCGCCGGCAGCGCCGGAGAGGCGCGAGCAGGTGCAGTTGGGGCAGGCATAGCTGGCGGTGATGCTGGTGGTGCCCACGGCGTACGACACGGACTGATAGATGCAGTAGTCGTTGGCTGGTGGCGGAGATAGCGGGCGCGCAGGGAAACGGGAACGGGTAAGTTTAACGGTCATTTGGCGTCGTGGATATGGCGGTATTTTCCTATGGAATCTTGTTGCGGACAGCGTGGTGTCATAACGGGGAAGAATGGTGAGTATATATGGCAGGCGAGTGCGTTCCACTGAGTGTACTGATGGGGCAAGCTAGAGCACAACTATCGAGTGCAGGTAGCCCATCGGGAGGCAGTGTGTGTACGAGAGTGAGTGAGTGAGTGAGTGAGTGAGTGAGAGCAACAGAGGGTCTTACAGTTATAGGAGTCGACGCACACGCCTTGGAAGAGCTTATCGTGCGACGCGGGAAGCACCTGCTTCACCACGCACCTGCGCAGGAGCACGGAGCAGCACGGCACGATGCAGACAGAGAGCGAGGATTGAAAATGGAGCCCCGGGGAAAGACGCGACGAGACAAAGCAATGTCGCTCAAATGCTTCTCGGGAAAAGGCGAACCCTCAGTACCGGGAGGTACGACTAACTACTCGAACGCGACAAGGTTTGATGGGGCAGATGGGATTGATGGGGCAGATGGGATTGATGGGGCAGATGGGATTGATGGGGCAGATGGGATTGATGGGGCAGATGGGATTGATGGGGCAGATGGGATTGATGGGGCAGATGGGATTGATGGGGCAGATGGGATTGATGGGGCAGATGGGATTGATGGGGCAGATGGGATTGATGGGGCAGATGGGATTGATGGGGCAGATGGGATTGATGGGGCAGATGGGATTGATGGGGCAGATGGGATTGATGGGGCAGATGGGATTGATGGGCAGATGGAGGCGACGCACTGGAAGGGTTGCTTGCAGCTGGGCTGTGCTGGCATGTACTGCTTGCTCCAGAAGCACGTCGCGCCGTCTTTCAACGGCGGCTTTGGCGCTGCTGACGCGGGAGACGCACCCACTGCACACACGAAGCAGTCAGACGCGTGGCGGGAATATGTCGAAGCACGATCATGGGGATGTGGGCGTAGAAAATGCATGGCTCATCTCGCATATGAGTTGCGTGGTAGCACATGTCAGCTTACACGCGAGGGAGAGGGCGAGAGCGGAGACGAAAAGAAGGAAGCGAGTCGTGGCCATGGTGATTGAAGCAAGTTCAGAGCAAGCCACGCGGTAATGCAGCGGGAAATAGTACTATAGTGAAAGTGCCGTCTCTCAGTGCTTCAGCTGGTGTTGAAAAGGATTGTTGGTGTGGTGTGGTGTACTGGTGCTGATCGAAGAAAGAGAGGTGAAATGTTGGGTGGTTGTTCTGATCCGCAAGAAAGCAACGGAGCTTTTGTAGCTGCAATAACGGAGTCAGTCACAATCAAGTCATCGAAGAATGCGGAACTCGCGCCGCCACATTCATCGTTTGGCGAAGCGCGAAGGGGATTTGCCTCCTGCCAAGACATGTGGAATCCAACAATAATGTCGCATCAATAATGGTGTGGGTTGAGTATCCGTGCTCATAGGGAGGATGAGATTGTGATCCGCGGAACCCGCAACGAGGCATTCGATGTACGGAGTCATACATGAGATATGTGTCAACAGACTCTCCTATTCCAATTCGGTGGCGACCCTTCACATGATAATAAAATAACTCATCCAAGACATTCTAATCGGATAAAACTAAGTTTTTTCTATAAACAAGCGTATATACTGCTTGTTTTACGTAGGGCGATGTTTTATTCCTATATGATCAACACTAGCGTCATATATTCATGTGGTAAACTGCGCAGAGGTTAGAACGCTGAACTCATTGGAGGGACATGAATCTGGCAAGATCTGCAGCATTGGAATCTCGCCAAAGCCTGATGGCTTTGTGCCTGACAAGTTTCTGTGGCAATCTCTTTTGTGTGGGCTGGGTGGGGTGGGGTGGGGGGGGGTTAGGGAGGTGTTGAAGTTTTGCAGGTGGATGTTCACTGGTCAACTTATGACCAGACGATTCAAAGCAGGTGGTTCCCGCGCTTTCCATGGTCGCGCCGGCGAATTAGATGCAGACAGCGGAACAACCTTGCAACTTTCCGCCAATCGTTCGAGCCTTATCTCTTCCCCCATGCCATTTGGCAACTCATTGCCTCCCGAGCCTTTTTCAAACTTCGTTTTCGCGCCAGTTTCTCCGGCAGAGTCGAGCAACCTATTGGGTCGATTCTGAACTAGCCTGCCATCGGCCAGCCATGGTGAGACAGTGGAGTACGGATGGTCAAAGTTGGGCTGGCGGTCGTTTGCCCCAGCCAAACCCCAGGAACTGCATTCTTCGAAACATCGGCGCAATTGGAAAGCATTTTCAAGGCAGAATTTGTCCTCCCCCTCCCCGGACCCCGGAGCGGACCCCGGACCCCGGACACAAGCATCCCATTCACCCCGCCAACCGATGTTGCCCAAGACCACCCGAACAGCCAGACTTCTCATTTTCCTCAAAAAACCTCCAGAAAAAAAGATCCCTTCCGTTTTTTCATTGCCAACCGCCCGTGATCAGCACACACAGTCCCCTCCACCCTCCCCCTCCCCCTCCCACTATGGCGCGGACCATCCCACGTGTGTTGGACCTTCAACTCCCCCGCACCCCTCCCTCCCCCTGCGTTGACGGATTTCCCCCTCATCCCACCTCAAGGCTCTTCCTGCTTCCCTCTGCCCCCCCACACACCCCCCTTGCGCAAATCCTGTCGTCCTGGACGGGGCGCACTTGTCAGGGAGCCGGACCACATGCGTATAACAGTCCGGCGGGCACCAGCGCAGCAAAGCGATCTCCTCCCCACGACCGACAGCGGTACTGCAATAAAACACGAGCAGTCTCCAACGCTGTGAACGCCATCTCATCCTCCTCATTCCATCCCGTACTGCTGCTGCAACCTCCCTCCCACCCTGGCTTCCAAACCGTCTGAATCTCAACCGAAGGGGTTTGCATCCGCCATATACAACTCCCAGATTCCGATCAACCTTCTCCATCGACCGTTTTTTTACCGCTCGCGTTAGTCGTTGAACTAACCAAACCGGCGGTTTTCTCTTCTTCGGCAACGAGACATGAAGAAAAATACCATCTCTCTCACCGTCTTGAGTCTGGTTTTAATCTGAAAAGAAAAAGATTCGTCGTTCCGGAATGGCAGCCATGGTGGGTCCATCTACCCCTATGGGGTGCGTGCACCCCTCCTCCGCCTCCTGCGATCCATTAGAAGAAGCAAAGCCGCCCAAGCCACGGCTCTCCTCTCCCATGCAAACGCAACCCTTTCCACCTCTCTCCCTCACGGACCGCATTCCCAGGCCACCCGCGCCAACAAACCCCGCGGCGGTGCAAAGCTCCGCCGCAGCCGTACCCCCTCTCCCCCCGTCCCTTCACCAGAGCCTTTGCCAGAAGGTGCTTCAGGCGCGGGATGCGCAAAGCAACATCCCGTCGTCCTCTCCCCCAATGTCACCCGCCCTGAAACCGCTCTTCCTCTCCCCCATGTCTCCGCACACGCCTCCGCTTCCGCCCTTCGCGTCCGCGAGCCCTGTCGTCACGCCGTCGCTGCATCCCGCGAGCCGAACGCCGCAGGCCGGCAGAGGGGCTCCAGGCGTCACGAATCTGCGGCAGGCTGCTTCAGGCGCGGATGATCGCACGTATGGCGGCATGAAAGTCGGCATGTACCATCCGGAGCAGGAAAATCTGTGCCGGTCGCCGTCCTGGTAAGCCGGAGAAGGCGTATTGTGTTTTGTACTTAAAATGAAGGATCGGAAGAGTAGTGCTTTCAGAGGAGGATTCCAGCCCTTTCGGGTGCTGCACTGGCTCCCTTTCTTCCCCATCTCACGATCTGTCCTGGACGATGCAAAAGAAAAGCTTACCATTCCGCCCTTTGTCTCTCTCCTCTCCTGCTTCCCCGCGTCTCCCGCTCCTGTGTCATGACCGCAGGCCGAGCCACAAGCGCAAGCGGCACGAGGTGCAGGACTGGTCGCCGGGCGCCCCGTGCGGCGCGCTCCGCATGACCGCCGGGTGCCCGTCGCCGCATCGCCTCAGCAACTGCAACAGCCCCGTCATGGGCGCGCATGCGTCCGCGCGGCCGTTCGCGAGCGGAGGATCCGCGGGCGCGGGGGAGGGCATCGGTGGCAGTGGCGGCGACGGGTGGACTCCGTCGAAGAGTCCGCGGTTGATGCCGCACCACATGGTGCGTCGCAGGCGGAGGGGAGAGTGAAAGCATTGGTGCTTCCAACGCCCATGCCTCCCTTGTCGCCGTTATGGCTCGTCATGTCGTGTAACGAGTCCTCATCCCGTTGTCCTTTTTTTCTCTCTCTCTTTCTCTCTCTGTCGCTCCGTCTTCCAGGATTCGAGAGCGACTCAACGATCTCCCCGCTCCGGCCGCTGTGATGCCGCTGCTGCTGCTGCTGCTGCTGTGGGATTCAGAAACAGCCCGGGAGCACCGCACCATCAGCCGCCACCGCCGCAACAGCAGCAGCAGCAGCAGCAGCAGCAGCAGCAGCAGCAGCAGCAGCAGCAGCAGCAGCAGCAGCAGAGCATGTCTCCCGCATCCGCCGCGCGTCTTAGCAGGAGCTACTCGCAACCCACCCTGGATCACCAATCGCAAGGTCAGCCGCCGCAGCAGCACAGCGCGCGCACTCCGCAGATGCTCAGCCCCTTCAACCGCCCTCAGACCCTCCCTCACGCGCACCCTCAAGCGCACGGCCCGCCGTCTTCTCCGCACGAGATCCGGCAGCACCCGTGCCCATCTAACACACCGCAACTGCAGAATCCTAACTATGGCGCTCCGCAGTCCGCGCCGTCCGTCGCGCCGTCGCCTGCAGCAGCCAGGGCATGCCCGCCTTGCCCTTCCCCGCTCGTTTTCCCGCAGCAGACCCCGCACACTCCCAGCCTGCAACCCGCGCAAGCGCCCTCCGTCCCCTCCAGCCCTGCGCCGGTGTCTTCCCCCAGCCTCTCCGGGAAGCCCGCGCTCGTGCCCATCGCTCCGCGGAAGATTCTCCCCGCCGCCCCCACGCTTTACCCGAGCGGCATTCCGCCGGTGGGGCAGAGAGGCGCAAAGATCCTCGGGCTCATGGGTCTCAACGTCGCGCCCGGCGCGCTCCCCAACCTTATGGCACACCCTCCGCAACTGGGATCCATGGGCGCGCACGCGAGCGGAGTAATGGGCATGGGCGCGGGGATGAGCATGGGTCCGCCTGGCTCGTTCCCCTCATCCTCCCCCTCCGCTCTCTCCCGCTCCCAGAGCATGACCACCAGCAGGGTGCCTGTTCTCCCCTGCCCCTCCGCCACTGCCGCCGCTATTGCGCGCGCGCGGGCGTCAATGCCGCGGAGCCTCAGCGCGCCGCGTGTGCTTGCTGCGAACGGCGCTCCTGCTGCCTTAACTCCTACTGTAACGGCCGTGAACGGTGCTGGTGGTAACCTCGGCACCGGCAGCAGCGGGGGAGGTCCCATGATGGGCTCGCCGTTCCTCTCGCCTTCCCTTGCCAGCAAGCCGTCTCACATCGCCGGAATCCGTCAGCTCTGCCAGTCCCCTGCCGTCGCGCAGCTTCCGCCGCCCGCGCTTCCCATCCACGCGCTGCCCCCGCTCGGGGGTTCTCCCGCCGTTGGCGCGGGGGGCGCTGGCGTGGGCAGCCAGATGGGGGCTGGGGCGAACGTGGGCGGAACGAGGGCGGGTAGTGTGAACGCAGCAGCGCCAGCTATGCGGCAGGCAGGCATGGCTTGGGTGGACCGGCTTTCGAATCTGGCGCACCATCATGCTAGCAAGCAGCAGCCGCAGCAGAAGCAACAGCAGCAGCAGCAGCACAGCAGGCAGCAGCAGCAGCAAACTCAGCCCGTGCAGCAGCAAGAGCGTGTGGCAGCAGCGACAAGCAGCTCCCCTGCTCCACGTGCAAGCAGCGTGACGGGCGGCGTTGCGCCCATGGATGCCTCGGCAGCAGGTAGCCAGGCGGGCAGCGGAGTGTGCGCAGCGGGAAACGAGCAGCGCATGGCTAAGACCTCCGTCCCGGCATCGGTTTCAATGAGCAAGGGAGCGAGTGCGGATGAGAGGGACAGCCGGGAAGAGGCGGAGGAGCAGGCGAAGGCGGCTGGAGGAACGCTGGCGGCAAGCCCTAGCCTGGTGAGCAGGAGCGTGCCGCTGCAGCAGGCGTCGCATCAGAAGTGCTCAGGTGGTGGGTTCTCTGTTGGGCCTGGCCTCGCTGCGCTGCAGCGCCGCCCCCTGCCTCCTGTTCCGGAGGGCGACGCGGATGCTGCCCCTGATGCTGCTGCCGCGAACCTGCCCAAGTGTGAATCCGTGTGTGAGAGCTCCGTGCCTCCTGTCTCAAACGCGGGTCCGCCTTCTGCGTTTGCTGCTGACGCTGCCAATGCTGTTGTTGATGCTGCTGCCGGTGCTGGTGGCGGCACTGCGTACACGGGGGCGGCGCAGCAGCATGCACGCAGAACAGAGGAGAGCATCAAGACGGAGGATCAGCTGCAGGTGCACCAGCCGCAGCACCTTCCAGTGCCTCAGCAGCCATCGAATGCACAAGAGCAATCTTTGCTTGAGCTCAAGCCTGAGCATGAGCAGCAGCAGAATCAACAGCACCAAGGCGAGGTGGAGCACGAGGAGCATCCACCGCCCCCGCAGCAACTGGAGGAGCAGCCGGTTCAGCAGCGCCAGGAGCGCCAGCAGCAGCAGCAACAGCAGGAGGAGGAGGCTCCTCAGAAGCAGCAGCACGAGGAACCGCTGCAGGCAGCGAACGCAGCGATGGTAAAGGCAGACGAGGAGCGACAGGCAGTGTTGGAGAGCCCCAACGAACCGGACTGCTCCATGGCACACACAACCCCGCAGCCAACGCCTCTCCCGCACCCGCCCTTGGGCTCTCAACCTCCTGCCGCTGCTCCTCCTGCTGTTGACGCTGCTCCATATGCGATGCCGATGGCGGCTGCTGCTTCGCCATCCGTCATCGCAGCACCTGCTGCTGCTGCTGCACTCCCTGTGGGTCAGCCCGACTCCATGCCTGCCGGCCTGGGTGCCTCCCTGCCGCCTCTCTTCCCTGGCGAGCTCACTTACGGGGGCTGGCCTGCAGCAGACGAGTCGCTGGGAGGGGCGGGCGGCGAGGAGGACGGCGTGACGTGGACGGATGCAGGGCTGATGAGGGCGGAGGACATGGAGCAGAACGAGATGGAGGTGCTGGAGTGGTGCCCGGATGGCTCTGATACCGGCTTTGTGGTGGACGGGGAGTACTACTCCGTGCCTGACGATGCTGCCATCATGCCCTCCCATGCCGAGCTTGCAGCGTTGCCTGCTGGCTCCGGGCCTGCTGCTGCTGCTGCTGCTGGTGTGTCTGTTGCTGACCCTGCTGTGGCCGGCTCTCTGGCTGTTCACGCAGGTCGACCTGCGGTCGTGCATGTTCCCAATCAGCAGCCCAGCTTCAACGCCTGGCACGCTCCTCTTGCTCCGTCGCCCCAGGCTCATGCCTGCATGCCGCCACCGTCCTATCGTCCCTCGGACCCATCAGGATTCAATCCTGCTGCAGGTGCCGCAACAGCGGCAGGGTCTGCACAGGGCCATGGCTTTGCAGCGAGGGGTGGAGAGCAGGGGATGCATGTGGAAGGGGGTGAGGAGGCGGTAGGTGGTCTCGAGTGCACTGATAGTGTGGTGGGGCTGTGGGGTGCTTATGGGGAGGAAGAGAGGCCCCATAGTGGGGCGCACATGCTGTGCTGAGAGGGCTGCGTGTGGCATGTGCATGGGTTACGTACGGAGGGAGGTTGAAGGAGAGAGATGGACAAGGTATGCGCTGGGCGCAACACCATCTGCGCTGTGATTGTTGCGCATTTCTGCTTGTTCTTGCGTCTTGTTTGCTTTGTGTGGTTCATTCTGTGAGCGCATGAATGTGCGTGTGTGTGTGTCTGTGTGTGTGTTTTCCGTGCGTACATGTGCCATGCCCGTGCATGCCTGTGTGCGAGTTTGTCTGTTTCTGTCCATGTATGAAAGCTTGCGCATCCATGCGTCACCATACTTGCCCTACCCTCCGTCACAGGCACAGCAATCGCTGGCCCCCGGGGGTAGGGCACCATGCAGCATGCCTTATGTCCTTGGCATGTAGCTACTATACACTAAAATACAGCCCACGGTCCTCTTCATATGCCCCTGAAGGCCTGTCAAGTGGAGAACAGGGTGTGTGCCTTACGGGTACGGTTGGGGTGGGGGGGTGCACACTGCATGTGCTTGCAATCTCTCAAGTTGCCGGCTTCAAATGGTGGTGCAGGGTGGGTGGTTTGATGGCAGATGTAATATGACTTTCAATGTAATATCTATTTCTGTACCTTGTCTTCTGGAATGCTTTGAAATGCTACATGCGTTGCAACATTAGTCTAACTTCGCTAGCTGGTGCAAGGATTCAAGAAGAGTATGAATAATGGATGAATTGAAAGTAGTCACTATCTTCAAGTGTGCAAAATGCAATAGTGATCTGAAAAAGCATACCGGTACTCTTCATATCCGCCTTGATGCAAAATCCCAAACACTGACGAGGCTTTCTGTACCGAATCTACTCTGCACCTGGTTTTTGCGGGAAAGCTGACACCGAGTCAGTCGGATGCGAGCGAAATTGTTTCACCAGCGCAACAAACCCCCACTAGCCGTTTCACTTAGCTGTCATGCGCGAATCTCGCTGTCACCTCCTTTTCTCTCTTCATCGCTTTTGTCTTCCGAGATTCAGATATTCATGTATGCTTCGTCAGCCTTTCCATTCTGCTTCCCGTAATCCTTCGTTTCCACGAGTTTTACTTGCAGAACCCTGACGTTAGCAGCACAGAGTTTAGATTGTATCATTCCCTCGTTCTTGGAGCACTTTGATGGGTGTTTCGCTGGTGACGAGCACCGATTGTTCCGCGCTCTCTGCCCATGCCGGCCAGCATTCACCAAAGTTCCCGCGGGGGAACCCCGTCGGGCAGGCCTCGCCGCATAGTGCACGCTAAGCGATCCGGTCGGGTTGCCGACGTGGGAACGGCGAGCAGCGATGCGCACGCACACGCAGTATCATCCGGCAAAAGGCTCTCCTTCATGGATCTTGATCCTGAGACGTCGGATCATGCGCACTCGCAGTCATCTCAGCAGCAGCAGCAGCCTCCCGCTGCCTTCCCTTCCGCTGCGTTCATCTCGCCCTTTTCCGTGTTCGGAGCAGCTGAAACGCCGCTAGTAACCCCCAGCGGACCGTCTGTATCCGGGTCGGATCCTGCATCGATGGCTGCGAAGAAGCCAGCGAAGGCTGCAACGCAAGAGCCGCCGCTGTTTCGCTTTGGGACAGGGGGAACCGTGGCGCAGGCGCAAGCGCAGGGATCGAGGCCGTCCGGGGACTCGGCCGGCGCGCCGTCACGGGGCACGCACAGTCGGAGGGTAGCGCGAGGGGGGTGGAACCGGGGGAGAGGGAAGAGCGCGAGCCCTGAACCCATGCTCACGGATTTCACTGAACCCGCCCGTGACGTGCCTGTTGGTCAGACTGCCTCCGTGGATGGCGGCGTGGGTGACGGCATGGGTGATGTGGCTGCGAACGGTTGGACTTGGCTGAAACCTAGCAAGGTCGCCGGCGGGTCCGCTTTCGAGGTGAATCCAGCAGCAGGGTTCTCTTTCGGCAATGGCGTTTCCACACCTCGTGCGCCGTCCGCAACGGCGGAAACTGCTGCTGGTGATTTGCCTGACGATAGCCATTCAGGTGAATCTAGCGAGTCGTTTGTAACAGCTGCTAGTGCATCCGTCTCAACCGCGTCTGCTGCCTCTGCTGCAACCGCCACTGCCGATACCGCTGCGCTTACCAGTGCGGCTGCTGCTGCTGCCGCGACTGACACTCCGTCTTCTGCGCCGACGTCAGTTAACGGTTCACCGGCCACAAGTACTAGCGCGATGCCTTTTCCTTCATTCAATATCTTCGGATACCCTCGCCCTCCCACCTCCGATGCTTCCGCCTCACCCGCACCTGCTCCGCTCTTTGGGACCCCCTTTCCCGTAATCTCCACCTCCTCCGCCTTCCCCTCGTCCGCCTCACAACCGCCGTCCGTGCTTCCGCCTCCGTTCGTCTCGTCCCTGTTTCACACCTCCCAAACTCCGCCGCTTTTCTCCTCTTCAGCGCCCTTTTCAACGGGCCCTCCTGGAACCATACCGCTCTTTTCCTCCTCCTCCACCGCCTCCTCCTCCGCCGCCGTCGACGCTGCGCCAGTGTTTCAAACGACAGCTGCAGCCCCGTTCGCGGCAGCAGGCGCAGTGAGGCCGCGCATGGCGTCGGAGGGCGCGCGCGCGGGCGGGAAGAAGGTCAAGTCGCGCAGCTCGCGGGTGGCAGGCAAGGGGGGGATCGCACCGGCTGCAGGGGCTGCAGCTGCTACTGGGGTGGGTGGTGGGCAGGATGCGGACGGTATGGTACGCGATAATGGTGGTGTTGGAAGGGATTCGAGCAGCGGAGCAGATGCGGACGATGCTGCAGCAGTGGCGGGTTCTGGGTTACGAGCCATGGCTGCTGAGGGCGATGCCCATGTGCAGGACAGCGCCGCATCTGAACCTCCTCCTGCTGCCGCCGCGGCTGCTGCTCCTGCGGCTGCTGCTGTTGCTGCAGCGGCTGCTGCGGCGGGGCCTGCTCCTGTTGCTACTGCTGTCCCGCCCGTCTCTGCGTCTACAGCATCCCCAACCAAGCACGAGCGCAGTGACACCGCGAGCCCTCCCCTGAGTGCGGGCGCGCAGCCCTCCCCTGGCTTCATCTTCGGCGCCGCCCCCGCCCCCTCCGCGCCCGCACCCACTATGCGCTTGGACCCGCTTGCCCGCGCCAACTCCGCGCTCACAGGTACAAGCGCAAACCCTGCCGCGCGCCTTGCCCCGCTGCCCGAGGTGGTATTTGGAGCAGTGGCAGAGGGACACGTGGCAGCACAGGAGGCCCGCGCAGGCACGCCGGGAATTCGTAGGAGGGCAATGGTGGGCAGGCGGGCAGGCGGAGGGAGGGCTGCTGCGCGAGGGGGGAGAAGTGCGCGCGGAGTGGGGTCGGCTGACGCGGTGAGGTCGGCGGACGCGGAGAGCTTCGCGCCAGCGCCCGCAGATTCGAGTAGCCCAGCAGCAGCAGGCGCAGGGAAGGCAGGGAAGGAGGAGGCAGACATGGGGTTGGGGCTGAGCCTTGGGCTGCGGCAGTGGGGCGTGGCTGGGGGCTCTGGAGAGCAGGACGGCGCAGGCAGTGGGGCGGGTGGGGCCCGCGTGGGGATTGGGGAGGAGCAGATGCGCTCAGAGGAGGGCCTTGGCGCGGATACAGCAGCGGATGGGGAGGAAGGCGAGAAAGGGGAGCAAGAGGAGCAAGAGGAGAAAGCGCAGCAGGGGGAGGCGAGGCACGCAAAGGGCGTTGCTAGGTCGCGAGAAGATGAGCAAGAGTCGCAGGGGCGGGCAGGGGAGAACGGTGAGAAGCTTGGTGCAGCAAAGGAGGCAGGTGCGGCGAGCGGCACCGAGGGAGCAGAGGAGAGGCGGGTGAGGGAGGAGTGGAGGGACGCGGTGGGTGGAGAGGCGAGTGTGCGGGCGATAGGGGAGAGGATGGCAGGCGTGGAGATCGGCGACAGTGGGTTGGCGGCGGCAGTGGCGAGTGTGCAAGCAGAGATGGCGAAGATGGCTGTGAGGGGGGTGCTGCCCCACGCCCCTGAGACGGACGTACACCCTCCTTCTCCTCCTGCTTCTGCTTCTGCTTCTGTTTCTGCCTCTGCAGCTTCTTCTGCCTCTGCAGCTTCTTCTGCCTCTTCAGCTACTCCTACAATGAGTGGCACGAGTACAACGACTACCGTTGGCAGTGGTGCTGGTGGTGCTGGTGGTGGTGCTGGTGGTGGTGGCACGGGAGTGCGGGCAAGGCTGAGTGCGGACAAGGCTGGAGAGACAGGTGACGGGAGTGAGGGTGAATCGAGAGTGAGGCAGGTGGAGAGTGTGGTGAGTCGGTTGCAAGAGCTGAGTGTGGGTGCTGGTGGTGAGCAGGGCGGTGGCGGGGGAGAGGAGGGTGGTGGTGAGGGAAGGGGGCAGCACAAACAGTGGCGGAAGGAGCATGAGCAGCAGCAGCAGCAGGAGGAGCAGGTGGACGAGCAACTGGCGAGGTTGAAATTGTCTGTTGAATCTGCTGTTGCTGGTGGTGATGGTGATGCTGCAGAGGAGACGGGGAGTGCGGGGGGGCAGGAAGGAAGCGGAGGAAGCAACGCAGCAGCAGCAAGCAGGGAGGGAGCCGCTGCAGCCGCAGCAGCAGCTGTTGCAGCAGCAGCGGCAGCTGCCGCCGCCGCCGCCGCAGCAGCAGAGGAAGATGCAGAAGCAGCAGCAGCAGTGCCGGATCTCCTAGCGAACCTGAATCTCAGCTCGCTCCCGCTGAACCTACCAACAGGCCCAGGGTCAGACGAGAAACTCAAGCTGTACATGGATGGGCTAGCGTCTGGCCTCAGGCTCGGGCTGCGCCTGGGAAGGGAGTCCTTTGTTGGCTCAGGCCCCACCACTGTTGTTCCCCCACGGCCCTTCACTCCCCCAGGACCCACGGCTGTGTCCCCAGGGCCCTGGGGCCACTCTCCTCAAGGGCTCACCTCTGCTTCACCACCACCTCCACAGCCGTCTCAAGAGACGCCTGCTGCAAGGCAAGCGGCCCCTCTTGATGCATCTACGCCACCTGCTTTCGCTGGTTTGTTTGCTGCTGCCACACCGCCGCTCAGCACCACCCCTGCCTTTGTCTTTTCAACCCCGAACCCCAACTCCCACGTCCGTTTTTCTGGCCAGTCGTCGCCATCGTTCCACACCCCGCCCACGTCCTTCGCCTCATCACCTGCGCCAATTCCCACCCCACCTTCTACATCCACACCGCTCTTTTCCACGCCCTCCGCCCCCCTGTTCAGCTCTACATCTGCAGCAGCAGCAGCACCTGCTGCTGTTGATGCTTCTACGGCTGCGGCCGCAGCTCCCGTGTTCTCGTTTGGGGTTGCAACCGCACCTGGTACTGAGGCTCCTCCGTTTGTGTTTGGGAAAGGGACGAGGGTGGGCGGAGAGGGTAGTGGTCACAGGGGGCGAAGCAGGGCTAATGGTGACATAGCCAAGGGGAAGCCTGCGGGTGTCCACACTCCTCCTGCCGCCACCGCCGCGGCTGCTGCTGCTGCTGCTGCTGCTGCTGCTGCTGCTGCTGCTGCTGTACCACCTGTTAGGGATTCAGCCCCTGCTGCTGCGACTGCTTTGGCGCCTGCTGCTGCTGCTGCTGCAACCATGTCACCATCGTCAACAGCTGCAGCAGCAGCGGCAGAAGCTGCCTCCTTTGCCGCCACAGCAGCGCCCGTTTTCCAATTCGGGTCCACCCCGGGAGCACCATCTGCGCCTTTCACCTTCTCCTTCACGTCCCCTCTCGCGCCCTCCTCGTCTCCGCCCACTCCCTTCACGCCCGTTTTCACCACCCCGCCATCAGTAACGCCGCCCGCGATAGGCAGTAGAGGGGGAAGCCAGAGGAGCTCTGCAGGGAGTGGTGCTGCTGGGAATGGTGCTGCTGGGGCGGTGACTGGTAGTAGCCCCAGCCCCATGGATTGCTCTCCTGGTGGTGAGGGTCGCATCCCTCCTAGCGTCACAGGTGAAGGGGTGTCAGGTTATGGTGCGGGTAGTGGGAGCAGTGGGAGGAGGGAGAGCGGTGGGGAGGCTGCTAAGGGACCTGAGGTGGATGGTGTTGGTGTGAAGCTGGGGCAGATGGGAATACAGGAGGAGAAGGCAAGGCAAGGGGAAGGAGATGGGCAAGGTGTGCAGCAGCGGGAGCAAGAGCAAGGGCAGCAGCAGGAGCAGGCGAGGGGGTTGGTTGAGGATGTGGGGTTGTTTGGAGCGACGGGAGCAGCGGCAGCGCAGGCAAGAGCAGCAGAGGTTCGATTGGAGGACCTGGCCGGGTTCAGATTCGCTGCAGGGGCTGCTTCCCCTGGCGGTAGACGTGCTGCACCTGGTGCTGCTGCTGCTGGGGGTGGTGCTGGTAGTGCGAGGCACAGCCACCACACGCCGCACCGCATGGGTCAGGGGACCAGGAGGGGGAAGGTGTCTTCTAGAGAGAGAGCTGCTGGTGCCGGGGGTGCTGGCTCTGCTGCTCGCGTGCCTGCTGCTGCTGCTGATGCAGCTTCGGGTGATGGGCCTACCTCCGCTGCTGCTGCTGCTGCTGCTGGTAATGCAAAAGGCACGGGTGATGCTGCAAGGACTAATCGTTTTGCTGGTACTGGTGGGGCGAGTGGTGTGAGGAAGGAGGCTGGGGCAGGAGCAGGAAGAGCGGGAGAAGAGCCTGCAAGGGCAGCAAGGAGAGGCATTGAAGGAGCGGCCAAGGATGCAGAGCAGTCATGCGAGAAATGGAGGCTCAAGTACGTTCCTGCTTACGGCCCCTCCGTTTCCCAAATCCACCTGCCACTCGCACCTGCCTATTCACCACCACCAGCACTCCCCTGTCACCTCTGCCATCCTCACCATTCCCATACCTCCCTCACCCCCTGCCACTCGCACCCTTTCCTTTCCCCCCGGCGTGTCTTGCATCCTCCAGGGGCAACCAGGTGTATGGCAAGGGAGAGTACGCGAGGGCAGAGGATTTCTACTCGCGTGGGCTCAGCACTGCGGCGGCCTTCACAGCGTTCCCCGACTGCATGCGTGCTGCCATGCTGTGCCACAGCAACCGCGCAGCCACGCGCAAGCACCTAGGAAGGGTGCGCGAGGCCCTGCGCGACTGCCGCGCTGCGCTTGCTATTGACGGGTCGTTCTCGCGCGTGCTGCTGCGCATGGCCAGGTGCGTGGTGGTGGAGTGCGGTGGAGTGTGGTGGTGTGCGTTATCAGACGTAAGACGCTGTTCTCCCCTTCCCTCGTTCCGCTGCTTGCTTCGTTCCCATTCAACGACTATGCGCCCACAGAGCAGCACAATTTACACGATTATCATGTTGCGTCTTCTCCAATGCTCCCTCTCCTTGCACCCTCCGCCCCCACCCCATCCCCTCTCCCATGCTCTCCCCTGCCGCTTTGCAACATCCCCATCCGACCAATGCACCAATCCCCAGCTGCCACTTGGCACTCGGTGAGCTGCGAGAGGCACGGCAGGTGTACCTGTCTCTAAAGCAGCAGCCCTTGGGATTGTCGCAGGGTGTAGCAGGCGGAGATCCCAAGGTGGCACGCGAGGCAGAGCAAGGGCTGCTGCAGGTGGAGCAGGTGGAGGGGAGCATGGGGAAGGCTCTTGCACTGCTGCGTGTGCCTTCGCATGTCTGGCCCGCAGCTGTTGCTGCTGCAGGGGGTGTTGGCGGGGCAGGGGCAGCGGCAGAAGGGGCCGGGGGGGGAATTTCGCGGTCAGCGTCAGCAGGGGCGGTGGGGGGAGGGGGAGCAGGCGGGGGAGCAGCAGGAGCGGGGGGGGCGGCGGCAGCAGGAGCGGCATCAGGGGTGGTGATGGGGAAGGAAGCGGAGGAGGCGTATGGGCTGCTGGAGAGGGTTGGGGAGGTGTGTCCGTACTGGGAAGTGCTGCTGTGCGCCAAGGCACGCGCTCTGCTGCTCGTGAGTGCCCTTGAGGGCGACGTGGGGGGTGTGTGGAATGAGCGGCATAGTGGGAGGTGGTGCTGGGGAGTGCTGGAGCATTTTGTTTGTAAGAGTTTGCTGCCAAGTTGTCTTGCATGGCTGTCCCCTGTTCCTATTTTCCCTCCCCTGGTGCATCCACTCTGTCATCCCTTTCCATTTTCTTCGCTCACCTTTGCCTTTGAGCTGTTCTCCCATGTCTCCTGTCTATCTATCCGTCTGTCTGTCCGCCTGTCCTTCTGGCCGTATGTCTTGGCTGTCTGGCTGTGTGTGTGGGTATGTGTCTGTGTGTGTGTGCGGGGGGGGGGGGGGGGGTTGGCTGCGCCATCAGTTGACTCGCTACGAAGACGCATGCCATCTGTGCGAGAGCACCTTCTCTGCCTCTGAGAGCAACCACGCCGCACCCGCTGCTGCAGCAGTCGCCAGCAGCAGCAAGGGGCAGCAGGGGCACCTGGTGTGGCGGTGGGCAGTGGTGGGGCGGGCACGGTTCGGGCAGGGGCGACTGGAGGATGCGATAGAGCAGCTGTCGCGACTTGATGGCCTGGCCCTGGATCCTGAGAGCAGCGCTGGGGATCCTGCTGGTAGTGGAGGCGGCGAGGGTGCAGAGAGGGGGGGTGGAGCAGCAGGGCTGTATGCAGTTGCTGTTCCTGATACCACTGCGCCGTCAGACTTCACACGGTCCATCCAGGAGATGCTGCATCTCAAGGTGGGTGCTTGCATCTTGCACTCTGCTTCCCCACCCTGCTTGCTGCACTGTGCACTGGCTGGGTGGGTAACACCTGTGGAAGGGCCTCCAGGATCATGTGCCATCGTGCTGCTCTTGTGCTGTGCGTCACCCTTGCTGCTCCTTCCTGGTTGGCAAGTCACATCACATCACAGTGCATAACACGGCCTACCGTCACCATTGCCACCTGACAACCTGCACACCGTTTCCTTCCGTCCCCAATCCGGATCCCTCCCTGCTCGTCTCCTATCCACCACTTCTCACTGCTGCTCCCTCTCCTCTCCTCACTCCCTGCTGTTCCTTCTCCACGCCCTAAACCTCTCTCCCCTTCTCTCTCGCCCCTGCCCACAGGCTGCAGGCAACGAGGCATTCCAAGCGGGCAGGCATGAGGAGGCGGTGGAGCGATACACAGCGGCTATCACGCTGCCGGCGCTCGCTGCCTCGCGCCCCTTCTCCGCAGTGTGCTTCTGCAACCGCGCTGCTGCCAGCCATGCCGCGGGCAACATTGCAGATGCCATTGCGGACTGCAGCAGAGCCATTGCTCTCGATCCCTCCTATGCCAAGGTGTGCACTGCACGCGCACGTGTGCTATGAGATGAGTAAGGACGGAAGCTCCCTCTCTTCTCTATGCCGGGCGCTCTCTCTGACCTCTTTGTATCCCCAATCTGCCTCCTCCTTGGTCCCTCCTTCGCGTACTCTGTGTCTCCCACTTTCTCTTGTACCTGTGAACCGAGCTTTCATGTTCTCACACACTGGCCACCTGTCCTCCCTGAACGCCTCTCTGTGCCATCTGCATCCTTCCATCTCGCCTAATTGTTGTGTACCGTGTATGTAAACACCTCACAGGCCATCTGGCGGCGTGCCACGTTGTGGGAGAGCGCACGGGAGTACGAGCACGCCCTGGCAGACCTCGACCGCCTGCTGCTGCTCGTGCGTGGCAAGGCGTGCGCTGGCAAGAGCGGTGGCAAGAGTGGGGTGGGAAGCAGTGTGGTGGATGAGCGGCAGGTGAAGGAGCGCATGGGGCGCGTGCAGAAGGAGGTGCAGCACGAGCAGCAGCCCGACCACTACCTCATGCTGTATGGCCCCTTTTGAGAGTCCTCATCCGCATGCTTGCTCATGTGGCCCGTTTCGCATTATTTGTTGAGCATTGGCTTTGGGGCTTAGGCCTTATAAAACAGCTGTGCCCGCCCTGGGTCTTGCTTGGTTGGTAGCCTCCTTTTCGTGATGGTGGCGATGCCCTTGCTCTCTTTGAAACCTTGTGTGTGGGCCGTGTGTGTGTGTGGCAGGGGCATGGACCATGCATGCACGGCGGCGGATGTCAAGAAGGCCTACCGCAAGGCAGCCTTAAGGCACCATCCAGACAAGGTAAGCTTCCTCTTCTCCGCTGATCAGTGGGTTTCTCTCACACTGCATCCCTTGTCACATGCGGGAACGTCGTCTTGTGCTCTGCTGGCACTTGTGTTCAGCCCATGCTGCCTTGCTCTCTGTGGCAGGGGTTGTGTGTTTCCCCCCATCCCTTCATCCAGACTCACCTCTCTCCCTGCCTCTCTGTTATGCAGGCGGCGCAGCTGTTGTTTCCAGGGAGGGGCGATGCAGATGGGTGGTTGAGCAGGGAGCTGGGGGAGGAGATACAGCGCGATGCGGACCGCCTCTTCAAGGCCATCGGGCACGCCTACAACGTGCTCTCTGATGAAACCAAGGTGCGCTTGCTCCCACCCCCACTCCTTGCCCAATTTCCCTTACCTCCTTCCGTCCCCCTTTCCTCCCCTTCACCCTCCCTAGCTCCTTTTCCCAGTCGCACAAACCTGTCTCCATCCATAAACCACTTCTCCTGAGATTCTGTGCCCCAGTTCGCCTGTGTGCCATTGTTAGCTGATCTATGGATGTGCCATTGTTTTGCTTATGGTAGCTTCCATGGCTGCTCCCTCTTTTCCCTACCTATATGGTTTGGTGTCACTCCATGCTGTCCACTCCAGAGAATTGAGTACGATGCACAGGAGCGGGTGCGCAAAATGCGCTCTCGGTACTCGTCCTCATCAGCAGCTGCAGCCGCAGCTGCAGCCGCCGCAGCATCTGCTGCAGCAGATGAGGTGTTTGGGTCGACATTTGGATACGGTGCGCGCGGCAACAGCAGTTACAAAAGCCGATGGGCCAATGAAAGCTCTTGGGAGCGACGTCAGGTGAGTTCCTCGTTAGATCCTTCAGCATGCCTCATGCTTTGATACATGCTTTCTTTGCATAGAGAACATTGGAACACATTCGCTTAACGCTTCTCTTCATGACGCCTTGTCCCCCATTGTAATTCCATCTTCACTTTTTGCTTTCGATGTGGTGCCTATGGTTGCTCTCGTGATGCATCAGGACTATTCCGGGGCTAGTACCGGCAGTGGTGCATCGAGCCGTGGAGGAGGCACAGGTGATAAGGGAAGGCGAAGTAATCAGGACACACACACAGGCTCTCGGTCCCA
Source organism: Closterium sp. NIES-65 (assembly GCA_948144175.1). Lineage (NCBI taxonomy): Eukaryota > Viridiplantae > Streptophyta > Zygnematophyceae > Desmidiales > Closteriaceae > Closterium > Closterium sp. NIES-65. The sequence continues at coordinate 1,228,743 of CANXME010000398.1, forward strand.
GCAGCAGCAACAGCAACCTCACTGGAGCGAGCGAGCATCAGGTGGTGGGAGCAGCCGGCGCAACCAGAATAATGCACCGCGACAAGCTGGTGGTGCTGCGGCTAATGGTGCTGGTGGGGCCAAGCGTGGAGAGACTGGCAAGGGTTCTGGAAACAGGTGGGAGAGACGTCGGGACTGGGAGGGTGAGATGTACGACGACGACTACGAGAATGTAGATGATTACAGCTTTTACGATTATTGATGGTGGTTTGGTTACAGTTCAAAGGGTGCTTCTATCAGCTTGAAATATGTTATTTAGGTGAAGTGGCACTTAAAGGTCTAGCTCTGTAACAGCTTTTGAGAACACAGTCCAGCTACTCTGTGTCCTTAGTAGGATGTCAAGACACGTGGGTCACTTCGATCTCCACGTCACTGTGGTCCCACGCATGCACCGCAACTGTTTTTGTGGGGTCAGAAGCAAGGCTTCAAACCAAACTCGCCAGATAGTTGACATGCTCTCCACTGCAGGATTTCAGCGATTAGGCCCAGCGCATGGAGCACGACCTCTCTTCACTTCGTCGGCTCCTCACTTTCAGCATGGTCGAACCAGGGGAAATACCCCCACAGACCGCTCGCCAGCGGTGATCTACCCACATGCTGGCGGTGACTTTGGTGGCGCAAAAGTAGCCGAAATATCTCTTTCGGGAGATTTTCGCCATTCCAACCAAACCCATCAGGCATGTGGCATTAGGGTTTGTTCCTGGCTCGTGTCAAACTTCCGGTCTTCCCGGGATGACACGAAGCTCGCCCCACAGCTGGCCCCACTTCGGGTCTTCCCGCAAAAAATCGCCCCTGGCTCGGAAAACACGAAGTCTGACCGGAAGTTTGACACTAGCCAGGAACGCACCCTCAGTGTACGTGACTGGAATGGCTCTGCCTTGCTGGATTTCGGCCTCTGTTTTGCTGCAACTGCTGTGCGCATATCAACACAGTGCAGTGCACTGATTCAACATCCTCCTGTGAGTGGAGCTCCCCGACGGAGCGGAATTGGCGAGATCAAGCGGGCTGCTATCGAGCATGCGCGCTCAACTCGCGCCCATTTTCCTCACCGAATCTACCTCCGCGATCTTTAGCGCTTCGACCAACCGGAACGGTTTGTCCTCGACATCTACGGCTGGTAGGCGTCCCGTTATAGGTGTATCGCGACGTGCGTTATTACCCGTGAGCGTCAGCAGGCAACGAGTGGTGTGCGAAATGTCGGACGCGTTGGTCAACGGCTTGGCGGGGGCGTGCGGCGGAATCCTCGCGCAACTCGTCACGTACCCGCTGCAAGCGGTGCGTTCTTTGGAGCCTCGCAGCTCGATCCGCTGTATGTTCGGTCACGCGGGTTACAATCTGCGGAATTCAAAGCCCTAGCTCGCCCAACTGCGCTACCGTAGCATCGTAACCGCTCATTCCGCACCTTTTCGTACGTCTGGATGCGTTTTAGCTAGCAATTCCACAAAAACCCGACGGGTGTGTTTCGTACGTGGTGGTGCCGTGGGTGTATTTGGCAGGTGAACACGCGGCAGCAGACGCAGCGACGGTTGCTAGCGAGGGAGCAGCGAGACGGCGCGCATGGCGCCGGCGAAGGCGCCGCTCCGAGTGCGAACGGCGCTGCTGCGGCGGGGGCGGGTCAACGGCGCGCTGTGGCGCACAAGAGCACGCAGCAGGAGATGTGGGAGGTGATTCGCCCCCTGCACGCCCGCAATTCCCGCTTTTTTCTGTTTATCTGCACGAATCCTACGCTCACCACGCGCACCTTGTCAGTTCGGCCTTCTCACCTCTCATCCCCCACCCGTCCATCCCCAACGCGCTCGCCACTCATCCGCGTTCCCCGTGCGTCGCGCGCAGATATTCCAGCGGGAGGGGCTGGCGGGCTTGTACCGGGGGCTAGAGCCATCTCTCGTGGGCACCGCGTGCTCGCAGGTGCGCCTCCCTTCCCCCCGCTCCTGCCCCCTTCTCCCCCCTTCGCACGCTTCCCATCCGGTCCCTGTCACTCCTCTCCTACCCCCCAAGGGTAACGTCTCTCTCGTTCTCCGCTCCTCACCTCCCACCCACAAACCTATGGCCCGGGGTGTTTCCGTTTCTTCTCTTCCTTCCCCGTCTCCCCTCTTCCCCCCATCCTCCGCTCCCCCTGGGTGCGCGCAGGGCGTGTACTATTTCTTCTACCAGCTATTCCGCAGCCACGTGGAGCAGCTAGCGGCGGTGCGCAAGGCGCAGGGCATGGGCAGCGGGCAGGTCACCATGATCACATCGCTGCTCGTCGCTGCGCTTGCTGGGTGCGTCCCCTGCTGCTGCTGCTGCTGCTGCCGCCGTTTTTTGAGGCTTCTCAGAAGTCAATGCTCGTCGCTGCACTTGCTGGGTTCGTCCCCTGCCGTTGCTGCTGCTCGCGTTGTTCTGTGCGACCTCTTTCTGTCGTACCCTCACTAACACACAGCATTCTGGCTCCTCCTTTTTTCACTTATCCCCGTGCTCCTCTGCGTGCGTGCGTGCATGAATGTGCATGTGCATGTGCATGTGTGATGTGTGTGTGTGTGTGTGTGTGTGTGTGTGTGTGTGTGTGTGTGTGTGCGTGTGTGTGTGTGTGTGTGTGTGTGTGCGTGTGTGTGTGTGTGTGTGTGTGTGTGTGTGTGTGTGTGTGTGTGTGCACGCGTGCATGTGTGCATGTGCATGTGTGTTCATGTGCATGTGCATGTGCATGGCATGGCACCAGGTCAGTGAACGTGTTACTGACCAACCCCATCTGGGTCATCGTCACTCGCATGCAGGTGTGCTGCCCACTTCACATTCCCCTTCCCCTTCCCCATCCCCTTCCCCTACCCCTACCCCTACCCCTACCCCTTCCCCTTTCCCTTCCCCTTCTCCTTACCTTCCCCCCCCCCCCCTTTCCCTTCTCCTTCCCTTTCCTGCCAGACTCCGTATCTTGTGCTTCTGGCCCCCCCACATCCTTTAAATTGCTCCTCCCTGTGCGCGTCGTTTCATCCACTGTTCCAGCTGCTCTCTCCTCGCTTGTTCCCCATTTTCTAACCGCCACCGAATTCCACGCTCCCCCACCTTCCCCCCACACCACCCCTCTCTGCCTCCTCTCGTCCCTTGCCGCCTGCCAGACCCAGACACAGGGCCTGCCGCCGCCCATCTACATCGCCCGCCGCCCGGTTGCCTCTCAACCCACCAGTGCCTCGCCGCCCACACATGCTGCTGACGCTGCAGCAGGTGCCGCGAGTGATACCCGGGGGAAGGAGGCAGTCGCGCAGCGGTCAGAGGGAGTGGGCGGGGCGGGAGGGGCGCTGGTGAAGAGAAACACAGCAGCAGGCGCAGAGAGGGGTGCAGGAGGTGTTGTGCTGGGATCAGGCTCAGGCACGTGTGATGCCACAGGCGGGGGTGGCAGTGGGGGTGGTGTCTGGGGGGGAGGAGCAAGCGGAGGAGGAGGGGGGGGTGGGAGGAGCGGTAGTGGCGGAGGCAGTGGGAAGGGTGGAGGGGGTGGAGGGAGGTGGGGCGAGGAGGGGAGTGGGGAGGGGCCGTTGCGGGCGCCGGGGAGTGGAGGGCAGCAGCTGGTGGGGCGGCCTCATGGCGTGCTGGAGACGGTAGGTGCTGTGCTGTGAGGGGTGAGGGGTGGGGGGAAGGGAGGGCATGCGTGGGCAGCACTTGAGCAGCTGCATGGAAGGCACATTGGGGCTCACTGTATCTTCATGCTTTCTCCTCTCTGTGCTTGCTCGTGCATGCTTGTGACTGCATATGCGTGCGTGAGTGCGTGCATGCATGTGTGTGTGTGTGTGTGTGTGTGTGTGTGTGTGTGTGTGTGTGTGTGTGTGTGTGTGTGTGCATGTGTGTGTGAGTATATGTGTGTGTGTGTGTGAGTGCATGTGTGTGTGTGGGTGTGTGCGTGTGTGTGTGTGTGCGCGTGAGTGAGTGCATGTGTGTGTGAGTGCATGTCTCTGTGTGTGTGTGAGTGCATGTGTGTGTGAGTGCATGTCTCTGTGTGTGTGTGAGTGCATTTGTGTGTGTGTGTGTGTATGTGAGTGCATGTGTGTGTGTGTGAGTGCATGTGTGTGTGTGTGTGAGTGCATGTGTGTGTGTGAGTGCATGTGTGTGTGTGTGTGTGCATGTGTGTGCGTGTGTGTGGGTGCGTGTGTGTGTGTGCACGCACACGTGCATGCATGGCAGATATGGGAGCTATTTGAGGAGGCAGGCATCCTTGGATTCTGGAAGGGAGTCTTCCCAACCCTGCTCATGGTAACACCACCTCTGTCCGCCTTTCCACGTATCCAGATCTTTCCAATTCCCCTTTCTCGCCTTTTCCCGTTTTATTATCCACGTTCAGCATTGGCTCTCTGGTGTCTAGGTCACCTCCTCCTTGTTGCCTGAACTGCTGCATCACGCACATGCACATCCAAGCACACCATGCCATGCCATGCCATGCCATGCCATGCCATGTCACACCATGTGTTCGTCCCTCCCTCCCCCCCACCAGGTGACCAACCCGGCCATCCAGTTCATGATCTACGAGACGCTGCTGGCGCGCATCACAGCAGCGCGCCCGGCTGCCAGGGGAGGCGCCAAGTCCGCCACCTCCACTGAGGTCCGTGCACCTCCCTGCACTCTCTCCCTGCTGCTCCCTGCCGCCTGCTTGTTGCTTGCTCCTTGGTTCTTGCTGCCCCTTGCTTGTTTCTTGCTCCTTGCTGCTTGCTGCATCCATCTCCCTGCCGTTCGCTTCTCTGCAGTTTAGGGTGGTGCTATAAGTGACCCGTGTGCAGCATGGTAGCTCCGTGTGCCAGCTAACCTATCGGCAAGGGGGGGGGGCTCAAGACTGTTTCTTCACCACATGCTGTGCCCCTTATGCAAACCCATGTGCACCACACCCCCTGTGAGCAGATCTTTCTGGTGGGGGCGCTGGCCAAGATAGGAGCCACGCTCGCAACGTACCCCATGCTTGTCGTCAAGGTGAGTGTGTGGGGGGGGGGGCTGCCTGCCAGTCAGCACATGAGATGAGAGGCCTAGGGTGGATTGAGTCGACACTTTTTCTTTTCTTTTCTTTCTTTGCTTCTGGTTTGTCTTGTCTTGCTCAATAATTTCTCCTCTTTTCAGCATCTTGTGATTTCTGCTTCAAACCACCCGCCCCTCCTCTTCCCTCCCCTCCCCTTTCCTACTCGCGCCCTCGTTCCCTCAATTTCCCTCCCCCTCTCTCCCCACTTCTCCCATTGTGCAGTCACGCCTGCAAGCGCGTCACACGGCAGGGCAGCGGTACGCAGGTGTGTGTGCGCCTCTCCCTCCGCTGCCATCTCCTCCAACACACCTGCTTTGCCACCACATTGCCTTCAATCGCCTCAGCTCCTCCTCTTCATCTGCCGTCCTCAACCCCCACTCCTCCCCTTCCCAACCCGTTCCAACCCCTTACAACCCCTCCGAAGCCGTTTCAACCCTGCCTCTCCCCCAACCAGAACCATTTCACCACCTCCCTCACCCACACCCTCTCCCTCCCTTCCATCTACTCCCCTTCCACACAAACCTTCCCCATCACCACCCTCGCAACAGGCATGTGGGATGCGATATTCAAGATAGTGCGGCACGAGGGCGTGCGGGGGTTCTACCACGGGATGGGCACCAAGATGGCGCAGAGCGTGTTCGCCGCCTCCCTGCTCTTTCTCACCAAGGAGGAGATTGTCAAGGCCGTGCGTGTGGTGCTCGACCGTCGCTCCCGCCTGCTGCTGCACCCCGCTCAGAGGCGCGCCAGGGCCGTGTGATCAGGGGGGGTGGAAGGGCGGAGGAAGGGGGAGCAGGACAGGACTTGTGGATGAGGGCAAGTGGAGGGTGGGGGGGGAGGGGGAGGGGGGGTGGAAGTGTGGTTGGGTGGGTGGTTCGGTGGTGCAGGGAGATTTTGGTGACAAGGTGTGAGGAGCAGGATGGGTGGCTGTGGCATGAAAGGCAAGCTGTGGTTTGTGCAACGCCGCGCATTGAGGAGGGGTTGTTGTCGGGAGTTGTTTCAAGAGGTACAGGCGTTGTAAGCACAGTTCACAACTGCTCTGCAGCCATTTCTTATGTGGCATGTCGGAGCAGGGCAGGGCAATTGGGGTGACTGAATGAGTATGGTAACAATGTAATTCCTATGCAGGGCAGGGCAGCTGAGGGGACCACACGGTCTACATTAGGTGGTGCAGTCCCATTTTGATCTTCCACTCACATGCGCCCTAACACCAGCACATGCTGTGCTGAGATGGCTTAGCTATTCGTGCGTTTTAACAGGCACAGCCTACTCAAAAGTGCATGCATGCACAGCTCACACACGCTTGATTGGAGTTGATGTTTCAGATGATGACATCACATGACATGAACAGCGGAATATAACCACCATCCACCGTATGTAAGAAGGGATGAGGGATTTTTTTTTTTGGGTTGCGAAGCAACCTATTACAATCGTTATGTACAATTTTTTTTTTCAATCCTCAATACCTTTAAAAAATAGAGGGAAAAAATATAGTGAACGGTACTAGCTAAATGACTGACTGCTATGTATCTGCCGCGTCAATTTACCACGTGCTGAACCACATTCTTTCTCATTTCCTAGTTTACTTTGACTGAACCTATATTTCATGAGTTGCCAAAATGATGTACTGTGAATGCATAACTGTTTATTCCGTGATGCATATGTCTGCTGTTGTTATAAGTAGATGAAGTAAATGCAAATGCATAAGTATAATGCATATACGGTACTACCGGTACCGTAATGAAATAAATGCACAGCATGATGGAAGTGCGTAACAGTTACCGTCACCCCCCGGATATAAGCGCCACCCTAGGATAAGCGCCTGGCGCTTCTAATTGGCATATGGCGCTTATATCCCCTCCTCGATTATAAGCGCACCCCCTGAAAAAACTAGTTTTATTATAAGCGCACGTAAACTTTAAAATTTGAAATGTGTACAAAACGTTGTAATGATTTTTACTTTAGCAGGCAGATATGTTGCAGATTCGGTTCCCTTCACATTCGGACCCTGCACTGGATGCGGGTCCAGTCAGCAGGAGCTGTCAGGAGCTGGATGTGAGTCAGATTGGGTGTGTCTCCCAGCGCGCGCGAGAATTTCACAGACGACCCCATGTAAATTCGACTCGATTGAAAGGGCAAGCACGAGACCTACAGTTTGGTGTTAAACAATATAAAAAATATGAATGTCATTTTATAAACGCCGGCGCTTATAAATTTACTCGATTATAAGCCCACCCCCTTGAAAAAACCTGTTTTATTATTGCCCCCCATGGGGGTATATCCGGGGGGTGACGGTAATTGACGCAGACCCTATGCTACCGCATCCCCTGCCTAGCATGGGGGGGAGCTCAATAGCATAATTTCTGAATCATCCAACTGTTACATGAAACAACACAATCTGTGTGATATAAAAAACAGGTCAATTCCATCAAATCCAGTTCGAATGGACACACTCACTGAGTGCGCAAAGAACCTTCTCGGAAATGATAGTTTGATCCCAATTTTTAAACCCCACAGACATGTGTTATTAATGCAATGGAAACATGAATGAAAACGCATACGCACACAACACAACGCATACACATGATCATACACATTCACACAGACACGCACGCACGAAGCCAACTGACAAAGCATATTAACCGCATATGAAATAGAAACCTAAATCACCAAGACATTATGTATCCTATACTGTAAGTCACAAGCAATATCAGTCTACTTCTCATATTGAGCTCGACTGCCTGAAAAGTAAGACAAAGCTGGGTTGAGGAAGGGAAGGCAAATGGGAAATAACAAGGCATAATGAAATTACAAGAAAAAAGGAATAATGAAGAAACAAATGAAACAATACAAGGGCCAAGAAAAACGCCATGAGCATTGAAGGGTTAGAGCTGACAAATAACAAGGAGAAAATGTACTAAGGCATAAAACGAAAGTAAAGAACGAGAACAAAGGGAAAAACACATGACCAGACAGTAAACGAACGAAGAGAATATAACAAATACGTTGAGCGAGAACAACGGAGACCGAGAGCGAGAGCGAGAGCGAGAGAGAGAGAGAGAGAGAGAGAGAGAGAGAGAGAGAGAGAGAGAGAGAGAGAGAGAGAGAGAGAGAGAGAGAGAGAGAGAGAGAGAGAGAGAGAGAGAGGACGAGAGAGCGAGAACGAGAGAGTGGACGAACGAGAGAGAACGAACGAGAGATTTGACAAAAGAGAACGAGAGAACGACAGAGACGGAACGAGAGAGAGAGAGAGAGAGAGAGAGAGAGAGAGAGAGAGAGAGAGAGAGAGAGAGAGAGAGAGAGAGAGAGAGAGAGAGAGAACGAGAGAGAGAACGAGAGAGAGAACGAGAGAGAGAACGAGAGAGAGGGAACAAGAGAGAGGGAGAACGAAAGAGAGAGAGAGAGAGAGAGAGAGAGAGAGAGAGAGAGAGAGAGAGAGAGAGAGAGAGAGAGAGAGAGAGAGAGAGAGAGAGAGAGAGAGAGAGAGAGAGAGAGAGAGAGAGAGAGAGAGAGAGAGAGAGAGAGAGAGAGAGAGAGAGAGAGAACGAGAGAGAAAGAAAACGAGAGAGAACGAGAAAGAGAACGAGAGAGAGAACGAGAGAGAGAAAACGATAGAGAGAGAACGGGAGAGAGAGAACGGGAGAGAGAGAACGGGAGAGAGAGAACGGGAGAGAGAGAACGAGCGAGAGAGAACGGGAGAGAGAATGGGAGAGAGAGAACGAGCGAGAGAGAACGGGAGAGAGAGAACGGGAGAGAGAGAACGGGAGAGAGAGAACGGGAGAGAGAGAACGGGAGAGAGAGAACGAGCGAGAGAGAACGAAATGGACTGAACATGCAACCTATTACAATCTTTATGTACAACCTAAGACGAGGTTGAGAAAAAAATGAACTAAAACATGCAAATATGAAGAAAAGGCAACCGACGAGAGGAAAAGTTTAAGGATGAAGAATAGAAGAAACAGATGCAAGCTTATGCAGGAAGGAGAACCTGAAATCTTTACAAAGGGCCGAGAACCTAAGTTTAAACAACTAAGTCTCGCTAATACTCATCCATTTACACGGCTAGGATACGGAATGACTAAATGTTAGTCTATCTAATAGGCATCTAATTTAGTTGGAGTTAAAGTTGAGGGATCTTCTTACCTAAGTTGCAGTTAGAGTAGGTGGAGAAGTTGGTAGAGCGTGACGAGCGAGGAGAAGCGGGAGAAAAAAAGGGCGAACAAACCCTAAGGTAGTCTCAGATTCGTCGCAATTGTTTATGTCTGAATAATTTAGCTATTCAATACAAACATCTGTGCTGTAGCAGTGGTACAAGGCATGTAGTGAAATCGGAAGGTCTTTGGTTCGAAACTCGTTCGCGCTGTACATTTGACCTTTTCCTGGTGAGAGGAAGTACCACTTAGTGTCATATTACAGCATTATGTACAGAATTAGAAGTTGTACAAATTTATATAATTACGCAAAACGCTTCGCAACCCTAAGACGAATTCGTCGCCTCTTGTTTTTTTTTTTTTTTGATGCAAGGATACACTATAAGTGCAACAATACATCGGCAGTCGTAACTGTAGCTGATGGGCCTAGGGGGATCGCTCCCTCCGTACCCATCCTGATCCTCTAAGGGGGGCGGAAAGCAGCCCTCGGGTTCGACCAGATGGCCATGAAGCCCTTGGACCACGTGGCTGGTTGAGCTGAGTTGTCCATGATACGGCCCAAAACCCGGCACTCGTCATCATCCAGACCAGGACGAATGGCACCGAGCCTCTTAGACACTGCCTTAGCACGCTTGTAGATCCTGACATGCAGCTGAAAGGACGCCGCAATCCTCCGCAGAGCCCTCCTCGCCCGGAATTTGCTGCGCTCGAAAACTGCGTCACACCTTTCAACCCAAATTCGGTGGAACGCGATTGCTGTGATCGTAGCCTCGGGGAATCCCGAAGCTGTCCCCTCCTTCCTGAAGACCACGTCACCCAGAGATTCAATTTTCCGATGCGGATTTAACATACGGAGCGCCTTCAACAGTGCCCGAACCACCGGCTGAATGCGCGAGCAGAGAAACAGTCCATGTTCCAGCGTCTCTTTCTCCCCGCAGTGGGGGCAGGCGACCCCAGCGCCCAGAAAGTGTAACCGTTCCCCCACCTGCAGGTTCCGGCTGTGGATCCGGAGCATCACGTCACGTGCACGATTTGGAAGAGCAGGCGAGTCCCTTACCCCGATCACCCTCCCCCAGTCAATCGGACGGCCGAGGGATTCCTCCCACGTGCTCTGCTGCTTTGGTTTTCCGCCAAACCGCCTGAAACCCTCCTTGAGTTGCTTCAGCTGCGCTGGCCGATCCCCCTCCCAGATGGGGGAGCACAACAATCTTGCCCTGGGACCACCCGCAGGACCAAGCAGCCGCCCCTCCCTGACCACAGCAGGCACCACCTCATGCGGCAGAAAGTTGTGCGTCCTCTCCTCTGCTTCCTCCAAGACCCCCCGGAAGCATCTGATGGCACGGCAGACGAGGGTTTCGCCCTCTACACACTCAATCCTCCAGACACCGTAACTCGTCCCCGCCTTGAGCACGAACTTAGAAACAGTGAGCACCGTGCGCGCCGTGACAGGCGCCATAAGCATCTGCTTCCACTCGTTTGGAGCCGCATCAAAAATCCTCATCGCCAGCTTCGCTCCATCTGACCCACCGAAAGCCCGCTCGAGCTCCTGAGGGCTTTTCAGAGCCCTCTAGCCATCCACGGCGATTTTGATGAAGTCGCCCATCACCGAGCGCTTCAGCGGCTTAGCCGCCTTCTGCCGACCCGCGGGGGTCTTCTCATTCAAAAGCAGACAGCGATTAAACAGTAGCATCTCTTGCTCCACCTCCCACACCGACGAGGCCTTGATGCATGAAGGAAAAATGGACTCCAGGAATAATTCACACGTCCGCTTCCACCTCTCACACCGACCTGCCCACTGCTTCATCAGCCCCGCGTGAGCCCAAAAAACCTGCAGGTCCGGAACATCCAGAGCCGTGAGCGCGAGGTCGGCACGCAGACCCAGTGGTTGTGATGCCAGTAGCGCTGTCCTCCTGGCCGCCAGGCCACCCAGTTCAGCACACGGGTCCCGGACACCGAGCCCGCCTTCCCCTCTCGCTTTGAACAGCAACTCCTGGCTCCAGAGAGCAAAATGCTTCCCTGCCGTTGAATGGTTGCCCGTGACGAAATTATGCAGCAGCTTCACCAGCTTCGCCCAGATTTCCGCAGGAGGAGGGTAAACCTGCGCCTGAAAGGCGAGGATTGGAATAATGTACCCGTTAACCACCGCGACCCTGCCGGACGTCGTCAGGTAATGTATTTGCCATTTCACCAGCTCCGCCGTTGCCCGTGACAGAGTAATTTCCCAAGTCACCGACGCGTCCCCCGAAGGTGAGATCCACACCCCTAGAACCCTTTCCGCTTCGTTTGATCGCACCCATTTGAAGCCTGATGACTTGTCCGATTTCTTGAGCAGGTTCTTCCCCAGGGGAAGGAGAGCAGACTTGTCGATATTCACGCGAAGCCCCGACTTATCACCAAACTCATCCAGCAGCTTCACCGCCCGGCCAATCTGCCTTTTCCCTTGGAGCACCAGCGTGGTGTCATCGGCATACCCAAGGTACGCAAGGCGATCACCGAACGGATTACTTATACCCAACTTCCTCCTTATTGCTTCCTGGCAGAGAGGCTCCACCGCGCAGAGGAAAAGGTAGGGCGCCAGCGGACAGCCCTGCCGCACCCCCTTCTTGACCGCCACCGGCTCCCCCAGCCAGCCGTTCAGCAGCAGTCTCGTCGTCGATCCTGCATGGAGACCCTCGCACCACCTCACGAATTTCCGCGGGAAAACCATCCTCTCCATCGTGCCGAAGAGGTATTCGCGAGAAACAGAATCGAAGGCCTTCTGGAAATCTACCAGAAGTAAATACCAATCCGCGTTTTTGCACTTCGCCGCATCGACGATGTCCGCGATCAGTGAGACACCGTCCGCCAGCCTTCTTCCCGGTAAGAACCCGTATTGCTCCTCTGAAATGACCTTGTGCAGCACTTTCCGCATCCTGTTTGCCAATACACGCGCTACCAGCTTGTACGTGCTGTTGAGCAGCGTGATCGGCCGGTAGTTCTGCACCTGGTCCTTCGCGCCTTTCTTGTGCAGCAGGACAGTGACCGCCTCCAAAGCCGCGGGAGGAAGAACGGCCGTTTCCTCGAACCGCTTCGCGAAACCGAGCACATCACCCCCCAGCGAGTCCCAATGCTGACTGAAGAACTCCTTCGGGATTCCGTCAGCACCGGGGGACTTGCCTTTCGCCATACCGTCAAGAGCCTCCTTCACCTCCGCTTCTGACCAGTCTTCCACCAGCAGCTGCGATTGCTCTTCACCCAGCTTCCTGTCCAGAGCAACCGTCCAGAAGGTACTGTCCGTGGTTGAGGTAGGCTCTGAGAACAGCTCCGTGTAAAACTCTGAGGCAGCTTCCAGTATCCCTCTTGAGTCCTTACGCTCCGTTCCCTTCCATTGCAATGATGTAATCATGGTCCTCTCCTTCCGTGTTTTGACCTTTGCAGACATGAGCTTGCCAGGCAACTCTCCCTCCCGCAGCTCCTTAACCCCCGCCATGAGTGAGACCCTTTCCTGCTCGGAGGCAAGATACGCCGCTCATAACCATTGAGATCGTCTTCTCTCAGGGTACCTGTGGATATTTTTTAAATGTTCAAACAGAGAACATTGGTCCCATCACCCTGAAGGCGAGCATAAGACATGGTTTCGGGATTTCCGTGCGAGGTGTCTCCAATGTGGAGTTTCCAAGGCTTCTCTCCATTTTCAAGGCTACAATCAGGCTTCAGCATGCAGGCATTATCTTTTCTACAAAGGACGACAAGTTCGTGCTCAGATTTCACATCTCTCCAGCACATCACTGGCTTTGGTGGTTTTTTTATCATCATAGCACGATGGCTCCCCGTGTTAAGAAGGCTGCTCCTGCTGCTGTCACCGCGGCCCCTCCGTACCCATCCTCCCTCCGTACCCATCCTGATCCTCTAAGGGGGGCGGAAAGCAGCCCTCGGGTTCGACCAGATGGCCATGAAGCCCTTGGACCACGTGGCTGGTTGAGCTGAGTTGTCCATGATACGGCCCAAAACCCGGCACTCGTCATCATCCAGACCAGGACGAATGGCACCGAGCCTCTTAGACACTGCCTTAGCACGCTTGTAGATCCTGACATGCAGCTGAAAGGACGCCGCAATCCTCCGCAGAGCCCTCCTCGCCCGGAATTTGCTGCGCTCGAAAACTGCGTCACACCTTTCAACCCAAATTCGGTGGAACGCGATTGCTGTGATCGTAGCCTCGGGGAATCCCGAAGCTGTCCCCTCCTTCCTGAAGACCACGTCACCCAGAGATTCAATTTTCCGATGCGGATTTAACATACGGAGCGCCTTCAACAGTGCCCGAACCACCGGCTGAATGCGCGAGCAGAGAAACAGTCCATGTTCCAGCGTCTCTTTCTCCCCGCAGTGGGGGCAGGCGACCCCAGCGCCCAGAAAGTGTAACCGTTCCCCCACCTGCAGGTTCCGGCTGTGGATCCGGAGCATCACGTCACGTGCACGATTTGGAAGAGCAGGCGAGTCCCTTACCCCGATCACCCTCCCCCAGTCAATCGGACGGCCGAGGGATTCCTCCCACGTGCTCTGCTGCTTTGGTTTTCCGCCAAACCGCCTGAAACCCTCCTTGAGTTGCTTCAGCTGCGCTGGCCGATCCCCCTCCCAGATGGGGGAGCACAACAATCTTGCCCTGGGACCACCCGCAGGACCAAGCAGCCGCCCCTCCCTGACCACAGCAGGCACCACCTCATGCGGCAGAAAGTTGTGCGTCCTCTCCTCTGCTTCCTCCAAGACCCCCCGGAAGCATCTGATGGCACGGCAGACGAGGGTTTCGCCCTCTACACACTCAATCCTCCAGACACCGTAACTCGTCCCCGCCTTGAGCACGAACTTAGAAACAGTGAGCACCGTGCGCGCCGTGACAGGCGCCATAAGCATCTGCTTCCACTCGTTTGGAGCCGCATCAAAAATCCTCATCGCCAGCTTCGCTCCATCTGACCCACCGAAAGCCCGCTCGAGCTCCTGAGGGCTTTTCAGAGCCCTCTAGCCATCCACGGCGATTTTGATGAAGTCGCCCATCACCGAGCGCTTCAGCGGCTTAGCCGCCTTCTGCCGACCCGCGGGGGTCTTCTCATTCAAAAGCAGACAGCGATTAAACAGTAGCATCTCTTGCTCCACCTCCCACACCGACGAGGCCTTGATGCATGAAGGAAAACTGGACTCCAGGAATAATTCACACGTCCGCTTCCACCTCTCACACCGACCTGCCCACTGCTTCATCAGCCCCGCGTGAGCCCAAAAAACCTGCAGGTCCGGAACATCCAGAGCCGTGAGCGCGAGGTCGGCACGCAGACCCAGTGGTTGTGATGCCAGTAGCGCTGTCCTCCTGGCCGCCAGGCCACCCAGTTCAGCACACGGGTCCCGGACACCGAGCCCGCCTTCCCCTCTCGCTTTGAACAGCAACTCCTGGCTCCAGAGAGCAAAATGCTTCCCTGCCGTTGAATGGTTGCCCGTGACGAAATTATGCAGCAGCTTCACCAGCTTCGCCCAGATTTCCGCAGGAGGAGGGTAAACCTGCGCCTGAAAGGCGAGGATTGGAATAATGTACCCGTTAACCACCGCGACCCTGCCGGACGTCGTCAGGTAATGTATTTGCCATTTCACCAGCTCCGCCGTTGCCCGTGACAGAGTAATTTCCCAAGTCACCGACGCGTCCCCCGAAGGTGAGATCCACACCCCTAGAACCCTTTCCGCTTCGTTTGATCGCACCCATTTGAAGCCTGATGACTTGTCCGATTTCTTGAGCAGGTTCTTCCCCAGGGGAAGGAGAGCAGACTTGTCGATATTCACGCGAAGCCCCGACTTATCACCAAACTCATCCAGCAGCTTCACCGCCCGGCCAATCTGCCTTTTCCCTTGGAGCACCAGCGTGGTGTCATCGGCATACCCAAGGTACGCAAGGCGATCACCGAACGGATTACTTATACCCAACTTCCTCCTTATTGCTTCCTGGCAGAGAGGCTCCACCGCGCAGAGGAAAAGGTAGGGCGCCAGCGGACAGCCCTGCCGCACCCCCTTCTTGACCGCCACCGGCTCCCCCAGCCAGCCGTTCAGCAGCAGTCTCGTCGTCGATCCTGCATGGAGACCCTCGCACCACCTCACGAATTTCCGCGGGAAAACCATCCTCTCCATCGTGCCGAAGAGGTATTCGCGAGAAACAGAATCGAAGGCCTTCTGGAAATCTACCAGAAGTAAATACCAATCCGCGTTTTTGCACTTCGCCGCATCGACGATGTCCGCGATCAGTGAGACACCGTCCGCCAGCCTTCTTCCCGGTAAGAACCCGTATTGCTCCTCTGAAATGACCTTGTGCAGCACTTTCCGCATCCTGTTTGCCAATACACGCGCTACCAGCTTGTACGTGCTGTTGAGCAGCGTGATCGGCCGGTAGTTCTGCACCTGGTCCTTCGCGCCTTTCTTGTGCAGCAGGACAGTGACCGCCTCCAAAGCCGCGGGAGGAAGAACGGCCGTTTCCTCGAACCGCTTCGCGAAACCGAGCACATCACCCCCCAGCGAGTCCCAATGCTGACTGAAGAACTCCTTCGGGATTCCGTCAGCACCGGGGGACTTGCCTTTCGCCATACCGTCAAGAGCCTCCTTCACCTCCGCTTCTGACCAGTCTTCCACCAGCAGCTGCGATTGCTCTTCACCCAGCTTCCTGTCCAGAGCAACCGTCCAGAAGGTACTGTCCGTGGTTGAGGTAGGCTCTGAGAACAGCTCCGTGTAAAACTCTGAGGCAGCTTCCAGTATCCCTCTTGAGTCCTTACGCTCCGTTCCCTTCCATTGCAATGATGTAATCATGGTCCTCTCCTTCCGTGTTTTGACCTTTGCAGACATGAGCTTGCCAGGCAACTCTCCCTCCCGCAGCTCCTTAACCCCCGCCATGAGTGAGACCCTTTCCTGCTCGGAGGCAAGATACGCCGCTCATAACCATTGAGATCGTCTTCTCTCAGGGTACCTGTGGATATTTTTTAAATGTTCAAACAGAGAACATTGGTCCCATCACCCTGAAGGCGAGCATAAGACATGGTTTCGGGATTTCCGTGCGAGGTGTCTCCAATGTGGAGTTTCCAAGGCTTCTCTCCATTTTCAAGGCTACAATCAGGCTTCAGCATGCAGGCATTATCTTTTCTACAAAGGACGACAAGTTCGTGCTCAGATTTCACATCTCTCCAGCACATCACTGGCTTTGGTGGTTTTTTTATCATCATAGCACGATGGCTCCCCGTGTTAAGAAGGCTGCTCCTGCTGCTGTCACCGCGGCTACCGCTGCTGCTGCGGCTGCTGCTGCTACATCCACCGCTGCTGTACCGCTGGCCTCTGTTTCTTCTACTGCTCCGCCGGCGACGACGCCAGTTAAGCCGAAGTCCATGTCAAGGCTTCCGCAGAAGTCTGCAACCGTCATAAAGGCATCCAAAGGCCCTTTTCAGCCTGATGAGTCTGAAGCTCTGACTCTTTCGGCGAAGCTCGCGGCCTTTCGCATTGAGGAAGCTGCGAATGAAAGCAAGAAGGGTAAGGAGAAAGTTGTTTTCAAGGATGCTGTTACTGACGCTCCAGAAGGCGAAGAGGCGACTCATGATGATGATGACGATGACAATCATGTTGCTGTTGAGGACGGCTCGGGTCCATCGGGGGTTTCTCACCTGCTGAATGATGAGGACGACGGGCTCATTGCTTATGACTCTGACGAGGAGGTTGAGGATGCGTCAAAGGGTGTGATTGCGTCACGCTCCCGCTATCCGATCACGCTGCTGATCCCTGAGGAGTTCCTGCCGGAAGTACCTCGCACACAGGCCACGATCAAGGGGTTGGTGGGAATCTGGAAGGATGAGCTGTCAGACGGAGCTCAGGCCACCACGACATACCAGCAGCTGTCGTCTGTTTTCCTGTACAAGAACTACTATGGTCGCATGCAAGTCACTTTTGATAAGGCATCTGATGCTAACTTTGTGTGGCGTAATCAGGTGGAGCATAAGTGCAAGAATGGTACTTACGTTGCCTTTGACTGGCAATACCCGGAGGATCCCGCTTTCGCCAGACAGAAGGCGACGAATCCGGCGGTGATTGAGTTATATTTCAAGGACGTCCCCGCCGAGATTTCACCTGCGATGCTGCATGAAATGCTGATGGCCCCGCTCAAGAAGAAGAAGAAGTCGGTGTTCAAAGAGGGACTGTGCTTTCATCGTGCGGTCAACTCTGTAACCGGCCTGGCCATGGATCGGGTCAAAGGGCTGGTGATTGCACACGAGGGGGATTTGTACCGCTGGAAACACTACATTGAAAACCCGCTTAACAAGGAGGAGGTTCTGCTGATTCACTACCCGTCTTTGAAGTGCAGCCTGTGCGGAGGTCACCATTCGATTCACAACCACAACGACTTCGTCGTCGAGCGCCAGAACAACATCACCAAATGGCACCTTACCGTTGGGAGGGTCCATGAGCTGAATGGTAGTCGTGCCGCTCGCGCTGTTGATGCTGGAGTTCCTACCTTCTCGCTGTCGTTTTTCCTTTACGCTTTTCCCCGAGTACTCACATCGTTGCTCCGCGGCTGCTGCGACCACTGCATCAGATACAACCAAGATTATTCTCAAGGACCCGTCCCTGGTGCTGATCTCCACCAGCGGCAATCGGGAGGAGTGGGTCTGTCTTCAGGACAGCTGCGACAAAGCTCATGGTTCGTCGTTCGAGCAGGCTGCTCATCACGCGTTGTCCCAGCGGCACCGCCATGGGGCCCCGAAAGGGGGGGAGTCGCTCCGTTTGCTGAAGGGGAAGATCAATCTCAAGCATCTGAAGAAGGATTATGGGGCGTAGAGGGGCTATGGAGGGAAGGTGTCTGCATGATAGGGTCACTCGAGTCTGTACTTGCCTTATATGAGCCTGTTGCTTGTGTCTCACTCAGCCCGTGGATGCTTGGGGCTTCTCAGCGGTTTCCCAATGAATAAGGCTTCTTACCTGTCAATACGCGAGCTCAACGTCAACGGGCTCGGGAGCAGGGGGAAACAAAAACACCTGAAGGCGTGGTTAAAGAAGCCACCCGACCAGGGCCTCAGATATCAGGAAAAAAACCCTGAAATTCCTGATTTTGGCAGCCCTTTTTTTACCTACACTGAAAAATCAGCGTTGAGATTTTTGTGGGACTGATCTTTCAGCCTTTTTTGTTAGGCCACACTGAAATTTCAGACTTTCGTTTCCCAAGTACACTGATTCTACGGCGTTGTAACGAAACTAACACTGAAAGCAATTCTTACTTGTTCCGTGTGCATTTGCCCGCAAAACAGGGAATCTCATATTCCTGCGGTGCCAGCACTTCATTGGGCAGTAACGCTGTAGCATGAAGTGATAGCTAATCAGGATGTGGCAACCATGTTGTGCTGGAGGGCTGCGAGGGTTCCTGCACCAGCAAGCACTGATGCTCCCATTCCCTCCAACCCAATCTCTTGTTTATTTTCCTCCTGTTTCTCTCCCTCTCCCTCTCAGCCCGATTCCTCTCTTGCTTTCTCGTCTGCACTAATTCATGGCGCCATCAGCACCAGAAAGGGCGGGCTGTCGGGAATCGAACCCATCGCAAGCGCCGCCGAATCTCCTCTTGTCTCACCGAACACATCGCTCTCGTTCGACGCGATCCGCAGTGCATTCTGCTAGATGGTCGTAGACCACGTGGCAATTCCCGTCGGCGTCGCAGGCCCGCTACGACTAGACGACGCATAGTTTTTCGTGCTAATGGCGGCAACCGAAGGCTGCCTCGTCGCCAGCACGAACCGCGGTTGAAAAGGCCATCTGCACCGCGTGCGGTGCGCAGATCGTCGTGCTGCGCGACGACATGATCCGCGCATGACCCGCGCGCCCGCCGTCCATTCCTCTGCTCCCTTTGCCCCGCACTCCGTGCACTCCATCTCTCCCCCAGTCGTCTCCCCCCCAACTGTGCCAATCTTCCCCCCTCTCTCCCTCCTGTTCTCTCTTTCCCTGCCTCACCCTGCCTGTCAATCCGGTTCCTCCTCCACACCCTGCCCCTGCAGCTTCAACGTGTATGTGTGTGCTGCGGCAGAGCACTGTCACGTACTGGTGTCCCAAGCTGAGGAGAGGAGAGAAGCCAAAGGCAGTGATGATAACACGGCTACTACTGACTTAGTATTTGAAGTAGAGGTTTCTAGTAATTAACAACCTTTTATATTTTTGAACACTGATACATCAGCCTTTTTTCAAAGGGAACCCTGATATTTCAGGTTTTTTTTTTTAGAAACACTGTCAATCAGGGTTTATACACAAGGGTACCCTGATGGGTCGACGACCCTAAAAGTGAATCTGAGGCCCTGCACCCGACATCTTCGTTTTAATCGACACACGCATTGGTGCAGATCATGACTTCTGGAAGAGGCTTAAGGCTCCTCACTGCCACGCCGTTGGTCCTGCGGGGAAGGCAGGGGGAGTAGCCATTTTGAGTTTTAACAAGTCTCTCAGTTTCACTAACATTGTCGCGCACGATTCAGGCCGACTGCTTCAGGCCGATGTCCAGTGGGACTCCTTCTGTTGCTCAATCCTGGCTGCTTACTTCCCGGCGAAGGCCTGCAGGCGTCGGCCTTTCTATGGCGGAGTGCTGACCCCGTTTATGGCGCACTCGGTGGGGAAGGAAAACTTTGTTTTGGTCGGGGACCTCAACATGGTGGAGGATCCAATCCTGGACAGATCGTCGGGAGCGGGATCATCCGGGGAAAATAACAGTGTGTTGCGGATCTGTTCAGCGCACTGTCTCACCGACGCTTTTCGCTGGATGAATCCGGTGCTGAAGGAGTTCACGTTTCTGTCCAGATCTGCTAAGACCAGCTCACGCATTGATCGAGCTCTCGTCTCAGCGTCTCTGCTGCCGTCACTTTCCGATGCGTCGCACTGCCGGCCGCTGAAGGGCCTCTCTGATCACTGGTTCGGTGTGAAGGTGACATTCAAGATCAGCCTGCAGCTCTGTATGGGGCCTGGAATATGGAGGTGCAAGGCGGTGGAGATCGGTAGACCAGGTGCAGCGAAAGCGGTTGCGGAGGTTCGAGAGAAGCATGGAAAAGCGGGGTCGGGAGACTTCACTGCGCTCATGAGGGAAATGAACATGGCGTTAAGGAAGTACTCTACCGAGGAGCGGAAACGGGTCAAGGCTACCCTTGCTCACCTGGACGCTGCAGTGGCGAGGTTACAGCAGGAGGTGATGAGGCACCCTTCTTGTTCCGTCCGGAAGGAGGAGTTGAAGGTCAAGGAAGGGATGAGGGATGGATGGAGGGACAGGTACCATCCCCGTGCTGCATGTGAAGGCAGCCTCGAACAGAATTGCACCTGACAGTACCTCAAATTCACAGCCTTGGATCATGTTCCTGTGATCTGCTATCCAAGAATGATAAAAGCTTCACACCCTTTTTCCAGCATTCTATATGCACTCATGGTTTGGTGCCCTAGTATAAAACATGCAAAAATAAAGAGGGTCAATGAAAAAGCAGTAAATGGCCAGCTCAAAAGCTGACAACAGCAGTGGAGCAGAGAGGCTTATGTGTCAGAGAACATGTGCCTCCCCACCTGCTTGGTGGCTGCAGCAAGCTGACAGCAAAAGAATGTTAACCAGGGATATACGGACCAGGAGTGCGGGCATGTGACCACGTGATGCGAGGGACCAAACCAGCAGCATGCCATGCAATTCTGAAAGACGAACCACAACCAGCTCCACTCATGTGACGTCATGTGACGCAACAAGGAGCTGTGGTGTGCCATTCAGCAGCGCAGCAGACACTTGGCTGGTGCCACATGGCTGGTTGGATTGCCCAACCAGGTCCCACACTCCTGCCTCTGAATACACTTATTGTCAGAGTTTAGTGCTTGATTCGAATCACAATATCCATGCCCATCCCAATCCCCCTCTGAATCACCCCATTGGCGTTGACTGCAGGCGTCACGCAGTCAGTCGCATCCTCTTGCGGCCAGCACCACCCTCGCCCCTCTCCTCATCCGCCTCTTCCACCCCCCTACCCACTCGCTCCTGCCCTGCTGCATATGCACCCCCCACTTGTGCCCTTGGTCCAGGATCCAAATCCCCCCCTGTAGCGCACACATGCATATGAGGAGGCGACACACGCTTCTGGGATGGGCATGTGATTGCCGCCACCCTGCCATTGCCCTCACTGCTGCTTCTCTCTTGCCACTGCTCCTGCTCCGCCTTCACATGCCCAACCCCTGCTACAGACAAGCCCATTTTCTCTCCCTTGCCATAACATGGCGCCTGCAGGCCTTTCTCCCCCTCATCCCCAGCGTCCTCCTGCTGCAGCGACAGAAACGACTCGACCTGAAGCATCTCCGCTTCCTCTGCTGCTGCTGCTGCAGCCGCAGCTGCAGCTGCTGCTGCATCAGCAGGCGCTACTGGCCCCTCTGCATGCAGAATGCTTTGAGGCTTGCAATCACCGCCATCCTTATCCACGCGCACAGCAGGAACTGCCTCACCCCTCTCCCTCCCACCACCACCCCAGGTTGCAGCAGCTCCACCCAGCTTCACGTCCCCACCACCCTCCTCTATCTTTGCCACACAGCCTGGGCCTCTCAGTAGTAGGCGAGCGGACGCAGCAGAGGAGGCGCGCAGGGGGGTGGCGGGCAGGCGGAACTGGTGAGGCGCAAGGGGGGGCTTTAAGGGCTCTCTGCCACCATTGGGTGATGCCGCAACGCCAGATGCTGCTGCTGATGCTATGGGGCCAGCAGAGGCAGAAAGAACGTGGTGAGCATCTGAGGAGGCGGGCTTGGCGGAGGTGGTATCTGGATGCGGCTTGGAGGATGGTAAAGGGGAGGTTGCTGCAGGGACGTGAAGCCGCTCGTGTGCAGCAGGGGGGTCTGGGGCTTGGGAATGGGAGTGAGCAACAGGCCTTGCAGAGATGGTGGGCGATGGGCTGGCATGTTCCGACAGGTGTGACAGGTCCAATCTGCAGGCATGATGCAGCGAGGGAGATGACGGGGAAAGCAAAACACAGGCTCTTTATCAGAGAAACGAAAACATGGCCGCAACATGAAACTGACAGAAGGGGGGCAGTTGGGGGCAACTATAGCATCATGTATCAGTTGTACACGCAACAGTATCCAAGCACTGTGCACACACAGCAGCAGCAAGGCAATGCAACATCTTGTTCTTACGCTGAAGGGACGCGGCCAGGCAGCACGCGGGAGGAGTCCACAGGGGAGGGCGAGAAGGGCAGGCTGCGGCGGACTGCAGACGAGTGCAGAGGCGATGCGGATGGCGGCTGCCAGCGAAGGGGGGTGGCAGCAGGTGAGGGCGAGAGCGTGCGCAGCGCACGGTCGTGACTGCGGTCCGCATCAGACAGGAGCGCTGCCACATCTGCACACACAGGGGAACACGATGGGTTAGAGAGGGTAAGTGGACTGCATTAGCCCGAGAAACGAATAACAACAAGGTGCATTGAGAGAGCGGGAGTGGTGCTGAATGGACATTTGAAAATGGCAGGCGGAGGGGAGAGGAGAAAGGGCATACCTCCACTGCGACCATGGGGATTCTGGCATGACGCACATCTGCAGCCTGCTGTGCACCCCACTCCAGCCTGCACCCACGCAGACAGCAAGGGACAGCCAAGGAAACAGAGATGAGTGTGATGTTAACACACGAAAAGGAAGACTGGGTGGGGCAGAGACCATGTTTGGCGCCAGCTGCAGTTGCATCTGCAACAGCAGGAGAGGAGTACAAGCGGCATTCAACGTTGAGAGGCGAAGCACACTGGTTGAAAAGCGAGGAGTGGAGCAGCCATTTACCTGGTAACACTCGCAGTACTTTTTGGTGCACATGGAGCGGCGGCAGTTGCACCCCGTCTTGTGGCGCGGTGCCTTGGGAGGCGCTGCTGGCACCGGTGATGCCGCAGATACGGACACCTGGCATGGCAGCGAGTGATAAAATAGGGTGAATGAAGCAGGTACTGAGCTTGGGTGGCCACAGGATTGAAAGGCAAGCAGGAAATTGACGAGAAGGAAAGGGCCAGAGAGCGAGTCACGTGGGTGGGGTAAAATTGAGGGGGAATGGGTAAACGAATGTGGGATGGGAAGCGAGGGGAAAGGGAGCACCAACCTTGGGTCGTGAAAGGGATGATGCAGGGCCAACAGTAGCGGCGGTGATAATCTTGGGTTGGAAGGCCGTGGGGTTCCGAGCCTGAATGGCTGCTCGTGTGGCCAGCACAAGGGACTCGTACTCAGGTGTGTTCTGACACTCGTTGCAGCGACATGCGTCCCCGCAATACACATTGGCCCGAAAGCACTCACAGTAGCTGTCACAGAAACAGGGATGGCAACGAGGACATGTGAGAGAGTGAAAAAACCCACTTGGCTGCAGGTTGGAAAGCAGGGACATCAAATTGGTGAGAGCGAGCGGTGGAAAGAGGCAGCGAGGGTGGGCTCACAGTTTGAGGCAGCGAGACTTCTTGCAGCTGCAACGCCTGCAGCCCTCGCTGGGAGGTGGAGTGGCGGAGGCACTGCAATCACAGTGAAAAGGAGCGATAGAGGTTTGATGAGGTGCGTATGAGAAAGTTGAGACGGAATGGAAGAGAGTAAAGGTGGAAGGGGAAAATGAGGAGATCTAAGAGCGGATGGGGTTGCAGAAGCAAGAAGAAGCCTACCTGATGGAAACGTGGTGGCTGCTTCCTTGAACGAGCGAGCCCTCATCGCTCTCAGACACGTCTCCAGTGGACGCACTCGCGTACTCCACCCCCGCCGGCACTGCACTGTGCTCCTCCACGCCTCCATGTGCCCCTGCCCACCGCCCCTGCGCATGCTTCCGCGCTGCGTGCCCCGCGGGACCCTCGCCACTGTTCATGCGCCGCAGTCGCACGTCCCCTCCCACTCCTCTGCCTCCACCACCGCCCGCCCCTGCATCATGAGAGTGGGCCGCACTACCATGCGCGCACGCCACGTCAGCATTCCCGCCTTTGCGCTCCTCCATCGCGCTCATCCCTGAAGCTTCTCGCTTGATTTCGCCTTCAGGCAGCCCATGCGCGCCCTCTGCTGCGGAACCCTGCTCGCGCGTCCCGTCGTGCTGCACCTGGCGGGTGCTGTACGTTGAAGGCGCGGCATCCGTGTGCGCCGGAGGCAGCTGCCACGAGCCGTCACCAGGAGCACCAGCACGGGTGAGATCGATGGAGTGGTGGGTGTCACCCGCATGATGGCTGCGTTCCGCTGGCAGATCCGCTTCCGTGACGCCAGTGCTGCGGGCATCATGGGGGCTGTCGTACTTCCCACTGCCACCAGCAACAGCGCCGTCGGGCACGTCCGCTGCGCCTTGGAGGTTGCCGTCAGCAGCAGCGGACGGCGCTG
Source organism: Closterium sp. NIES-65 (assembly GCA_948144175.1). Classification (NCBI taxonomy): domain Eukaryota; kingdom Viridiplantae; phylum Streptophyta; class Zygnematophyceae; order Desmidiales; family Closteriaceae; genus Closterium; species Closterium sp. NIES-65. Next base: position 1,253,229 of record CANXME010000398.1, read on the forward strand.
CAGCAGATGGAGTCCGCAGCAATGAGCCTGCATAACGGCTCTCCAGTCCCCTCGGCGTGACAGCCTCTTTCGCGTTAACGGAAGGGCCACTGCCCACAAGCGCCGTGAATCCACGAGGCCGCTCGAGGAACAACCTGCTTCTTTCGGCGCCTTCCTGCATGGCTCTGAGGCGCTCCATTGGGTCTCCAGCCGCCAAAACATCAGGAAGCTCCCCGAACCCCATATGCCCGTCGTCCATGCCCATGCCCAAACCCAAACCCAGCCCCATACCCATGTGCATGCCAATAGTGCCCAGACCCATTCCTGGTGAAGAGAGGGCGCCAGGCGACCCCAGCTCCCACATCCGGCGCACGGAGCCCTCGCTCATGGGGCTGGAATCAAGCCCCGTGCCGTCCATGCCTCGATACGGCTGGGTGAACAGCGCCGTGCGCAAAGGGGTGCTGCGCTTGCCGTCGGGTGACTGCCACGTCATCATGCCCCCAGGCGTTGCCTTCGCTGGCGATTCGCCGAAACCCTCGATCAGCATGCGCGGCTTCTTAGGCGACTGCCAAATTTCAAATGCCCCCGCGCGATCCTTCGCGCTGCGGAATGGCCTGCAGCCGCCCTCTCCTGCCCCATAATGGCCTACTCGCTCCGATCTGCCACTCCTAGGGTCATCCCCCACCACGTCATCTTTCTTCTCCTCTGCACAACGGTCCGCGCCGTCTTTAATCTGCTGAGGCGGATCGTCGCGTCCCTGCGAGCCTCTTCCGCCCTCGTCACCCGCCGTCGGCGTTTGAGCTGGGCACCCCAGCTCAGCGGCTTCGTCATCCGCCCCGCCGTGCTCCCACTCATCCTCCTCTTCGAGTTTCTCCTCGGCTGTCAGCCCGCCCTCACGGCATTCTCCACCCTGTGCTTGCTCGGCATCGTTCAACGACCTCAGACGCGAGTTATCCTCTTTCTCCCTCACATTTCCCGAGCTAGCACGCTCCACAGGAGTAGCATCCTCGGTAGGAGCAACGGGCGGAGCCAATGTAAGAAATTTATTGTCACCTTCTGTCGCATCAGTCGACGGAGGCTCTTGCGTGCACGACGCACGACGTGGCGTCAAAGCGCATAAATTGCCACTGCCAGAATCATGCGCGTCGTCCTTAGGCTGCTGCACCCAAACAGATAACCGAGAGCCAACAGGCGCCGCCACCTTCAGCCCAGACGCATCACAGGCCGTGTCGGGTGACGAGCGAACGCGGTCCCCAGGTTGGGGTTTGGAGAAGGGAAGCGAGAGCGAGCGGCGTGGGGAGAGGCTGGGGATGTCGGAGTCTGCCAGAGACTTGCGGTCCAGTGGCGACGGCGGCACCTTGCTCGCATCCCCACTGCCCAGCGGAGTCATTTGCGGGGTCGTGGAGCCGGGAGACCAGTTCGCGAGCTTCCGAGAGGCCCTGGAGAGACACAGCGGATGGACGTTAGGCCCTCGCACTACCAACCGAGGTGCAAAACGAAACGACCAGAACACCCGGCTTACCGTCGTAATCGACCTCTGCCACGAGGTCGTGTGGGAGATCGAAATGGAGGCGAGCGGGACCCATCTTGAAACGCCGCATCTCGAACTGCCCTGGCTTGCTGGATCGGAGAGAGCGCATCTGCGAACTTTGAAAACGGCGAACTCTGCACTCAAACGAGTAGGAAATAGACCACAGCGGACATGGGTGACCCGGAGAAACAGAATGGGAGAATTTGAATTTATTGCGTAGAAAGCAAGCGCATACGTCATGACGGATCAAGAGCTACATTTATGCTGGGCTGAACATATTATACACAGCCAAACCTGGACATTGACTCCATAGAATTGAGCAATACGCCAGGCACGAGGAATAAAAAAATACAGCGACGACTGGGAACCAGTCTTGTATATTAAAAAGGCTAGGCCATTGCGGCCGCAAGAACTTAATGAAACTGCTCGTCAAGACGAGAGCACGGGGAGCAATCAGTGCTCGGGAGCCACACCTGGTCGTCATCGCTGAATACTTGCATTGCCTTTGGCTCCGGAGACGAAAAAGTTTCAGCAGTACCCATTCTTGATGATAATCCAGGATCATTGACCTACGGACTTTCAAAGAAGCAAAAATCCGTCTGCTAGTCTGAGGTCATTGGGATCAGATGGAGCAGAGAGGCTTGGTGGTTTTGGGAGAGACGATTGAGGGGAAGGCGAGAGCGTCCTGAGATGATCGGGTAAGCCCACATTGCTCAGAGAGTGCCGATGGTGGATGAGATTGGGTCTGAAACGCAATCTCCACCGTTCAACCAAAACTTCAAGCTTTTTGCTTTGCGCCAAAACCTTGCGGCTCCAGCTCCGGCTTCGCCTTCGTTGTTGGCAAGTACGCCTCGTGAGAGGTCTCCATGGGACTTGCCCGTGGTTGACCGGCTGCCTCGGCATTCCGAACCTCCTCTTTGCGACCACAAAGCCTCCACCTCACTCTCCAAATGACTTGTCATACCTGAAGCCGAGCCTGATGTTTGGTTATGGGAGCAGGTTCAGCATCCATACCTCGATGTCACCATGCATTCAAACTCAGCTTTTGAATTGCCAAATTGAAATGATGAGCATGGATTCTTCCAGCTACGCGATTGTCAGAATGGCAGAACAACAAGTACACCAAAAGAATAACATGGTATGTAATGGAAACATAACTTTTTTTTTTGTGGGTTGTGTTGCATAGAAAACCATGCACTCGAGTTCAAAGATAATGATACAATCTGAACCGTCTTATAGGATCGTCTCAGGTTGATCGCACCGAGTGTATCAGCGGAAGATTGCTAGGTAATTTCGGGTACGGACTTTGTCAGAAGGAGATTCGAATCTCGACAGAAGTGACTAATCCAATACAGTACAGGGGTTTATATAGGAATACAGTGGAATACGAAAGGTCCTAGCTAGCCATGTACACTGAGGGGGCACATTCCCTGCAGAGCTAATCTAGATGCAGGATTGCAACCGTACGATTCGGTAACCGTACGCGGTCCGGTAACCATTTGGACATTTCCCGCGCTTTGCAAATTATTCCTGCTTGTGACTGTCTTGAAAACGGTCTCGTCACTTGGTCTTTCGTCCTCGCTGCAGTCATCTTCGCGTTAAGGATTTGTTCAGGGTCCTCGACATCAGACATTTTTGTCTGTTTGTCTTAGTTTCCAGATTGATTTTTTTGGATTAATCTGATGGGCCAGTCAGAATCAGACAAAAGTTTTTTTTTGCCCGAGGGACCCGTCTGATGCATCAGACATCCGTCGGATCCTAGTGAGGATCCTGGATTTGTTATTCAGGAATGTTTATTCAACTATTCCATATCGTAACACTCGCATTCATTCCTGGAGGAGCGAAGTCCTGACGCGCTTGGTTATTGTTGGGCTGAGATAGCCCCTTAGGATCTTTGCAAGGAATAACTCTAGGTGAAGTAGTTGTAATAGCGGAAGCGTTTAGTGAAGAATTTGAACCGACCTTGCACTGGTGTGTGAGAGCAAAGTTGATTGAATTAAACAAGCAAATACAAGGATTTATATAAGAGTACAGGGAATAGATAACTGTATTGCTGTTGCGGTTCGATATAGCGCGACTCGGGCAACTGCTCTGTAACGAGTCAGTTGTGTGTCCTTAACTGTCGCGCTGTAATTGTCGAGTCAAAGGTCAGCGACCTTTGACTTTCTCGTAACCTCCAGGCGGTTACCCTAACCTCCGAGGTTGACTCGATGCTTCGATTGGGACTGCTTCGCTTGGTACCTTGGATTTTGATACGACAGAAGCGCACTTAGGACTTATTGTTTCCAACACTCCCCTTCGCTTCTGGAGTGTTACTGCTGGTGACGTGGCCTTGTCCAGTCAGCATCATGCAGTATTCGAACTTCTGCTTGCCGAGTTTCTTGGTCAAGTAATCGGCTGCCATCTCGGATGTTGGACAGTATGACAGATCGAGTTTCCCTTTTTCTATCTCGTCCTTCACGAAGAAATAGCGCAGGGCGATGTGTTTCGTCCTGTTTGCGAAGCCGTTTTTGTTGGCGATGCGAATTGCTGACTGGTTGTCGCAGAACACGGTGAAGCTGGGTAACTCGGCTAGCTTCGCTTCTTCCAGTAGTTCGCGAAGGTAAAGTCCCTCCTTGGTGGCTGAGCAGAGTGCAATATATTCTGCTTCTGCTGAAGATAGTGCGATTAACTCCTGCTTGCTCGACTGCCAGGAGATAGGACCGATAGGCTCAAGGCGGTAGACATAGCCGGTGCGTGAGCGCCTGTTGTCGGTGTCGCCGGCGTGATCGGCGTCGACGTAGCCGATTAGCTTAGTCGGTGTAGCTGCGCTTTTGTGGTAGGTTAGCCCGATCGTCGCGGTGCTGACGAAGTAGTGGAGAGCGCGATCAAGTTCCGCCAGGTGTTCAGCTTCAGGCTTCTTGAGATAGGTGGCGAGCTGACTTGCGGAGTAGGATAAGTCAGGACGGCAGGTGACGGCGGCGAATAGCAGGCATCCGAGCTTCTTCTGATAGTCGCGTATGCCGGCGGGCTTGAGTAGAGTAGTTCGTTCCTTCTCGGTTCCTGATGTGTAGCGGTAGGGCGTGGAGATGGCGCTTGGTGTGAGGCTGAAACGTTTCGCGATGGTGTCGGCGTATTTCTCGGCGCTTAGATAGATGGCGTTTTCTTCTTCGCGGATGTTGAGCCCGAGGTACTGTGTAACGGTGGAGGAGACCGTGAGCGTGAGGTCTTTCTGGAGCTCTCCTTCGAACCACGTGGCGATGCCGTCGGTTGACCCAATGTAGAGGAGATCGTCCACGTAGACGATCAGGAGAACGTAGTCGCTTCCCTTAGTGAGGCGGTACATGCCTTGGTCGTGAGGTAGTTGACTAAAGCCGATGCGGATGAGACGGGCGTGCAGGTACTGCTGCCACAGTCGCGGTGCCTGCTTGATCCCGTAGAGCGACTTAAGTAGTTGACAGATTCGGTTGGGTTCGCCGTGGGAACCGTGCGGGAGCTCGACGTAGATTTCTGCATCCACAGGTGCGTAGAGGAAGGCATTCGCGACGTCGATCTGCCGTAACTTCTTCTTCTTCATGGCGGCAATGGCGAGGAGAATTCGGAGTGACGTGTGGCGGCTGACTGGAGCAAAGGTCTCGGTGAAGTCTCGTCCTTGCTCTTGGTCGAATCCACGTACGACCCAGCGTGCTTTGAATTTTTCGATCGTGCCGTCTGCTTTCGTCTTGATGCGGAAGACCCATTTCCCGGTAAGGATGGTTTTGTTCCGTGCCACGCTTACGGGAACAACCTTCCAAGTGTTGCGTTCCTCTAATGCCTTCAGTTCTCTATCCATGGCTTCACGCCATTTCTCCCTGTGTTCCCCCCCCAGAGCCTGCTGAACCGTTGCAGGCTCCTTAGGAAGCGAGCTGCGTGTGTTCCCGTGGACTGCGGTGACGAGGCCGAGGATTTGCAGCCCAGTCTGTGAGTATCGAGGGAGTTCTGGATCCTCGGGATAAGCTGCTTCGTCTCCCGTTTCTGGGTCGGGCATGAAATTTGGCCCTACCCTTTCTGCTTCGTTGGTGTTGACTGTCACAGGTGTTACGTAACCATCGTCGGCGAAACGGTAGAAGATTTCGGCGTTGTTACTGTCGCGAGGATTATCCTCATCCATGGGCACGTCGACGGAGCAGTATGGGAGAGGTCCGGCTTCTTCTGAGGCGTTGTCGACGTTCTGTTCATCCCAGTCTGCTTCGTCCGCTGCTGACGCGAAGGCTCGGTCACCACGAAAACCACTGGTGAGGTCCCGATTCTCGTGCAAGTTGGCGAGGTACGTCTGAAGGGTGAGTCTTTCGTAGAAGATCACGTCACGTGCTGCTACTGTTTCCTTTGTGTGGACGTCGAAGATTTTCCATGCGTTGTAATTTTTCTCGGTGCCGAGGTGTAGTCCCCACTGTGCCCGTTGCGAAAATCTTCCCGCTCGTGCTTCTGGGGGTCTGTACTGTACCATGCACCCGAAAACTCGTAACATTTTCGTGCTGCCCTGCTTCCCTGTCCACAGCAGATGCGGTGATGCGTTGTTCGGGAGTGACGACGACGACAACAAGTTGTGTAGCATGACAGCGTGGTCCATTGCTGCTGGCCACTGGTGGTTGGGTAGCCGCATGCCACGTAATAGTTTGCGCATGCTGTTCTGCAGGGTCCTGTTCAGTCGTTCTGCAACACCTTGCTGCTGATGTGCGTAAGGAAGGGAGAGGAGTTGCTTGATCCCCCTTTCCGCCAAGAACTGCTTGAAGCGGTGAGAGGTGTACTCGCCACCTCCGTCTGACTGGAATTTTTTCAGTTGTGTTCCAGACTCTCTCTCTGCTATCGGTAGCCAGGCGGCGAATGCTGCGAGCGCCATGTCGCGGCTGGGTAGGTTGCGATGCCAGACGTATCGAGTGGCGGCGTCGATGAAGGTGATGGTGTAGTTGTAGTTGACTTGTCCTGGCTCGCGATTGTAGAGGATGTCGCAGTAGACTTTTTCGAGTGGTGCGTACGCTGGAGCGCTCGGGTTGTGATGTGAAGCAAACGGTCGATGAGGTAAGTCAGCTTCGGGACATATAAGGCAAGTCCCTCGTGCCTTCTGGAGTTCTCTGCCATCGGGTAGAAGTAGAGAATCTTTGTCAAGGACTCCTGCTCTTATCGTGTTATTCAAAACCGTGTTACTTGGATGTCCTGTTCGTGCGTGCCAGATCTCTTCAGAGGCACGGTGTCCAGGTGAACGCTGATATGCGTCGGAGTTGGAGTAAAAGCTGGCGACGAGGTTGGCGCTTCGGTGGACTTCACGTTGAGTCGGATTCAGCTGTTTCGCGGGTGTTGGTGGTGCTTCGTCGACTATGACTGGTGTCGTTGTTCCTGCTGCTGCTGATGTTGTTGCTGCTGCCGATGTTGTTACTGCTGCTGATGTTGTTGCTGCTGCCGATGTTGTTACTGCTGCTGATGTTGTTGCTGCTGCCGATGTTGTTACTGCTGCTGATGTTGTTGCTGCTGCCGATTGTCGAATTGTTGCTAATGCTCGTGTTCGTTCTGCTTCAGGAATGGTGTGCGAGTACCAGAAGCCTCCTGGGCTGAAGTCGGGGTCGAGATCCGGAGGGTGTGTCCAGTCAGTGAAATTCACGATGGCGTCGCTGTCTGCAGTGCCCAGGTCAGGAACGAAGTCGAGGACGAAGACGTTGTTCTTCAGCACTGCTTTCCCGATGTAGAGACCGCCTCTCCCGTGGTAAAGTTTGAACTCCTGGGTCGTGCTGTCGGCTTCCAGATGAATTCCTTTCGCCATCAACTGGCTAACGCTCAGTAAGTTGTAGCCGAGTCCTTCAGCGATGAGTACCTTAGACATGTGCAGTATGACATTTGTTTCTCTTGACTGAAGCTGTACCACTCCTTGTCTTCGTGTGCGCAGGTTTTGGTTGTTGGCAACCGTGATGATCACTTCCCGTTGGAGTCGATGTTCGCGTTGTACGAAACGCCCGGACGAGCACATGTGTTGCCCGCAGCAACTGTCCAAGAACCAGGTGTCTTGGCCGGACGGTTCACTTTGAGCGATGGCGGCGTACGTTGGATTCGGCTGGAGTAGCTCACGGCGAGGCGTTCTGTTGTCAAGCTCTTCTTCCGGTGAGTAGTGTGGTGGTGATTCGGTTGTACATGAATCGGTTATCTGTCAGAACTTATAGCTTACTTGTTTCTGTAGGCTATAGTGGGGTATCCCATAGGGGGTACAACCCAATTAGGGTTTCCTATTTGTACTCACTTCGTTCATAGTCATTTCATTCTCGTTCTTTGTTTCCACATGGAATCAGAGCAGGTTCCCTCCTAGGGACTGCTTCTAGGGCCCACCGAACCGCGCCCCGAGGCGCGTTTTTTTTTTAGCGACCCGTCGTGTCGCCCCTAGCGGACCGTTGCGCCGCCCTTCCCCTCGCGGCTCCGCCGCCCTTCCCTATCGGCCCCGCCGCCCTTCGATCGCGGCCCCGCCGCCCTCTGCTACGCGGCCCCGCCGCCGCCCTTCGATCGCGGCCCCGCAGCCCTCCGCTACGCGGCCCCGCCGCCCTCTGCCTCGCGGCCCCGCCGCCCTCTGCTACGCGGCCCCGCCGCCCTCTGCTACGCGGCCCCGCCGCCCTCTGCTACGCGGCCCCGCCGCCCTTCGATCGCGGCCCCGCCGCCCTTTGCCACGCGGCCCCGCCGCCCTCTACTACGCGGCCCCGCCGCCCTCTGCTACGCGGCCCCGCCGCCCTTCGATCGCGGCCCCGCCGCCCTCTGCTACGCGGCCTCGCCGCCCTCTGCTACGCGGCCCCGCCGCCCCCTGCTACGCGGCCCCGCCGCTCTCTTCGGTCGCGGCCCCGCCGCCCTCTGCTACGCGGCCCCGCCGCCCTCTGCTACGCGGCCCCGCCGCCCTCTGCTACGCGGCCCCGCCGCCCTCTGCTACGCGGCCCCGCCGCTCTCTTCGGTCGCGGCCCCGCCGCCACTCTGCTACGCGGCCCCGCCGATCCGCCCAGCAGCAACCGCCGCCGCCTGAGCCGCCGCCGAGCCGCCGCCGAGCCGTCGCCGAGCCGCCGCCGAGCCGCCGCCCGAGCCGCCGCCGAGCCGCCAGAGCCGCCGCCGAGCCGCCCGTGACGCCCGAGCCGCCCGCGCCGCCCAGCAGCAGCCGAGCCGCCGCCGAGCCGCCGCCGCCTGAGCCGCCGCCGAGCCGCCGCCGAGCCGCCGCCGAACCGCCACCGAGCCGCCGCCCGAGCCGCCGCCGAGCCGCCCGCGCCGCCCGAGCCGCCTGCGGAGCCGTGCTGCTGTTCCTCTGCTGCTGACCTACCCGCCTCTCCCAGCCCGGTGAGATTTTCAGCTGCTGTCATGGCCACCCCCAATGTTCTTACCTTTGACGCTGAAGGGAGGGCCATTGACTTTGCCGTCTGGATTGAAGACCTGCAGCTGTACTTACTGTGTGATGCGATAGATGAGGTCTCTCTCTTTGACTTTGTCTCTGGCGCTGTCCCTGCCCCACCTGCTGATGCTGACTCTGCCGTTCGCTCCAAGTGGGCGACCCGCGATGCTGCTGCACGTCTTGCTGTGCGTCGCCACCTCCCTTCCTCTGAGCGTGCCCACTTTAGTCAGTGCAAGACCGCTCAGGCCTTGTACGACGCTGTAGTTGCACGCTACTCCTCCCCTTCCTCCGCTACCCTTAGCCGCCTCATGCTACCGTTTCTCTTCCCTGACCTCGCTTCCTTTCCCACTGTCGCTGACCTCGTTACCCACCTCCGTGCTAGTGACACCCGCTACCGCGCTGCCCTTCCTGCTGAGTTCCGCGCTGCGAACCCTCCTCCCATGTACATCACTCTCTACTTTCTCGTCACCCGTCTCCCTGAGTCCCTTCGTGTCGTTAGGGACCAGTTTCTCTCTGTCTGTCCCACCACTCTCACTGTCGACCTCCTTGAGGAGTCCCTGCTAGCGGCTGAGAAGAGTATTGTCGCTGTAGGGGCCTCTCGGGGTGACCCTCGCACCCCTATCTTTGAGGGGTGTGGTCCTTCCCCCCTGCTGCCCTCTGTCGCCTCTGCCGCTGCGGCCGACCTCACTGGTTTTGAGTCGGTCGGCGCGGCGTCTGCCCCCAGCGGCAGACGCCGCGCTGGCAAGGGCAAGGGGGGCAAGGGAGCGGGTGGAGCTAGAGGGGGCGGTGGAGGAGGCGGTGGGGGTGGCGGGGGGAGTGGGGGTGGCGGTGGGGGTGGTGGCGGAAGTGGAGGTACTGGTGGCGGCGGTGGAGGCGGAGGTGGCGGCGGAGGTGGTAGCGGAGGAGGCGGTGGGAGCGGTGGGAGCGACGGTCCTGGTGGGGGAGGTGGAGGTGGAGACGGGGGTGGCGGTGGAGGCGGGGGTGGCAGTGGAGGCGGGGGTCGGAGTGGCTCGTCCCAGCGGAGCAGCTCCGGGGGTGGTCAGCGCCAGCAGCAACAGCAGCAGCAGCCGCAGCAGCAGCCACAGCAGCAGCAGCGCTCTCGCACCGTCCCCGCCCCTCAGCAGCTCCGTGAGTGGTACTCGCAGCGTCAGCGTGGTGGTGCGCTTGGTCCTTGCCCCTACGTTCTCCGCACCGGTGACCGTGCAGGGGAGAGGTGTGGAGGCGCCCACACTGCCCGCCGCTGCTTTGGCCGCCTGACTGACGCCTGGCGTCAGCAGTTTCCGGAGGCAGCTGAGATCCCCCGCTGGGGAGAGCTGTCTAGGGCTGGTGTAGCTATTTATGATCTTGATTTTGATGCTATTCTCTCTGCTATGTATGCTGCGATTGGTAGTGATGAGGATGACTGTTACCGGTGTTTCCCGCCCGACCCGGGCATTGGTACTGCCGCGTCAGGTACTAGTGAGGCTGCTGCTCTAGGTGCCAGTGCGTCTGTGCTCTCAGGTGCTGGTGAGTCTGCCCTCTCAGGTACTGTGTCGGCTTCGGCCTCTCACACCTTCACCCTTGACTCTGGAGCGTCTCGCTCCTTCTTTCGGGACCGCACCACTCTCACGCCGCTGAGTCGGCCGGTTGCGGTGTCCCTGGCTGACCCCTCTGGGGGGCCTGTCCTGTCTCGCTTCTCCACTGTCCTCCCGTGTCCGGCGGCCCCCTCTGGCACCCTGACTGGTCTCTACCTCCCCTCGTTCTCGACGAACTTGGTGAGTGGTGCTGACCTCCAGGATGCGGGTGTCCACCAGTTCACCCCTGCTCGTCAGCGGGTGACCCACTGCACGGAGGCGGATACAGGTCGCCACCTGGCTACGTTTACACGTCGGCCAGGGTCGAGCCTGTACACTCTGACCACTGCTTCTCCTCCAGGTGCTGAGTCTCGTAGGGTCACTTCGTCTGGTCAGGTGTTTGCTGCAGCGTCCAGGTCTGGTCCTGAGTCTGCCCCCTGCTCGTGCCGTCGTTTGTCTCACGAGACCCTCCTCTGGCACCACCGCCTTGGCCACCCCTCTCTGCTTCGGCTCAGAGGCATGGCCTCGCGAGTCCTTGTGTCTGGTCTTCCCCGGTCTCTCCCTCCCCTTCCTCCGGGCCCTGGCCCCACCTGTGTCCCCTGTGTCGAGGGGCGCCAGCGTGCTGCCCCTCACTCCTCCCAGTTTCCTCCGACAGAGGCCCCGTTGCAGACGCTTCACATGGATGTGTGGGGCCCAGCCCGCGTCCGTGGACAGGGTCAGGAGCGCTACTTCCTGCTGGTGGTTGACGACTACTCGCGTTACACCACAGTCTTCCCCTTGCGCAGCAAGGGTGAGGTCACTGCGGTGTTGATCGACTGGATCCGCGCAGCTCGTCTCCAGCTTCGGAGGAGCTTTGGCTCTGACTTCCCTGTTTTGCGTCTGCACTCGGACAGAGGCGGAGAGTTCTCCTCTGGCCTCCTGAGTGCCTACTGTCGTGCGCGAGGCATCCGTCAGACCTTCACGCTTCCGGACTCACCGCAGCAGAATGGGATTGCTGAGCGCCGCATTGGCATGGTCATGGACGTCGCTCGTACGTCCATGATGCATGCGGCTGCTCCCCATTTTCTGTGGCCGTTTGCGGTCAGGTACGCTGCGCACCAGATCAACCTCCACCCCAGGGTCTCTCGACCGGAGACCTCCCCAGCCCTGCTGTGGACGGGGAAGGTTGGCGATGCGTCGGCGTTCCGGGTCTGGGGATCTCGGGCGTTTGTTCGCGACCTGTCTGCGGACAAGCTATCCCCTCGTGCTTCTCCCTGCGTCTTCCTGGGGTTCCCCCCCGACGCCCCTGGGTGGCAGTTTTACCACCCCACCTCTCGACGTGTTCTGTCCTCCCAGGACGTCACGTTCGACGAGTCGGTACCCTACTACCGCCTCTTCCCCTACCGCACTCCGTCCCTCCCCCCACCCCCGCTCTTCTTGGTACCAGGTCCCCCCCCGGTAGTCCCCCTCCCCCCTCAGGGTCCTGCCCCTTCAGGTGTGTCCCAGGTAGACGCGGTCGAGCCTGTCGAGGTCACTGGTGACTCTGGTGCTGCTGCGGGAGCTGAGCCTGGGGGTGCGGAGTCTGGGGGTGCTGAGCCTGGAGGTGCCGAGTCTGGGGGTGCTGAGCCTGGGGGTGCTGAGCCTGGGGGTGCTGTGCCTGGAGGTGCCGAGTCTGGGGGTGCTGTGCCTGGGGGTGCTGAGCCTGGGGGTGCTGAGCCTGGGGTTGCTGAGCCTGGGGGTGCTGAGCCTGGGGGTGACGTGCCTGGGGGTGCTGTGTCTAGGGGTGCTGAGCCTGGAGGTGCTGTGCCTGGGGGTGCTTCGTCTCGCCGGGAGCCACTCTCCCCACAGGAGCTGCGTGAGTGGTTTGCCGGGCGCTGGAGGCGTGCTGCTGGTGCTGGTGGTTCTTCGGCTGCAGAGGGTACTGCTGCTGCGCGCCCCGCCGGCGCTCGTACTGTGGGTGCTGGAGCTGCTGAGTCTGAGAGTTCTCCTGGAGCTGGTCCTGCTGAGGGTGTTGGTGCTGAGCCTGCCGTTGGCGGCCCGACTGACAGTGCTCCTGGTGCTGCGGCTGGAGGTTCTGGAGCTTCTGGTGGTGCTGCTGGAGGTGCTACTGGAGTGGGTGCTCCTGCCGGGGCTGCTGGTGCTGTTCCTGCTGTTTCTAGCGTCGCCGCGCGGCCCCGACCGTACTTCGTTCCGCTCCTGCAGCAGGTTCTTGGTCTTACACCTCCTCCTCCTCCCTTAGAGGGTCCGCAGCCTGTCCGGTCACAGCCACAGCTACAGCCTGCCTCCCCTTTGCCTGCTCCTTCTCCCTACGCTGGTCCGACTGGAGGTCTTACTGAGCGTCGTGAGCCTGCGTCTCGTCCTGTGTCGCCTGTTCGTACTGAGCGCGCTAGTGGTCGCGGGTCGCGTCAGCGTCCTCCTCCTGTCCCTGGCACGCACCGGATGTCCCTGCGTCCGTCCACTGCTCCTCTGCGTGCCCCTTTGCCTTCTCCTCCTGCTTCCTCTCTTCCTGCTCTTGCCGACCCGGAGTCGGACGCCCTTCGTGCTGCCAGTCCTACTGTCACGCGTCTCCTGGCTACTGCTGTCACTGACCCCTCCTTCGAGTCGTCTGCTGCGTCTGCCCTTGTCACTGAGCTTGTCGACTTTGCTGCGCGCTGTCGTCTAGACTACGCTGCTCGTCTTGTCACTGAGTCTGAGTCCGCCTGTCCTCCGTCCGTCGGGGGTGAGTGTGCCCTTGGCACGGACGTCCTTGAGGACAGGCAGGAGGAGTTCCAGTGTCTGGCCGCCGCTTCACCTCGTCTCGCGTCTGTACTGCTAGCCCCTGAGGGAGACCCGGATGCACCAGACATCCCGACTCCGCGCTCTTACGCGGAGGCGATAGAGGGTCCCTACTCCTCTCAGTGGCAGGCAGCTATGGATGCAGAGATGGCTTCCTGGAAGTCCACAGGCACCTACGTTGACGCTGTTCCCCCTCCTGGGGCGAACATCGTCAGTGGCATGTGGATTTTCAGGGTGAAGCGGCCGCCGGGTTCTCCGCCTGTCTTCAAGGCGCGTTACGTGGCTCGTGGCTTCAGTCAGCGGCAGGGGGTTGACTACTTTCAGACCTTCTCCCCCACCCCGAAGATGACCACTCTTCGGGTTCTGCTACACGTTGCTGCTCACCGTGACTACGAGCTGCACTCTCTCGACTTCAGCACAGCTTTCTTGCAGGGCAGCCTGCACGAGGAGATCTGGCTGCGTCGCCCACCTGGCTTCACTGGGACTTTCCCTCCTGGTACCCAGTGGAGTCTCCGGCGTCCAGTCTACGGTCTCCGCCAGGCGCCACGTGAGTGGCACGACACACTGAGGACTACGCTGGCGGCACTTGGGTTTGCTCCTTCCACTGCCGACCCGTCGCTGTTTCTGCGCACCGACACCTCTCTGCCGCCGTTCTACATCCTCGTGTACGTCGACGACTTGGTCTTTGCCACAGCTGACACTGCTGGACTCGCCTACGTGAAGTCCGAGCTGCAGAAGAGACACACGTGCACTGACCTGGGTGAACTGCGCAGCTACCTTGGCTTGCAGATCACCCGGGACAGAGCACGCCGCACCATTACCCTGACTCAGTCACACATGGTGCAGCAGGTCCTTCAGCGCTTCGGCTTCACGTACTCCTCGCCTCAGGCCACTCCTCTGCCTACTCGCCACTCGCTCTCAGCTCTGCCTTCGGATGAGTCCGTAGAGTCGAGTGGCCCGTTTGCAGAGCTTGTTGGCTGCCTCATGTACCTGATGACCTGCACACGACCTGACCTCGCATACCCTCTTAGCATTCTCGCACGCTATGTTGCTCCTGGGAGACACCGACCAGAGCACATGGCTGCAGCGAAGAGGGTGTTGCGCTACTTGTGCAGTACGTCGGGCATGGGGCTAGTGCTTGGAGGGCGCAGTCCAGTGGTCCTCACTGGGCACGCAGACGCTTCTTGGGCTGACGACCAGGCTACGCAGCGGTCGTCACAGGGTTACACCTTCAGCCTTGGTTCCGGCTCTGTCTCGTGGCGGGCTACCCGCTCGTCTTCTGTTCTCGGCTCCAGTTGTGAGGCTGAGATCTACGCTGGGGCTATGGCTGCACAGGAGTTACGCTGGCTCACCTACCTGCTGACCGACCTTGGAGAGCAGCCTCGTTCTCCTCCAGTCCTGTACGTAGACAACAAGGCCATGCTGGCCTTGTGTCGAGAGCAGCGACTGGAGCACAGAACGAAGCACATTGCTCTTCGTTACTTTCTTGCTCGTGAGCTACAGCAGCGTGGACAGCTGCGACTTGCGTACGTGGCCTCTGAGGCCAACACTGCTGATGTCTTCACCAAGGCACTTGCGCCTTGTGATCATCAGCGTTGCTGCACGCAGTTGGGTCTTGTGCCTGTCTTGCCTCACTTGCTCTCCTCTTGACCTTGCTTGTACTTTCGCATATATATACTCTTGTTTTTTGTATATCTCTATATATGATCTTGCATGTGAACTGGCCTTGTGGCCTTTGAACTTGTGCTCGGAATGCGTGGTGACTTTGTGATCCACCCTGAGCTTTGCTTTGCTTTGCTTGACTGGTCTTGTGACCCCTTGTTCTCCCCCACTTTGCCTATGGGGGTGTGTCAGAACTTATAGCTTACTTGTTTCTGTAGGCTATAGTGGGGTATCCCATAGGGGGTACAACCCAATTAGGGTTTCCTATTTGTACTCACTTCGTTCATAGTCATTTCATTCTCGTTCTTTGTTTCCACATTATCTTCGTCATGCAGTTGATTATATTTCTTGCTCCTTGTGCAGGTTGTCCGGGTGAAGTCGTTGAAGCTTGAATAGTGGTCGTCGCACTTGCTTGTGTTGAAGCCATTTGGGAGCTTGAAGGTCGAAGTTGTCGCTGTGGTGCCGTTGATTGCTGACGATTCGGGCAGTGTGTGCGCGGGTGCCCTGAAGTCTTGCAGATGTGGCAGAAGGGAGGTACTATCTTCGGTTGCTGCTGTCGGTTGTTATAATTGCTGTGTCGTCGTTGAGTGTGGAATGCGAACTCTGATACTGTCGTTTTCTTCCTGTGTCGTTCTTCCTGCAGGTCCATATCTTGCTGCTCGGCATGTATTTCGGCGCAGAGTGCAGCTTCAGAGATTCTTCCGTGGGCTCGAAGAATGGCTTTGGTGGCGCGCCACTGAGGACCAAGCCCACCAATGATGACTGTCACGAAGGCGTCTTCAGAGATTGACCCTCCGCATCGAAGCAGCTTGTCGCGCAGTTCGCGACATCGGCTGATATACGCCAGTCCTTTTTCTCCTGGTTTCATTTCGACTGTCGTCAACTGCGCCATTAACCTGCTCTGGTTTACACTGTCTGTTGCTTGATACAGGTTCTTCAGATGGCTGTACGCGAGCTCCGCCGAGTTGCCGAAGGTCCGGTAAGAGCGAATGTTCTGCTGCTGAGTTGGTGTCACATTCCTCAATAGGATTGTATACGCCATCATTGATTGATACGTATACTGCTGCTTTTCATATTGTGTCCCGTTGGCTGGATACTGCAGGGACCCGTCGAAGAAGCCGAGTATCTGCGCGCCCTCCATCATCAGCTCGAATTCAAAGGACCAGGTAAAGAAGTCTTTGCCGTCGAAGGGTCTTGACGTTTGCAGTTTTAAGACGTGTGCAAACTGCGACTGAACTTGAAGTGCGTCCAGTGGTCTTTCTTGTCCAGGTGAAGGTTGCGGGTGGGGCACGAAGCTGATTGACCCGCGCTCGTACGGAGCAAAGGTAGGTTGCTGCTGCTGGTTTCCTCGCGCATATGACGACCCATCAAGACTCATGGGTGTCGCTCCGTTGTTGCTGTTGTGTGTTTGTGCAGGTCCCGACTGCTGGTGTTGTTCGTAGAAGGACATGAAGGAGAAAAATTTCTCCATCATGTTCTGGTCAAAGTCCGAAGGGTGGTTCATGGGGGTCTCGGTTGACGTTCCTCTTGGTCTTGTTGCCGTGCCTTCTTCTGTCTGCAGGCCAGAGGCTGACGGTGGAGTAGGAGTAGTGCCCGAGGAGCCATTAGGGGAGCTCCTTTCCTTGTTTGTTGCCATGTCTTGTAATGATATTGAAAAAAGAGTAGAGTTTCCCTTGTCTGCTCTCATACCATGTTGGGCTGAGATAGCCCCTTAGGATCTTTGCAAGGAATAACTCTAGGTGAAGTAGTTGTAATAGCGGAAGCGTTTAGTGAAGAATTTGAACCGACCTTGCACTGGTGTGTGAGAGCAAAGTTGATTGAATTAAACAAGCAAATACAAGGATTTATATAAGAGTACAGGGAATAGATAACTGTATTGCTGTTGCGGTTCGATATAGCGCGACTCGGGCAACTGCTCTGTAACGAGTCAGTTGTGTGTCCTTAACTGTCGCGCTGTAATTGTCGAGTCAAAGGTCAGCGACCTTTGACTTTCTCGTAACCTCCAGGCGGTTACCCTAACCTCCGAGGTTGACTCGATGCTTCGATTGGGACTGCTTCGCTTGGTACCTTGGATTTTGATACGACAGAAGCGCACTTAGGACTTATTGTTTCCAACAGTTATGTCGCAGTGATGATACTGCTGACGTCGCAGTTTCTTGGTAAGAAAGTCACCAGTGGGGCAGTAAGTCAAGATGACTTTACCTTTGTCAACTTCGTCTTTGACGAAGAAGTAGTGGAGTGCGATGTGCTTGGTGCTTCGTCAGGCTTGTTCGCGATTTTTATTGCGCTCTGGTTGTCGCAGTGAAGTTTGAAGCTTGCATATGTCATGATTTTCGCCTCTTGGAGCAGCTCCTGAAGGTAAAGGCCTTCGCGAACAGTTGACGTGGCGGCGATGAATTCGGCTTTAACGGAGGAGAGCGCCACCATTTCTTGTTTGTGGGGTTTCCAGGAAATTGGTCCGATAGGCTCGAGACGAAAGAGGAAGCTGGTTCGGGACCGTCAATTCGCAGGATCGGCGGCATGATCTGCGTCCACGTAGCCAACGAGGCTGAAGGAGCGGGTCGTGAGAGTTGAGTAGGTGAGGCCAATGTGCGGTATGGAGATGAAATACTGTAGAGCGCGCTGTAAATCCAGCATGTGCTCCCCTTCAGGCCGCTTGGCATACTGAGCGAGTTGGCTCGAGATGTAAGACAAGTCAGGCCTACATGTGACTGCGGCGAAGAGGAGACAGCCGAGTTGCTGCTGGTATAATTGATGACTGGATGGGTTGAGTGGGGTGGTGTTGGGGAGATGCGGGGTGGCCGGGTTGCGGTAAGGAGTTGAGAGGTTGGCCGGAGGAGGTCGACAACGTATGCCGTGAGGAGGATATAATCTCCGCGGTAGTGGAGGCGATACATGCCGGGGTCATGAGGCAGCTGGATGAAGCCGATGTCGAGCAGGATTTGGTGGAGGTACTGCTGCCAGTTGTGTGGCGCCTGCTTGATGCCGTAGAGCGACTTGCGAAGCTGGCATACGCGATCGTCGCCGTCGCCGCAGGTGTGAGGTTGCTTAACGAAGATGAGCGCATCCACGGGTGCGTAGAGGAAGGCGTTTTTAGCGTCGATTTGGCGGAGGGGAAGATGTTTTGCTGCTGCGATGGCGAGGAGTATGCGGACGGAGGTGTGGCGGCTGATAGGAGCGAAGGTTTGGTCGAAGTCAACGCCGTGGCGTTGATCGAACCCGTGAACAACCCATCGGGCTTTGAAGCGCTCAATGGCGCCGTCGGTGGCGGTTTTGACGCGAAAGACCCATTTTCCAGAGAGAACGCGTCTCCCCTTCAGTGCAGCTCGATCACCGAGACCCAGGTGTCGCGAGCTTCAAGCGCGGCGACTTCAGCATCCATCGCGGCGCGCCACTCCTTTGCGTAGGGGCCTGTGAGAGCTTGACGCGAGGTTTTGGGTTCAACTGCTTTGGGCGGACGGGACACAGCCGTGTGGAGGCCGAGGATGTGGAGGCCAGAAATTCCAGGATTGTGGCGCTGATCGTTGGTGACTTCCACCACATCATGGT
Organism: Closterium sp. NIES-65; assembly: GCA_948144175.1. Taxonomy (NCBI): domain Eukaryota; kingdom Viridiplantae; phylum Streptophyta; class Zygnematophyceae; order Desmidiales; family Closteriaceae; genus Closterium; species Closterium sp. NIES-65. The sequence continues at coordinate 1,271,620 of CANXME010000398.1, forward strand.
CTGAGTTGTTGCCGCTAGAGGGTGTGGGGCTGAGGAGGGAGTCACGAGAGGAGTCGAGGGGGGCGTCGTCCTTATCCTTGTCTTCGTCGCTCCAGGGGCGAGGGCCAGGGTGGGGATCAGTTGGGTCCTGTTTCCGCGAGTGCTGCGGCGGCTTCGTCTTCAGGTGTGGCGAAGCTGCACGGCGGGCGCTCGTACTCCGCAATGTTATGCTCGCCTCTGACACGGTCAGCATGGCGATCGCACTGGAACTTGCGAATGGAGAGATCTGAGGGGCCGATGGGCGTGGATTCAGTGTGAAGTGGGCTACAAGGATATGTGAGGTAAGGTAGTATGGTGTCGCGGTCAATGGGGGGTCGCGAGTTTGTAGAGTTTGGGGACGGGCGTTGAGGAGTTGTAAGGGGGCCCCAGGAGTCACTTGCTGGTGTGGTGCCTCCCGAGGGGACGTGGGGATCCATAGGGTCCCCTTGCTTCATCTGCTTCTTCTTGTTCATCGCGAGCAATGACGGCTTCGATGAGCTCTTCTTCCTCCATCGTCGATGGTGCAGATTTCCCCCATCCTCCAGCTGCTGCAGCTGCTGTCGCCTTTGCCTCCTGGTCTATGCTGCGATGCCGCTCGTCTTCTTCATGTTGCTGAAACTCCTCGGTGGTCATGGTGCGATGGGACCAGGGGTGGTTGACGTTATAGGGTTTAGGGTCCCGTCATGTGCGCCAGGTCCCGTGTAGCGTGTGAGGAGATTAAGGCGATCATGAACAGAGGGGTCAGTTCGAGTTTTGCGTGGCTGAAAAATGGTAAGCGATCATGCAGCTAGTTCTCCGTCGCGCATGCCAGTTGGGTGAGGAGTCTGCCATTCCGCTTCCTCGACGATGTCCATGCCAGCGGGCTGGATGACTGGTCCGGCTTCCTCAGATGAATCAAAGTCTTCAAGAGTTTGTTATGAGGATGAGTCCTCATGTGCTGCTGTGGCTGTGAGACGCCATGCTGCTGCAGCAGAAGATTCTCCTTCATCAGCCGGTGCTTTTCCTCTGTTGGGAGGTGGAGAGTCACGGCATGTGGGAAGCGGAGTCGTGTCTGTTCTGTCGGTCGTGGAGGCTGTTGGGGTGCGGCAGCTGCAGCAAAGACCATCAGGTCTAGGTGCGTGCAGACCGATCTCCCTTGGGTGAGGGTGATGCTTGGTCCAAGGCCGGCCGTCTCGGTGTTTGGGATTGCGTGACCACATGATGTCCTGCGGTTGTAGGTCGATGAGGTCTCCTGAATCGGCGCTGCAGTCTGGGATATCGAAATCAAGGATGTAGACGCCGTCTTCGGAATGGGCCTTGCCAATGTATTGCGGTGTGCTGTGTGGTTTGCTGTAGTCTTTACAGTGCATGAGGATGTCCCGTGTCTCTAGGTCAGTTGTCATGAGTACTCCACTTTGGTCGAGTTGATCGTAGGAGAGAAGATTGTACTGCAGATCTCGTACAATGATGACGTCGTTGAGCGTGATGTGGATGTCGCTGTCATGAGCCTTGAGGACGACGATGCCGCATGCTCGTGCTTGGAGTTGCTGATTCTTGACCACTGTGACGACGGTGGGTTGCGGGGCAGCGCTTGCGTTGGATATTGTCAAAATATGTTCACATATTTTATATAATCGTTTGCAGTTGTAGTGTAGTTATTGCATCATGTTTGGTGGTGCACCTCTTTGTGTTGCTATTTGCCTATTTGTACTCTCATTTCTCATTAGTGAAGCCCTCTCTTTTGGCTTGCTATTTCCTCTCGTCACCCTCACCTAGTTCAAACCCTAAGCTACTATGATCCTAATCTTAACATGGTATTAAGAGCTAGGTCAACCTAAGACCTAACCTTTTCATTCTCAATGGGCCCACCACGTATTTCTCGGTTTGTGGCGCCCGTCGCGCCCTTAGTTGCGACTGACGTGACGGGCGCGACGGCGAGCTGTCTGCTGCTGCCCGTAACCTGCCCATCTCCTGCCCGTCGCACTGCATCGTCGACCCTGCTGTCATGGCGACGAGCTGGGCGGCTTGGGTCGCCCCGTTGTTTCTTCGCTCTGTCACCCGCCCCGCGCTACCCGCCCCATTACGAGCTGCCACAGCCACGCGCAGCTGCGCGAAGCTACGTACGGGCACGTGAAGCCGCGCACAGCCGCGCGCAGCCGCGTATGGCCGCGCGCAACTGCGCCGCTCCCCTGCCCCACACGTGCTGCTCGATCGCCAGTGAAAGGGGGCGGGGGTGTGGAAACAAAGAACGAGAATGGATGACTATGAAGTGAAGTGAATACAAATAGGAAACCCTAATGTGTTGTACCCCCTATGGGATACCCCACTATAGCCTACACAAACAAGTAAGCTATATGTTCTGACACACCCCCATAGGCAAAGTGGGGGAGAACAAGGGGTCACAAGACCAGTCAAGCAAAGCAAAGCAAAGCTCAGGGTGGATCACAAAGTCACCACGCATTCCGAGCACAAGTTCAAAGGCCACAAGGCCAGTTCACATGCAAGATCATATATAGAGATATACAAGAGCAAGAGTATATATATGCGAAGGTACAAGCAAGGTCAAGAGGAGAGCAAGTGAGGCAAGACAGGCACAAGACCCAACTGCGTGCAGCAACGCTGATGATCACAAGGCGCAAGTGCCTTGGTGAAGACATCAGCAGTGTTGGCCTCAGAGGCCACGTACGCAAGTCGCAGCTGTCCACGCTGCTGTAGCTCACGAGCAAGAAAGTAGCGAAGAGCAATGTGCTTCGTTCTGTGCTCCAGTCGCTGCTCTCGACACAAGGCCAGCATGGCCTTGTTGTCTACGTACAAGACTGGAGGAGAACGAGGCTGCTCTCCAAGGTCGGTCAGCAGGTAGGTGAGCCAGCGTAACTCCTGTGCAGCCATAGCCCCAGCGTAGATCTCAGCCTCACAACTGGAGCCGAGAACAGAAGACGAGCGGGTAGCCCGCCACGAGACAGAGCCGGAACCAAGGCTGAAGGTGTAACCCTGTGACGACCGCTGCGTAGCCTGGTCGTCAGCCCAAGAAGCGTCTGCGTGCCCAGTGAGGACCACTGGACTGCGCCCTCCAAGCACTAGCCCCATGCCCGACGTACTGCACAAGTAGCGCAACACCCTCTTCGCTGCAGCCATGTGCTCTAGTCGGTGTCTCCCAGGAGCAACAAAGCGTGCGAGAATGCTAAGAGGGTATGCGAGGTCAGGTCGTGTGCAGGTCATCAGGTACATGAGGCAGCCAACAAGCTCTGCAAACGGGCCACTCGACTCTACGGACTCATCCGAAGGCAGAGCTGAGAGCGAGTGGCGAGTAGGCAGAGGAGTGGCCTGAGGCGAGGAGTACGTGAAGCCGAAGCGCTGAAGGACCTGCTGCACCATGTGTGACTGAGTCAGGGTAATGGTGCGGCGTGCTCTGTCCCGGGTGATCTGCAAGCCAAGGTAGCTGCGCAGTTCACCCAGGTCAGTGCACGTGTGTCTCTTCTGCAGCTCGGACTTCACGTAGGCGAGTCCAGCAGTGTCAGCTGTGGCAAAGACCAAGTCGTCGACGTACACGAGGATGTAGAACGGCGGCAGAGAGGTGTCGGTGCGCAGAAACAGCGACGGGTCGGCAGTGGAAGGAGCAAACCCAAGTGCCGCGAGCGTAGTCCTCAGTGTGTCGTGCCACTCACGTGGCGCCTGGCGGAGACCGTAGACTGGACGCCGGAGACTCCACTGGGTACCAGGAGGGAAAGACCCAGTGAAGCCACGTGGGCGACGCAGCCAGATCTCCTCGTGCAGGCTGCCCTGCAAGAAAGCTGTGCTGAAGTCGAGAGAGTGGAGCTCGTAGTCACGGTGAGCAGCAACGTGCAGCAGAACCCGAAGAGTGGTCATCTTCGGGGTGGGGGAGAAGGTCTGAAAGTAGTCAACCACCTGCCGCTGACTGAAGCCACGAGCCATGTAACGCGCCTTGAAGACAGGCGGAGAACCCGGCGGCCGCTTCACCCTGAAAATCCACATGCCACTGACGATGTTCGCCCCAGGAGGGGGAACAGCGTCAACGTAGGTGCCTGTGGACTTCCAGGAAGCCATCTCTGCATCCATAGCTGCCTGCCACTGAGAGGAGTAGGGACCCTCTATCGCCTCCGCGTAAGAGCGCGGAGTCGGGATGTCTGGTGCATCCGGGTCTCCCTCAGGGGCTAGCAGTACAGACGCGAGACGAGGTGAAGCGGCGGCCAGACACTGGAACTCCTCCTGCCTGTCCTCAAGGACGTCCGTGCCAAGGGCACACTCACCCCCGACGGACGGAGGACAGGCGGACTCAGACTCAGTGACAAGACGAGCATCGTAGTCTAGACGACAGCGCGCAGCAAAGTCGACAAGCTCAGTGACAAGGGCAGACGCAGCAGACGACTCGAAGGAGGGGTCAGTGACAGCAGTAGCCAGGAGACGCGTGACAGTAGGACTGGCAGCACGAAGAGAGTCCGACTCCGGGTCGGCAAGAGCAGGAAGAGAGGAAGCAGGAGGAGAAGGCAAAGGGGCACGCAGAGGAGCAGTGGACGGACCCAGTGACATCCGGTGCGTGCCAGGGACAGGAGGAGGACGCTGACGCGACCCGCGACCACTAGCGCGCTCAGTACGAACAGGCGACACAGGACGAGACGCAGGCTCACGACGCTCAGTAAGACCTCCAGTCGGACCAGCGTAGGGAGAAGGAGCAGGCAAAGGGGAGGCAGGCTGTAGCTGTGGCTGTGACCGGACAGGCTGCGGACCCTCTAAGGGAGGAGGAGGAGGTGTAAGACCAAGAACCTGCTGCAGGAGCGGAACGAAGTACGGTCGGGGCCGCGCGGCGACGCTAGAAACAGCAGGAACAGCACCAGCAGCCCCGGCAGGTGCACCCACTCCAGCAGCACCTCCAGCAGCACCACCAGAAGCTCCAGAACCTCCAGCCGCAGCACCAGGAGCACTGTCAGTCGGACCTCCAACGGCAGGCTCAGCGCCAACACCCTCAGCAGGACCAGCTCCAGGAGAACTCTCAGACTCAGCAGCTCCAGCACCCACAGTACGAGCACCGGCGGGGCGCGCAGCAGCAGTACCCTCTGCAGCCGAAGAACCACCAGCACCAGCAGCACGCCTCCAGCGCCTGGCAAACCACTCACGCAGCTCCTGTGGGGAGAGTGGCTCCAGGCGAGACGAAGCACCCCCAGGCACAGCACCTCCAGGCTCAGCACCCCTAGACACAGCACCCCCAGGCACAGCACCCCCAGGCTCAGCACCTCCAGGCTCAGCACCCCCAGGCTCAGCACCTCCAGGCTCAGCGCCCCCAGGCACAGCACTCCCAGACTCGGCACCTCCAGGCTCAGCACCCCCAGGCTCAGCACCCCCAGACTCGGCACCTCCAGGCTCAGCACCCCCAGACTCCGCACCCCCAGGCTCAGCTCCCGCAGCAGCACCAGAGTCACCAGTGACCTCGACAGGCTCGACCGCGTCTACCTGGGACACACCTGAAGGGGCAGGACCCTGAGGGGGGAGGGGGACTACCGGGGGGGGACCTGGTACCAAGAAGAGCGGGGGCGGGGGGAGGGACGGAGTGCGGTAGGGGAAGAGGCGGTAGTAGGGTACCGACTCGTCGAACGTGACGTCCTGGGAGGACAGAACACGTCGAGAGGAGGGGTGGTAAAACTGCCACCCAGGGGCGTCGGGGGGGAACCCCAGGAAGACGCAGGGAGAAGCACGAGGGGACAGCTTGTCCGCAGACAGGTCGCGAACAAACGCCCGAGATCCCCAGACCCGGAACGCCGACGCATCGCCAACCTTCCCCGTCCACAGCAGGGCTGGGGAGGTCTCCGGTCGAGAGACCCTGGGGTGGAGGTTGATCTGGTGCGCAGCGTAACTGACCGCAAACGGCCACAGAAAATGGGGAGCAGCCGCATGCATCATGGACGTACGAGCGACGTCCATGACCATGCCAATGCGGCGCTCAGCAATCCCATTCTGCTGTGGTGAGTCCGGAAGCGTGAAGGTCTGACGGATGCCTCGCGCACGACAGTAGGCACTCAGGAGGCCAGAGGAGAACTCTCCGCCTCTGTCCGAGTGCAAACGCAAAACAGGGAAGTCAGAGCCAAAGCTCCTCCGAAGCTGGAGACGAGCTGCGCGGATCCAGTCGATCAACACCTCAGTGACCTCACCCTTGCTGCGCAAGGGGAAGACTGTGGTGTAACGCGAGTAGTCGTCAACCACCAGCAGGAAGTAGCGCTCCTGACCCTGTCCACGGACGCGGGCTGGGCCCCACACGTCCATGTGAAGCGTCTGCAACGGGGCCTCTGTCGGAGGAAACTGGGAGGAGTGAGGGGCAGCACGCTGGCGCCCCTCGACACAGGGGACACAGGTGGGGCCAGGGCCCGGAGGAAGGGGAGGGAGAGACCGGGGAAGACCAGACACAAGGACTCGCGAGGCCATGCCTCTGAGCCGAAGCAGAGAGGGGTGGCCAAGGCGGTGGTGCCAGAGGAGGGTCTCGTGAGACAGACGACGGCACGAGCAGGGGGCAGACTCAGGACCAGACCTGGACGCTGCAGCAAACACCTGACCAGACTCAGCACCTGGAGGAGAAGCAGTGGTCAGTGTGTACAGGCTCGACCCTGGCCGACGTGTAAACGTAGCCAGGTGGCGACCTGTATCCGCCTCCGTGCAGTGGGTCTCCCGCTGACGAGCAGGGGTGAACTGGTGGACACCCGCATCCTGGAGGTCAGCACCACTCACCAAGTTCGTCGAGAACGAGGGGAGGTAAAGACCAGTCAGGGTGCCAGAGGGGGCCGCCGGACACGGGAGGACAGTGGAGAAGAGAGACAGGACAGGCCCCCCAGAGGGGTCAGCCAGGGACACCGCAACCGGCCGACTCAGCGGCGTGAGAGTGGTGCGGTCCCTAAAGAAGGAGCGAGACGCTCCAGAGTCAAGGGTGAAGGTGTGAGAGGCCGAAGCCGACACAGTACCTGAGAGGGCAGACTCACCAGCACCTGAGAGCACAGACGCACTAGCACCTAGAGCAGCAGCCTCACTAGTACCTGACGCGGCAGTACCAATGCCCGGGTCGGGCGGGAAACACCGGTAACAGTCATCCTCATCACTACCAATCGCAGCATACATAGCAGAGAGAATATCATCAAAATCAAGATCATAAATAGCTACACCAGCCCTAGACAGCTCTCCCCAGCGGGGGATCTCAGCTGCCTCCGGAAACTGCTGACGCCAGGCGTCAGTCAGGCGGCCAAAGCAGCGGCGGGCTGTATGGGCGCCTCCACACCTCTCCCCTGCACGGTCACCGGTGCGAAGAACGTAGGGGCAAGGACCAAGCGCACCACCACGCTGACGCTGCGAGTACCACTCACGGAGCTGCTGAGGGGCGGGGACGGTGCGAGAGCGCTGCTGCTGCTGTGGCTGCTGCTGCGGCTGCTGCTGCTGCTGCTGCTGCTGGCGCTGACCACCCCCAGAGCTGCTCCGCTGGGACGAGCCACTCCGACCCCCGCCTCCACCGCCACCCCCGCCTCCACCGCCACCCCCGTCTCCACCTCCACCTCCCCCACCAGGACCGTCGCTCCCACCGCTCCCACCGCCTCCTCCGCTACCACCTCCGCTGCCACCTCCGCCTCCACCGCCGCCACCAGTACCTCCACTCCCGCCACCACCCCCACCGCCACCCCCACTCCCCCCGCCACCCCCACCGCCTCCTCCACCGCCCCCTCTAGCTCCACTCGCTCCCTTGCCCCCCTTGCCCTTGCCAGAGCGGCGTCTGCCGCTGGCGGCAGACGCCGCGCCGACCGACTCAAAACCAGTGAGGTCGGCCGCAGCGGCAGAGGCGACAGAGGGCAGCAGGGGGGAAGGACCACACCCCTCAAAGATGGGGGTGCGAGGGTCACCCCGAGAGGCCCCTACAGCGACAATACTCTTCTCAGCCGCTAGCAGGGACTCCTCAAGGAGGTCGACAGTGAGAGTGGTGGGACAGACAGAGAGAAACTGGTCCCTAACGACACGAAGGGACTCAGGGAGACGGGTGACGAGAAAGTAGAGAGTGATGTACATGGGAGGAGAGTTCGCAGCGCGGAACTCAGCAGGAAGGGCAGCGCGGTAGCGGGTGTCACTAGCACGGAGGTGGGTAACGAGGTCAGCGACAGTGGGAAAGGAAGCGAGGTCAGGGAAGAGAAACGGTAGCATGAGGCGGCTAAGGGTAGCGGAGGAAGGGGAGGAGTAGCGTGCAACTACAGCGTCGTACAAGGCCTGAGCGGTCTTGCACTGACTAAAGTGGGCACGCTCAGAGGAAGGGAGGTGGCGACGCACAGCAAGACGTGCAGCAGCATCGCGGGTCGCCCACTTGGAGCGAACGGCAGAGTCAGCATCAGCAGGTGGGGCAGGGACAGCGCCAGAGACAAAGTCAAAGAGAGAGACCTCATCTATCGCATCACACAGTAAGTACAGCTGCAGGTCTTCAATCCAGACGGCAAAGTCAATGGCCCTCCCCTCAGCGTCAAAAGTAAGAACATTGGGGGTGGCCATGGCAGCAGCTGAAAGTCTCACCGGGCTGGGAGAGTCGGGTAGGTCAGCAGCAGAGGAACACAGCTCAGGAACAGCAGCACGGCTCCTCAGGCGGCTCGGGCGGCTCGGGCGGCTCGGGCGGCTCGGGCGGCTCGGGCGGCTCGGGCGGCTCGGGCGGCACGGGCGGCTCGGGCTGCTCGGGCGGCGGCTCGGCCGCAGCTCAGCGGCGGCTCGGGCGGCGGCTCAGGTGGCCCGGGCGGCGGCTCAGGCGGCGGCGGCTCGGCGGCGGCTCGGCTGCTGCTGGGCGGCTCGGCTGATGCTGGGCGGCTCGGCGGGGCCGCGTAGCAGAGGGCGGCGAGGCCGCGTAGCAGAGGGCGGCGGGGCCGCGACCGAAGAGGGCGGCGGGGCCGCGTAGCAGAGGGCGGCGGGGCCGCGATCGAAGGGCGGCGGGGCCGCGTAGCAGAGGGCGGCGGGGCCGCGTAGCAGAGGGCGGCGGGGCCGCGTAGTAGAGGGCGGCGGGGCCGCGTAGCAGAGGGCGGCGGGGCCGCGTAGTAGAGGGCGGCGGGGCCGCAATCGAAGGGCGGCGGGGCCGCGTATCAGAGGGCGGCGGGGCCGCGTGGCAGAGGGCGGCGGGGCCGCATAGCCGAGGGCGGCGGGGCCGCGATCGAAGGGCGGCGGTGGGGCCGCGTAGCAGAGGGCGGCGGGGCCGCGATCGAAGGGCGGCGGGGCCGCTAGGGAAGGGCGGCGGAGCCGCTAGGGGAAGGGCGGCGCAACGGGCCGCTAGGGGCGACACGACGGGTCGCTAAAAAAAAAAAAACGCGCCTCGGGGCGCGGTTCGGTGGGCCCTAGAAGCAGTCCCTAGGAGGGAACCTGCTCTGATTCCATGTGGAAACAAAGAACGAGAATGGATGACTATGAAGTGAAGTGAATACAAATAGGAAACCCTAATGTGTTGTACCCCCTATGGGATACCCCACTATAGCCTACACAAACAAGTAAGCTATATGTTCTGACAGGGGGGAGTGTGAGGGGGTGGCGAGAGAGATTCTGCAAAGCCAGCAGCCGCCCCTCCTCTCTCTCTCACTGCCGCTTGTGCTGCTGTGGGGGGGAGGGTAAGAGAGGGTGGCGGAAGTCAGTTAGGAAATTGCAGCTGCCACCCGCTGCTACCGTGCACCTCCTGCTGCCGCCCCTGCCTCCACCTGCCCTTGTTTCTGTTGACTGCTGCTGGGGCCTGCAGGTGCTGCCGTCGAGCCGCTGCTGTCCTGCTGCACGCAGCCACAGAGCCTGCTCCTTAGGCGACCTGCCGCCCCTACACCTGCTACTGCTTCTGCTTTGGCTGAGGGCGTGCTACTGCTGTATTTGCCACTCCTGCACCGGCTACTACTGCTCTTGCCTGCTTCTGCTTCTTCCGCTGCACTCTTGGTGTACCCCGTCAGGGGGAGTTTTACACTTACTCCTGCAAACAATTATGGGGGCGTGTCAAAATATGTTCACATATTTTATATAATCGTTTGCAGTTGTAGTGTAGTTATTGCATCATGTTTGGTGGTGCACCTCTTTGTGTTGCTGTTTGCCTATTTGTACTCTCATTTCTCATTAGTGAAGCCCTCTCTTTTGGCTTGCTATTTCCTCTCATCACCCTCACCTAGTTCAAACCCTAAGCTACTATGCTCCTAATCTTAACAGATATGTAGCGCTTAGAGCCCACCATATGCTGCTCGCAGCAGCTGTCAAGGTACCAGGTGTTGTAGGAGGTGGCGCGATGTTGGGCCGAGAGTGCCAAGTTTGGTGTGTTACAGAACGGAATGTGCCTATCGCCAACAGCACGGTAATTATTATCAGATATATATGACTTAGCCTGTGTAGGCTGTAGTGGGGTAGACTCTAAGGGGTACAGGTTTCTAGGGTTTCACATTTGTACCCAACTGTTTCCTAGTTCATCCATTCCCCGTTCTTTCCCATGGTATCAGAGCAGGTTCCCTAGTGGGAACGTTTCCTAGGACCCACCACGATCGATTGTTTTTTTCCTGCCCGGAGCGTGCTTCGCTCCTGCCCGAGTCGCGCCCCGTGTGCCTGCCCTCCCGTCGCGTCCCCTGCCCTTACCGGCCCGTCGCGCTCCCTTCGCGGCCCCTCGCGGCCCCTTCTAGGCCCCGTCGCCGCCCTTCGCGGCCCCGTCGCCACCCTTCTCGGCCGCGTTGCCGCCCTTCGCGGCCCCTCGCGGCCCTTCTCGGCCCCGTAGCCGCCCTTCGCGGCCCCTTCTCGGCCCCGTCGCCACCCTTTGCGGCCCCTCACAGCCCCTTCGCGGCCCCGTCGCCGTCCTTCGCGGCTCCTTCACGGCCCTTCGTGGCCCCTTCACCGCCCTTGGCAGCCCCTTCTCGGCTCCTCCGCGGCCCTTTCTTGGCTCCCTCACGGACCTGCCGCCCCGCCGTCGCCGCCCCTGCAGCAGCAGCCAACGCCGCTCCAGCAGCGGGAGCCGCCACCGCCGGTGCCGCCGACAGCAGGCAGCCGCCACCGCCACAGCCGGGGCCGCATCCGCTGCAGCCGCCGACAGCGGCAGCCACCGCCGCCACAACCGGGGCCGCAGCCGCCACAGCAGCCTACAGCAGCAGCAGCCGCCTCCACTACCGGGGCCGCAGCTGCCGCAGCCGCCGAAGGCAGCAGTCGCCGCCGCCACAGCCAGGGCCGCAGCCGCCGCAGCTGCCGACTGCAGCTGCCGCCGCCGTCGACAGCAGGGGCCGCCGCCGCTGTCCCGGCCCTGCCCTGCAGAGAGGAGCGGCGCTCCTCTGCCGCCCCGTAGCGGCCCCGTCCCTCCCGACGTGCCTCGGCCCTGCCCCACCACTTGCGGCACTCTACCCACCTGCCCTGGTAAGAGCACCACCGAGCCGCGCCCCTACTGTTGCTACTACTGCTGCTGCCCCTAGCCTGCTGCCACTGCTAACAAGGCTACCCCTAGCGTTCTCGCCTTTGATGCTGAGGGTCGGGCTGTTGACTTTGAGGTCTGGGTCGATGATCTACAGCTTTTCCTACAGTGCGATAGGAAAGACGGTCTCTCACTCTTCGATCTCACGTCTGGCGCCTCTGCTGCCCCTGCTGCCGATGCTGACAGCACTGTTTGCTCACAGTGGGCCACACGCGATGCTGCTGCCCGTCTTGCTATGCGTATTCACCTGCCGTCCACTGAGCGCGCGCACTTTAGTCAGTACAAGAGTGCTAAGACCTTGTACGACGCTGTAGTTGCACGCTACTCTTCCCCTGCCACTGCTGCCCTTAGCCGCCTCATGCTGCCGTACCTTTTCCCTGACCTCGCCGCCTCATGCTGCCGTACCTTTTCCCTGACCTCGCCGCCTTTCCCACAGTCGCTGACCTCATTACGCACCTTCGCACTAGTGACACCCGCTACCGCGCTGCGCTTCCTGCTGAGTTCTGCGCCAAGACCCCCCCCCCCGCCATGTACATCACCCTCTACTACATAGTCACCCGGCTCCCTGACTCCCTTCGCTCGGTCAGGGACCACTTCCTCTCTGTTTGCCCCACCAAACTCACCGTTGACCTCCTCGAGGAGCGCCTCCTGGCAGCTGAGAAGAGTATAATCGCTGTAGGAGCCTCTCGTGGTGACCCTCGTGCCCCCTTCTTTGAGGGGTGCTCCCCCTCCCCCCTTTTGCCCTCTGTTGCCTGTGCTGCTGCCGTCGACTTTGTTGGCACCGAGTCGGTCGGCGCTGCGTCTGCCCCTAGCGGGAGACGTCGCACCGGCAAGGGCAAGGGGGGCAAGGGCGCTGGAGGGGCTGGCAGGGGCGGTGGAGGTGGCGGTGGAGGCGGCGGAGGGAGTGGGGGTGGCGCTGGGAGTGGTGGCGGGGGTGGGGGCTTCGGTGGCGGCGGTGGAGGCGGAGGCGGCGGCGGCGGTGGCGGTGGGAGCGGAGGAGGAGGCGGTGGCGGCAGTGGCGGAGGTGGCGGCGGCAGAGGTGGAGCTGGTCGGGGTGGCTCTGCGCAGCGGAGCGGCTTCGGTGGTGGTCAGCGCCAGCAGCAGCAGCGCACTCGTGAGACCCCGCCCCCCGAGCAGCTTCGAGAGTGGTACGCTGCGCGTCAGCGGGGTGGGGTTGCTGGTCCTTGTGCCTACGTCCTGCGTACCGGCGACCGCACTGGTGAGCCGTGCGGTGGCCCGCACACCACCCAGCGCTGCTTCGGCCGCATGACGGACGCTTGGCGTCTCCAGTTGCCTGACGCCACTGAGATCCCCCGCTGGGGCGAGCTACTTAGGTCGGGGGTTGCTATCTTTGATCTGGATTATGATGCCATTCTTGCTGCCATGTATGTTGTGTGTGCTAGTGCTAAGGGTGACTGTTACTTGTGTGTTCCGCCTGACCCGGGCATTGAGGCTGCTGCTCTAGGTGCTGGTGAGGCTGCTGCTCTAGGTGCTAGAGCGTCTGCTGCCCCAGGTACTGGTGCGTCTGCTCTCTCAGGTACCACGTGGGCTCAGGCCTTACACACCTTCACCCTTGACTCGGGTGCTTCTTGCTCCTTCTTTCGAGACTGCACCACGCTTACGCCGCTTAGTCGGCCAGTTGCGGTCTCCTTGGCGGACCCCTCTGGGGGTCCTGTCCTTGCCCACTTCTCCACTGTCTTACCGTGTCCGGCGGCCCCCTCTGGCACCCTGTCAGGTCTCTACCTCCCCTCGTTCTCTACGAACTTGGTGAGTGGTGCTGATCTATAGGAAGGGGGGGTTGACCAGTTCACTCCTACGAGTCAGCGGGTGACCCACTATACGTGTGCTCGGACGGGCCGACACTTGGCCATGTTTACTCGTCAGCCGGGGTCGAGCCTGTACACACTGACTACTGAGTCTCCTCCAGTTGCTGAGTCTGGTCAGGTAGCTGTGTCGGGTCAGGTGTTTGCTGCAGCGTCCAGGTCTGGTCCTGAGTCTGCTCCCTGCTCGTGTCGTCTCCTGTCCCACCGGACTCTCCTCTGGCACCACCGCCTTGGTCACCCCTCCCTGCCTCGTCTCCGAGGCATGGCCTCCCGTTATCTTGTCTCTGGTCTCCCCCGGTCCCTCCCTCCCCTCCCTCCGGGGCCTGCCCCTACCTGCGTTCCCTGCGTCGAGGGGCGGCAGCGCGCCGCCCCTCACTCCTCCGAGTTTCCTCCGACAGAGGCTCCGCTGCAGACTCTTCACATGGACGTGTGGGGCCCCGCCCGCGTCTGTGGCCAGGGTCACGAGCATAACTTCCTGTTGGTGGTTGACGACTACTCGTGTTACACCACGGTGCTCCCCTTGCGCAGCAAGGGTGACGTCACTGAGTTGTTGATCGACTAGATCCGCGCAGCTCGTCTCCAGCTCAGAGAGAGTTTCGGCTCGGACTTTCCTGTTCTGCGTCTGCACTAAGACAGAGGCGGGGAGTTTTCCTCTGCCCTTCTAGGAGCCTTCTGTCGTGCAAAGGGCATCCGCCAGACCTTCACGCTTCCGGCCTCTCCACAGCAAAATGGGATTGCCGAGCGCCGCATTGGCATGGTCATGGACGTCGCTCGTACGTCCATGATCCATGCGGGGCTCCCCATTTTCTGTGGCCGTTTGCGGTTCAGTACGCAGCGCATCAGATCAACCTTGAGCCCCGGGTCTCCTTGCCAGAGACCTCCCCCACCTTGCGTTGGACGGGGAAGGTTGGCGATGCGTCTGCGTTTCGTGTTTTGGGATCTCGGGCGTTTGTCCGCGACTTGTCTGCGAACAAGCTGTCCCCCCGTGCTGATCCCTGCGTCTTTCTTGGCTTCCCTCCTGACGCGCCTGGTTGGCAGTTTTACCACCCCACCTCGCGCCGTGTTCTGTCCTCCTAGGACGTCACCTTTGACGAGTCGGTTCCTTACTACCGTCTCTTCCCCTACCGCACATTGCCCCTCCCCCCGCCGCCGCTCTTCCTCGCGCCAGGTCCCCCCCCGGTAGACCCTCTCCCCCCTCAGGGTCCTGCCCTGTCAGGTGTGTCCCAGATAGACGCAGTCGAGCCTGTCGAGGTAGCTGTTGACTCTGGTCCTGCTAGGGGTGCTGAGCCTGGGGGTGTTGAGTCTGGGGGTGCTGAGCCTGGGGGTGCTGAGCCTGGGGGTGCGGAGCCTGGGGGTGTGGAGCGTGGGGGTGCGGAGCCTGGGGGTGCTGGGTCTGCTCGTGTGGCCTCTGGCGGTGCTGGGTTTGGGGGTCCTTCGGGTGCTTCGTCTCGGCGGGAGCTACCCTCTCCACAGGAGCTGCGCGAGTGGTTTGCCCGGCGCTGGAGCCGTGCTGCTGGAGCTGGTGGTGCTACTGTTGATGGTGACCGTGGGGTCGGCGCTGGAGGTACTGGAGCCACTGGTCCTGGAGGTGCTCGTACTGGCTGTACTGGAGCTGGTGGGACTGGAGTTGCTGCTAGGGCTGCTGGAGTTGGTCCTGCTGGAGGTGCTGCGGGTGCTGCTGGAGATACTGGAGCTGCTGGGGGTGTTGGCGCTGGAGGTGCTGCTGGCGCTAGTACTTCTGAGGGTACTGCTGGCGCTGGTGCTGCCGCTGGGGGTACTGGTGCCGGTACTTCTGGTACTTCTGGAGTTGGCGCTGCTGAAGCTAGAGGTACTGCTGGCGCTGGTGCTGCCGCTGGGGGTACTGGTGCTGTCCCTGCTGTTTCAAAAGGCGCTGAGCAGACGCGGCCGTACTTCATTCCGCTCCTTGAGCAGGTTCTTGGTCTCCCGCCTTCTACTGGTCCTGCTCCTCCCTTAGAGTGTCCACAGCCTGTCCAGTCGCAGTCACTGTTACAGCCCGCCTCCCCCCTTCCCGCTCCTTTTCCCTACACTTGTCCTACTGGAGGTCTTGCTGAGCGTAGTGAGCCTGCGTCTCGTCCTGCGTCGCCTGTTCGTGCTGCTCGCACTAGTAGTCGTGTTCCGCGTCCGCGTCCTCCTGCGGTCCCAGGGACACACCAGATGGCACTGCGTCCTTCCACTGCTCCTCTGCGTGTCCCGTTGCTGTCTCCTCAAGAATCCTCTCTTCCTGTTCTTGCTGACCCGGAGTCTGACTCTCTTCGTGCTGCCAGTCCTACTGTCACGCGTCTCCTGGCTACTGTTGTCACTGACCCTTCCTTTGAGTCCACTGCTGCGTTTGCCTTTGTTGCTGAGCTTGTCGACTTTGCTGCGCGCTGTCGTCTAGACTACGCCGCTAGTCTTGTTGCTGAGTCTGAGTCTGTCTGTCCTCCGTCTGTCGGGGGTGAGTGTGCTCTTAGCACGAACGTCCTTGAGGACAGGCAGGAGGAGTTCCAGTGTTTTGCTGCTGCTTTGCCACATCTCGTGTCCATGCTGATTGCCCCTGAGGGAGACCTGGATGCACCAGACATCCCGACTCCTTGATCGTACGCTGAGGCGATCGAGTGTCCCTACTCCTCTCAGTGGCAGTCAGCCATGGACGCAGAGATGGCTTCCTGGATGTCCACAGGCACCTACATCGACGAGGTTCCCCCTCCTGGGGCGAACATCGTCAATGGCATGTGGATTTTCGGGGTGAAGCGACCGCCAGGTTCTCCGCCTGTCTTCAAGGCGCGTTACGTGGCTCGAGGCTTCAGTCAGCGGCACGGAGCTGACTACTTTCAGACCTTCTCTCCCACCCCGAAGATGACCACTCTTCAGGTACTGCTGCACATAGCCGCTCAGCGCGACTACGAGCTTCACTCTCTTGAATTCAGCACAACTTTCTTGCAGGGCAGCCTGCACGAGGAGATCTGGGTGCGCCGCCCCACCTGGCTTCACTGGGTCGTTTCGTCCTGGTACCCAGTGGAGCCTCCGGCGGCCAGTCTACGGTCTCCGCCAGGCGCCCCGCGAGTGGCACGACACACTGAGGACTACACTTGCGGCTCTTGGGTTTGCTCCTTCTACTGCCGACCCGTCATTGTTTCTTCGCACCGACACTTCTTTGCCGCCGTTCTACATCCTCGTGTACGTCGACGACTTGGTCTCTGCCACTACTGACACTGCTGGACTTGCCCACGTGAAGTCCGAGCTGCAGAAGAGACACACATGCACAGACCTGGGTGAACTGCGCAGCTAGCTTGGCTTGCAGATCACCTGGGACAGAGCACAGCGCACCATTACCCTGACACAGTCACACATGGTGCAGCAGGTCCTTCAGCGCTTTGACTTCACGTACTCCTCGCCTCAGGCCACTCCTCTGTCTACTTGCCACTCGCTCTCAGCTCTGCCTTCGGATGAGTCCGTAGAGCCGAGTGGCCCGTACCCAGAGCTTGTTGGCTGCCTCATGTACCTGATGACCTGCACTCGACCTGACCTTGCATACCCTCTTAGCATCTTTGCACGCTATGTTGCTCCTGGGAGACACCGACCAGAGAACATGGCTGCAGCGAAGAGGGTGTTGCGCTACTTGTAAAGTACGTCAGGCATGGGGCTAGTGCTTGGAGGGCGGCGTTCAGTGGTCCTTACCGGTCACGTAGACGCTTCTTGGGCTGACGACCAGGCTACGCAGCAGTCGTCACAGGGTTACACCTTCAGACTTGGTTCCGGCTCTGTTTCGTGGCGGTCTACCCGCTCGTCTTCTGTTCTCACCTCCAGCTGTGAGGCCGAGATCTACGCAGGGGCCATGGCTGCACAGGAGTTACGCTGGCTCACCTACCTGCTGACCGACCTGGGAGAGCCGCCTCGTTCTCCTCCAGATCTGTACGTAGACAACAAGGCCATGCTGGCCTTGTGTCGGGAGCACAGATTGGAGCACAGAACGAAGCACATTGCTCTTCGCTACTTTCTTGCTCGTGAGCTGCAGCAGCGTGGTCAGCTGCGCCTTGCTTACGTGGCCTCTTGGGCCAACACTGCTGATATCGTTACCAAGGCACTTCATCCTTGTGATCATTAGCGCTTCTGTACGATGCTAGGTCTTTTGCCTACTTGGCCTCACTTGGTCACTTCTTGACCTTGCTTGTACTGTGATCTATTTTTTCCTGCACTTGCTTGTTTACCTGTATATATATTCCTGCATGTGAACTGGCCTTGTGGCCTTGAACCTATGCTCGGACTATGTGGTGACTTTGTGATCCACCCTGAGCTTGCTCTGTTTTGCTTTGCTTGACTGGTCTTGTGACCTCTAGTTTTCCTCAGTTTGCCTATGGGGTTGTGTCAGATATATATGACTTAGCCTGTGTAGGCTGTAGTGGGGTAGACTCTAAGGGGTATAGGTTTCTAGGGTATCACATTTGTACCCAATTGTTTCCTAGTTCATCCATTCCTCGTTTTTTCACAATTATTGACAGGGCGAGTGTTTATACGGTGACCATAGAAGTAGCTGGTGATTGATGGCGAGTTGCGGCGGCGACTCAAGCAGAGGTATCGACAGATCCCAGTCTTGTTCGTATTCTTCGGAGACGAAATCCTCATCTTGCGTGAATGGGTTGTTGTAACTAGTGAATTGGACTTCGTCTCCTGGCGGGAAAGGGGAGACATATCGCAGGTGTCGCTGTGAAATAAATGACAAGGAATGAAATGACTAAGTCAGGGTTGGGTACAAATACAACCCTAGAAAGCTGTACCCCATATGTGCTACCCCACTATAGCCTACAAACATGCATCAGCTTTAATAATCTGACACACCCCCATAGGCAAAGTGGGGGAGAACAAGGGGTCACAAGACCAGTCAAGCAAAGCAAAGCAAAGCAAGCTCAGGGTGGATCACAAAGTCACCACACAGTCCGAGCACAAGAGCAGGGCCAGAGGCCAGTTCACATGCAGGAGTACAGACATATATATAAAACTAGACAAGCAGGAGCAGGTATATATATGTCACAGAACAAGTAAAGTCAAGAAGAGAGCAAGTGAGGCAAGACAGGCACAAGACCCAGCTGGGTGCAGAAGCGCTGATGGTCACAAGGCGCGAGTGCCTTGGTGAACACATCAGCAGTGTTGGCCTCAGAGGCCACGTACGCAAGTCGCAACTGACCACGCTGCTGCAGCTCACGAGCAAGGAAGTAGCGGAGAGCAATGTGCTTCGTTTTGTGCTCCAAGCGCTGCTCTCGACACAAGGCCAGCATGGCCTTTTTGTCTACGTACAGCACTGGAGGAGAACGAGGCGGCTCTCCAAGGTCAGTCAGCAGGTAGGTGAGCCAGCGAAGCTCCTGTGCAGCCATGGCCCCGGCGTAGATCTCAGCCTCACAACTGGAGCTGAGAACCGAAGACGAACGAGTAGACCGCCACGAGACAGAGCCGGAACCAAGACTGAAGGTGTAACCCTGTGACGACCGCTGCGTAGCCTAGTCGTCAACCCAAGAAGCGTCCGCGTGGCCTGTAAGGACCACTGGACTCCGCCCTCCAAGCACTAGCCCCATGCCCGACGTACTGCACAGGTAGCGCAATACCCTCTTCGCTGCAGCCATGTGCTCTGGTCGGTGTCTCCCAGGAGCAACATAGCGTGCAAGAATGCTCAGAGGGTATGCAAGGTCAGGTCGAGTGCAGGTCATCAGGTACATGAGGCAGCCAACAAGCTCTAGGTACGGGCCACTCGACTCTACGGACTCATCCGAAGGCAGAGCTGAGAGTGAGTGGCGAGTAGACAGAGGAGTGGCTTGAGGCGAGGAGTACGTGAAGCCGAAGCGCTGAAGGACCTGCTGCACCATGTGTGACTGAGTCAAGGTGATGGTGCGGCGTGCTCTGTCCCGAGTGATCTGCAAGCCAAGGTAGCTGCGCAGTTCACCCAGGTCTGTGCACGTGTGTCTCTTCAGTAGCTCGGACTTCACGTAGGCGAGTCCAGCAGTGTCCGCTGTGGCAAAGACCAAGTCGTCGACGTACACGAGGATGTAGAACGGCGGCAGTGAAGTGTCGGTGCGCAGAAACAGCGACGGGTCAGCAGTAGAGGGAGCAAACCCAAGAGCCGCAAGCGTAGTCCTCAGTGTGTCGTGCCACTCACGCGGTGCCTGGCGGAGACCGTAGACTGGCCGTCGGAGGCTCCACTGGGTGCCAGGAGGGAAAGTCCCAGTGAAGCCAGGTGGACGGCGCAGCCAGATCTCCTCGTGCAGGCTACCCTGCAGGAACGCAGTGCTGAAGTCGAGAGAGTGAAGCTCGTAGTCGCGCTGAGCGGCTATGTGCAGCAGCACCCGAAGAGTGGTCATCTTCGGGGTGGGAGAGAAGGTCTGAAAGTAGTCAACTCCCTGCCGCTGGCTGAATCCACGAGCAACGTACCGCGCCTTGAAGACAGGTGGAGAGCCCGTTGGCCGCTTCACCCGGAAGATCCACATGCCACTGACGATGTTCGCCCCAGGAGGGGGAACCGCGTCAACGTAGGTGCCTGTGGACTTCCAGGAAGCCATCTTTGCATCCATAGCTGCCTGCCACTGAGAGGAGTAGGGACCCTCTACGGCCTCCGCGTAGGAGCGCGGAGTCGGGATGTCTAGTGCATCCGGGTCTCCCTCAGGAGCAAGTAGTACAGACGCGAGATGAGGTGAAGAAGCAGCCAGACACTGTAACTCCTCCTGCCTGTCCTCTAGGACGTCCGTGCGAAGAGCACACTCACCCCCGACGGACGGAGGACAGACAGACGCAGACTCAGCAACAAGACTAGCAGCGTAGTCTAGACGACAGCGAGCAGCAAAGTCGACGAGCTCAGCGACAAGAGCAGACGCATCAGTGGACTCAAAAGAGGGGTCAGTGACGACAGTAGCAAGGAGACGCGTGACAGTAGGACTGGCAGCACGAAGGGAGTCCGACTCAGGGTCGGCAAGCGCAGGAAGAGAGGACTCAGGAGGAGAAGGCAAAGGGGCACGCAGAGGAGTAGTGGACGGACGCAGAGACATCCGGTGCGTGCCAGGGACAGGAGGAGGACGCTGACGCGAACCGCGACCACTAGCGCGAGCAGCACGAACAGGCGACGCGGGACGAGACCCAGGCTCACGACGCTCAGTAAGACCTCCAGTAGGACCAGTGTAAGGAGAGGGAGCAGGCAGAGGAGAGGAAGGCTCCAACAGTGACTGCGACTGGACAGGCTGTGGACACTCTACCGGAGGAGAAAGACCAAGAACCTGCTGCAGGAGCGGAACGAAGTACGGCCGAGGCCGCGCGGCAGCTGTAGACTCAGCAGGGACAGCACCAGCACCCTCAGCGACAGCACCAGCGGCACCAACACCTCCAGCGGCAGGACCTCCAGCTGTACCAGCAGCAGAACCACCGCGAGGACAGACAGCAGTGGTCTCAGCACCAACACCCTCAGCAGCTCCAGCTCCAGGAGGACCCGCAGGCCCAGCAGCTCCGGGACCGGCAGCACCAGCACCCTCGACGGTTGAAGAAGCTCCAGCTCCAGCAGCACGCCTCCAGCGGCGAGCAAACCACTCGCGCAGCTCCTGTGGAGAGAGGGGCTCCCGTCGAGACGCAGCAGCAGGAGAAACCCCAGGCTCAGCACCCCCAGGCTCAGCAGCTCCCAACTCAGCACCCCCAGGCTCAGCAGCTCCAGGCACAGCACCCCCCGGCTCAGCACCCTCCGCAGTAGTACCCCCAGGCCCAGCACCCCCAGGCTCAGCACCCCAAGTAGCAGCACCTCGAGGCCCGGCACCCCCGCGCACAGCACCCCCAGAGTCAGCACCCCCAGGCTCAGCACCCGCAGCAGCACCAGAGTCACCAGTAACCTCGACCGGGTCAACTGCGTCTACCTGGGACACACCTGAGGGGGCAGGAACCTGAGGGGGGAGGGGGTCTACCGGGGGGGGAACCGGCACAAGGAAGTCCGGCGAAGGGGGGAGGGAAGGAGTGCGGTAGGGGAAGAGGCGGTAGAAGGGGACTGACTCGTCGAACGTGACGTCCTGGGAGGACAGAACACGACGAGAGGAGGGGTGGTAAAACTGCCACCCTGGAGCGTCAGTGGGGAAGCCAAGGAAGACACAGGGAGCAGCACGAGGGGACAGCTTGTCCGCAGACAAGTCGCGGACAAACGCCCGAGATCCCCAGACACGGAACACCGACGCATCGCCAACCTTCCCCGTCCACAGCAAGACTGGGGACATCGCGGGCCGAGAGACCCTGGGGTGAAGGTTGAGCTGATGCGCCGCGTACCTCACCGCAAACGGCCACAGAAAATGGGGGGCAGCCGCATGCATCATGGACGTACGAGCGACATCCATGACCATGCCAATGCGGCGCTCAGCAATCCCATTTTGCTGTGGAGAGTCCGGAAGCGTGAAGGTCTGGCGGATCCCCCGTGCACGACAGTAGTCTCGCAGAAGGCGCGAGGAGAACTCTCCGCCTCTGTCCGAGTGCAGACGCAGAACAGGAAAGTCCGAGCCGAAGCTCTTCCTGAGCTGGAGACGAGCCTCGCGGATCCAGTCGATCAGCACCTCAGTGACAGCACCCTTGCTGCGCAAGGGGAGGACTGTGGTGTAACGCGAGTAGTCGTCAGCCACCAACAGAAAGTAGCGCTCGTGACCCTGCCCACGGACGGGGGCTGGGCCCCACACGTCCATGTGAAGCGTCTGCAGAGGAGCCTCTGTCGGGGGGAACTGGGAGGAGTGAGGAGCAGCCCGGAGGCGACCCTCGACACAGGGGACACAGGAAGGTCCTGGCCCGGAGGGAAGGGGAGGGAGAGACTGGGGAAGACCAGAGACAAGGACACGGGAAGCCATGCTCCGAAGACGGGGCAAGGAGGGGTGGCCAAGACGGTGGTGCCAAAGGAGAGTCTCGTGAGACAGGAGGCAACAAGAACAGGGGGCAGACTCAGGACCTGACCGAGACGCAGCAGCAAGCACCTGACGTGACGCAGCCACCTGACCAGACGCAGGGACAGGAGGAGACTCAACGGTCAGGGTGTAGAGACTCGACCCCGGCCGACGCGAGAACGTGGCCAGGTGTCGGCCTGTGCGTGCCTCCGTGCAGTGGGTCACCCGCTGACTCGCAGGAGTGAACTGGTGAACCCCCACATCCTGCAGGTCCGCGCCACTCACCAAGTTCGTAGAGAACGAGGGAAGGTACAGACCAGATAGGGTGCCCGAAGGGGCAGCCGGACACGGGAGGACAGTGGAGAAGTGAGAGAGGACAGGACCCCCAGAGGGGTCAGCCAGGGAGACGGCAACCGGCCGGCCAAGCGGAGTAAGGGTGGTGCGGTCTCGAAAGAAGGAGCGAGAAGCCCCAGAGTCAAGTGTGAAAGTAAGGGAGGACGAGGGCGACGCAGTACCTGAGAGCGCAGTCTCACCAGTACCTGAGAGCGCAGACGCACTGGCACCTAGAGCAGCAGCCTCACAAGCACCTAGCGCAGCAGTACCAATGCCCGGGTCGGGCTGGAAACACCGGTAACCCTCAGTCTCCTCACTAATAGTCACAGCATACATAGCAGCAAGGATAGCATCAAAATCAAGATCAAAGATCGCTACACCAGCCCTAAGAAGCTCATCCCAGCAAGGGATCTCACTAGCCCCGGGGAACTGCTGACGCCAAGCGTCCGTCAGGCGGCCAAAACAGCGCTGAGTGGGGTGGGCACCCCCACACTGCTCACCCGCGCGGTCGCCGGAACGAAGGACGTAGGTGCAAGGACCAGTACCCCCACCCCTCTGACGCTGAGTGTACCACTCACGAAGCTGCTGAGGCGGAGGGATGTCCCGCGAACGCTGCTGCTGCTGCTGCTGTTGTGAGCGCTGGCCACCACCACCGCCGCTCCGCTGCTGGGTACCACCCCGACCAGCTCCACCCCCTCCACCACCACCGCCTCCTCCGCTGCCTCCTCCGCCGCCTCCACCTCCGCCGCTGCCACCACCACCACCGCTGCCACCACCAGCGCCGCCTCCGCAGCTGCTGCCACCACCACCACCACCCCCGCCACCACTCCCGCCGCCACCCCCACTCCCTCCGCCGCCTCCGCCGCCACCGCCACCGCCCCCTCCAGCTCCACCCGCACCCTTGCCCCCCTTGCCCTTGCCAGAGCGACGTCTCCCACTAGGGGCAGACGCCGCGCCGACCGACTCAAGACCAAGCAGGTCGGCAGCAGCAGCAGAGGCAACAGAGGGCAGCAAGGGGGAAGGAGAGCACCCCTCAAAGATGGGGGTGCGAGGGTCTCCACGAGAAGCTCCTACAGCGACTATGCTCTTCTCCGCTGCTAGGAGGGCCTTCTCGAGGACGTCGACGGTGAGGGTGGTGGGACAGACTGCGAGAAAGTGGTCCCTGACTACGCGAAGGGAGTCAGGGAGGCGTGCGACTATGTAGTAGAGAGTGATGTACATGGGGGGGGGGTTCTTAGAGCAGAACTCAGCAGGAAGGGCGGCGCGGTAGCGAGTGTCACTAGTGCGGAGGTGCGTAATGAGGTCAGCGACAGTGGGAAAGGCAGAGAGGTCAGGAAAGAGGTAGGGAAGCATGAGACGGCTCAGTGCAGCAGTGGCAGGGGAAGAGTAGCGCGCAACTACAGCGTCGTACAAGGTCTGAGCACTCTTGTACTGACTAAAGTGCGCGCGCTCAGAGGTAGGGAGGTGGCGACGCACAGCAAGACGTGCAGGAGCATCGCGGGTGGCCCACTGAGAGCGCACAGTGGGATCAGCATCAGCAGCAGGAGCAGGAGAGGCGCCAGAGGTAAGGTCAAAGAGAGAGAGGCCGTCTGCCCTATCGCACTGTAAAAACAACTGCAGGTCGTCTACCCAGACCTCAAAGTCAATGGCGCGACCCTCAGCGTCAAAAGGTAGGACACTAGGGGTAGCCATGACGACGACAGCGAAGCACTGCAAGCAGTAGGGGAAGAGCACGCAGTGACAGTGGGACTGTGCTCACCAGGCAGGGCAGGCCGGACAACTCTGCAGAAGGGCGGCTCGGCGACTCAGCGACTCGGCTGCTGGGCGGCTCGGCTCCCGGGCGGCTCGGCGGCAGGGCGGCTCTGGTTCAGGGCGGCTCGGCTCCCGGGCGGCTCGGCGGCAGGGCGGCTCGGGTGTAGGGCGGCTCGGCTCCCGGGCGGCTCGGCGGCAGGGCGGCTCGGGTGCGGGGCGGCTCGGCTGCACTGCTGCTCGGCTGCTGCAGGTGGGCGGCTCGGCTGCTGCAGGTAGGGTGGCGGGGCCACGAGATCAGGGGCAGCGGGGCCGAAGGAGCAGGGCCGGCAGGTGCAGCGGCGGGGACGGCGGGGCCGCGGCTGGTGGAGCGGCGGAGCCGGCAGAGAGGGCGGCGGAGCCGCGGCTGAGCAGGCGGCGGGGCCGGCGGCGTAGCGGGCGGCGGGGCCGCGGCGTAGTCGGCGGCTGGGCCGCGTCGTAGTGGGCGGCGGGGCCGCGTCAGAGCAGGCGGAGGGGCCGCGTCAGAGGCGGCGGCGGGGCCGCGTCAGATCAGGCGGCGGGGCCGCGTCAGATCAGGCGGCGGGGCCGCGTCAGAGGCGGCGGCGGGGCCGCGTCAGATCAGGCGGCGGGGCCGCGTCAGAGGTGGCGGCGGGGCCGCGTCAGATCAGGCAGCGGGGCCGCGTCAGAGGTGGCGGCGGGGCCGCGTAAGAGGTGGCGGCGGGGCCGCGTCTGAGGGACGGCGGGGCCACGAGGGAAAGGGCGACTCGAGGGGTCGCTAAAAAAAAATGCGCGCCTCGGGGCGCGCTTCGGTGGGCCCTAGGCAACGTTCCCACAGGGAACTCGTTCTATACCAAGTGAAATAAATGACC
Organism: Closterium sp. NIES-65; assembly: GCA_948144175.1. Classification (NCBI taxonomy): domain Eukaryota; kingdom Viridiplantae; phylum Streptophyta; class Zygnematophyceae; order Desmidiales; family Closteriaceae; genus Closterium; species Closterium sp. NIES-65. The sequence goes on from CANXME010000398.1 coordinate 1,296,686, forward strand.
AGGAATGAAATGACTAAGTCAGGGTTGGGTACAAATACAACCCTAGAAAGCTGTACCCCATATGTGCTACCCCACTATAGCCTACAAACATGCATCAGCTATAATAATCTGACAGTCGCCGATTTGTGCGACGGGTGCGGCGGGGAATGCGCATCGCCATGTTGCCCATGACATGGCAAATGTTGTTGTTCTGGGGTGTGTGCTGAATGTCAGATTGTGGTGGCTGGCGCGGGGCAGACCGATGGTCCGAAGACGGTTGGTTTGTCTGGCGCATGTGATCAGGACCGTAGGCAGAGTTGTTGCGCGACGCGGAATCGTGTCGTGGTCCGGATCGGCAGCGTTCTGTGGAGTGACCGAAGGCTTTGCAGTTTTTGCAGTAATACTGCCGTGGTCGTGTGTCGCGAGTCTGTCGTTGATCGCGATAAGAGTAGAAGGCGATTTGTTCCCGGCGCGCCCCCTTATCTTGGTTGAAACCCATGTCTCGCTGTTCGTGTCAGAATGAGAGAAGTGGTTGCACTAGCAAGATTGGGAGTACAAGTAGGAAAAGCCTAGAATGTTGCACCCCCTAAGGCTAAACCCATTGTAGCCTACAGAACAGTAACATATACAATGTTTGACACACCCCCATAGGCTAAGTGGGGGAGAACAAGGGGTCACAAGACCAGTCAAGAAAGAAAAAGCAAGCTCAGGGTGGATCACAACGTCACCACACACTCTGAGCACAAGCAAGAGACCATAAGGCCGTTTCACATGCAGAGGCATATATGTAACACAAGCATCACAGTGATCTATACCTAGCAAAACAAGCATGCAGGTATATATATATATATATATATGTACATATAGATCACAGTACAAGCAAAGTCTACAACAAGTGAGGATAAGTGGGCACAAGCCCTAGCAAAGTGCAGAAACGCTGATGATCACCAGACTGAAGTGCCTTGGTGAATATATCAGCAGTGTTGGCCTGAGTGGCCACATAACGCAGACGAAGCTGACCACGCTGCTGCAACTCTCAAGCCAGGAAGTAACGTAGAGCGATGTGCTTCGTTCTGTGCTCCAGTCTGTGCTCCTCACACAAGGCAATGGCAGCCTTGTGGTCGCCGTACAACACTGGAGGAGAACGAGGCCGCTCTCCCAGGTCGGTCAGCAGGTAGGTGAGCCAGCGTAACTCCTGTGCAGCTATGGCTGTGGCGTAGATCTCAGCCTCACAACTGGAGTTGAGAACTGAAGACGAACGCGTAGAACGCCACGAAACTGAGCCAGAGCCAAGGCTGAAGGTGTAACCCTGTGACGACCGCTGAGTAGCCTGGTCATCGACCCAAGAAGTGTCTGAGTGCCCAGTGAGAACAACTGAGCTCCTCCCTCCAAGCACGAGCCCCATGCCCGATGTACTGCACAAGTAGCGCAATACCCTCTTTGCAGCATCCCAGTGCATCTTTCGGTGCCTACCAGGAGCCATGTAGCGGGCCAGAAGGCCAAGAGGGTACGCTAGGTCAGGACGAGTGCAAGTCACCACGTACATGAGGCAACCAACTAGCTCTGGGTAAGGACCACTCGGCTCTACGGACTCATCCGAAGGAAGGGCTGAGAACGAGTGACCTATAGCCAGAGGAGTGGCCTGTGCCGAGGACCAGGTGAAGCCGAAGCGCTGAAGGACCTGCTGCACCATGTGTGACTGAGTCAGTGTGATGGTGCGGCGTGCTCTGTCCCGGGTGATCTGCAAGCCAAGGTAGCTGCGCAGTTCACCCAGGTCAGTGCACGTGTGTCTCTTCTTCAGCTCGGACTTCATGTGGGCGAGTCCAGCAGTGTCAGCAGTGGCAAAGACCAGGTCGTCGACGTACACGAGGATGTAGAACGGCGGCAAAGAGGTGTCGGTGCGTAGAAACAGCGACGGGTCGGCTGTAGAAGGAGCAAACCCAAGAGCCGCAAGTGTAGTCCTCAGTGTGTCGTGCCACTCACGGGGCGCCTGGAGGAGACCGTAGACTGGCCGCCGGAGGCTCCACTGGGTGCCAGGAGGAAACGACCCAGTGAAGCCAGGAGGGCGGCGCAGCCAGATCTTCTCGTGCAGGCTGCCCTGCAAGAAAGCTGTGCTGAAGTCAAGAGAGTGAAGCTCGTAGTCACGCTGAGCGGCAACGTGCAGTAGCACCCAAAAAGTGGTCATCTTCGGGGTGGGGGAGAAGGTCTGAAAGAAGTCTACTCCCTCTCGCTGACTGAAGCCTCGAGCAATGTAACAAGCCTTGAAGACAGGTTGAGAACCTGGCGGCCCCTTCACCCTGAAAATCCACATGCCACTGACGATGTTCGCCCTAGGAGGGGGAACCTTGTCGACGTAAGTGCCAGTGGACTTCCAGGATGCCATCTCTGCGTCCATGGCTGACTGCCACTGAGAGGAGTACTCACCCGGGATTGCCTCGGCGTAAGAGCGCGGGGTCGGGATGTCTGGTGCATCCGGGTCTCCCTCAGGTGCAATCAGCATGGACACGAGACGAGGTACAGCAGCGGCAAAGCACTCAAAGTCCTCCTGCTTGTCCTCCAGGATGTCCGTGCCTAGAGCACACTCACCCCCGACGGACGGAGGACAGACAGACTCAGACTCAGCAACAAGACTCGCGGCGTAGTCAAGACGACAGCGAGCAGCAAAGTCGACAAGCTCAGCAACTAGGGCAGACGCCGTAGCCGACTTAAAGGAAGGGTCAGTGACAGCCGTAGACAGGAGACGCGTGACAGTAGGACTAGCAGCACGATGAGAGTCAGACTCCGGGTCAGCAAGGGCAGGAAGAGAGGACGTAGGAGGAGAAGGCAGAGGGACTCGCTGTGGAGCAGTGGAAAGACGAAGCGTTATCTCGTGAGAGCCTTGGACAGCAGGAGGACGCTGATGCAAGACACTACGACCAGTGCAAGCAGCACCAACAGGTGACGCAGAACGAGACTCAGGCGACACAGGACGAGACTCCGGTTCACGACGCTCCGTAAGACCTCCTGTCGGACCAGTGTAGGGAGAAGGACTAGGAAGTGAGAAGGCGGGCTGTAACTGTGCCTGCGACTGGATATGCGGAGGACACTCTAAGGAGGGAGCAGGAGAAGGAGGAGGAGGCTGACTAAGAACCTTCTGAAGGAGTGGAACGAAGTACGGCCGCGGTCGTGAAGCGCCCTCAGAACCAGTAGAGACCGCACCAGAACCTCCAGCAGCAGCTCCAACTCCAGGAGCACTGCCAGCAGCTCCAGTAGTGCCAACTCCAGTACCCCAAGTAGCGCCAGCTCCAGCCGCACCGTCGGCTCCAACACCTGCAAGACCAACCCCAGGGCCGTCAGCGACACCAACTCCAGTAGGCTCGGCGTCCTCAGCTCCACTGGCAGCTCCAGCACCTGCAGCTCCAACTCCAGCACCAGCAGCACCTCCAGTAGCACCAGCTCCAGCAGAACCCATAGTCCCAGCAGCTCCAGTACCGCCTGTACGAGCACCTCCAGGACCAAAGGCTCCAGTACCTCCAGCAGCACCAGGGCCTCCAGCGGGCGGTACCCAAGTGCCAGGAGCGCCGCTCCGGAGGCTGCAGCGCCGAGCGTACCACTCACGCAGTCGATGTGGGGAGGGAGGCGACGGCTGCGACCCAGCACCCGCAGCACCACCAGCTCCAACTCTGGCAGAACCCCCAGCTCCAGCAGCCCCACGCCGGAGGCTGTAACGCTGAGAGTACCACTCACGCAGCTGCTGTGAAGAGGGAGCGTCACCAGGCGCAAGACGGTCGGTCTTAGCTCCCCCAGGCTCAGCACCCTCAGGCTCAGCACCCCCAGTCTCAGCACCCCCAGTCTCAGCACCCCCAGTCCCACCACACCCAGTCTCAGCACCCCCAATCTCAGCACCCCCAGGCTCAGCACCCCCACTCTCAGCACCCCCAGTCTCAGCACCCCCAGGCTCAGCACCCCCAGGCTCAGCACCCCTAGGCTCAGCACCGTCAGTCTTAGTACCCCTCGCAGGACCACAGTCAACAGCTACCTCGAAAGGCTCGACCGGGTCTACCTGGGAAACACCTGAGGGAGCAGCACCCTGAGGGGGGAGGGGGTTTGCAACAGCAGCACCTGGCGCGAGGAAGAGAGGCGGGGGGGGGAGCGGGGCAGTGCGGTAGGGGAGCAGACGGTAAAAGGGTACCGACTCGTCAAAAATGACGTCCTGAGAGGGGAAGACACGGCGCGAGGTGGGGTGGTAAAACTGCCAGCCAGGCGCGTCAGGGACAAACCCAAGAAAGACGCAGGGAACGGCACGGGAGGAGAGCTTGTCCGCTGACGTATCGCGGACAAAGGCTCGACATCCCCAGACTCGGAACACCGACGCATCGCCAACCTTCCCCGTCCAACGCAGTGTGGGTGAGGTCTCCGGAGCAGAGACCCGGGGTTAGAGGTTGAGCTGATGCGCAGCGTACTGCACTGCAAACGGTCACAGGAAATGGGGGGCAGCCGCATGGATCATAGAGGTACGAGCGACCTCCATGACTAAGCCAATGCGGTGCTCAGTAATCCCATTCTGCTGTGGAGAGTCCGGCAGTGTGAACGTCTGGCGGATGCCGTGCTCCGCACAGTAGGCTGCCAAGAGGTCGGAGGAAAACTCACCACCCCTGTCAGAGTGCAGACGCAGGACTCGAAAGTCCGACTGGAACCGGTCGCGGAGCTGGAGACGAGCAGCGCGGATCCAAGGGATCAAAACATCAGGGACCTCACCCTTGGTGCGCAAGGGGAAGACCATGGTGTAGCGCGTGTAGTCGTCGACGACCAGCAGGAAGTACCGCTCGTGGCCCTGTCCACGGACGCGGGCTGGGCCCCACACGTCCAGGTGGAGAGTCTGCAGAGGAGCCTCCGTGGGAGGGAACGAGGAGGAGTGAGGAGTGGCGCGCTGCCGCCCCTCGACACAGGGAAGACAGGGAGGAGCAGGTGAGGGTGGGAGAGGAGGGAGAACCCTGGGAAGACCAGAGACAAGGTACCGGGAGTGCATGCCACGAAGGCGCTGCACTGAAGGGTGACCAAGGCGGTGGTGCTGGAGGACAGTCTGGTGCGACACGAGCAGGGGGGCGACAACTGACTTGACGCAGACGCAGACGCAGCTACCTGAGGGGACTCAGTGGTCAGTGTGTACAGGTCCGAACCCGGCTTCCGAGTAAAGGTAGCAAGGTGGTGACCCGTCCGCGCACACGTACAGTGGGTCACACGCTCATAGGCAGGGGTGAACTGGTGAACACCCCCGTCCTGGAGAGCAGAGACAGCCACCAAGTTCGTAGAGAACGAGGGGAAGTAAAGACCCGACAGGATGCCGGCCGGAACCGCCGGACAAGGGAGGACAATGGAGGAGGTCGCAAGGACTAGGCCCCCAGAGGGGTCAGCGAGAGAGACAGCAACAGGCCGAGCTAGCTGCTCAAGGACAGTGCGGTCACGGAAGAAGCAGCGGGAAGCACCCGAGTCCAGTGTGAAGGTGTGGAGTGCCTCAGTAGACGCAGTACCAGCAGGCACAGACTCACAAGTACCTGGAGCAGCAGACTCACTGGCACCTAGAGCAGCAGCCTCACCAGGACCTAGGGCAGCAGACGCTTTAGCACCTAGAGCTGCAGTCTCACTGGTCCCAATACCCGGGTCGGGCGGTACACTCAGGTAGCAGTCACCCTCAACACTAATAGTCAATGCATACATAGCACCAAGGATAGTCAAGAGCAAAGATATCAATTCCCTTCTTGAGCAGATCAGCCCAGCGTGGCAGCTTAGCGGCGTCAAAAAACTGCTCGCGCCAGGCGTCGTCGAGACAAAAGAAGCAGCGTTGCGCCGTGTGGAACCTCCCACAGGTCTGGCCAGTGCGGTCACCTGTGCGGATGACGTACTTGCAGGTACCTCCACCCTCAGACCCCCCACGCTAAGAGTACCACTCACGGAGCTGCTGGGGCGAGGGAGTCTCGCCGGGACGCTGCTCCTGCTGCCTCTGGCCGTCGCCGAACCACCCACGCCGCACCGCTCCACCGCGCCCGCCACCAGCTCCACCGCCGCCACCACTGCCACCACCACCCCCACCACCCCCACCACCGCCGCCGCCACCACCCCGTGCTCCGCCACTGACCCCCTCACCACCAGCGCCACTCCCACCTCCTCCACCACCCCCGCCCCCCCCACCCCCTCCACTGCCGCCGCCCCTGCCTCCACCTCCGCCACCCCTGCCCCCCTTGCCCCTGCCGCCCTTGCGCCTCCCACTGGGAGCAGACGCAGCCCCGACCCCCTCAGCACCGAGGTAGTCGATAGCAGTAGCAGATGCAATGGAGGGGAGAAGGGGGGAGGGGGAGCATCCCTCAAAGAAGGGAGTGCGAGGGTCGCCACGAGAGGCACCTACAGCTACAATGCTCTTCTCAGCTGCTAGGAGTTCCTTCTCGAGTAGGTCGACAGTGAGGTCGATGGGGGAGAGGGCGAGAAAGTGGTCCCTGACAGTGCGAAGGGAGTCAGGGAGGTGGGTGATTAGGTGGTAGAGTGTGAGGTACATCGGGGGAGGGTTCTTGGCTAGGAAATCGGGGGAAAGCGCGGCACGGTAGCGGAGATCACTAGTACGGAGGTGAGGGATGAGGTCAGCGACAGTGGCAAAGGCAGACAGATCCGGGAAGAGGTAGGGCAGCGAGAGACGGCCTATCACTGCAGTAGCAGGGGAGGAGTAGCGCGCAACTACAGCATCGTACAACTCCTTAGCGGTCTTATGCTGGCCGAAGTGCTCGCACTCATCTAACGACAGGTGGCTGCAAACGGCTAGGCGAGCGTGAGCATCACGGGTCGGCCACTGTGAGCGAGCAGTACTGTCAGCAGTAGCAGCAGGTGCGGGAGCGGCGCCTGACGTGTGGTCATACAAGGAAACATTGTCTTTGGCAGTGATCTGGAGGAACAGGTGTAGGTCATCGAGCCAGACATCAAACTTAATCGGCCGGTCCTCAGCGTCAAAAGTGAGAATAGTAGGACTGGCCATAGTGGTAGTAGCAGTAGTAGCAGTAGTAGTAGCAGCAGTAGCAAGAAGAGCAGTAGCACTAGCGGCTGTATCAGCAGGAACAGGAACAGTAGTTGCTGCAGGTGGGGCGGTGCGGCTTGGTCAGGGCAGCGCGACTCGGGCGGCGCGAGTCGGGTAGCGCGGCTCGGGCAGGTAGGGCTGCGCGACGGCGGGCCTATGCCCTGTGCGAGGCTGCGGCCTACGTGGGGGCGGCGGCCTACGCTGTGGCGGCGGCCTACGCGCGGGTGGCGGTCTATGCGTGGGCGGCGGCCTTCGTGGGCGAGGTGGCGGCCTACGCGCCGGTCAACGGGCAGCGCGCACGCTGCTCTAGGGGCCGCGCAAGGCCAGGGCGGGCTACGCGTGGGCGGCGTCGACGGCGTGGGCGGCTACCGGGTCGCGCGCACTAGAAACGGGCCGCGCGCGGGCGGCTAGCGGGCTGCGCGGGCAAAAAACGAGCCGCGCGCGGGCGGCTAGCGGGCGACGCGGCCGGAAAGCGGGGCGCTCGAGGGCGCACTAGGAGCGAGGCGCACGAGGGCACAAGTAAGAGAAGGCGCACGAGGGTGCTACTAGCGGATCGGTGGGCCCTTAGGAACGGTCGGTCCTAGGTTCCTAACCTAGGCTCGTAATACCATGTCAGAATGAGAGAAGTGGTTGCACTAGCAAGATTGGGAGTACAAGTAGGAAAAGCCTAGAATGTTGTACCCCCTAAGGCTAAACCCACTGTAGCCTACAGAACAGTAACATATACAATTTTTGACAGTTCATGCAGCAGAGTAGCGCAAAGGTGCGCTTTGGAGATTATACCTTGTTGGCAAAGCAGCGCCTTGCAGGGATTCTAGTGTGGTCCCAGCCCTCTAAGCACGATCGTGACGAACATATCTTTGGAGATCGTGTTTCCGAGTTTCAGGAGTTGGTTGTGGACGCTTCAGCAACGGCTGATTAAAGTGTTTGCCTTTTCGCCAGATGCCATATTGACTTCCATAAGTTGCTGGAGCAAGCGGCTGAAAGACACGGAGTCTTTGAGCTGGTAAGTTTTGTTGAGATACCCTCCATGGCGGGAGCTTGGTGGGTTTTGTAGGAGCGAATGCCGAGTTGTTTTGTTGGCGCCACGTTGCACAGTAGAACTTTGTATGCCATGAGCGACTCATTGTAGTATTGAGCCTTTGCATCGTAAGTGTCGCTGGTAGGGCCAGCGTAGCTTCCGTCAAAGTAGCAGAAGATTTGCGCGTTTTGTAGAAGTAGCTCGAGCTCGAAACTCCAGGTGTAAAAATCACGCCCGCTAAACACGGTGCTGGTTCGAATCTTGGAGATAGTCAGAAACTTGTTCTGCACTGCGAGCACGGCTTCGTCACTTGGACAAGGGATAGTTGGAGCAGAGGAGTTTGACCCGAGATCGAAGGTGGTTAGGCTCGGTTCCTTGGTTGGAGCAACCGGTTGTTCGGGTTGCTGAGCGGTTTCCGGGTTGCCGCTCTTCAGTTGTTGAATTCCGGATTCCAGCGTAGAAATCCGCTGGATGAGTTGCTCTAGTAGCGCATTGCTGACGGTGGTAGTTCCCGCGGAGTTCGCGGTAGGGTTGGCGGGGGGTTCGGCAATGTTAGCCGCTTGTCCGCCAGATCCTTCAGCCATATTTAGGTGGGAGCGCGTACCAAACGCCACCTTGAATTTGAATCTAAATCAAAGGTGGTGATGCGAAGAATCCTGAATGGCTCTCATACCATGATACAATCTGAACCGTCTTATAGGATCATCTCAGGTTGATCGCACTGAGTCTAGCAGCGGAAGATTGCTAGGTAATGTTAGAATCTAGCAGCAGGAATGTATACACTATGGAAGAGTTGGGTACAAGTATGAAACCCTAAATGGGGCTGTACCCCATATTGGCTACCCCACTACAGCCTATACACATACAACATGCATATACTTTGACACACCCCTATAGGCAAAGTGGGGGAGAACAAGGGGTCACCAGACCAGTCAAGAGAAGCAAAACAAGCTCAGGGTGGATCACAACGTCACCACACATACTGAGCACAAGCAAAGGGCCACAAGGCCTGTCCACATGCAGAGGTATATATGCAACAACGGCAGTACAGTGATCTCTACCTAGCACAGCAAGCATGCAGGTAAATATATAGATCACAGTACAGGCAACGTCTACAGCAAGTGAGAAAACGTGGGCACAAGGCCTAACAAAGTACAAAAACGCTGATGATCACTAGACGGAAGTGCCTTAGTGAATATATCAGCTGTGTTGGCCCGAGTGGCCACGTGAGCAAGACGAAGCTGACCACGCTGCTGCAACTCTCGAGCAAGGAAGTAATGTAGAGTGATGTGCTTCGTTCTGTGCTCCTCACACAAGGCAATGGCGGCAGTGTTGTCGACGTACAGCAGGATGTAGAATGGCGGCAGCGAAGTGTCGGTGCCCAGAAACAGCGACGGGTCAGCATTCGGCGGAGCAAACCCAAGAGCAGCAAGTGTCGTCCTCAGTGTGTCGTGCCACTCATGTGGCGCCTGGCGGAGACCGTAGACCGGTCGCTGGAGGCTCCACTGGGTACCAGGAGGGAACGACCCAGTGAAGCCAGGAGGGCGGCGCAGCCAGATCTCCTCGTGCAGGCTGCCTTGTAAGAAAGCTGTGCTGAAGTCAAGAGAGTGCAGCTCGTAGTCACGCTGAGCGGCAACGTGCAGCAGTACCCGAAGAGTGGTCATCTTTGGGGTGGGGGAGAAGGTCTAGAAGAAGTCAACTCCCTCTCGCTGACTGAAACCTCGAGCAACGTAACGAGCCTTGAAGACAGGCGGAGAACCTGGTGGCCGCTTCACCCTGAAAATCCACATGCCACTAACGATGTTCGCCCCAGGAGGGGGAACCTCGTCGATGTAAGTGCCTATGGACTTCCAGGATGCAATCTCTGCGTCCATGGCTGACTTCCACTGAGAGGAGTACTCACCCGCGATCGCCTCAGCGTAAGAGCGCGGGGTCGGGATGTCTGGAGCATCCGGGTCTCCCTCAGGGGCAAGCAGCATGGACACGAGATGAGGCGCAGCGGTTGCAAGACACTCAAGGTCCTCGTGCCTGTCCTCAAGGACGTCCGTGCCAAGAGCACACTCACCCCCGACAGACGGAGGACACACAGACCCAGACTCAGCAACAAGACTAGCAGCGTATTCTAGGTGACAGGCAGCAGCAAAGTCAACAAGCTCAGCGACTAAGGTAGACGTAGCTCCAGACTCAAATGACGGGTCAGTGACAACTGTGGCTAGCAGACGCGTGACAGTAGGGTGAGCAGCACGGGTGCGGTCAGACTCAGGCTCAGGAACGGTAGGCAGAGAAGACGCAGGAGCGGACGACAGGGGAACATGCTATGGCGGAGAGGAAGGACGACGGACTACGAGGTGGGTGCCGGGGACAGCCGGCTGACGCGAACGAGGAACACGACGACCGGAACGACCAGAACGGACAGGCAAGACAGGACGCGACGCAGGCTCAAGACGCTCAGTAAGACCCCCTACCTGCTCAGTGTAAGGAGAAGGAGCAGGCAGCGGTGAGCCAGGCTATAACGGAAGACCAGTAGACAAAGGGAGACTAAGAACCTGACGAAGCACAGAGTCAGACGGTGGCTGAGACGACGGAGACGGTGGAGCAAAGAACAGGCGTGGCTGTGCAGTGCCACAAGCACCAGCAGCTCCAGCACCTCTAGCAGCTCTAGAACCCTCAGGCCCAGCTCCTCCAGGACCAGCTCCACCAATAGCAGCACCCCTAGAACTGGCACCTCCAGTCCCTGGGTCTCCAGCCCCAGTGTCTCCAGCAGCAGCACCCCCAGACCCAGGGTCTCCAGCAGTAGCACCCTCAGGCTCAGCACCTCCAGCTCCAGCAGCTCGAGTACCTCGTGTACGAGCACCTCCGGGACCAGCACCACTCCCAGCTCTAGTGACGTCAGCAGAAGTACCTCCAGCGGCAGAGCCCCGAGCTCCAGAAGCGCGACCCTGACGGTGACCGTACCACTCGTGCAGCTGCTGTGAGGTGAGAGGCACACGCGGACGAAGGCGGCTACTCCAAGGAGACCGCGCAATAGAAGACTCAGAACCCTCAGCGTCAGCACCTGCAGCAGCTCCAGAACCTCTAGCTCCACTACCACCAGCGGCAGCATCTCAAGCAGCTCCAGAGTCTCCAGCTCCAGCACCCTTAGCAGCTCCAGAACCTCCAGCAGAAACAACTCCAGTAGCAGAGTCACCAGCTCCAGCGCCTCCCGTTGCAGGGCTCCTAGCTCCAGCAGCGCGACCCTGACGGCCAACGTACCACTCACGCAGCTGCTGTGGGGAGAGAGGGAGTCGACGACGAGAGTGCAGCGGCGAGGCACCAGCGGAGCGACTACGCAGACGACCGCTCCAGGGAGACTGCTCACCAGACGCCTCTGCGTACCCAGGGGAGCACCCCCAGACTCAGTACCCCCAGGCTCAGTGTCAACGGGAGTTGTTGTTGGCCCCGTCCTCGCTTGGGCGGAGCCGACTTCGTGGTTGGGTGTACGGGAGGTACAGCCGACTTGTTGCAGTGGGCGACGCCGACTTGGGCGAGCTGGTCGACGGGGTTGGTCGAATTGCACGGGGCCAGCGCAATGCCGCCGACTTGGTGGTCGGCGATGTGGCACGTCGACTTGGAAGTCGGCGCCGACTTGCAAGGTCACCCACTTGCAAGGTCACCGACTTGCAAGGTCACCGACTTGGGAGGTCGCCGACTTCAAGAGGTCGGCCCGGAAGTCGGCGCCGACTTGGTGACACCGACTTCGGGTAGCCGACCTGGGTGGTCGGCTGACAACTGCGCTGGTCGACGTGGAGCTGGTCGACCAGGAGTGACATCGACCTGGAGCTGGTCAACCAGAGGTATGGTCGACCTGGTGAGGTCGACTTGGGGTGGTCGTCGACTTGGGAGGTCGACGAGCACATGCAGGAGCAGCTGGTCGACATGGTTGCCCGGTCGAGGTTCTGCGAAGGAGTGCGACGGTCGCCCAGGCGAAGTTGGCGAGTCCGACCTCGGTGGTGGTATCCCGAGGTCGACGTGGCGGATCAGGTGGAGCTGTCAGTACGAGGATGATTTGGTGCGTGCGCTGTTCAGGTGACGAGGCTTAGCCCGCCAATCATCTACGAGCACCTGCGAAGTAGGTGCGCTGCTGTTCTGCGGGAGCAATGCTGGCACGCCGTCAATCTGCAGCGTTGGCACGCCGTCGACTTTGCACTGCTGGAGCGCGGTCGACCAAGTCGTGCTGGAACGCGGTCGACCATGCTGTGCTGGCAGTCGACCGACCTGAATGCTAGCTCTGATGTAGTCTTGCCATGCCAATTGATTTGGACCATTATTGTCAATTTTCTCTAGTGAAACTCTTGCCAAATTGCCCCGTGAACTAACAAGCAGTGTGAGTACTAGGAAAACGACTAAGGACCAACGAACGCAGAGATCACACGAGCATCCGTGCCTAGCCCGTAGTCTAGCTCCCGTTGTAGTAGTTAACTCCGCATGGTGCGGTGAGCGTGGAGGACCGGGGTTCGATTCCTGCTGTTGGCGACTTCGTGTGCCCTAGTGGTGGGCCCTCCCTGTGAGGGGAGTGTTGGAAGTGGACACTGGAATGGCCCGAAGTGGTCTCCCCAAGGGCTACAGGTGTCGTCCTGGGGAGGTATGGGTGCGCTGACCCACCAAGGAAACATGCCCTTTTATCCCAGTCGGTTAGCGGGCTGGAATGCTATCCCTGCAACTCTAGTAGAAACAACTCCAGTAGCAGAGTCACCAGCTCCAGCGCCTCCCGCAGTAGGGCCCCTAGCTCCAGCAGCGCGACCCTGACGGCCAACGTACCACTCACGCAGCTGCTGTGGGGAGAGAGGGAGTCGACGACGAGAGTGCAGCGGTGAGGCACTGTCACAATGTTATGCTCTAGCCTGTAGTGGGGTGCTCTATAGCGCGTACAACCCTTCTAGGGTTTGCTATTTGTATCCTCATTCCTGCTAGTGAACCTCCTCTTTGCCTAAACTGTTTCTTGCCTAGCTAGGACTCTCCTAGCTATGGCTCCTACTTCTGACTACTATTGTTACATGGTATTAGAGCGATATGCTCTTGGCCTGTGGGCCCCACCTCACTGCTTCCGCTACTACTGCTACTCCCTGTCCGCCGCGCGCCCCGTAGTGCGCGGCGTCGAAATTTGGGTTTTCAGCCCGCCGTGCACCCCGAGGCGCGCGGCGGTTTTCTGCCCGCCGTGCACCCCGAGGCGCGCGGCGGTTTTCTGCCCGCCGTGCGCCCCGAGGCGCGCGACGGATTTCTGCCCCGTCACTCGGCGCGTCGCCCCCAGGAGGCGCTGCGACGAGCGACGGGGACCCGCGCGTCGCCCCCCGTCGCCCGTCGTGGCCTGCGCGCGGCCCGTACAGGCTGCGCGCGGCCCGTACGGGCTGCGCCAGGCCCGGACGCGGCCCGTACGGGCTGTGCCAGGCCCGCGCGCGGCCTGTACGGGCTGCGCCAGGCCCGCGCACGGCCCGTAAGGGCTGCGCCAGGCCCGCGCGCGGCTCGGGCTGTCAAAACATTATAGCTTATGCTTTTGTGTAGGCTGTAGTGGGGTAGCCCATATGGGGTACAACCCAATTAGGGTTAGTACTTGTACCCAACTATTTCATAGTTCATTCATTCTCGTTTCAATTCTCACATGGTATCGAGCAGGTTCCCTCGTGGGAACTGTTCCTAGGGCCCACCAATTTGACATTTTTTTTTTCCTGCCCGGAGCGCGCTCACCCCTAGCCCGAGTCGCGCTCCCCCTTTTCTCCACCCGTCGCGCCAGCCTAGCGGCCCCGTCGCCTGCCTTGCGGCCCTCGCGCCGCCCTTCCTGGACCCGACCCGCCGCCCTGCGGCCTCGTCCCCTACCCCGCGGCCATCGCGCCGCCCTTTCCCGGCCCCGATCCGCCGCCCTGCGGCCTCGTCGCCTACCCAGCGGCCCTCGCGCCGCCCTGCGGCCCTGACGCCGCCCTTACCGGCCCCGCCGCCTACCTGCGGCCCCGACGCCTACCTGTGCGGCCCCGGCGCCTACCTGCTGGCCCCGCCACCTACCTGCGGCCCCGCCACTTACCAGCGGCCCCGCCACCTACCTGTGCGGCCTCGGCACCTGCCTGCTGGCCCCGCCACCAACCTGCGGCCCCGCCACCTACCAGCGGCCCCGCCACCTACCTGCGGCCCCGCCACCTTCCTGCGGCCCCGCCACCTACCCGCGGCCCCGCCACCTACCTGTGCGGCCCTGGCGCCTACCTGCGGCCCCGCCACCTACCTGCAGCCCCGCCACCTACCTGCGGCCCCGCCACCTACCAGCGGCCCCGCCACCTACCTGCGGCCCCGCCACCAACCTTTGCGGCCCAGCCGCCTCCTCTCAACGGCCCCGTCGCCTCCTCCCAGCGGCCTCGGACGCCGCCCTCTCAGCAGCCCCGCCGGACCGCCCAGCAGCCGAGCCGCCTAGCAGCCGAGCCGACCAGCAGCCGAGCCGCCCAGCAGCCCAGCAGCCGAGCCGCCCAGCAGCCGAGCCGCCCAGCCGCCGAGCCGCCCAGCAGCCAAGCCGCCCAGCAGTCGAGCAGCCGAGCCGCCGAGCCGCCCAGCAGCCGAGCCGCCGAGCCGCCCAGCAGCCGAGCCGCCGAGCCGCCCAGCTGCCGAGCCGCCGAGTCGCCCTGCAGTCGAGCCGCCCGAGCCGCCCTGTCCGGTAAGAGCAGCGCCTCTTTCACAGCACTGCCCTCACCCTACTATTTGCGCTGCTAGTCTACTGCTGTCATGGCTACCCCTAGTGTCCTCGCTTTTGACGCTGAGGGTCGGGCCATTGACTTTGACGTCTGGATAGATGACCTGCAGCTTTTCTTACAGTGCGATAGGGCACACGGTCTCTCTCTCTTTGACCTCACCTCTGGTGCCTCTCCTGCCCCTGCTGCTGATGCTGACGCCACTGTTCGCTCACAGTGGGCCACGCGCGATGCTGCTGCACGTCTTGCTGTGCGTCGCCACCTGCCTACCTCTCAGCGTGCGCACTTTAGCCAGTACAAGAGTGCTCAGACCTTGTACGCCGCTGTAGTTGCATGCTACTCTTCCCCTGCCACTGCTGCACTGAGCCGCCTCATGCTACCGTACCTCTTCCCTGACCTTGCTGCCTTTCCCACACTCGCTGACCTCATTACGCACCTCAGCACTAGTGACACTCGCTACCGCGCTGCGCTTCCTGCTGAGTTCTGCACCAAGAACCCCCCCCCCCCCCCCCCCCCATGTACATTACTCTCTACTACATAGTCACCCGCCTCCCTGACTCCCTTCGCGTAGTCAGAGACCACTTCCTCTCAGTCTGTCCCACCACTCTCACTGTTGACCTCCTCGAGAAGGCCCTCTTAGCAGCGGAGAAGAGCATAGGCGCTGTAGGAGCCTCTCGTGGTGACCCTCGCACCCCCATCTTCGAGGGGTGTTCCCCCTCCCCCCTTTTGCCCTCTGTTGCCTCTGCTGCTGCGGCCGACCTCGTAGGGCTTGAGTCGGTCGGTGCGGCATCTACCCTTAGCGGGAGACGCCGCCCTGGCAAGGGCAAGGGGGGCAGGGGCGCTGGAGGAGCTAGCGGGGGCGGTGGAGGCGGCAGGGGAGGCGGCGGAGGGGGTGGGGGTGGCGGTGGGGGTGGTGGCGGGGGTGGAGGTGTCGGTGGCGGCAGTGGAGGCGGAGGCGGCGGCGGTGGCGGTGGGAGCGGAAGTGGCGGGGGTGGCGGCGGTGCAGGAGGCGGTGGAAGAGGAGGTGGAGCTGGTCGGGGTGGCGCTGCGCAGAGGGTCGGCTCCGGTGGTGGTCAGCGCCAGCAGCAGCAGCAGCGCACTCGTGACATCCCCCCCCCTCAGCAGCTCTGTGAGTGGTACGCTGCACGCCAGCGGGGTGGGGGTACTGGTCCGTGCACCTACGTCCTCCGCACCGGCGACCGCACGGGTGAGCAGTGTGGGGGTGCGCACCCCACCCAGCGCTGCTTTGGCCGCCTAACGGACGCTTGGCGTCACCAGTTTCCGAAGGCCACGGAGATCCCCCGCTGGGGTGAGCTGTCTAGGGCGGGCGTAGTTATCTTTGATCTTGACTTTGATGCTATTCTTGCTGCCATGTATGCTGTGACTATTAGTGATGAGGGGGACTGTTATCGGTGTTTTCCGCCCGACTCGGGCATTGAGACTGCTGCTCTAGGTACTGTTGAGGCTGCTGCTCTAGGTGCTAGCGAGGCTGCTGCTCTAGGTGCTAGTGCGTCTGCTTCCTCAGGTACTGGTGAGTCCGCGCTCTCAGGTACCGAGTCGGCTTCGGCCTCCCTCACCTTCACCCTTGACTCGGGGGCGTCTCGCTCCTTCTTTCGAGACCGCACCACACTCACGCCGCTTGGTCGGCCAGTTGCGGTCTCTCTGGCAGACCCCTCTGGGGGTCCTGTCCTTGCTCACTTCTCCACTGCCCTCCCGTGTCCGGCGGCTCCCTCTGGCACCCTGTCTGGTCTTTACCTCCCCTCGTTCTCTACGAACTTGGTGAGTGGCGCTGACCTTCAGGATGGGGGAGTTCACCAGTTCACTCCTGCGAGCCAGCGAGTGACCCACTACACGGACGCTCGGACGGGCCGACACTTCGCCACGTTTACTCGTCGGTCGGGGTCGAGCCTGTATACACTGTCCACTACGTCTTCTTCTGTCCCTACGTCTGGTCAGGTAGTTGCGTCGGGTCAGGTGTTTGCTGCAGCGTCCAGGTCTGGTCCTAAGTCTTCCCCCTGCTCGTGTCGCCTCCTGTCTCACGAGACTCTCCTTTGGCACCACCGCCTTGGTCACCCCTCCCTGCCTCGTCTTCGAGGCATGGCCTCCCGTGTCCTTGTCTCTGGTATTCCCCGGTCCCTCCCTCCCCTTCCTCCGGGGCCTGGCCCTACCTGCGTCCCCTGTGTCGAGGGGCGGCAGCGGGCTGCCCCTCACTCCTCCCAGTTTCCTGCGACGGAGTCCCCGCTGTAGACACTTCACATGGACGTGTGGGGCCCGGCCCGCATTCGTGGGCAGGGTCACGAGCGCTACTTCCTGTTGGTGGTTGACGACTACTCGCGTTACACCACAGTCTTCCCCTTGCGCAGCAAGGGTGATGTCACTGAGGTGTTGATCGACTGGATCCGCGCAGCTCGTCTCCAGCTCAGGCAGAGCTTCGGCTCGGACTTTCCTGTTCTGCGTCTGCACTCTGACAGAGGCGGAGAGTTCTCCTCTGGCCTTCTGCGAGCCTACTGTCGTGCACGAGGCATCCGCCAGACCTTCACGCTTCCGGACTCTCCACAGCAAAATGGGATTGCTGAGAGCCGCATTGGCATAGTCATGGACGTCGCTCGTACGTCCATGATGCATGCGGCTGCCCCCCATTTTCTGTGGCCGTTTGCGGTTCGGTACGCGGCGCATCAGATCAACCTTCACCCCAGGGTCTCCAGGCCGGAGACCTCCCCAGCCTTGCTGTGGACGGGGAAGGTTGGCGATGCGTCTGCGTTCCGTGTGTGGGGATCTCGGGCGTTTGTTTGCGACTTGTCTGCGGACAAGCTGTCCCCTCGTGCTGCTCCCTGCGTCTTCCTGGGTTTCCCCCCTGACGCGCCAGGATGGCAGTTCTACCACCCCACCTCTCGCCGTGTTCTGTCCTCCCAGGACGTCACGTTTGACGAGTCGGTCCCCTACTACCGCCTCTTCCCCTACCGCACTACGTCCCTCCCCCCGCCGCCGCTCTTCCTTGTACCAGGTCCCCCTCCGGTAGACCCCCTCCCCCCTCAGGGTCCGTCCCCTTCAGGTGTGTCCCAGGTAGACGCAGTCGAGCCTGTCAAGGTAACTGGTGACTCTGGTGCTGCTGCGGGTGCTGAGCTTGGGGGTACTGAGACTGGGGGTGCTGAGCCTGGGGGTACTGAGACTGGGGGTGCTGAGACTGGGCGTGCTGGGCTTTGGGGTGCTGAGCATGGGGGTACTACGCCTGGGGGTGCTGAGCCTGGGGGTGCTACGACTGGAGGTACTGAGCCTAAGGGAGTTGGGCCTGCTTGTGAGGCGTCCGGCGGTGCTGGGCCTGGAGGTTCTCTGGGTGCTTCGTCTCGGCGGGAGCCCCTCTCTCCACAGGAGCTGCGCGAGTGGTTTGGCCGACGCTGGAGACGTACTGCTAGAGCTGGGGTTTCTTCGGCTGCTGAGGGTGCTGGTGCTGCTGGTCCCGGAGGTGCTCGTACGGGAGGTACTGGAGCTACTGGGCCAGCGGGTGCGTCTGGGGATGGAGCTGCTGCGGGTGTTGGCGCTGAGGCTACTGCTGTCGGTCTTGGTGGCGGTGCTGCTGGAGTTACTGGAGCTGGAGGTGCTGCTGGCGCTGGTGCTGCCGCTGGGGGTGCTGGTGCTGTCCCTGCTGTGTCTCGAGTTGCCGCGCGGCCTCGGCCGTACTTCGTTCCGCTCCTTCAGCAGGTTCTTGGTCTCCCGCCTTCTACTGGTACTCCTCCCTTAGAGTGTCCACAGCCTGTCCCGTCACAGTTACGGTTACAGCCGGCCTCCCCGCTGCCTGCTCCTTCTCCCTATACTGGTCCTACTGGAGGTCTTGCTGAGCGTCGTGAGCCTACGTCTCGCCCTACGTCGCCTGTCCGTTCTGCTCGCGCTAGTGGTCGAAGTTCGCGTGAGCGTCCTCCTCCTGTCCCTGGCACGCACTGGATGTCTCTGCGTCCGTCCACTGCTCCTCTGCATGCCCCGTTGCCTTCTCCTCCTGAGTCCTCACTTCCTGCTCTTGCCGACCCTGAGTCGGACTCTCTTCGTGCTGCCAGTCCTACTGTCACGCGTCTCCTTGCTACTGTCGTCACTGACCCTTCTTTTGAGTCCACTGCTGCGTCTGCCCTAGTTGCTGAGCTCGTCGACTTTGCTGCTCGCTGTTGTCTAGACTACACTGCTAGTCTTGTCGCTGAGTCTGAGTCTGTCTGTCCTCCGTCCGTCGGGGGTGAGTGTGCTCTTGGCACGGACGTCCTTGAGGACAGGCAGGAGGAGTTCCAGTGTCTGGCTGCTGCTTCACCTCATCTCGTGTCCGTACTGCTTACCCCTGAGGGAGACCCGGATGCACTTGACATCCCGACTCCGCGGTCTTACGCGGAGGCGATAGAGGGTCCCTACTCCTCTCAGTGGCAGGCAGCTATGGACGCAGAGATGGCTTCTTGGAAGTCCACAGGCACCTACGTCGACGAGGTTCCCCCACCTGGGGCGAACATCGTCAGTCGCATGTGGATTTTCAGGGTGAAGCGGCCGCCGGGTTCCCCGCCTGTCTTCAAGGCGCGGTACGTGGCTCGTGGCTTCAGACAGCGGCAGGGAGTTGACTACTTTCATACCTTCTCTCCCACCCCGAAGATGACCACTCTTCGGGTGCTGCTGCACATAGCCGCTCAGCGCGACTACGAGCTTCACTCTCTTGACTTCAACCCTGCTTTCTTGCAGGGTAGCCTGCACGAGGAGATCTGGTTGCGCCGCCCACCTCGCTTCACTGGGACTTTTCCTCCTGGCACCCAGTGGAGCCTCCGGCGGCCAGTCTACGGTCTCCGCCAGGCACCGCGTGAGTGGCACGACACACTGATGACTACACTTGCGGCTCTTGGGTTTGCTCCCTCTACTGCTGACCCGTCGTTGTTTCTGCGCACCGACACTTCTTTGCCGCCGTTCTACATCCTCGTGTACGTCGACGACTTGTTCTTTGCCACAGCTGACACTGCTGGACTCGCCCACGTGAAGTCCGAGCTGCAGAAGAGACACACATGCACAGACCTGGGTGAATTGCGCAGCTACCTTGGCTTGCAGATCACCCGAGACAGAGCACAGCGCACCATTACCCTGACTCAGTCACACATGGTGCAGCAGGTCCTTCAGCGCTTCGGCTTCACGTACTCCTCGCCTCAGGCCACTCCTCTGCCTACTCGTCACTCGCTCTCAGCTCTGCCTTCGGATGAGTCCGTAGAGTCGAGTGGCCCGTACCCAGAGCTTGTTGGCTGCCTCATGTACCTGATGACCTGCACTCGACCTGACCTTGCATACCCTCTTAGCATTCTCGCACGCTATGTTGCTCCTGGGAGACACAGACCGGAGCACATGGCTGCAGCGAAGAGGGTGTTGCGCTACTTGTGCAGTACGTCGAGCATGGGGCTTGTGCTTGGAGGGCGGAGTCCAGTGGTCCTCACTGGGCACGCAGACGCTTCTTGGGCTGACGACCAGGCTACGCAGCGGTCGTCACAGGGTTACACCTTCAGCCTTGGTTCCGGCTCTGTTTTGGGGCGGGCTACCCGCTTGTCTTCTGTTCTCGGCTCCAGTTGTGAGGCTGAGATCTACGCCGGGGCCATGGCTGCACAGGAGCTTCGCTGGCTCACCTACCTGCTGACTGACTTTGGAGAGGTGCCTCGTTCTCCTCCGTTGCTGTACGTAGACAACAAGGCCATGCTGGCCTTGTGTCGAGAGCAGAGACTAGAGCACAGAACAAAGCACATTGCTCTTCGCTATTTCCTTGCTCGTGAGCTGCAGCAGCGTGGTCAGCTGTGTCTTACGTACGTGTCCTCTGAGGCCAACACTGCTGATATCTTCACCAAGGCACTTGCGCCTTGTGATCATCAGCGCTTCTGTACTCAGCTTGGTCTTGTGCCTATCTTGCCTCACTTGCTCACCTCTTGACCTTGCTTGTACTGTTACATATATATACACCTGCTCTTGCTTGTCTAGCTTTCTACATATATATATGTACTCCTGCATGTGAACTGGCCTTGTGGCCTTGAACTTGTGTTCGGAATGTGTGGTGACTTTGTGATCCACCCTGAGCTTGCTTTGCTTTGCTTTGTTTGACTGGTCTTGTGACTCCTTGTTCTCCCCCACTTTGCCTATGGGGGTGTGTCAGAACATTATAGCTTATGCTTTTGTTTAGGCTGTAGTGGGGTAGCCCATATGGGGTACAACCCAATTAGGGTTAGTACTTGTACCCAACTGTTTCATAGTTCATTCATTCTCGTTTTAATTCTCACACGGGCCGCCTGCGCGCGGTTCGGGCGGCTGTGCCAGGCCCGTGGGCGGCCCGTTCTTCGCTGCCGCTGCACTGCCCGCTGTCCCCCGTGCCTTTGATGGCGCCCCACCCCTGCTACTGCTTGTGCTCCTGCATTAGGGTTTGGGGGTGGAGCGTGTGGGGGTATGGGGGTGCAGTTTCTCAGCGGCGTCTCCTGCTCCTCCTCTTCCTCCGTCTCCCGCTACTGCAGCTGCCGCTCAGGGGGGTGGGTGTGTGGGAGTCGAAGGAGTGGTGCTAGGGGGGTGACGTGGGAGTGGAGCTAGGGGTGAAGCAGGGGGTGCGTGTCAGGGGGGGGGGTGGGATTGTTTGGGGAAGTTGAACGGAGGTTTCCGTCGTGTCGCCAGCAGCACCTGTAGTCCGGGGAGTTGCTCCGGTAGCCCACTCGCAGCCACCTGAGCCAGTCGCCCGTGGGTCTGTTGCTCGTCTGCCGCTACTTTTAGCCGCGGGGCCAGTTACTCCAGTAGTCCGGAGCGTTGTTCCGGTAGCCGCTGTGCCAGTGTGCCTCCTGTTGCCCGTGTGTCTGCAGCTTCAGTCGTCGCCTCCTATCTCCTCTCCTCTTACAGTCTCGCCTCCTCCTCCTCACTTGCCCTCTGCGATAGCCTCTAGCTTTGCTTACACTTGTGAACTTTAAACTGTTGCTTCTTGAACTTGTGCTCAGAGTGTGTGGTGACATTGTGATCCACCCTGAGCTTGTTCTTCTTTGCTTGCTCTGCTTATTACACCCCACTTTGGCTATGGGGGTGTGTTAGAATGTTATGCTCTAGCCTGTAGTGGGGTGCTCTATAGCGAGTACAACCCTTCTAGGGTTTGCTATTTGTATCCTCATTCCTGCTAGTGAACCTCCTCTTTGCCTAAACTGTTTCTTGCCTAGCTAGGACTCTCCTAGCTATGGCTCCTACTTCTGACTACTATTTTCACAGGCACCAGCGGAGCGACTACGCAGACAGCCGCTCCAGGGAGACTGCTCACCAGACCCCTCAGCGCCCCCAGGGGAGCACCCCCAGACTCAGTACCCCCAGGCTCAGCACCCCTAGACTCCTCACGCCCAGGGTCATCACCTCCAGTTTCCGCACCCCCAGGCTCCGCACCTCCAGGCTCCGCACCCCCAGGCTCAGCACCCCCAGGCTTCGCACCCCCAGGCTCAGCACCCCCAGAAGCAGCACCCCGCAGGACCACCCTCAGCAGGACCTGAGTCACCAGTGACCTCAACCGGTGCAGTCAAGGGAGGAGGGTCTACATGAGACACACCTGAAGGAGCAGGACCGGGAGCGGGGAGGGGGTCTACCTGGGGAGCACCTTGAGCAAGGAAGAGCGGCGGGGGGGGGAGCGGGGCAGTGCGGTAGGGGAAGAGACGGTAAAAGGGAACCGACTCGTCGAACGTGACGTCCTGAGAGGGGAAGACACGGCGCGAGGTGGGGTGGTAAAACTGCCAACCAGGCGCGTCAGGGACAAAGCCAAGCAAGACACAGGGAACAGCGCGAGCGGAGAGCTTGTCCGCGGTGGTATCGCGGACAAAGGCACGAGCACCCGAGACCCGGAAACAGGACGCATCGCTAACCTTCCCCGTCCACAGCAGTGTGGGTGAGGTCTCCGGCAAGGAGACACGGGGCCAGAGGTTGAGCTGATGCGCGGCGTACCGGACCGCAAACGACCACAGAAAATGGGGGGCAGCCGCATGGATCATGGAGGTACGAGCGACCTCCATGACTAAGCCAATGCGGCGCTCAGCAACCCCATTCTGCTGTGGAGAGGCCGGAAGCGTGAACGTCTGGCGGATGCCGTGCTCCGCACAGAAGGCTGCCAAGAGGTCTGAGGAGAACTCACCATTTCTGTCAGAGTGCAGACGCAGGACAGGAAAGTCCGACTGGAACTGCTCGCGGAGCTGGAGACGAACAGCGCGGATCCAGGGGATCAAAACATCAGAGACCTCCCCCTTGCGCTGCAAGGGGAAGACCGTGGTGTAACGCGTGTAGTCGTCGACGACCAGCAGAAAGTACCGCTCGTGGCCCTGTCCACGGACGCGGGCTGGGCCCCACACGTCCAGGTGGAGAGTCTACAGGGGAGCCTCTGTGGGAGGGAACGAGAAGGAGTGAGGAGCGGCGCGCTGCCGCCACTCGACACAGTGAAGACAGGGAGGAGCAGGCAAGGGTGGGAGGGGAGGGAGAACCCTGGGAAGACCAGAGACAAGGATACGGCGGTGCATGCTACGAAGGCGCTGCACCGAGGGGTGACCAAGGCGGTGGTGCCAAAGGAGGGTCTGGTGCGACAAAGCACGACACGAGCAGGGGGCCGCTAGCTGACCTGACGCAGACGTAGACGCAGCGACCTGAGGGGACACAGAAGTCAGTGTGTACAGACTCGAGCCAGGCTCACGGGTAAACGTGGCTTGGTGCCGGCCCGTCCGAGAGCACGTACAGTGGGTCACGTGCTTACCTCCAGGAGTGAACTAGTCAACCCACTGGTCTTGGAGGTCAGCACCACTCACCAAGTTTGTAGAGAACAAGGGTAGGTGAAGACCTGACAGGGAGCCAGACAGGACTGCCGGACACGGCAGGACCGTGGAGGAGTGCGCGAGGACAAGACCCCCAGAGGGGTCTGCCAGGGAGACTGCAACCGGACGGCTGAGCGGCGTGAGGGTGGTGCTGTCGCGAAAGAAGGAGCGGGAAGCACCTGAGTCAAGTGTGAAGGTGTACAAGGCCTCAGCAGGCGCAGTACCAGAGAGAGCAGACTCACTAGCACCTGGAGCAGCAGCCTCACCAGTACCTAGAGCAGGAGACGCACTAGCACCTAGAGCAGCAGCCTCACCAGCACCTAGAGAAGCAGGCTCTATACCTGGGTCAGGCGGTACGCACAGGTAACAGGCACGGTCAGCACTAGTAGGCAATGCATACATGGCAGTGAGAAAAGCATCATAGTCAAGAGAAAAGATATCTACCCTCTATCCAAGCACCTACAGCCAGGTGGGGAGCTCAGCCTCGTCACCAAACTCGGTACGCCAGGCGTCACTCAGACGGGCGAAGCAGCGGGACTGTGTGTGACCAAGTGTCCCGCAAGCCTGACCAATCCGATCACCTGTGCGAATGACGTACGGGCAGCGAACGGTACTCAAAGACCTTCTACTCTGAGCGTACCACTCACAAAGCTGCTGGGGCGTAAGTGTCTCGGGCGGACTCCGCTGTAGCTGCAGCTAGCCACTGCCAGACGCTCTCGAGTGACCAGCTCCAGGGGGACAGCCACGACGGCTACCGCTACAACCCCAAGTAGCGTACCTCTCACGAAGCTGCTGGGGCGTGAGAGACTCGCGCGGACGTCGCTGGGGCTGCATCTGGCCACCGCCAGTAGCAGCAGTAGCAGTAGTAGCAGCAGTAGCAGCAGTAACAGCAATAGTAGTAGTAACAGCAATAGCAGCAGTAGCAGCACGGCCACCCCTACAACCCCAACTAGCGTACCACTCACGAAGCTGCTGGGGCGTGAGGGACTCACGCGGACGTCGGTGGAGCTGCATCTAACCACCGCCAGTAGCAGCAGTAGCAGTAGTAGTAGCAGTAGTAGCAGCAGCAGCGCAGGCAGGGCAGGCGCGGCAGGCAGGCAGGCGGGCAGGGAGGCAGGCAGACACGCAGACAAAGGGCGCGGCAGCGCACGAACAAGCCAGGTGCTCACCAGTGGCGGGCAGGGCCGGCGCTCGGCGGGGCCGCAACAGCGGCTGCAGAGTAGGGCCGCGGCAGCTGCAGGGCGGGGTCGCGCCAGCGGCAGGTTGGGGCCGCGTCAGCTGCAGGGCTGGCGGGGCCGCGTCGGCGGCAGGGCGCGGCCGCGGCAGCTGCAGGGCGGGGTGGCGCCAGCAGCAGGTTGGGGCCGCGTCAGCTGTAGGGCTGGCGGGGCCGCGTCGGCGTCCGGGCGGGGGCGCGTCGGCGGCAGGGCGCGGCCGCGTCAGAGGCAGAGCGGGGCCGCGTCGGCGGCAGGGCGCAGCCGCGTCAGCAGTAGGGCGCGGCCGCGTCAGAGGCAGGGCGCGGCCACGTCAGAGGCAGGGCGGAGCCGCGTCGGCAGCAGGGCGCGGCCACGTCACAGGCAGGGCGGGGCCGCGTCGGTGGCAGGGCGCGGCCGCGTCAGCAGCAGGGCGCGGCCGCGTCGGCAGCAGGGCGCGGCCGCGTCACAGGCAGGGCGGGGCCGCGTCGGTGGCAGGGCGCGGCCGCGTCAGAGGCAGGGCGGGGCCGCGTCAGCGGCAGGGCAGGCCGCGACCACGGCCTGACGGGGCCACGACAGCGAACTGGCGGGGCCGCGTCGGCGGCAGGGCAGGGCCGCGATCGCGACAGGGTGGGGCCGCGTTAGCGGCAGGGCGGGGCCGCGACCACGGCAGGGCGGGGCCGCGTCAGTGGCAGGGCGGGGCCGCGTCAGTGGCAGGGCGGGGCCGCGTCAGTGGCAGGGCGGGGCCGCGTCAGCGACCTGGCGGGGCGGCGCTCTGGCCTGACGGGCCTGCAGGGGTGGCTCGCGGGCCTGACGGGCCTGCAGGGGCGGCTCGTGGGCCTGACGGGCCTGCAGGGGCGGCTCGCGGGCCTGACGGGCCTGCAGAGGCGGCTCGTGGGCCTGACGGGCCTGCAGGGGCGGCTCGTGGGCCTTACTAGCCTGCAGGGGCGGCGCGCTGGCCTAGGGCAGCAGGAGGCAGCGCGAGGGCTGCAGGACGGCGGCGCAGCACGTCACAAGGCAAGGCAGGCAGGCGCAGGACAACACGTGGGGTAGCACGGTAACCGCAACGGTAGGTGGGCCTGAAAAAAAGACGGTCCTATGGACCTAGTGCTCTGAAACCGTGTTAGAATCTAGCAACAGGAATGGATACACTATGGAAGAGTTGGGTACAAGTATGAAACCCTAAACGGGGCTGTACCCCATATTGGCTACCCCACTACAGCCTACACACATATAAGATGCATATACTTTGACAGGTAATGTCGGTTACGGACTCTGTCAGAAGAAGGAAATTTGAATCTTGACAGAAGTGACTAATACAATGCGATACAAGGGTTTATATAGGAATACAATGGAATACGAAAGGTCCTAGCTAGCTATGTACTCTGAGGGGGTACATTCCCCTTAGGGCTAATCTAGATGCAGGATTGCAACCGTGCGATTCGGTAACCGTATGCGGTCCGGTAACCGTTTGAACATTTCCCGCGCTTTGTACTTCAAATTCTTCATGCTTGTAACTGTCTTGATAACTGTCTCGTCGCTTGGTCTTTCGTCCTCGCTGTAGTCATCTTCGCGTTAGGATTTGTTAATCATGAAGGTTTATTCAACGATTCTATATCGTAATAGATAACATGTAACTACATTGGATTATGCATTCGTAAACCGATGCAAAATGATAGTAGAAAATACAGGATCCAAAAGGAGACTTATACCGGTAGTAGTCAATCCATCGATGCGTTGCATGATTTTTTTTTTTCAACGGGGTGCATGGATAGAAGGTTCCTTTCCAGCACAAGAGATTCTGATTCCATCCTGATCCTGTTTTTTTTTTATGTAGTTATACTAAAAAGAAAATAGAGGTACATCCGCAGTCGTAACTGTTCCATCCTGATCCTACTACACTGTGAGGATTTACATGTTCTGTATTGTCCATGAACTATCCACAACAGCTGAGGAACTTTGCCGCGTACAAGTCTGCTTCCACCAGCATTGTTCACCAACCATCACCCAACCCCAGGGCCATGGCATTACAGTACCATCACATTCCAATTACTGTACCGAGGGCTTCGGGAACGTCGGTCAGGCAGTTGAGCGAAACAAGACGAGCTACGACGAGGCTGTAACCTTGATACTTCGCTAATAGCATCCCATTGGTGTGCTTGTTCCAGGGTTTTCTCTCCGCCCCACAATTGTTGTTCTGGTGGTTTCGACCTTGCCGAATGTGTGTTTGTTGGGACAAACGTCATGGCACCCACCCACGTTCTCTAGTTGGCAAACCGTTCCCTGTTCCACCATGATGGAGTTCTGAGCCATGTACTACATCTTCTCATAGCCATCCATGCACATGATCACGCCGCGCGAAGCAGCGTTGCTCTAAGTACCGCCAGATGCGAAAATGTCGGGCCTCTCGTCGGACTTATTGCTGGCAATTCCAACCAGCACGGCGCAGATGGCCATGCTATCGTCGCCCAGCCGCTCGCCGCGGTCGGCGGTGGTTAGCACCGCTGAAGTGAGTCCGCGAGGTAGGAGGTTCCGAGCGGCCATCGACATCATTATTGCGCGAACCGTCGAGTCCTTCTTCGACCTCCCGCCTTCCACCTCGCTCGCGTCGCCGCACAAGGTCAGTCTTCTAACATCAACGGCCTATCAGCCAACACTTGGCGTCGGTTTTGTTAAATCCTTGCGGCTAACGCTCGTCTACCATTCACGGTTTTATTTAATTCTGGAGCCGAATTTCGCAACGTCTAAAAAGATTCCGGTGTTTTTCTCTTGTTTTTCTCGCCCCTGCTCCTCCATTCCCTTTCTCTCCGTGCCTTCTACTCCATCCATTCTCGCCTTAGCCTCGCTCGCGTTCCGGTTCACCGCAACGCTCCCCTTCGCAAAAGTACCAGCAGGAAAAGCAGCAACAACAACAACAGTCGCAGCAGCAACAGCAGCAGCAGCAGCAGCTGGGGCAGCGCAGGCAGCAAGATACTTTAAAATCCTCTCAAGGGCAGCGTGCGGGTGACCGAGCCGCACAAGCGAGTCAGAGGGGCTTGACTGCGGGAGCTAGGGGGGGAGATGCGCCAGGTGCGGTGGGGAATGGCGGTGGTAGTGGGCGCATGTCGCCGTCCGCTGGAGCATTAGGGCGAGGGCCTGGCAGTGCGGAGGATGGCGAGGCGGACACGCCGAAATTCGCTCTCAAGTCACCAGGTCAGTGCCGCAGCTGCCAATTCACACGATGGCTGTAGTGTCAATGAATAACTAGTCAAGTCAATAGTTCTTCGCAAGCGAAACATACCCCAGACCAGATTCGCCTCCTTTTCCGTGCCGTGCCATCTCCGCGCGTATCTGTTTCCCTCGTTTTGTTGTCCTCAGGCTCATATTCCCCTCGAGGCCGACCGCCCTCTCTGCCTTTTGATGTCGACTTCCCTGCTCTGCTCGGATCCCGCCCACTGCAAGCCTCACCCAAACGCGCCTCTCCAGCGTCCTCCTCCTCCCCCACCTCCTCCTCCATCTCATCCGCCTTCACATTCTCCCCTGCGTCCGCCGCGCCAGCCACTCTTCTTACCGCTCCGCTCTCATCCTTCCCCTCCGCCTCTGCCTCATCCGCGTCGTCAGCGCCCTCGGAATCCGCAGCTGCGCCCGCCGCGCCCGCCGCGCCCGCCATGGCGCTCCACCAGCCGCTCTGCTTCCCGGGTGCGCAGCCCGTGCATCCGCCCGAGGACGTGCCGTCCCTCGCCGCCGCGTTCGCCGCAGCCAAGTCAGCACAGGCTGCGGCCTGCAAGTCCCCCGTCGCCTCGCCTCTCTCCTCCCCCAGTCCGTCCCCCTGCCCCACGCCATCTCGTCGCCGCCTGCCGCCGTTCCCGGAGCCGCCAATGGCGGCATGTCTATTTGACGCCATGGACAAGCTTCTCTCCGTCTCCACAGGGGTGGCGGAGCTTGCCGCACCCCCGCCGCCATCGCTCGCCTCTCTAGCCGCAGTTTCAGATTCTACTGCTTCTGGCGCTCTGGGCCCTCTGTGGGCGTCAGCCGCGGGAGGAGGTGGGGGGAAGGGGCTGGCAGGAGGGGGCATGGGGGGACTGGAAGGGCTCATGGGCGGTCTCCACCTGCTTGCGGCAACCTCTGGTGGTGCCGCTGCCTCTGCTTCTGGCGCTGGGGGAGGCACTGGCGCTGGCAGTGGGGGAAGCGGTGGCGGAAGCAGAGGGGCGGGCAGTGGCGGGGCGCAGGCGCGCACGCTGCTAGGGTTGGTGGACCCTCGAGAGGCGGCTACTGCAGTGGCGCCGTCTAAGAGCCGCAGGCAGATGGAGGCGCTGAGGAAGGCGCGGCAGGCGGGGCGCGGGGGACAGCTGGGGCTGGTGACTGGCGCTGCTGAGAGCAGCGGGGGAGGCCAATTGGGACTCGTTGCAGGCTCTTCCGGCGGTGCTGGCGGCGGCGCAGGGGGAAAGGGCGGGGGAGGCGGAGGGGGGCATTTGGGTCTTGTGACGAGCTCCGCCAAGGGGGCTGCAGGGGGTCAGCTAGGGCTCGTCTCACGTTCTCTCGATAGCAGGGGTGGTACCAGCAAGGGCGTTGCAGGTGCGGGAAGAGGAGGGCCTAGGCAAGAAAAGGCAGGGGCGATGGGTCACAGTTTGGGGCTGGAAGTGAGCGGGCAGCAGGGAAGGGATGGCAGCAGGGGGGGCGAAGCAGAGAACGTGCTAGATGAGAAAGCACGGGCTGAGAGGGAGAGGGAGGAGAGGGAGCGGCGGGTGGTGGAGGAGCATGGGAGGGCGGTGGCGGCGGTGGAGAGCATGTCTCAGGCGGACCGAGTGACGTTCGATGGGCCGCTCGTGGACGGCCTCTCCGCGCCCCTGCAGCTCCCCAGCTTCCACGGCAAAGCCCTTCCCTGGCGCCGCACCAAGGCGCCCCCGCCCTTTGCTGCCGGCGCCCATGTTGTGAATGCCATTCTGCAGGCGGAGCGGGAGGGAGCGGATGCTGCAGGGCCTGCTCAAACCAGTGAAGCTACAGCAGCAGCAGAAGTAACAGCGGAAGCAGGGACTGAAGCAAGAGCAGCAGCAGAGGCTAGAGGGCAGGGCGGAAGGGCCAGCATGAATGAGCCACCAGTTGCGGCAGCAAAGGAGCAAGACTCGAGTGCTGTTGGAGAGGCACAGCTTCCCACCATGAGCCTTGCTGCTGCCTTTGGAGGGCTGGCCTTGGCATCTCAAGGGGAGGACTTGGGCCAAGGGAGTTTTGGCATTGGCTCTGGCTGGGGGGCAAGTAGTGGCACTGGCGATGAGAGCGGTGGTGGCATGGAAGGTGGTGATGGTGGGTTCATGGGTGCGTTCGACTCTCTATTTAATGCGTCGGCTGGTGCTGGCGGCGCAATGGGCTTGCACATGCAACCACTGCAAGCCCATCAAGCAGAAAGTGTGGGGGATGGGCTGGGAGAGGCAGGCGAGGCAGCGACCAGGAACTTGAGGTCTGGGCGTGCGGTGAAAGACGAGAGCAGGGAGAGAGAGAGGGAGCGGGAGCGGGAGCGGGAGAGGGAGAGGGAGGAGAGGGAGAGGGAGGAGAGGGAGCGGCGGGTGGTGGAGGAGCATGGGAGGGCGGTGGCGGCGGTGGAGAGCATGTCTCAGGCGGACCGAGTGACGTTCGATGGGCCGCTCGTGGACGGCCTCTCCGCGCCCCTGCAGCTCCCCAGCTTCCACGGCAAAGCCCTTCCCTGGCGCCGCACCAAGGCGCCCCCGCCCTTTGCTGCCGGCGCCCATGTCGTGAACGCGATTTTGCAGGCGGAACGGGAGGGGCTAAAGGCGGGGGGAGAGGGTAGTTCAGGTGCAGAGGGAGGTGTAGCAGGTGCGGGCTTGGTTGGAGAGGGACTAGCTGGTGAAATAGGTGCCGGCGGTGGTGGCAGAGGGAGGGAAATCGATGCTAGAAAGGAAGGGCTGTGTGTGGGGCTGGACGGCGAGAGAAGGGCAGACACTGTGGCAGATGCAGCTGTTGGTGCTGCGGGGATGGGAATGGGCGGCGAGGGACTTTCTGGTGGGCTGTCGCTAGCTGCAGCGTGGAGTGCAGGAGCGGTGGGGGCAGGGGACATGGAGCAGCAGGAGACGGTACAGCTGGAGGAGGGCGGATCTGGTGGTGGGCTTGGCCTCATGAGTGCCTTTGATTCGCTTTTTTCTGCTTCCGCTGGTGCTGCTGCCCTGCCACATTCGCAGCAATTTGATGGCGGAATCGCTTTCGGTTCCCTGCCTTCCTTGCAGCTGCAACCCCAGTTGCAGCAGTCGCTGCAGCAGCAGCCACTTTCCAAGCAGGTGGCTCAGGCGCAGGGAGGGGGCAGGAGAGAGGAGGAGGAAGACGAAGATAGTGAGAGTGAGCGGGAGGAGAGGGAGAGGGAGGAGAGGGAGCGGCGGGTGGTGGAGGAGCATGGGAGGGCGGTGGCGGCGGTGGAGAGCATGTCTCAGGCGGACCGAGTGACGTTTGATGGGCCGCTCGTGGACGGCCTCTCCGCGCCCCTGCAGCTCCCCAGCTTCCACGGCAAAGCCCTTCCCTGGCGCCGCACCAAGGCGCCCCCGCCCTTTGCTGCCGGCGCCCACGTCGTGAATGCGATTTTGCAGGCGGAGCGCGACGGGGCTGACGCCTCAGGGCACAAGGCGGGGGAGAGTGGCAGCAGCGAGCGGAACAAGAGCCCAACCGAAGCTTCCGCATCAGCGCGCAATGCCCAGCCCCCTGCAGGCGCCAAGACAGCTGAGACATCCCATGCAGACACAGCAGCTTCGGCATCACCTCCTCAGAGCCTAGCAGACGCGTTTGGGGGGCTGGCAGGGCTGTCCTCAGGAGCAGGGGTGGACGAGGATGGCATGAGCGGCGGTTGGGGGGGGTCCGGTGGGGGAGGGCTTGGGCTCATGGGGTCGTTTGACTCGCTGCTCTCTGCGTCCTCTGGCAGCCCTGCTGCAGGTGCCGGGCAGCCCCGTGCAGCAGCAGCGGGCCAGTTGCAGCCTCTCTCGCTCTCTCCTCTGTCTTTGCAAGCGTTGCCCGCCGTACCCCGCACCACACCCATGCACCAGTCCACCACTCCGTCGCTCCCCCGCGCGCCCATCCTCTCGCCCTTCTCGGACAAGCCAGCAGCAGCGGATTCTCTGGAAGCGCTTTTCCAGGTGTCGAAGATGCACGGGGGAATCTCCCCCTCCATTGACAACCGTCTCCTGCCCGCCTTCCCCTCGCCGCGCATCCACACCCCATCGCACCTCTCGGGAGGAGTCCCCGCACCTGCTGCAGGGGACCCTAGCAGCAGCTCAGACGGCAGTGCGAGGCTGGGAGCAGCTGGCGCCGCTCCTCCAGTCATCCTTGCACCCTTCTCCAATGTGCCGGCAGCAGGGGATTCTCTGGAGGCGCTTTTCCAGGTGTCCAAGCTGCATGGGGGAATCTCCCCCTCCATTGACAACCGCAAGCTCGCGTCCTTCCCCTCGCCCCCCCTCCACGTGCCTCCGCACTCAACTGCCACTCCCAACAGGGTGCCGCCAGGGGGTGCAGCAGGCAGCCTGGGCCTCCAAGCGACGGCTCGCATGGCGTTTCCGCGCTCCACGTCTGCTCCCCCCGCGCATGCCGCCATTGACGCTGCAGCTGATGCTGTGCTGCTGCAGCTGGACCTGCCGCTGCGCCGAACAGGCTCTGCTGAGCTGCAACCGCTCTCCCCCACCTCCGCTCACCTGGATGTCAAGGCGCCTTCCGCTCTCGCCTCATCTGATTCCAGTTTTCCCGCTTTTGCTGCTCCGCTGGGTATAACTGCAGGTTCTTCCTCTTGCTCCTCAGCTTCCTTTGTCTCTCCATCCGTCCCCTGCTCCTCCTCTTCCTCCTCCGCAGCCTCTGCTTTCTCGTCCACGGCGCCCTTGGCAGCAGCGGCAGCACCAACAGCAACAGATGCAGGGGAGGCAGGAGCGGGAGAAGAGCCAGGGCCCCTCTCATCCCTGGCAGCGAATTTTGCGTCTCTGCTTCTAGCCGGGTCCGGGCCGGGCATCCCTCTTGACCAGAGCCCATCCCCCCATGCGCGCTTCGCCATGCAAGCCAACATCCCCCTCTCTCCCCACCTCGTCTCACCCTCCTCCCGTCTGCCCACACCCGCTATCGCATTCCCCAGTCCGAAGCTAGCTATGAGTCCCAAGGTGGCGCTAGCATCTCTAGTGGGGCATCTGGGGCCTGTCAGCCCTCTCTGCGTCGCCTCCCCCGCTTCTCGCCCCTCTCATTCGCTTCACCCCTCTCCGCCCGCCTCCCCTCTTGAGAAACTCTTTAATTTATCCATGGGCGCAGGCGCTGTGCCTCTCTCCCCAACCCTCAGCCCCAGTGGGTCCCGCCCAAAGACCCTCCTAGGTCTTGTCAATCCCCGGGAGCCTGCCTCCGCCTCCTCCTCTTCATTTTCCTCCTCTCCTCGCTCCTTAGAGGCTGCTAACACAGGGCTGGGGGCCAGTGCAGGGAGAAGCGGCAGTGCAAGGGCAGCAGCTGTGGCAGGGAATGGTGCTGGTGGAGCGGGCGCTTCAGAGGGTGCTAGAGGCTCTGTGCTGAGACCCAGGCAAGAGAGCACGGGGCAGCAGCAGCAGGTGAGGCAGGTGGAGCAGTCAGCAGAGGTGTACCGGCATGAGTGTGTTGGGCTGACGGACCTGGGCCCACTGGGGGGAGGCGGGCAGGATGAGCGGCAGTTCCAGCTCGCCCTGCCCAACTTCAAGCAGAACGGACCCGCCTTCCTCAGACGCGCCCCTCGCACCACCCACACGTTGACCTCCTCGAGTGATCCTGCCATAGCATCTGTTACTGTTTCTTCCTCCTCCTCCTCCTCCTCCTCCTCCTCCTCCTCCTCCTCCTCCTCCTCCTCCTCCTCCTCCTCCTCCTCCTCCTCCTCCTCCTCCTCCTCCTCCTCCTCCTCCTCCTCCTCCTCCTCCTCCTCCTTCTCCTCCTCTAACCCCCTAGGCGTGTCCTCCCCTTCCTCCGGCCCGCTAACCTTCTCCCCGCGGCCCATGCCAGCCGCCCTGCAGCCCCACCGTGAGAGTGCTGCTGAGAAGGCTGGGCCCAGAGGGGGGCAGTGCGAGCAGCAAGTGGGGCTTGGGGAGGGGGAGGGCACGGAGGGGAGCGACGAAGAGGGGGACGTGTCTGAGTGGTGGATGCGCGCGCCCACTCTGGGACCTGGCAACTGGGGTGATGGCGATGATCCCCATGCTGCAGTCTCTGCAGGTGTGGCGGGCGCAGGAGAAGGGGGAGGCAGCAGTGGCAAGCTGGAGAAGTTAGCTGAGGAGGAGAGGGACGAGGTGGAAGGGGACCAAGAGGGGCACGGCGTGAAGGTGCGTGAGCAGGAGATGAAAAGAGAGGGGGGTAATGGAGGTGGCGCGGGGGGCAAGGTGGAGGTAGATGTGGAGCGCATGATGGGCATGCTGCAGCAGCTGCAGACGCCTCTCGCGGATGTGCGCGCCGCACTTGAGGGTGGAGGGCGAGGCGCGGAGGAGTTTGAGGCTGCTGCACGGGCGCTGGAGGCGGACTTGAGACGGTTCCTGGAAGCCAGGAGGCACACGAAGGATGAGGCAGGGGGTGAAGGGAAAGGGGTGGGGGGGACTAAGGGAAGCTCTGGCGCTGGTACGGGGGAGGCTGAACGGGCGGGCGGAGGGGGAGGGGGAAGAGGAGGGGGAGGGGGAAGAGGAGGGGGAGGGGGTGATGGGATGGGGCTAGAGGGAGAGGCGGTGGTGGTGGAGTTGTCGGGGCAAGGTGATTCGAGCAGGAGTAGCGATGCCATCACTTGTGCAGAAACAGCTAGGAAGGGCGGAGCAGAAGGAGGTGAAGGGAGAGAGGGTACTGATGTGGGAGGAGGTGCGGAGAAGGAGGGTTCTGGAACCATCACAAATAAGTTATGTGCTGCTGAGTCAAAACGCGAGTCTGCTGTGAGAGGCAAGCAGGGAGGCAAGCAGGGGAGGCATGGGAAGGAGGTGGGGCAGGGGGCGGATGTAGCATCCGGTGCACCCGCACCCCCAGGTACAGACTCAGGTGTGTCTCCAGCAGCGCTACAGGCGGCTCTCACGCGGGAGCTTCATGCACAGACCAAGGGGGGGTCAGCCGTAGCAGAGGTAAGTGCAGCAGATGCAGCAGGTCAGGCAGGGAATGGCAGGGCAGGCGAGGGCAGAGGTGGGAAGAGAGGGGAAGCAGTGGAGGTGCCAGTGGTGGGGGGGAAGGTGGTGCTGAGTGGCAAGATCAGGGTGGGGCAGGAGATTCAGTTCTCTGGCACGTGGTCGCCTCTGGGCCTGCCCCACTCTGCCTCGCAATCCTCTGCAGCGGAATCCGCCTCCCCAGGTGTGGAGGACAGTAGACTGGGCGCTCCTGCTGCAGCTGAGGGGGTTGCTGGGCTATCGACTGCTGGGGGGGATCGACAGCAGCAGCAGCAGCAGCAGCAGCAGCAGCAGCGTCGGCGGCACAGGGAGAGGTCGCTACGCAAGCAGGATAGAAGTAAGTCAGGGGTGGTGGGTGGGGGCGGGGGAATGGAGCGCAGGGCAAGGGGCAGAGAGCAGGAGGAGGACTTGCAGGAGGAGAGCTTGAGTGAGGCAGAGGTGGAGAGGGATAGGCGGCGGCGCAGTGGGCGCATGGTGAGTAGTATCAGCGTGGGGGGCATGGGCATGAGCATGGGCATTGGCATGAGCAGGAGCCACGAAGGCACTGTCGGGAGCAGCACAGGGAGTGCGGGGAGCGGGCGTAGTAAGAGGAAGAAGGACCGGTCGGGAGCGGTTGAGGCCGGTGGGGTGGAGTGGGCGAAGGTGGATGCCAGGGACAGTGGAGGAGATGCGAGCAGGGAGGGTGGTAAGGATGCTGGTAGGGATGGGTTGAAGGAGAGTGGCAGGCGTAAGAAGGGCAGTGGGAAAGGTGCAGGCGCAGATGGTGGGTCTGGGAAAGGCAAGGGTGTGTTTGGGGATGAACATGGTGGTGGCAAGGCGGGGAGGCACGTGGGTGCAGAAGGGGAAGTGGCACGGGTTCTGGGGGGAAGGGAGGGGAAGGAAGTGCGTGGTAGCAGGGACGGGCGGGAGAAGGAGGGGAAGGGAGGGAGTGAGGGGAAACAATCAGAGAGTGTGTTAGGCGGGAGGACGGCGGGGGGGAAGGCAGCGGATGAGGGCGAGGAAGATGAGGAAGACGTGTTTTATGATGCACGTGAGGTGGTGAGCTCGCCTGCTTCAGAGGACGACAGAGGCAGCGAGCGGTCTCTCAGGCACATCATGACCAAGGCGGCATCTCCTGGCACGCTTCCTGGTGCTACTGCTGCTGCTGCTGCTGCAGTGGGGGTTGGGGTAGCGGATGTGGAAGAAAAAGGGGCTGCAAAGCACGGGAAGGAGGGGAAGAGTGTCTCTGGCGTTGCGAGGACGCGGTCGGGTGTGAAGGCAAGGCTTGGGAGCGGCGACAGCAGCAAGGGACGGAGAAAGGAGCAGAAGGGCGCGGAGGAGAGGGGAGCGAGGGACGAGCTGAAGAGAGGTGGTAGTGGCGTGGGAGCAGCAGGCGGAGGGGAGAGTGGGGCAGTAGAGGGTGACGCGAGGGGTGGTAGTGAAGCTAGTGGTGGTGGCCGCTTGGAGGGTGCAGGGAAGAGCGGGCAGCACTCAGGTAAGGCAGCAGGGAAGCGCAGTTCCGGGGAGAGCGCAGGTGGAGGGAGAAAAGACGAGAAGGAGGCGGAAGCAGGGCACGAGCGACGCAAGCACAAGGGGAAAGGGAGCAAGAAAGGATCAGAGGCGGTGTCGACAGGAAAGGCTGAGAAACCAGGCGGCTCCACTGTATCGTCACCCGCTCCGTCCTCCACATGTGGTGCCTCTAAATCCCGCCCAGCCACGAGCAGTGGCAGCAGCAACCCATCCTCACAGCCTGTGTCATCAGGTGCCCAGGGGCCTCCCCTGGCAGCAGCATCCATCCGGCGCACTGTGTCTGACCTCACAGAGGAGATCAGCGCCCTCAAGGCCGCCACTCTCCTCATCACCACGCCTGCTGCTGCTGCTGCCGCTGCGGCTGCTGCGGCTGCAGCAGCTGCCAGTGGCGCCTCTGATTCAGGCACTGTGAGTAGCAGCGGGGAGAGCGATGCATTCAGTGGGGTTGTTGGAGCAGAAGTGCAGGGGGCGCAGCTATCGCAACTGTTCACTCCAGCATGCAGCACAGCAGCGGCTCGCAAGGCCCAGCGCACAGCCGCTGCCATCTCTGCTCTGCGCGAGGCAGCGGCACGGGAAGGTCCTCTGCCTGCTCTCGTCTGCGCTCCCCCCACACTGCCCTGTGGGGACGCGCCAACGCGGGAAGAGGCATGGAGACGGCTCGGCAGCAGCAGGTGGAAGGGGCAGGACGACGACTCAGGTCTAGGCACAGACATCGCTGCTGCGGCTTTAGGTAGAGATGCAGCGAGTTTCCGGCTGTCATCTCCCACTCCCCTGGTGTCCCGTGCTGTGCCAGGCTTTGTGGCGCTGGACATGCCTCCTGCTGCGGGTCCCTTCTCGTCCGCACCGCACAGCGCCACGGCCATCTGGCACATGCTGCAGCTTAACGCCGCACCGCTGCTCTCAGGCCCGCCCACTGCGCTCATCTCGCAGTCCTGCTCGCTCTCCCCTCTGCACTCATCTGGGCTGGGGTTGGCCGGTGAGCCACGGTGGGGGTCAGGCACGTTGAGGAGCAGTGTGGATGCGCTGCTGCAGCTGGGGCAGGAGCACGGCGACTTGGAATGGGCACCCGGCAGCACTGCTGTCTCTGGGGGAAGCGGTGCCGCGGAAGGGACTGGTAGTGGTGCCGCCGCTGCTGCTGCTGCCGCTGCAGCTGCGGTTGCAGCGTCTCAGCTGAGCCCTTCAGTACGCAGCCCTCAGGGGGGTGCAGGGGCCGTGGGGCCGTGGAGGAGGCTGGCAGTGCCGATTCACCAGCTGCCGGGGGACAAGGAGGATTACGAGGAGGGGCAGGTGTGCCCGCTGTCGCGCTCCAACAGTGCCAATGTGGAGGCGCTACTGGCTGATGCTCACACTGCTGCTGCCACTGCTGCTGCTCTCTCTGCTGCTGCTGCCGGTTTGCTGGGTGACATGGGGACCAATGGAGGCTCGCCGCTGAAGCCGAGCAGGAAGGCTGGAGTAGGGGTGGAAGGCGAGAGGGGCATGGAGGAGGGTATGGATGCAGGTGGTGGTGGGAGAAAGGCCAGGGGAGGGGTCAAAGGGAAGCGCAAGGAGATGGCTATAGCGGAGGAGGAGAGCGGTGCAGAGGAGAGCATGCAGGCAGATGCAGCAAGTAGCGACAGCAGTGTGGTGTTTGCAGCACCTGCTGCATCAAGCCCTGCACGCAGCAGCAGCTCCAGCAGGCTGCGTTCCATGAAGACCGCCCCTGCCGGCGCCCTGGCGTCCCTTGCAAGCTTCTTCTCCTCCATGGCTAAGCACTCCCGCAGCGGCAGCACAGGCGAGGAAGATGCCCCTGCTGCTGACAGTGGCGGCGCTGGCAGTGTTGACAACAATGGGAGCAGTGGGAGCAGTAGGGTGTCACGAGAAGGTGGTGGGGCAGCAGGGAGTGGTGGAAGTGCAGCAGAGGCTGCTGTTAGAGCCACACACCCCCATGCACACTCACCTGCTGCTCAAGGCGCCATGCCTGTTCCTCTTGCTGCTGCTCATGCCCATTCCGCCCCCAATGCCGCTGCTGCATTTTCTGCAATGTCTTCTCCTGGCAAGACCCCTCTTTCCCCACAGCAACAGCCTGCACCCGCATCAGGGGCAGCAGGGCTTGCATCTGGCCTTGCTGCTGCCTCTGCCGCGGTAGGCGCAACTGGGGGAGGCTCGTATGGGGCCAGGCATGTTTTGGAAGGGACACGTGCAGGAGACAGCAGCCCAGGCATTCACGACCCCTCCAGCATCACTGCTGGTAGTCCCAGCATCTCTCTCTCCCGTGGCCTCTCTCCTCTCTCCCGTCCTGCCTCCTACGCCTCTGCAGTTTCAAGCTCGTCCGGTGCAACCACAGCAGCAGGTGCAGGGGCGGTTGGGGATACAGGGTTGGGTTCTAGAGGTGTTGCAGCAGCAGCAGCAGCAGCGGTGGCAGCACAGGCAGCAGGGGCGCAGCCGCCAGCAGCGGCGGGGATAGGCTCAGATGCAACGGAGGAGGAGTGGCGAGATGCAGGCAGCGGCAGCAGCAGCAGCAGCCCTGTGCGGTCAGTGCGGTCGTGCCAGTCGACGGGGAGTGAGGTGCAGGTGCAGCAGATCGTGCACCACCACCACCATCACCACCACCACCACCACGGCTTCCACCCCTTCCGCCGCAAGAAGGGGCGCAAGCATGCAGCCGTTGAGACGGTGGTGCAGACCACAACAGTGGAGGAGATGGGGGGGGACGGGAGCATGGGGGCCATGTCAGCTTCCCCATCGAGCAGCAGCTTCATGAGTGCAAGCAGCTTCAAGAGCCAGAGCAGTGTGGCGCAGCTCATTCCCCACCAGTGCACCAACAGCAGTGGCGGCAGCAGCACGCGCGGCGCCTCGCCTGGCAGCAGCCGGGCGAGCACTGCTGCCTCTACGGGTGGGGCTAATGGTGCTGGTGGTGCGAGGGGCAGCACGGGCGGCAGCAGCAACGGTGGGGTGTCGTCGCGGTCTGCGTTTCAGGACTCGGTGGGGGCAGCGCTGAGTGGTGGCGAGTCGGAGGCAGACAGTGACATGGATGTTATTGATGAGCAGGTGGGCGCACGTGTACTCACAGGTACGAGGGGCAGCAGGTGGCATACTGTACCGTACCGTACCATTGCGTACGGTATTGTACCGTACCGTACCATAGCAGCTGCACCATGCCATACCCATGGTGTTATCTCTGGCAAACACGCCCTTGCCAGCCCCTATATTCCCAATTTCATTCCTTGTTTTTCACTGCTCTCCGTACATCACTTTCTCCTTCATCTCTCCGCTCCCCACACACCCATCTCCACATCCCCCACAGGCACTTCTGGCAGCAGCCAAGCGCACAGCAGGCATCACTTGCTGTGTGCGGCCTCGGGTCTTTGATTGACGGGGGCGTGCAATATGATAGAATTAGCAGTATATGTTGAGTATTGTAGTTTATGGACTTCAGGACAAAACTACCGTATTTATCATTCTTTAGGGTCACGACTGTTTCTCGTGACTGAAACGCTGTTACGGGTGCAATGAATCGAAGTAGCGAGAATTGCACTAAGGCGTCAAACGAGTACAAAATGTGAGCGAAGGCATGAGCGAACATTTATACGCGAAACATGCAAACGGTAATGTGCTGCGTGCGAGCTAGCTAGTGCTCTACTGGAAGCGAGGCTCAGGCTAGTCCCGAAGCGTAGGCCGACACGGCCAGGCCAACAGTGCGAGGTTTGGTGAAACAGTGCGCGCGAAGCCGGCGAAGCCCCGTTAGCAGCAACGGGCGAACAACGGCTGATGTTGTACGCGATGTTGCCGGACGCGCTAAGGAATATCGAGAAAAATCCTTACACTGGCCCCCAGGGCTCAGGTTTGCAGTGTAATTTACCCTTCTATACTGATAAGAAGGGTGAAATTTTCAGTCTACACTGATGGGCTGGGGTAATTTTTTGGGGGATTAGTCTTACACTGATATGTAAGTGTAATGATTTAGGCTACACT
Source organism: Closterium sp. NIES-65 (assembly GCA_948144175.1). Taxonomy (NCBI): domain Eukaryota; kingdom Viridiplantae; phylum Streptophyta; class Zygnematophyceae; order Desmidiales; family Closteriaceae; genus Closterium; species Closterium sp. NIES-65. The sequence continues at coordinate 1,336,971 of CANXME010000398.1, forward strand.
GATGCTCTGGGGTAAAATTTCCCTTAGCGAAGATTACCCTGAAGAGCGTACAGGGAACCACCCTCCCCCCCTTCCCCCCTTCGGAAAGTCTATCTATTGAGATTAAGGTTCTCCAAAATATCATAACGGTACACCCAATTTTGTAATGATGCACTACGACGGCAGCACGTGAGTACTGATGACCGACACCGCGTCACTCTGTGTCTGCTTGCAACCTACCCAAAGCAAAAACTGCAACCTGATTGGCCGAAGATGCACTCACTGCAACTCCCTCGACTCCGAAATTTGGGACTCGATCGAGGTCCCCAAACACATGTTCCCCCCGGGAAGCTTGCTGACTCGGCGAAAAAAAACAAGTGTTGCAGTGGAACCAGACAAGCCACTGCGCTCGACTTTCACAACAACCCCCACCCACCAGTGCCCACCTTGCGCAGGATTAGTAATCTTGCGCATTGAGAAAGCTTGCTTTCTGTTCTTGCAAAGGCAACGGGCTTCATTACAATTGCAGTAATACAACATTCTCGTCCAACTATTATGATATACAATATACGACTAGGGTGGGTGGGTGGGGAGTGGAACTGCAAAGTTCCGAAATGAAGTCGTGGGTGGAGGCCGAATGGCCTCCAACCCTCGTTATATACTCGGCGAATTGTAATTCGCCGTTGCTTTGCTTCGTTACAGGTAGCTGCGCTTTCACAATACGCATTTTTAGAAAGTGTTACACACTTTCGAAAAATTTCATATTGAGAAAGCTTGCTTTCTGTTCTTGCAAAGGCAACGGGCTTCATTACAATTGGGTCTTCTGAGACATGTGCGGTTGGGGCGTTGTAGACGCGGTGGGTGTGGTTGCGGTTGATGGTCGTCACGAAGTGACAAGAGAGGCGGTGTTGGCGATCGCGATTTCCAAGTCGATGACGTTTGGAATGCTGTGTGTGTGAAGGTTGCTCGATGGGTTGATGTGGATGTCTCTGTTTGTTGGTGCAAGAGGATACCGTAGTGGTACACAAATTTTGTCTTTAACTCCCAAAGGTCTATCCAAGTTCTTAACGAGTGGCGAGCTTGTGATTGCATGCAAGTCGTTTCACACGAATGGTTGTATTTCCTTGTTGGGTGCGATCAAACACAGTGGGATGTGTGCATGATGGCGAACACCGATCTCCTGCAGCATTGCTCTTATTTGGGGAAAACATTGAGTGCGGTGTATACCGGTAAGAGTGTGTGTGCACCACCGTAGTCAAGACAGATTCAGAATTCATATTGAGTTGCACTCTACCAACTGTTTGTAACAAGATCACTTAAAAGCAGTTGCTTCCTTGGAAGTTGGTGGGGCTCCAAACCAGCCTTTTTTTTTTTTTTTTTTTTTTTTAATAATTATTACCGTATACGATACATCAATAGCCAAGAATGATCCATCCATCCACTCAAATTTCAGCCCATCTTACGGTAAGGCCAGCATGGAGGCCTTCGGGTCCCTTCCCCCACTGGGACGGCTTTAAAGCCACACGAGGACCCTCGGTCCCCTTCCTCCCCTGGGGGACGGCTCTCAGGCCACACGAGGACCCTCGGTCCCCTTCCCCCTCTGGGGGACGGCTCTCAGGCCACACGAGGACCCTCGGTCCCCTTCCCCCCCTGGGGGACGGCTCTCAGGCCACACGGGGACCCTCGGTCCCCTTCCCCCCCTGGGGGACGGCTCTCAGGCCACACGGGGACCCTCGGTCCCCTTCCCCCCCTGGGGGACGGCTCTCAGGCCACACGGGGACCCTCGGTCCCCTTCCCCCCCTGGGGGACGGCTCTCAGGCCACACAGGGACCCTCGGTCCCCTTCCCCCCCTGGGGGACGGCTCTCAGGCCACACAGGGACCCTCGGTCCCCTTCCCCCCCTGGGGGACGGCTCTCAGGCCACACGGGGACCCTCGATTTCATCTTTCCGTTCAAGGGCCTCCTCAGGTGTGCGTGTAGTTGATCGTGTCGTCGGTGCGATTTCCCAGCGCGACGAGCAGGGTCCCACTTCTTATAAACTTATTTCCCCAATCGTGGCGTTGAGCTCGTGTTTCTGCCATGAAGGGATTCACGGGGCATAGAGATTAATCGAGAGAAAACGCAGGTGACATGTTGAAAAACAATAATAATTAAAAAAAAAAGGAAATGAAATGCACTTGCAGCACTTATATGCAACTTATGTGCACTGGCGCCAGTGGCGATTTCGTCCTTGGCGCGCGCCACTGGCGCCAGTGGCGATTTCGTCCTTGGCGCGCGCCACTGGCGCCAGTGGCGTTTTCGTCCTTGACGCGCGCCACTGGCGCCAGTGGCGATTTCGTCCTTGGCGCGCGCCACTGGCGCCAGTGGCGATTTCGTCCTTGGCGCGCGCCACTGGCGCCAGTGGCGATTTCGTCCTTGGCGCGCGCCACTGGCGCCAGTGGCGATTTCGTCCTTGGCGCGCGCCAATGGCGCTAGTGGCGATTTCGTCCTTGGCGCGCGCCACTGGCGCCAGTGGCGATTTCGTTGCTGGCACGTGCCACTTGCGCGAGTGGCAGAAGCAATTTCGTCCTTGGCGCGCTAGTTGCAGTTTCTCCGGCGCACTTCGATCTCAGTTAGGCGCACGCAAAGTACAGTCGCATGCGTGATTATGTCGCCCTTCTAGGTGCACATGCAAGGGAGTCGGGCATGTGGCAGTTGGTTGATGTTTCCTAGTACTAAAGCACTACTAGTGGGAGGGGAACTTCAGTGGTGGTTGGACGAGAATGAGTGGAACTGCAAAGTTCCGAAATGAAGTCGTGGGTGGAGGCCGAATGGCCTCCAACCCTCGTTATATACTCGGCGAATTGTAATTCGCCGTTGCTTTGCTTCGTTACAGGTAGCTGCGCTTTCACAATACACATTTTTAGAAAGTGTTACACACTTTCGAAAAAATTCATAATTTGGGCCTCAAGCTTGGTTGCTGCTAGCACCTACAGTATAATCAGGGTAAAAAATATACCTATACTGATGCCTCTGTGTAAAGTTTTCAAAACTTCAAGTTACACTGATCCATCAGTGTTACCAAAAAAGACACACTGCTCAAAAGGGTTTTGAAAATGTCTACACTGCTAATCGTGAGTAGGTAAAAACCAAACCTGAGCCCTGCTGCCCCCCCCCTCAAGAAGCCCCCTCCGCTACGCGAGTGCGTGTACATCGCGGAAACCCCGGCTCCTCAGGTACACTTGCAGGGCGGGGTGATTTTCGATGTTGGCCAGGGGCACCCAACTATCTTCAGTTGGCGTGCGATCCTTCCAGCGAACGAGGAACTCAATCCTCCTGATTTCCGTGGGGTGTCGAATCCGATGGCTCAGGATTTTTTCGGGTTCGATGATCGGCTCCGATGCAGGGCGAGCCATGGATGGCGGGCGGTGACGAGGCAGTTGGCTTGTGGTTGGGATGTATCGTATGGCCCCGGATATAGGCGCCGGCCTATTACAGGCACCGGCGCTTCTATCTGGAGCATGGCGCTTATGGCCGATCCTCAATTATAAGCGCCCCCCCCTGGAAAACCATTACCACTTATTATAAGCGCCGTGTGCAATTTTCATTTAAATATCAGTTTAAATCGATAATGAATTTCAGTTTTGCAGCGAGTCAAATTTCATTTTCGCTTTGTTTGACTAGCGAAGACCTGACTGTCTGCGCGTCCAGTCAGGATGTGCTGGCATGCCTGCAAAGTGACGCGAATTTGCCCGTGTACAGGAAGGAGAATCGCTTGCGCGCGATTCTGCTTTGTGACGCTATAATAGTTCGACTCGTTTGAAATGGCTACAACGAAAGGTACAGTTTGGTACCTTTAAAGATAAAAATTGTATTTGTCATTATATAAGCGCCGGCGCTTATGGCCGTTCCTCAATTACAAGCGCCACCCTTGAAAAAAATAACTTATTATAAGTGCATATGCGCTTTTATCCGGGGCCATACGGTATGGGCGAAGCAGGCTGACGTAGAACGAAGGGCCGATGTACCAGTCCGTTGGTAGCAGTATGTGAGCTGTCACTTGGGTAATCATGTGGCTGATTTGGAACGGTCCACAGTATCGCGGTCATAATTTCGGTACGACGGGCAGTCTTAAGCTCTGTGTGTCGAGCAGTACGCAGTCTCCCGACTGGTACGTGACTGGGCGGCGGTGGCGGTCAGCGTTGCGCTTAGCGATGACATTGGCTTTTTTAATTGCTTCAGCGGCTCTGGTGCGAGCAGCTTGCAGAATTTCGGCGAATTACTGTGCACGTGTGTCAGAATATTATCTTATGTTCTAGCCTGTAGTGGGGTGCTCTATAGCGAGTACAACCCTTCTAGGGTTTGCTATTTGTATCCCCATTTCTGCTAGTTCAACCCTCCATCTTTCTTCCTTCTAATTTTGTCATGCTATCAGAGCAGGTCGATCCCCTTGGATCGATCCTGTGGGTGGGTTACCACCTCGCTTCCGCTGCTACTTTTTCCTCCCGCCGTGCGCCCCGAGGCGCGCGGCGGTTTTCTGCCCGCCGTGCGCCCCGAGGCGCGCGGCGGTTTTCTGCCCGCCGTGCGCCCCGAGGCGTGCGGCGGTTCTCTGCCCGCTGTGCGCCCCGAGGCGCGCGGCGGGCTTCTGCCGCGGCGTTCGCCGCGTCCTGCTCTGGACGCGTCGCGACGGGCGACGGGGACCCGTCGCGGCCCCGCCGCCCCACTCTCGCGGCCCCGCCACCGACTCGTCGCGGCCCCGTCACCTTCGGTCGCGGCCCCGCCACCGACCCGTCGCGGCCCCGCCACCGACTCGTCGCGGCCCCGCCACCTCCGGTCGCGGCCCTGCTGCCTCACGTCGCGGCCCAGCCGCCTCCGGTCGCGGCCCCGCCAACTCCGGTCGCGGCCCCGCCACCGACCCGTCGCGGCCCCGCCGCCCCACTTCGCGCCCCCCCCCCTCCCCCCCCCCCCCCCCCCCTCCTCCCCCCCCCCCATTTCCCGTCGTCTGTCGTGGCGACCTGAGGGGCGAGCTGTGGGGTGGCAGGTATGGGGGTGGTCGGTGTGCATTCCTCCCTTTGCTCCTCCTCCTCCTTCGTCTCCCACTGCTGCAGCTGTCGCTGAGGGGGGTGGTTGTGTGGGAGACTGGGGTTTAGGGTTTAAGGGGAGTGCGTGGGAGTGGAGCTAGCGGTGTAGCAACGGGTGTGTGTCGGGGAGTAGGACTGTTTGGGGAGGCTGCATGGAGGTTGCCGTACTGTTGTTCGCAGCACCTGTAGTCCGGGGCGCTGTCCCGGTAGCCCAGTGAGCTAGACTTCTACGCCAGCCGCCCGTGGGTCTGTTGCCCGTCTGCCGCTACTTGAGCCGCGGGGCCTGTTACTCCTGTAGTCCGGGCGCTGTCCGGTAGCCGCTGTGCCAGTCTGCCTCCTGTTGCCCGTGTGTCTGCAGCTTCAGCCGTCGCCTCCTATCTCCTCTCCCCTCACTCTCTCTCCTCCTCCTCACTTGCCCGTTGTGACTACCACTAGCTTTGCTCATAATTGTGAACTCTAAACTATTTCTTCTTGAACTTGTGCTCAGATTGTGTGGTGACATTGTGATCCACCCTGAGCTTGTACTGCTTTGCCTGCTCTGCTGATTACACCCCACTTTGGCTATGGGGGTGTGTCAGAATATTATCTTATGTTCTAGCCTGTAGTGGGGTGCTCTATAGCGAGTACAACCCTTCTAGGGTTTGCTATTTGTATCCCCATTTCTGCTAGTTCAACCCTCCCTCTTTCTTCCTTCTAATTTTGTCAACGTGGTGTTGGGTTGTCCGGACTCGGCGTCATGGGCACTGTAGGATTTTGCCCATAGTTCCGATAGAAAGGGGAATGCTGCGTCGTCGCTGACGTGGCGTTGTTATACGCGAACTCGATCAGCGGCAGCTGCTGCTCCCAAGTGGTCGGGTCGTTGCACGTGGCACGAATCAATTGCTCCATCTTCTGATTCGTCCGCTCCGTTTGACCGTCGGTCTCGGGGTGGTACGACGAGCTGAACTGTAGCCTTGTCCCGAACTGCTCCCACAGGTTCTTCCAGAAGTTGCTGATGAACTTCGTGTCGCGGTCGCTGATTATCGCGGCTGGTATCCCGTGCAGTCGAACGACGGCTGCGATGAACAGGCGAGCGGTTTCTTCGGCTGAGATCGATTTCTTGCACGCAGCGAAGTGTGCCATTTTTGTCAACCTATCAACGACGACCATAACCGTGTCGTTACCCCAAGGGTTCGAAGGTAACCCCGTGACGAAATCCATGGTAACCTGCTGCCAGGCGCGCTCAGGCGGTGGAATCGGCTGGAACTGACCCGCCTTTCTTTTTTGCGAGCTCTTCATCACCTGACACGTAGGACACGAGCCCACGTGGTGTTGTACATCGGTCAACATGTTAAAATTAGAACGAGAATGAGGAGCCATAGCTAGGTAAGCCCTGGCTAGGCAAGTGAAAGTTTAGGCAAAGAAGGAGGTTCACTAGCAAGCAGCAGGATACATATAGGAAACCCTAAGGAGTTGTACTCGCTATAGAGTACCCCACTGCAGGCTAGCTAGACAATAATAACATTCTGACACACCCCGATAGTCAAAGTGGGGTATAACCAGCAGAGCAAGCAATCATAGAGCAATAGTTCACAATGATAAGCAAAGCTAGAGTTAATCACAGCGGGCAAGTGAGGAGAAGGAGGAACTGTGGAGGGAGAGAAGATGGGAGGCAACGACTGAAGCTGCAGAGGCACGGGCACAGGAGCGGCTGACTTAGTGGCTACCAAAGCAAGGGCGACGGACTACTGGAGTGACTGGCTCCGCGGCTATAGACGAGCGGCAGGAGCAATGGACCCAGTGGCGACTGGTGCAACAGGCTCACTGGCTACCGAAGCAAGGGCGACGGACTACAGGCGCTGCAGGCGACCCGACAGCTACCTTCACACAACCTCCTCCAACTGCCCCACACCCTCGACACACACCCCTTGCTCAAACCCTAGCTCCACTCCCACGGCACCCTCCTTAAACCCTAAACCCTAGGCTCCCACACACCCACCCCCCTCAGCGACAGCTGCAGCAGTGGGAGACGAGGGAGGAGGAGGAGCAAGGGGAGGAACACATAACCGCCACCCCCACACCCGCCACCCCCATGCTCGGCACCCCACTCCCCCAGCACCACGGAATGCACGGGGGGGGGGGGGGGGGGGGAGAACGGGACGGGCTGTAGGTGCGGGCTGCTCCAGGGGCGGCCGCTGCAGGTGCGGGCTGCTCCAGGGGCGGCTGCTGCAGGTGCGGGCTGCTCCAGGGGCGGCTGTTGTAGGTGCGGGCTGCTCCAGGGGCGGCTGCTGCAGTTGCGGGCTGCTCCAGGGGCGGCTGCTGTAGGTGAAAGGTAGGAGGGAGGGGAGGGGAAGGGCGCGGCCCCCAGGGTGCCCCGACGGGCGACGAGCTAGGGAGCCGCGCTGGCCCTCGAGAGCGCCTCGACGGGCGACGGGAGAGAACCGCGCGCGGGCCCCCAAGGCGCCGCGACCAGGCGACGGTTGGGGCCGGCGCGCGGCCCCCAAGGCGCCGCGACGAGGCGACGGGAGGGGCCGGCTCGCGGGTCCCTAAGGTGCCGCGACGAGGCGACGGGAGGGGCCGGCTCGCGGGCCCCCAAAGCGCCGCGACGAGGCGACGGGAGAGGCCTGCGTGCGGGCCCCTAAAACGCCGCGACGAGGCGACGGTTGGGGCCGGCGCACGGGCCCCCAAGGCGCCGCGACGAGGTGACGGGAGGGGCCGGCGCGCAGGCTCGCAGGGCACCGCACGAAGCAGGAACCCGCCACGCGCCTCGGGGCGCATGGCGGGCAGAAAACCGCCACGCGCTCGGAGCGCGTGGCGGGAAGAAAAATAGGAGGTCACGCGCCACGGGGCGCACGACACACAGTAGGGCAGCGGAAGCAGGTGGGCCCACAGGCCAGGAGCGTAATGCTCTGATAGCATGTTAAAATTAGAATGAGAACGAGGAGCCATAGCTAGGTAAGCCCTAGCTAGGCAAGTGAAAGTTTAGGCAAAGAAGGAGGTTCACTAGCAAGCAGCAGAATACATATAGGAAACCCTAAGGAATTGTACTCGCTATAGAGTACCCCACTGCAGGCTAGCTAGACAATAGTAACATTCTGACACAACAGCTCCGGCCAGTAGTAATACCGCTGCAGTTGTTGTCGCGTTTTTTCTACCCCGAAGTGTCCTGAGGTAATCCCGTCGTGTGCCTCTTGCAGTAACAGTTCCCTCAGTAGTGAGTACGCGGGTACCCAGAAGCGGTTGTTGCCTGTTTTTACGTAATAGACCCCTCTGGCCTCTGCCAGTTGCTGTGAATTTCCGGTCATGAAAAATGGGTCGACCCTGTATCCGTGGGTGAATAGGCCTATTAACAGTGGGTTGGTTTGGGCGAGTAGGATGGCGTGGAGTTGGGCGGTGGGGCGTGTGAGTGCGTCGGCGATATTGGATGCGCCTTTTTTGTACGTGACCGTGTAGTGGAAGTTGGACTCCAGATATTCCAACCAGCGGATCTGTCGTGGGTTGAGATTCGGTTGGGCGCGAAGGTACTGTAGGGATCGGTGGTCTGTCAGTACTGTCACATCTGCTCCCGTGAGGTAACATCGCCACACCTTGAACGCGTGCACGATCGCCAGCATTTCGTGGTCGTGTATCGGATAGTTGCGTTCGGGCGGGTGAAGCTTGCGGGACTCGTACGCGATTGGCTGAAGGCCGTTCCCGAAGTCCTGCAACAGTACTGCTCCCACTGCGATGTTGCTAGCGTCGGTGACGAGTTCGAACGGACGGTGCGGATCTGCGATGTGAAGTACGGGCGGTGAGCACAAAATATTTTTGAGGGCCGAGAAGGCATCTTGCTCTTTCTCCCCCTAGGTGTACTCAACCCCCTTCCTCAGCAGGTCAGTCAGCAGGGCAGTCAGCTTCGCCATGTCGGGGACGAACCGGCGTACGTAGTTGACGAACCCCAAAAAGCTATGTAACTCGGTCAAGTTGGTCGGCGCGTGCCATGCTTGTATCGTCGCGATCGTTTTTGGGTCTATTTCCACTCCTGCAGCTGAAATAATGTGTCCCCAAAACTCCAGTCGGTCCTGTAAAAACTCACGCTTAGACGCTTTTGTCAGGCGGTTCTCACTCAGTATCTTAAAAACTGCTTCGATATCTTGTAAGTGCTGTGCTCTTTCGGGGCTGTAAATCAGGATGTCGTCAAGGTACACGATGACGCACTTATCTAAAAGCGGGCGGAAGGCTTCATTCATGGTCATTTGGAAAGTGGCGGGGGCCTTGGTTAGTCCGAAGGGCATGACGGTGTATTCGAAGGATCCGTAGCGTGTTCGGAAGGTTGTCTTAAGGCAGTCGGGTGGGTTGTCGCGAATCTGGTGGTAACCCCCTCGAAGGTCGATTTTTGAGAAAACCCGGGCTGTGCGCAGTTGGTCGATCAGTTCGTCGGCTCGCGGGATGGGGTAACTGTGAGAATAAGCGAACAGGAATGAATGAAACTAGCAGTGAAATGAGTACAAGTAGGAAACCCTAGAATTGTGTACCCCCTATAGGCTAACCCACTGTAGCCTACACAAGCATAACATATATAATGTTTGACACACCCCCATAGGCAAAGTGGGGGAGAACAAGGGGTCACAAGACCAGTCAAGCAAAGCAAAGCAAGCTCAGGGTGGATCACAAAGTCACCACACAGTCCGAGCACAAGAGCAGGGCCAGAGGCCAGTTCACATGCAGGAGTACAGACATATATATAAAACTAGACAAGCAAGAGCAGGTATATATATATGTCACAGTACAAGTGAAGTCAAGAGGAGAGCAAGTGAGGCAAGACAGGCACAAGACCCAGCTGGGTGCAAAAGCGCTTATGGTCACAAGGCGCGAGTGCCTTGGTGAACACATCAGCAGTGTTGGCCTCAGAGGCCACGTACGCAAGTCGCAACTGACCACGCTGCTGCAGCTCACGAGCAAGAAAGTAGCGGAGAGCAATGTGCTTCGTTCTGTGCTCCAAGCGCTGCTCTCGACACAAGGCCAGCATGGCCTTGTTGTCTACGTACAGCACTGGAGGAGAACGAGGCAGCTCTCCAAGGTCAGTCAGCAGGTAGGTGAGCCAGCGAAGCTCCTGTGCAGCCATGGCCCCGGCGTAGATCTCAGCCTCACAACTGGAGCCGAGAACCGAAGACGAGCGAGTAGACCGCCACGAGACAGAGCCGGAACCAAGGCTGAAGGTGTAACCCTGTGACGACCGCTGCGTAGTCTGGTCGTCAGCCCAAGAAGCGTCCGCGTGGCCGGTAAGGACCACTGGACTCCGCCCTCCAAGCACAAGCCCCATGCCCGACGTACTGCACAGGTAGCGCAATACCCTCTTCGCTGCAGCCATGTGCTCTGGTCTATGTCTCCCAGGAGCAACATAGCGTGCAAGAATGCTCAGAGGATATGCAAGGTCAGGTCGTGTGCAGGTCATCAGGTACATGAGGCAGCCAACAAGCTCTGCATACGGACCACTCGACTCTACGGACTCATCCAAAGGCAGAGCTGAGAGTGAGTGGCGAGTAGGCAGAGGAGTGGCCTGAGGCGAGGAGTACGTGAAGCCGAAGCGCTGAAGGACCTGCTGCACCATGTGTGACTGAGTCAAGGTAATGGTGCGGCGTGCTCTGTCCCGAGTGATCTGCAAGCCAAGGTAGCTGCGCAGTTCACCCAGGTCTGTGCACGTGTGTCTCTTCAGCAGTTCGGACTTCACGTAGGCGAGTCCAGCAGTGTCCGCTGTGGCAAAGACCAAGTCGTCGACGTACACGAGGATGTAGAACGGCGGCAGTGAAGTGTCGGTGCGCAGAAACAGCGACGGGTCAGCAGTAGAAGGAGCAAACCCAAGAGCCGCAAGCGTAGTCCTCAGTGTGTCGTGCCACTCACGCGGTGCCTGGCGGAGACCGTAGACTGGCCGTCGGAGGCTCCACTGGGTGCCAGGAGGGAAAGTCCCAGTGAAGCCAGGTGGACGGCGCAGCCAGATCTCCTCGTGCAGGCTACCCTGCAGGAACGCAGTGCTGAAGTCGAGAGAGTGAAGCTCGTAGTCACGCTGAGCGGCTATGTGCAGCAGCACCCGAAGAGTGGTCATCTTCGGGGTGGGAGAGAAGGTCTGAAAGTAGTCAACTCCCTGCCGCTGACTGAAGCCACGAGCAACGTACCGCGCCTTGAAGACAGGTGGAGAGCCCGGCGGCCGCTTCACCCGGAAGATCCACATGCCACTGACGATGTTCGCCCCAGGAGGGGGAACTGCGTCAACGTAGGTGCCTGTGGACTTCCAGGAAGCCATCTCTGCATCCATAGCTGCCTGCCACTGAGAGGAGTAGGGACCCTCTACGGCCTCCGCGTAAGAACGCGGAGTCGGGATGTCTAGTGCATCCGGGTCTCCCTCAGGGGCAAGCAGTACAGACGCGAGATGAGGTGAAGCAGCCGCTAGACACTGTAACTCCTCCTGTCTGTCCTCTAGGACGTCCGTGCCAAGAGCACACTCACCCCCGACGGACGGAGGACAGACAGACGCAGACTCAGCAACAAGACCAGCAGCGTAGTCGAGACGATAGCGAGCAGCAAAGTCAACGAGCTCAGCGACTAGAGCAGACGCAGCAGTGGACTCAAAAGAGGGGTCAGTGACGACAGTAGCAAGCAGACGCGTGACAGTAGGACTGGCAGCGCGAAGAGAGTCTGACTCAGGGTCGGCAAGCGCAGGAAGAGAGGACTCAGGAGGCGAAGGCAAAGGGGCACGCAGAGGAGCAGTGGACGGACGCAGAGACATCCGGTGCGTGCCAGGGACAGGAGGAGGACGCTGACGCGAACCGCGACCACTAGCGCGAGCAGCACGAACAGGCGACGCGGGACGAGACGCAGGCTCACGACGCTCAGCAAGACCTCCAGTAGGACCAGTGTAAGGAGAGGGAGCAGGCAGAGGAGAGGAAGGCTCCAACAGTGACTGCGACTGGACAGGCTGTGGACACTCTACCGAAGGAGAAAGACCAAGAACCTGCTGTAGGAGCGGAACGAAGTACGGCCGAGGCCGCGCGGCAGCTCCAGACTCAGCAGGGACAGCACCAGCACCCTCAGCGACAGCACCAGCGCCACCCACACCTCTAGCGGCAGGACCAACAGCAGTAGGCTCAGCACCAACGCCCTCAGTACCTCCAGCTCCAGGAGGACCCGCAGGTCCAGCAGCTCCGGGACCGGCAGCACCCGCACCCTCGACGGTCGAAGAAGCTCCAGCACCAGCTCCAGCAGCACCTCCAGACTCAGCAGCACGCCTCCAGCGGCGAGCGTACCACTCGCGCAGCTCCTGTGGAGAGAGGGGCTCCCGGCGAGACGCAGCAGCAGGAGAAACCCCAGGCTCAGCAGCTCCAGACGCAGCAGGGACAGCACCAGCGCCCTCAGAGACAGCACCAGCGCCACCCACACCTCCAGCGGCAGGACCAACAGCAGCAGGCTCAGCACCAACGCCCTCAGCAGCTCCAGCTCCAGGAGGACCCGCAGGTCCAGTAGCTCCGGGACCGGCAGCACCCGCACCCTCGACGGTCGAAGAAGCTCCAGCTCCAGCTCCAGCAGCACCTCCAGACTCAGCAGCACGCCTCCAGCGGCGAGCGAACCACTCGCGCAGCTCCTGTGGAGAGAGGGGCTCCCGGCGAGACGCAGCAGCAGGAGAAACCCCAGGCTCAGCAGCTCTAGACGCAGCACCCCCAGGCTCCGCACTCTCCGCAGTAGCACCCGCAGGCCCAGTACCCCCAGTAGTAGCACCCCCAGGCTCAGCACCCCCGCGCACAGCACCCCCAGAGTCAGCACCCCCAGGCTCAGCACCCCCGCGCACAGCACCCCCAGAGTCAGCACCCCCAGGCTCAGCACCCCCGCGCACAGCACCCCCAGAGTCAGCACCCCCAGGCTCAGCACCCCCGCGCACAGCACCCCCAGAGTCAGCACCCCCAGGCTCAGCACCCGCAGCAGCACCAGGGTCACCTGTAACCTCGACCGGGTCAACGGCGTCTACCTGGGACACACCTGAGGGGGCAGGAACCTGAGGGGGGAGGGGGTCTACCGGGGGGGGAACCGGTACAAGGAAGTCCGGGGGAGGGGGGAGGGAAGGAGTGCGGTAGGGGAAGAGACGGTAGAAGGGGACTGACTCGTCGAACGTGACGTCCTGGGAGGACAGAACACGACGAGAGGAGGGGTGGTAAAACTGCCACCCTGAGGCGTCAGTGGGGAAGCCAAGGAAGACACAGGGAGCAGCACGAGGGGACAGCTTGTCCGCAGACAAGTCGCGGACAAACGCCCGAGATCCCCAGACACGGAACACAGACGCATCGCCAACCTTCCCTGTCCACAGCAAGGCTGGGGACATCGCAGGCCGAGAGACCCGGGGGTGAAGGTTGAGCTGATGCGCCGCGTACCTCACCGCAAACGGCCACAGAAAATGGGGGGCAGCCGCATGCATCATGGACGTACGAGCGACATCCATGACCATGCCAATGCGGCGCTCAGCAATCCCATTTTGCTGTGGTGAGTCCGGAAGCGTGAAGGACTGGCGGATGCCTCGCGCACGACAGTAGGCACGCAGAAGGCCAGAGGAGAACTCTCCGCCTCTGTCCGAGTGCAGACGCAGAACAGGAAAGTCCGAGCCGAAGCTCTTCCTGAGCCGGAGACGAGCCTCGCGGATCCAGTCGATCAGCACCTCAGTGACCTCACCCTTGCTGCGCAAGGGGAGGACTGTGGTGTAACGCGAGTAGTCGTCAACCACCAACAGGAAGTAGCGCTCGTAATCCTGCCCACGGACCGGGGCTGGGCCCCACACATCCATGTGAAGCGTCTGCAGGGGAGCCTCTGTCGGGGGGAAGTGGGAGGAGTGAGGAGTAGCCCGGAGGCGACCCTCGACACAGGGGACACAGGGAGGTCCTGGCCCGGAGGGGAGAGGAGGGAGAGACTGGGGAAGACCAGAGACAAGGACACGGGAAGCCATGCTCCGAAGACGGGGCAAGGAGGGGTGGCCAAGACGGTGGTGCCACAGGAGAGTCTCGTGAGACAGGAGGCGACAAGTACAGGGGGCAGACTCAGGACCAGACCTGGACGCAGCAGCAAACACCTGACCCGACGCTGCTACCTGACCGGACGCGGGGACAGGAGGAGACTCAGTGGTCAGGGTGTAGAGGCTCGACCCCGGCCGACGCGAGAACGTGGCCAGGTGCCGGCCTGTGCGTGCGTCCGTGCAGTGGGTCACCCGCTGACTCGCAGGAGTGAACTGGTGAACCCCCGCATCCTGTAGGTCTGCACCACTCACCAAGTTCGTCGAGAACGAGGGGAGGTACAGGCCAGACAGGGTGCCCGAGGGGGCAGCCGGACACGGGAGGACAGTGGAGAAGTGAGCGAGGACAGGACCCCCAGAGGGGTCAGCCAGGGAGACTGCAACCGGCCGACCAAGCGGCGTGAGTGTGGTGCGGTCCCGAAAGAAGGAGCGAGAAGCCCCAGAGTCAAGTGTAAAGGTGAGGGAGGCCGAAGCCAACGCGGTACCTGAGAGCGCAGCCTCACCCGCACCTGAGGAAGCAGACTCACTAGCACCTAGAGCAGCAGCCGCACCTGTACCTGGAGCAGGAGACTCACTAGCACCCAGAGCAGCAGCCTCACCAGTAGCTAGAGCAGCAGGTCCTATACCTGGGTCAGGCGGGACGCACAGGTGACCTGCACGGTCAGCACTAGTAGGCAATGCATACATGGCAGTGAGAATAGCATCATAGTCAAGAGCATATATATCTACCCTCTGCCTAAGCAACTCCACCCAGTCGGGAAGCTCAGCCTCGTCGCCAAACACGGTACGCCAGGCGTCGCTCAGACGGGCGAAGCAGCGGGACGGTGTATGACTACGTGTCCCACAAGGCTGACCAGTCCGAGTACCAGTGCGAATCACGTAAGAGCAGCGAACAGCACTAAGAGACCCTCCACTCTGAGCGTACCACTCACGAAGCTGGCGAGGCGTGAGAGACACGCGAGAGGGTCGCGGGAGCTGCATCTGGCCGTCACCACGAGTAGAAGCAGCAGGAGTGGTAGTAGGAGTAGCGTCGCCACCCCTACAGCCCCAACCAGCGTACCACTCACGCAGCTGCTGCGGCGTGAGGGACTCACGCCGGCGTCGCTGGGGCTGCATTTGGCTCCGCAAGTAGAAGCAGGAGCAGGACTAGCAGCAGGGAGGCAGGCAGCCAGGCAAGCCAAAAGGCAGGCAGGCAGGCAAGCAGGCGACGCGCAGCGTGCTAGCAGGGCAAGAGCTCACCAGTGGTGGGAAGAGTAGGTTCGGCGACTCAGCGGCTCGGCAGCTCGGCGGCTCGGCGGCTCGGGCGACTCGGGCGGCTCGGCGGCAAGGCGGCTCAGCAGCAACTGCAGCTCAGTAGCTCGGTGACTCGGCGGCTCGGCGGCAGGGCGGCTCGGCAGCAACTGCAGCTCAGCAACTCAGCGACCCGGCGGCTCGGCGGTGGGGCGGCTCGGCTGCTGCAGTGGGAGATGAAGGAGGAGGAGAAGCAGGGGAGGCCACACACCTGCCACCCCTCTGCTGGCCGGGAAAAGGGGGGGTGGGTGGTGGGGGGCCGGTAGGTGCAGCGGCGGGGCCAGCAGGTGCAGTTGCGGGGCCGGTAGAAGGGGACGGCAGGAGCCGTCAGGAGGGGACGGCGGGGCCGTCAGGAAGGGACGGCGGGGCCGTCACGAAGGGACGGCGGGGCCGTCAGGAGGTGACCGGGCCGCGACGGGGGCAGGCGGCGGGGCCGCGTAAGGGCCTGGGCGGGGCCGCGACAGAGCCGTCGGCGGGGCCGCGTGAAAGCCGGGGCGGGGCCGCGTAGAAGCCGGGGCGGGGCCGCGCAAGAGCAGGCGGCGGGGCCGCGAAGGAGCCGAGGCGGGGCCGCGTGAGAGCAGGCGGCGGAGCCGCGTAAGGGCCTGGGCGGGGCCGCGACAAAGCCGTCGGCGGGGCCGCGTGAAAGCCGGGGCGGGGCCGCGTAGAAGCCGGGGCGGGGCCGCGCGAAGCCGGGGCGGGGCCGCGTAGAAGCCGGGGCGGGGCCGCGTAGAAGCCGGGGCGGGGCCGCGTAGAAGCCGGGGCGGGGCCGCGTAGAAGCCGGGGCGGGGCCGCGCGAGAGCAGGCGGCGGGGCCGCGAAGGAGCCGGGGCGGGGCCGCGTGAGAGCAGGCGGCGGGGCCGCGACAGAGAGGGCGGCGGGGCCGCGTCAGTGAAGGCGGCGGGGCCGCAGGGGAAATGGCGACCCGAGGGGTCGCTAAAAAAAAAAGATTGCGCCTCGGGGGGCGCTTCGGTGGGCCCAAAAAAAAACGGTCCGTAGAAGGACCCGCTCTATACCATGTGAGAATAAGCGAACAGGAATGAATGAAACTAGCAGTGAAATGAGTACAAGTAGGAAACCCTAGAATTGTGTACCCCCTATAGGCTAACCCACTGTAGCCTACACAAGCATAACATATATAATGTTTGACAGTAACAAGATTTGATGGTAACCCTGTTCAGCGCTCTGTAATATATGCACATGCGAAATCCCCCGTCTTTTTTCGGCGTGAACAGTATCGGTGTTGCGAAGGGTGACGAACTAGGGCGAATAAACTCCTTCTCGAGCAGGTAATCCAGCTACTTCCTCAGTTCGTTCAGTTCGGGTTGGGTTAGTCGGAACTGTCGATGTACCGTCGGTTGTGCCCCCGGTTCTAACTCGATCCTGTGGTCGTGCGGTCGTTGAGGTGGCAGTTGTTGAACAAGGATGAATGAACTAAGAGTGAAATGAGTACAAGTATGAAAACCTAGAAATGTGTACCCCCTATAGGCTAACCCACTGTAGCCTAAACAACTACAACAACATATATAATGTTTGACAGCAGTCCCTTCGGTAAGTCGTCCGGGAAAATGTCACTGTACTGCTTCAACAGTGCTACCAGATCACTCGGTACGTCGGCTAGCAGTTTCTGTGAATCCCCTCCTTTCTCTGCTGCCTCGGCTTCCCGAATGTCGACCTCGTACAAGTCAGCTCCTGCCGCTATGGTGTGTTTCATCGCGTTGACACGCACTGACGAAGACTCAGGCGAGCCCCAGCGAGGTAAGGCGATGTTGTTACCGTTCACTCGCATAGTGCAGTCACCCGTCGTCCAGTCGATTCGCGGATTGTGTCGTCGCAGCCACTCACGCCCGAGTAAAATGTCGGTTCCGTCGAGGGTCGTTGCGAGCATTTCCTGGCTAAACGTGAAGTTACCCCCACATCGAATCCGAACTCGGTCCACACGTTCCCGTATTGTCAGTGGCGTGCCGTCGACCAGTCTTGCGTCGATCTTAGGTAAGCATCTGTCCAATGGCAATCGCAGTTTTCAGGCTGTGGCAGTGTTGATAAGGCTGTGGCTGGCCCCTCCGTCTACGAAGATTTAAACTAAGTCCGTCCCGATTTTCCTACTAAGAAGTATAGGGCTGTCTACCGTGGTACCCTCCTTATTCGGCCGGGTGTGGTCGATTGCATGAACCGGCACAATCACTCGGTGAGGGTCGGTTGGGTCGGGCGAGCGGCGTGTATCAAAGTTTAGGAGTAGAAAGTTTAGAAGGAGAAAGGGGGGTTGCACTAGTAAGCAGGGCAGTATTGTCAGAACATTATAGCTTATACATTTGTGTAGGCTATAGTGGGGTAGCCCATAAGGGGTACAACCCAATTAGTGTTAGTACTTGTACCCAACTGTTTCATGGTTCAATCACTCTCGTTCTAACTTTCACATGGTATAGAGCAGGTTCCCTCGTGGGATCTGTTCCTAGGGCCCACCGATTCAACTTTTTTTTTCCTGCCCGGAGCGCGCTCAGTCCTTACCCGAGTCGCGCTCCGTGGGTCTCTCCTCTCACGACCCCTAGCGGACCTGTCGCGCCGCTTGCACGGCCCCTCACGCCCCCTTAGCGACCCCTCGCGGCCTCGTCGCGCTGCCCTAGCGGCCGCGTCGCGCTGCCCTAACGGCCGCGTCGTGCCGCCCTAAGCCGCTCTCACGGCCCCTTAGTAGCTCCTCGCGGCTTCGATCCGCCGCCCTTGCGGCCCCGATCCGCCGCCCTTCGCGGCCCGTCGCCGCTCTCCCCCTGCGGCACCTCGCCGCCCTTTCACCAGAGGCCCCGTCGCCGCCCTTGCACGACCCTGACGCCGCCCTTCCAGCGGCCTCGTCGTCGCCCTTCCCGGGCCCTATTGCCGCCCTCTTCAGCGGCCCCATCGCCACCCTTGCAGCGGCCCCGTCGCCGCCCTTGCAGCGGCCCCGCCGCCTCCTCTCAGCGGCCCCGGACGTCGCCCTCTGAGCGGCCCCGCCGCCGCCCTTTCAGCAGCCCCGCCGCCTCCTCTCAGCGGCCCCGGATGCCGCCCTCTCAGCGGCCCTCCCGCCGCCTCTTCAGCGGCCCCGCCGCCTCCTCTCAGCGGCCCCGGACGACGCCTTCTCAGCGGCCCTCCCGCCGCCTCTTCAGCGGCCCCGCCGCCTCCTCTCAGCGGCCCCGGACGCCGCCCTCTCAGCGCCCCTCCCGCCGCCTCCTTTGCGGCCCCGCCGGACCGCCCAGCGGCCGAGCCGCCCAACAGCAGAGCAGCCAAGCCGCCCGACCGCCGAGCCGCCCAGCAGCAGAGCCGCCCAGCAGCCGAGCTGCCCAGCCGCCGAGCCGCCCAGCAGCCGAGCCGCCGAGCCGCCCAGCAGCCGAGCCGCCCAGCAGCCGAGCCGCCGAGCCGCCTAGCAGCCGAGTCGCCGAGCCGCCCAGCTGCCGAGCCGCCGAGTCGCCCTGCAGCCGAGCCTCCTGAGCCGCCCTGTCCGGTAAGAGCAGCGCCTCTCTCACTGCACTGCCCTCACTCTACTGTTTGCACTGCTAGTCTACTGCTGACATGGCTACCCCTAGTGTCCTCGCTTTTGATGCTGAGGGTCGGGCCATTGACTTTGACGTCTGGATAGATGACCTGCAGCTTTTCCTACAGTGCGATAGGGCAGACGGTCTATCTCTCTTTGACCTCACCTCTGGTGCCTCTCCTGCCCCTGCTGCTGATTCTGACGCCACTGTTCGCTCACAGTGGGCCACGCGCGATGCTGCTGCACGTCTTGCTGTGCGTCGCCACCCGCCTACCTCTGAGTGTGCGCACTTTAGCCAGTACAAGATTGCTCAGACCTTGTACGACGCTGTAGTTGCACGCTACTCCTCCCCTGCTACTTCTGCACTGAGCCGCCTCATGCTACCGTACCTCTTCCCTGACCTTGCTGCCTTTCCCACAGTCACTGACCTCATTACGCACCTCCGCACTAGTGACACTCGCTACCGCGCTGCGCTTCCTGCTGAGTTCTGCGCCAAGAACCCCCCCCCCCCCATGTACATCACCCTCTACTACATAGTCGCCCGTCTCCCTGACTCCCTCCGCGTAGTCAGGGACCACTTTCTCTCTGTCTGCCCCACCACTCTCACCGATGACCTCCTCAAGAAGGCCCTCCTAGCAGCAGAGAAGAGCATAGTTGTTGTAGGAGCCTCTCGAGGTGACCCCCGCACCCCCGTCTTTGAGGGGTGATCTCCCTCCCCCCTCTTGCCCTCCATTGCCTCTTCTGCTATGGCTGACCTCGCTGGTTTCGAGTCGGTCGGCGCTGCGTCTGCCCCTTCGGGGAAGCGCTGAATAGGCAAGGGCAAGGGGGGCAAGGGCGCTGGAGGAGCTGGCGGGGGCGGTGGAGGCGGCGGTGGAGGCGGCGGAGGGGGTGGGGATGGGAGTGGAAGTGGTGGCAGGGGTGGAGGTGCCGGTGGCAGCAGTGGAGGTGGAAGAGGCGGCGGTGGTGGCGGAGGGAGCGGAGGCGGCGGTGGTGGCGGAGGCGGCGGAGGTGGCGGAGGCGGCGGAGGTGGCGGTGGAGCTGGTTGCGGATCTGCGCAGAGGAGTGGCTCCGGTGGTGGTCCGCGCCAGCAGCAGTAGCGCGGTCGTGAGACCCTGTCCCCTCAGCAGCTCCGTGAGTGGTACGCTGCACGCCAGCGGGGTGGGGGTACTGGTCCGTGCACCTACGTCCTGCGCACCGGCGACCATGCGGGTGAGTAGTGGGGGGGTGCGCACCCCACCCAGCGCTGCTTTGGCCGCCTGACGGACGCTTGGCGTCACCAGTTCCCTGAGGCCACATAGATCCCTCGCTGGGGCGAGCCGTCTAGGGCGGGGGTTGCTATCTTTGACCTTGACTTTGATGCTATTCTTGCTGCTATGTATGCTGTGACTATTAGTGATGAGGGTGACTGTTACCGGTGTTTTCCGCCCGACCCGGGCATTGAGATTGCTGCTCTAGGTGCTGGTGAGGCTGCTGCTCTTGGTGCTAGCGAGGCTGCTGCTCTAGGTGCTACTGCGTCGGCTTCGACCTCCCTCACCTTCACCCTTGACTCTGGGGCTTCTCGCTCCTTCTTTCGAGACCGCACCACACTCACGCCGCTTGGTCGGCCAGTTGCAGTCTCTCTGGCAGACCCCTCTGGGGGTCGTGTCCTTGCTCACTTCTCCACTGTCCTCCCGTGTCTGGCGGCTCCCTCTGGCACCATGTCTGGTCTTTACCTCCCCTCGTTCTCTACAAACTTGGTGAGTGGTGCTGACCTACAGGATGGGGGAGTGCACCAGTTCACTCCTGCGAGCCAGCGGGTGACTCACTGCACTGAGGCTCGTACGGGCCGACACTTGGCCACGTTTACACGTCAGCCGGGGTCGAGCCTGTACACACTGACCACTGCGTCTCCTCCTGTCACTGCGTCGGGCCAGGTGTTTGCTGCGGCGTCCAGGTCTAGTCCTGAGTCTGCCCCCTGTTCGTGTCGTCTCCTGTCTCACGAGACTCTCCTGTGGCACCACAGCCTTGGTCACCCCTCCCTGCCTCGTCTGCGAGGCATGGCGGCCCGTCTCCTTGTCTCTGGTCTTCCCTGGTCCCTCCGTCCCCTTCCCCCGGGACCTGCCCGTGCCTGCGTCCCTTGCGTCGAGGGGCGGCAGCATGCTGCCCTTCACTCCTCCCGGTTTCCCTCGACAGAGGCCCCGCTGCAGACGCTTCACATGGACGTGTGGGGCCCAGCCCGCGTCCGTGGACAGGGTCACGAGCGCTACTTCCTGCTGGTGGTTGACGACTACTCGCGTTACACCACACTCTTCCCCTTGCGCAGCAAGGGTGATGTCACTGAGGTGCTGATCGACTGGATCCGCGCAGCTCGTCTCCAGCTCAGGCAGAGCTTCGGCTCGGACTTTCTTGTTCTGCGTCTGCACTCGGACAGAGGCGGAGAGTTCTCCTCTGGCCTTCTGCGAGCCTAGTGTCGTGCATGAGGCATCCGCCAGATCTTCACGCTTCCGGACTCTCCACAGCAAAATGGGATTGCTGAGCGCCGCATTGGCATGGTCATGGACGTCGCTCGTACGTCCATGATGCATGCGGCTGCCCCCCATTTTCTGTGGCCGTTTGCGGTTCGGTACGCGGCGCATCAGATCAACCTTCAGCCTAGGGTCTCCATGCCGCAGACCTCCCCAGCCTTGCTGTGGACGGGGAAGGTTGGCGATGCGTCTGCGTTCCGTGTCTGGGGATCTCGGGCGTTTGTCCGCGACTTGTCTGCGGACAAGCTGTCCCCTCGTGCTGCTCCGTGCGTCTTCCTGGGTTTCCCCCCTGACGCACTAGGGTGGCAGTTCTACCACCCCACCTCTCGCCGTGTTCTGTCCTCCCAGGACATCACGTTTGACGAGCTGGTCCCCTACTACCGCCTCTTCCCCTACCGCACTCCGTCCCTTCCCCCGCCACCGCTCTTCCTTGTGCCAGGTCCCCCCCCGGTAGACCCCCTCCCCCCTCAGGGTCCTACCCCTTCAGGTGTGTCCCAGGTAGACGCAGTCGAGCCTGTCGAGGTTGCTGGTGACTCTGGTGCTGCTGAGGGTGCTCAGCCTGGGGGTGCTAACTCTGGGGGTGCTGAGCCTGAGGGTACTGCTCCTGGGGGTTTTGAGCCTGGGGGTGCTGCGACTAGGGGTGATGTGCCTGGGGGTGCGGAGTCTGGGGGTGCTCAGCCTGGGGGTGCTACGCCTGGGGGTGCTGAGCCTGGGGGTGCTACGCTTGGGGGTGCTGAGCCTGGGGGTGCGGAGCCTGGGGGTGCGGAGCCTGCGGGAGCTAGGCCTGCTCGTGTCGCGTCTGGCGCGACTGTGTCTGGAGGTTCTCCGTGTGCTTCGTCTCGGCGGGTGCCACTCTCTCCAGAGGAGCTGCGCGAGTGGTTTGCCCGGCGCTGGAGGCGTGCAGCTGGAGCTGGAGGTTCTTCGGCTACTGAGGGTGCTGCTGTCGCGGGTCTCGGAGGTGCTCGTACTTGGAGTACTGGAGCTGCTGGGCCTGCGGGTACGACTGGAGCTGGAGCTACTGAGGGTGTTGGCGCCGAGGCTACTGCTGGCGGTCCTGCTGGGGGTGCTACTGGTGCTGCTGGAGGTCCGGGAGCTAATGGAGCTGCTGGGGGTACTAGAGCTGGAGGTGCTGCTGGCGCTGGTGCTCCTGCTGGGGGTACTGGTGCTGTCTATGCTGTGTCTGGAGTCGCCACGCGGCCGCGACCGTACTTCGTTCCGCTCCTTCAGCAGGTTCTTGGTCTTCCGCCTTCTACTGGTCCTCCTCCTCCCTTCGAGGGTCCACAGCATGTCCAGTCACAGTTACAGTTATAGCCGGCCTCCCCCTTGCCTGCTCCTTCTCCCTACACTGGTCCTACTGGAGGTCTTGCTGAGCGTCGTGAGCCTGCGTCTCGCCCTGCGTCGCCTGTCCGTCCTGCTCGCACTAGTGGTCGTGGTTCGCGTCCGCGTCCTCCTCCTGTCCCTGGCATGCACCAGATGTCTCTGCGTCTGTCCACTGCTCCTCTGCGTGCCCCTTTGCCTTCTCCTCCTGAGACCTCTCTTCCTACTCTTCCCGACCCGGAGTCGGACACTCTTTGTGCTGCCAGTCCTTCTGTCACGCGTCTCCTTGCTATTGTCGTCACTGAGCCTTCCTTTGAGTCCACTGCTGCGTCTGCCCTCGTTGCTGAGCTCGTCGACTTTGCTGCTCGCTGTCGCCTAGACTACGCTGCTAGTCTTGTCGCTGAGTCTGAGTCTGTCTGTCCTCCGTCTGGATGCTGCTTCACCTCATCTCGTGTTCGTACTGCTTACCCCTGAGGGAGACCCAGATGCACTTGACATCCCGACTCCGCGCTCTTACGCGGAGGTGATAGAGGGTCCCTACTCCTCTCAGTGGCAGGCAGCTATGGACACAAAGATGGCTTCCTGGAAGTCCACAGGCACCTACGTGGACAAGGTTCCCCCACCTGGGGCGAACATCGTCAGTGGCATGTGGATTTTCAGGGTGAAGCGGCCGCCGGGTTCTCCGCCTGTCTTCAAGGCGCGTTACGTGGCTCGTGGCTTCAGTCAGCGGCAGGGAGTTGACTACTTTCAGACCTTCTCTCCCACCCCGAAGATGACCACTCTTCGGGTACTGCTGTACGTAGCTGCTCACCGTGACTACGAGCTCCACTCTCTAAACTTCAGCACTGCTTTCTTGCAGGGTAGTCTGCACGAGGAGATCTGGCTGCGCCGGCCACCTGACTTCACTGGATCTTTTCCTCCTGGCACCCAGTGGAGCCTCCGGTGGCCAGTCTACGGTCTCCGCCAGGCACCGCGTGAGTGGCACGACACACTGAGGACTACGCTTGCGGCTCTTGGGTTTGCTCCTTCTACTGCCGACCCGTCACTGTTTCTGCGCACCGACACCTCTCTGCCGCCGTTCTACATCCTCGTATACGTCGACGACTTGGTCTTTGCCACAGCTGACACTGCTGGACTCGCCTACGTGAAGTCGGAGCTGCAGAAGAGACACACGTGCACAAGCCTGGGTGAACTGCGCAGCTACCTTGGCTTGCAGATCACCCGGGACAGAGCACGCCGCACCATTACCCTGACTCAGTCACACATGGTGCAGCAGGTCCTTCAGCGCTTCGGCTTCACGTACTCCTCGCCTCAGGCCACTCCTCTGCCTACTCGCCACTCGCTCTCAGCTCTGCCTTTGGATGAGTCCGTAGAGTCGAGTGGCCCGTACCCAGAGCTTGTTGGCTGCCTCATGTACCTGATGACCTGCACACGACCTGACCTTGCATACCCTCTTAGCATTCTCGCACGCTATGTTGCTCCTGGGAGACACAGACCGGAGCACATGGCTGCAGCGAAGAGGGTGTTGCGCTACTTGTGCAGTACGTCGGGCATGGGGCTAGTGCTTGGAGGGCGGAGTTCAGTGGTCCTCACTGGGCACGCAGACGCTTCTTGGGCTGACGACCAGGCTACGCAGCGGTCGTCACAGGGTTACACCTTCAGCCTTGGTTCCGGCTCTGTTTCGTGGCGAGCTACCCGCTCGTCTTCTGTTCTCGGCTCCAGTTGTGAGGCTGGGATCTACGCAGGATTCATGGCTGCTCAGGAGCTTCGCTGGCTCACCTACCTCCTTACTGACGTCGGAGAGCCGCCTCGTTCTCCTCGAGTTATGTACGTAGACAACAAGGCCATGCTGGCCTTGTGTCGAGAGCAGAGACTGGAGCACAGAACAAAGCACATTGCTCTCCGCTACTTCCTTGCTCGTGAGCTACAGCAGCGTGGTCAATTGCGGCTTGCGTACGTGGCCTCTGAGGCCAACACTGCTGATATCTTCACCAAAGCACTTGCGCCTTGTGATTATCAGCGCTTCTGTACTCAGCTGGGTCTTGTGCCTGCCTTGCCTCACTTGCTCACCTCTTGACCTTGCTTGTACTGTTACACATATATATACTCCTGCTCTTGCTTGTCTAGCCTAATATATGTATGTACTCCTGCATGTGAACTGGCCTTGTGGCCTTGAACTTGTGCTCGGAATGTGTGGTGACTTTGTGATCCACCCTGAGCTTGCTTTGCTTTGCTTTGCTTGACTTGTCTTTTGACCCCTTGTTCTCCCCCACTTTGCCTATGGGGGTGTGTCAGAACATTATAGCTTATACATTTGTGTAGGCTGTAGTGGGGTAGCCCATGAGGGGTACAATTCAATTAGGGTTAGTACTTGTAACCAACTGTTTCATAGTTCAATCATTCTCGTTCTAGCTTTCACAAGTACATATAGCAAACCCTAACAGGGTTGTACTCACTATGGAGTACCCCACTGCAGACTAGACAATTATAGCATTCTGACAGCGTGACCTGTCAGTAGAGGGCCCGTCTGCTACTGACTCCCAGCGTTTCCCTGCGGCTTGGTCTGTTTCTGCTGCTCAGCTTCCCCCTTTCCCGGGCATTCGCTCTTACGGTGTCCCGGCCGGTTGCACGCAAAGCAGCGCCCTTTGAACGGTGCGGTAGCGGCATTTGCGGCGACGGCACATATCATAGCGCCCTCGTTCGTCCCACGAGGCCGATGTCACCAATTGCTGCTTCCATAGGACCCCGGTCTTGGTCGGCGAAAGAAATCAAGTTTCTCCGCCATGGCGAGAATCTCCTGAAAATCGGTGACGCCGTGAAGCTGTATTTCTTGAGCGATGTCCTGCTTCAGGCCGCCGATGTAGCGGTCGATGCCTTCGCTCTCGTGCATGTATCCCACCTGCTCGCATTGCGCCAGAAACCCGCTCGTGTAGTCTTGGACGGAACCGAGTTGGCGCCAAGTGCGGAGCCTCTGTCGCGCCGCGATCGAAGCCGCAATTGGCTCGAAACGAGCGCGCAGACCTGCGCACCACGCGTCCCACGTGCAATACTGGGGCACCTCCACGAAATACGACGGCGCCCAGGGTCTGGTTTGTCCTTCCCGTGTCGGTAGAGTCGCGTAGTCCACCGGCTTCGTGACGATGACACGCCACCAGTCCATGGCGGGTCCTCGCAGCAACGACACGGCGTAGCGAATCTTTGCCGTATCCTCTGAGACGTAGTTCGCGTCGAATAAAACGTTCAACGTGAAAAGCCACGCCCGAACGGTAGGACCACCCCCCCCCAGAAACCCGCTCGTGTAGTCTTGGACGGAACCGAGTTGGCGCCAAGTGCGGAGCCTCTGTCACGCCGCGATCGAAGCCGCAATTGGCTCGTAACGAGCGCGCAGACCTGCACACCACGCGTCCCACGTGCAATACTGGGGCACCTCCACGAAATACGACGGCGCCCAGGGTCCGGTTTGTCCTTCTCGTGTCGGTGGAGTCGCGTAGTCCACCGGCTTCACTTGCGGCGCTCGCGGGTTGCCCCACACTTCCGTGTTGCAATGTCTGTGGTGCGGCCTGAATCAGAGTGCCAGGTGCTTGGGATTGTGCTCGTGCGAGGTCATTTTGCAGGGAGGTACGTTCCGCCGTTAATGCCGCGATTTCTTCTGAGTTTTCGTGCAGTTGTCGCAGCAGCTCGTCCCGGCGGTCCTGCGTGAGGCTAGTGACGTCAAGATGCTCTGCCATTCCGAAGGGCGTCGGCTCGTCTTAGTCTAGGCGCAGTCGTGGCTGCACGCGTTTGCGAGAGAACGCGAGGACAGCGGCTCCTAGGTGCTAAGGTGCGTGAGGCCCTTCGAGTGAAAAATCAAAAGTTGATTTCCTGGGGTGCGGAGATGCACGGTCCGAAAAGGAAAGAGGCTCTGAATACCAAGTGTAACGGGTGCAATGAATCGAAGTAGCGAGAATTGCACTAAGGTGTCAAACGAGTACAAAATGTGAGCGAAGGCATGAGCGAACATTTATACGCGAAACATGCAAACGGTAACGCGGTGCGTGCGAGCTAGCTAGTGCTATGCTGGAAGCGAGGCTCGGGCTAGTCCCAAAGTGTAGGCTGACAAGGCCAGGCCAGCAGTGTGAGGTTTGGTGAAACAGTGCGCGCGAAGCCGGCGAAGCCCCGTTAGCAGTAACGGGCAAACAACGGCTGCTGCTGTACGCGATGTTGCCGGGCGCGCTAAGGAAAATCGAGAAAATTCCTTACAAACGCCCAGCTAAGAAGGAGGACAATTGACGTGGCCCTTGATGTTGTCGGTAATGTCATACAGATGTTCTCGATTAGAGTCCCCATAAAAAACACGCGCGATGCGAGCCTTTGTGGAAAACTCACAAACCCCAAGCAAAAGGGAACTTTTAGTCCCGTATAAGGAAAGTTGCATGAAGAGCGATTTTCCTTCGCTACTATTCGTGCTTTTCTGTCACATATGTACATTCAGACTACGCCGTCTTCAACTTCTTGTCGCACGGTTCGCCGCGTTGATCAGTGTCGCAGGAAAAACAGGCAGAAAAAATACAAAATTAATTATGTTTAAGGCCGAAATGAATGACAGCACGTTTTGTTTTACACTGTAAGCGAGACTAATGAGATGGCATCGCCGGAGCTCGCGGGTGCTGCGATCAGAAGTTGATCGTGACCTAGGATCTACTCAGGAAGGTTTGCACGCAGAGAAGTGATGTTGGTGGGCCCTTGACCTCAATAGCAGAGTGAATGTAAAATGCTTTGAGATGATTTAAAACATGCAAATACAGCAAATATAAATATGAGTATAGGGGAGATGAAACGACCTAGCTAGCCATGTACTCTAAGGGGTACATTCCCTTATTCAAATACATTCCCAACCGTGCGGTGCAAACAGTTACGAAACTGTTCCCGCCGAAACCATCCTGCCTGCAGCTGCCTGATGCTATCTGCTCCGACGGTCCAGATGCGTCCCAACTGTCTGACGCTTCGAGTCGATTCCAACCGTCTAACGCTTCGCATTCATTCGCGATTCTGGGTGCTTCTCTTTGCTGCGGTGAGGAGTGCACAGTAATATTCAAGTATTACTATTCGTAACACCCCCCTTCACTCCTGGCCATAGCTCGACTTGACCTGCTTGACCACGCCGCTGAGTTCGGAGCAGTGCTGATACTGCTGGCGTGGCAGTCGCTTCGTGGGGAAGTCTGCTGCCATGTCACCGGTCGAGCAGTAGCTCAAGTTGACCTTGCCCTTGTCCACCTCATCCTTCTCGAAGAAGTACCGCAGCGCAATGTGCTTGGTGCTATTGACAAAACCAGGTTTGTTTGCGATCCGAATCGCGCTCTGGTTGTCGCAGTGAAGGCGAAATGTGGGCGAAGCTGGAATTTTCGCCTCTTGCAGGAGTTCCTGCAAGCAGAGGCCTTCAAGAACTGATGCGATTGCTGCGATGAATTCTACTTCGGCTGACGACAGGGCAACCAGCTCTTGCTTCTGCGAGTTCCAGGAGATTGGTCCCGTTGGCTCGAGTCGGAACAGGAAGCTAGTCCTGGACCGTCGATTATCGGGGTCTGCTGCGTGATCGGCGTCCACATAGCCGATGAGGTTGAAGGATGGAGTTGGTGCAGTTGAGTAGCACAACCCAATCTTGGGCGTTGAAACGAAGAACCGAAGGGCGCGCCGCAGATCCAGAAGATTCTCAGCCGTTGGTTTGCGTGAGTACTGCGCCAGCTGACTAGCGATGTACGAGAGGTCTGGCCTGCAGGTGACAAAGGCGAAGAGGAGGCATCCCAACTGCTGCTGGTAAGTCTGAATCCCAGCAGGGGATAGGGGTTTGTTGTCGGGTTTGTGGTTCGGTCCGGGAGTTCAGTAGGGAGTTGAGAGAGGTGCAGGTGAAATGTTGAACCGCTTCCCTAACTCCTCTGCGTACTTAGCCACTGAGAGATGAATGGCCTCAAGCGCGTAGGAGATGTTGAGGCCTAGAAACTGCTTCACCTCGTAGTTGCACGTGATGTCGACGCGCCCCGCCAAGGCCTTCTCGAACTGCTCGAGAACCTCGTTGTTTGAGCCTGTATAAAGCAGGTCGTCGACGCACACCGTGAGGAGAATGTATTCCCCGCGGAATTCGCGGCGATACATCCCTGGATCGTGCGGCATCTGCTTGAATCCGATTTCAAGCAGGATGTTGTGCAAGTACTGCTGCCACAGCCTCGGAGCCTGTTTGATCCCGTAGAGTGACTTGCGCAGTTGGCACACACGCGAGTCCCCTTCGCCGTAGGTGTGCGGCTGCTCCACGTGGATCACGGCGTCCACTAACGCGTACAGGAACGCGTTCTTCACGTCGATCTAGCGGAGTGGTGGGTGTCTTGCAGCTGCAATGGCGAGCAGGATTCGAACGGAGGTATGGCGGCTAACTAGGGCGAACGTCTGGTCGAAGTCGATGCCATGCCTCTGATCGTAGCCGCGAACCACCCAACGCGCCTAGAAGCGCTCGATCGTTCCGTCCGCTGCGGTTTTCACGCGGAAGACCCACTTCCCCGAGAGGATTCTTGCGCCTTTGATCGCCGCGCGGTCGACTAGCACCCAGGTGTCTCGTGACTCCAGCGCCTCGATCTCTGCGTCCATTGCTTCGCGCCATTCCTTGCTGTGTGGTCCAGAAAGAGCTTCGCGCGGATTTCGGGGCTCGATGAAACGTGGCGCCTTCGAAGTTGCGGTGTGAAGCCCGAGCAGCTGCAGTTCTGAGATAATGCTGTCGTGGCGACGTTGCGGGATGACTTCCTGTACCTCGTCGTCATCGCTTTCTGGTTCAGGAGGCGCTGGTGGTGCTGTGCCTTTGCTGCTTCCGCCTGTTCCGCTTCCGCCTGCTGCACCCATTCCTCCTCCCGAGGAATCGTCGTCGTCGTCGTCGCTGCTGCGTCGTTCTTCCCACACGAACTCGCCCCTCGTGTCCTGCTCCTAGATTGCTGCAGCGGCTTCATCTTCGGGCGTTGCGTAGCTGTGCCCATCGTTCGCGTAGACGCGGTTCGCGTTCGTTTCTTCGTCGCGGCGAAACTGGTCGAGGAAGAGGCGCTCGTAGAAGATGACGTCACGAGCGTGAGCGATTTTCTGACTGAGGAGGTCCAGCACGATCCACGCCTTGTACTCGTGAGTGATGCCGAGATGGATCCCCCAGCGCACGCGGCTGGCGAATTTGCTGATGGTTGAAGTCGGCGGGCGATATTGAACCATGCACCCCCATACGCGCAGCATGGAGGTATCCCCTTTGGTCCTGGTCCATTTGACATGCGGGGACAGATTGCCGGTGATGGCGGTGGTCGAAAGTAGGTTGTTCACCCGCACGGCGTGGTGCATCGCGTAGGTCTAGTAGATCGGCGGCAATTTCGACTGCTTCATCAGCGCGCGCACCTTCGTCATTAGCGTGCGGTTCGTCCGCTCAGCTACGCCCTGCTGCTGGTGCGCGTAGGGGAGAGAAATTTGGTGCTCGATCTCCTTTTGCGTGAGGTAGGTTTGCATCTGGTTGCTCCTGAATTTTGCCGCGCCGTCAGATTGCCAGATTTTCAACTTCTTCCCAGACTGTTGTTCCGCGTGCGCCAGCCAGAGGCGAAACACTTCGTAGGCTCTTTCGCGTGACTCCACGTTCACGACCCACACGTAGCGCGTTCCAGGGTCGATGAAAGTGAGCGTGTACATTTCGTCCTCGACTCCGCAATGCCCCGCATTCAGGAAATCGCTGTACACCTTGTGCAGCTTGGGGTAGCGGTTCGTTCCTGGTTCGAGCAGCGGGAACGGATGGTGGCTCAGCACAGCTTCGGGGCAGACGGTGCAGTTGCGCGGATGTGTCGCGCCTCTTACTTCGGAGCCATCAGGGCGCAGGAGTGCGCCAGGAGCGAAGACGCCTGCGTCGATGCAGTTTTTCAGCGTCGCGCGTGAAGGGTGTCCGAGGCGCTGGTGCCAGAGAGTATCGTCAGCGCGAAAGCCGGAGGAGCGCATTTAGCGCGCGCGCGCTTCTTCAGGGTCTTCGTCAGGTACAAGAGCAGGTTATGCTGCTACTCCCTCTGCTTCTTCTTCTTCTGCCGCGGTAGTCAGCATCAGCGCCAAGAACTCTCTGTCGCGAATCTCAGAGAGCAGTATGTTGGTCCCGGGGATGGTTCCAGGGACGAACGTGGGTTCGCGTGGCTCAGGGGCAGGTCCGTAGACGGCGCGACACGGGGTTGACGGCTCGTTGCCCCAGATGATGGTGTCCCATGAATCGCGACGCGGGGGGTTGTCAGGAGGAGGTGGTGCGAGTGGAATGTGACGCGGGGGACGACCAAGAGGAACGACTGCAGGTATTGCCTCAGTTTCCTCAGCTTCATCCTCTCCCCCCTTTCGTTCTTCGCGGAAAGTACCCCAACCGCTATTGTCGGTGCTAGTTGCGGCGCCCCATCCGCCGCTCACGTTGGCCCAGGTTCCGTCGTTGTCTCCCCAGCCGCTAGTGTCACTTGTTCCCCATCCTCCAGCGCTCCCCCACCCCCCTTCATTGGAGGCACTTTCTTCAGCCTCAGCTTCCCAGGTGGCGTAAGCGAAGGTCGCACGTGCTTCTGCGAGGCTTTGCTGGCGAAGCTCCCCAGCTTCGCGGCGCGCCAATTCTTCCTCTTGCTCCACGGTGAGTTTCTTCGACGAGTCGCGTCGATGAGAGTAGATGGCCAGAAACTTCTCGTAGGTGTAGGGTCGCGGCTCGCCATGGGCATCAAAGGTGTCGACGCCAGTTCCGCGCAGCATGCCTTGAAGGTCTGTGAGGGAGGACCGATGAGGGGATGCTCTGGCGTGCCGAAAATGCCGTGGGTAGTAACTTCAAGCTCGAGCTGCACCATCCCTTCCTCTGGGGGCGTGTGGGGCTCTGCTTCATCGATGGCGGCAAGTCCGCGGCCGGCAATCGCGCTCGTTGATGTCGTCGGCGTGTGACAATCCCTGCAGATGCCATCTGGATCGGGGTTGTGTAACGTCGTTTTGCGTGGATGGAGATGATGCGGCACCCGCGGTCTGCCGTCAGGGTGCTTCCAATCCCTGCGGTGGATGTGCTCGAAGCGCAGTGGCACGAGATCAATCAACTCGTGCGAGTCACCGCTGCAGTCGGGAATGTCGAAATCTAGGACATACACTCCATTTTCGGAGTGCGCTCGTCCGATCTGCCTACGCGGAAATTTGTGCGATTCGTAGTGTAGCAGGATGTCTCGCGTCGCGCGATCCGTGCTGAGGTCGACGCCGTAGTCCATGAGCTGTGCGGCGGACAGGAGGTTGAAGCGCAGGTTCTGGACGATCAGTACATGGTTAAGCGTGATGTGCGTGCGGCTTCCACGTGCTTTGAGCACGACAATGCCTTGTGCGCTTGCGCGCAGGCACGTGTTGTTCGCCACAGTGACATAAGTGACTGTAGGGGTGGGGACGGCGTTGGATATGCAACGCTCGGAGCCCACCATATGCTGGCCGCAACAGCTGTCCAGGTACCAGGTGTTGTAGCGCTTGTTGTCGTCACGTGCGAGCAGCGCCAATCGCGGTGTGACGATGTGCGGGGTGTCGAACTTCAGAAATTGCTCGCGCGGGAGCCAATCAAGTGGCACGACCCGCATGTCTGGTATGTGCAGGGGACTTTCAAGCAGCGGGACTGGGAGGTTCCAGTCCTGGTCGTCGTCGTCGTTGAATTCGCGGCGCGGGCTGAACGGGTTGTTGGTGAACCCGCCGATGGGGTGCGGTGCTGGCTCAGGTGAGGGTGAGCGAACACGGCGACGACGTGACTCGCCTGTCATGGCCATGTTGCTCATGACATTGCGCGTAGGGGCAGTTGATGGCTGCTGCTGCTGCTGATGCTGAACCGTTGAGTTGAAGGAGACCCACTAGATGAAGTGGGTGGAATAGCAGGAGCAAACGAAACAAGCGGGAAAATAACAAGAAATAAAGCATCAAATAACACAAAGGCAAAAAACAGAGCATGAAGGAACGGACGTGAAGGGGTGAAAAAGAGATAGTAAAAATGAAGGACACGCGAATCATACGAGAAGTAGGAACGGAGGACAAAGGAAGAAAGAGAACGGACTACTGAGTAAGGAGTCTGGAAATAAGAAACGGTAAAACATGGGCGAGATTGAAGTTCTAGCAAGAATGATAAGTAAGCGGCAGAACGAGAGAGATCTAGGGGAGCAAGAGTACACGGAGAAGACTAACATACTCTTAAAGCCAGTAGCTATAATAGTGACCCCACCCTTCCAGTTGGGTCCACTTGAAAACACAAGTTTGTTACGAACGTTTGAAAAGTTGACGGCCTGTGCGTTTTTATGTTTTTTCATCCCAGACGAGTCTTGATCTGAACAGAAAGCATGATGAACTTGTTTACAAATCTGATTGGTGGCGATTTTCACCCAGATTCCTGTACGAATTTGGCGCAAGGCTGCACTCCCACATTCAACAGAGCAGCCGTCGTAACTTCACATGAATTCCTATGTGCAAAAAACAGCGCACACAGGCAAAATCCAGCACGCATACTGGCAAAAAGTAGCAAAATCCTGCGCAAGCACTGGCATGATAAAGCAAAATCCATGGCACACACAGGTGAAATCAGGCGAAGAAGATAGAAATAAAGAAATGAATGATGTACGAAAAGAGGAATGGTGTCGGGACGGTTGATTAGTCGACGGCGAAGAGAAGGAACTGGGGACAAGGGGGCCGACGGGAGAGAGGAAGAGCGACGGGAGGGGGTTGAGTGTGAGCGAGAAGGCGACGAGGCAGGCGATGGGAGGAGAAAGTGGGTGGGGGACGGGAAGGTGTTTTGTGGCGAGCGGGAAGGCGATGGGGTGGGTGATGGTGGGTGGGAGAGGAAATTGCGACGGCTGCATCTAGGGCGACGGGAAGAACGAGAGGGGGAACGAAAGGGAGACGGGACGATTTGGGGGGCGACAGGGCTACGACGTGGGTGATGCGAAGGGAGAGAGGAAGGGCGATTTGAGGCGAGGGCGATGGCGACAAGGAGGGTGATGTGAGGGGAGAGAGAAAGTGTGACGCGATGGTGACGGATGATGTGAGGGGAGAGTGTGAGGGTGATAAGAGGGGTGATACAAACCGAGAGAAAAAGGCTGATGGGGGGAGAGTGAGGGCAACGAGGGTGATGGGAAGGCGGCGATGAGGGTGCCGCGAGGAGCGACGAAAAAAGCGACGGCATATGTGACGGGGAGAGTAACGCTGCGAGGGAAAAGCGAGAGGGGCCGACGATCACGGGGCGACGGGCAGGCATTTCGGGGCGAGCGCGAAGACGCTGAGGTGGGTGATGGGGCGGGAGAGATGAAGGGCGACGGAAGAGAGGAAGACGGGAGGGGAGGGGCATGTCAGAACATTATAGCTTACTTATTTGTGAAGGCTATAGTGGGGTATCCCATAGGGGGTACAACCCAATTAGGGTTTCATATTTGTACTCACTTCATTCATAGTTCATTCATTCTCGTTCTTTCTTTCACATGGAATCAGAGCAGGTTCCCTCCTAGGGACTGCTTCTAGGGCCCACCGAAGCGCGCCCCGAGGCGCGTTCTCCTTTTTTTTTCGCGACCCGTTGTGTCGCCCCCAGCGGCCCGTCGCGCCGCCCTTCCCTTAGCGGCCCCGCCGCCCTTCGATCGCGGCTCCGCCGCGCTTCCTTAGCGGCCCCGCCGCCCTTCGATCGCGGCTCCGCCGCCCTTCCTTAGCGGCCAGGCCGCCCTCTGCTAAGCGGCCCCGCCGCCCTTCGATCGCGGCCCCGCCGCCCTCTGCTAAGCGGCCCCGCCGCCCTTCGATCGCGGCCCCGCCGCCCTCTGCTAAGCGGCCCCGCCGCCCTCTGCTAAGCGGCCCCGCCGCCTTGCTCACGCGGCCCCGCCGCCCTCTGCTACGCGGCCTCGCCACCGCGTCGCCCGTGCACCTGCCCGTGCACCCGCCCGTGCACCTACCCGTGCGGCCGCCAGTGCAGCCGCCCGTGCGCAGCCTACGAGCCGCCCCAGCCGCCCGTGCAGCCGCCCGTGCATCGCCCGTGAGCCGCCCCAACCGCCCGTGCAGCTGCCCGCGAGCCGTCCCAGCCGCCCGTGCGGCCGCCCGCGAGACGCCCGCGCCGCCCGAGCCGCCCGAGCCGCCCGCGAGACGCCCGCGCCGCCCGAGCCGCCCGAGCCGCCCGCAAGACGCCCGCGCCGCCCGAGCCGCCCGAGCCGCCCGAGCCGCCCGAGCCGCCCGAGCCGCCCGTGCCGCCCGAGCCGCCCGAGGAGCCGATCTTCTGCTCCTGTGAGGCTCCTACTGCTCCTGGGCCGGCGCAGCTGCTGTGCTGCCGTGTTGCTGTGTCGCTGTGCTACCCGACTCTTCCTGCCCGGTGAGACTGTCAGCTGCTACAATGGCCACCCCCAGTGTCCTGACTTTTGACGCTGAGGGTCGCGCCATTGACTTTGCGGTCTGGATTGAGGACCTGCAGCTGTACTTACTGTGCGATGCGATCGATGAGGTTTCTCTCTTTGACTTTGTCTCTGGCGCTGTCCCTGCCCCTCCTGCTGATGCTGATCCCACTGTTCGCTCCAAGTGGGCCACACGCGATGCTGCTGCACGTCTTGCTGTGCGTCGCCACCTCCCTTCCTCCGAGCGTGCACACTTTAGTCAGTGCAAGACCGCTCAGGCCTTGTACGACGCTGTAGATGCGCGCTACTCCTCCCCTTCCACTGCTACACTGAGCCGCCTCATGCTACCGTACCTCTTCCCTGACCTTGCTGCCTTTCCCACAGTCACTGACCTCTTTACCCACCTTCGCGCTAGTGACACTCGCTACCGAGCTGCGCTTCCTGCTGCCTTCCTCGCCGAAAACCCCCCTCCCATGTACATCACCCTCTACTTTCTAGTCACCCGTCTCCCTGAGTCCCTTCGTGCTGTTAGGGACCAGTTTCTCTCTGTCTGTCCCACCACCCTCACTGTCGACCTCCTTGAGAAGTCCCTGCTAGCGGCCAAGAAGAGCATAGTCGCTGTAGGGGCCTCTCGTGGTGACCCGCGCACCCCCATCTTTGAGGGGTGTTCTCCTTCCCCCCTGCTACCCTCTGTCGCCTCTGCTGCTGCGGCCGACCTCGTTGGTTTAGAGTCGGTCGGTGCGGCGTCTGCCCCCAGCGGTAGGTGCCGCTCTGGCAGGAGCAAGGGGGGCAAGGGAGCGGGTGGAGCTAGCGGGGGCGGTGGCGGAGGAGGTGGGGGCGGCGGGGGGAGTGGGGGTGGCGGTGGGGGTGGAGGCAGGAGTGGAGGTACTGGTGGCGGCGGTGGAGGCGGAGGTGGCGGCGGAGGTGGTGGCGGAGGAGGCAGTGGGAGCGGCGGGGGCGAGGGTGGCGGTGGCGGCGGTGGCGGCGGAGGCGGGGGTGGCGGTGGTGGAGGTGGTCGGAGTGGCTCGTCCCAGAGGAGCGGCACTGGGGGTGGTCAGCGCCAGCAGCAGCAGCAGCAGCAGCAGCAGCAGCAGCAGCAGCACTCTCGCGACGTCCCCGCCCCTCAGCAGCTCCGTGAGTGGTACTCGCAGCGTCAGCGTGGTGGGGCGTTCGGTCCCTGCACCTACGTCCTTCGCACCGGCGACCGCGCGGGTGAGCAGTGTGGGGGCACCCACACCGCTCGCCGCTGCTTTGCCCGCCTGACCGACGCTTGGCGCCAGCAGTTTCCGGAGGCCTCTGAGATCCCCCGCTGGGGAGAGCTGTCTAGGGCTGGTGTAGCTGTGTTTGATCTTGACTTTGATGCTATCCTTGCTGCCATGTATGCTGTGACTGTTAGTGATGAAGGTGACTGTTACCGGTGCTTTCCGCCCGACCCGGGCATTGGTACTGCTGTGTCAGGTGCCAGTGAGGCTGCTGCTCTAGGTGCCAGTGCGTCTGTGCTCTCAGGTGCTGGTGAGTCTGCCCTCTCAGGTACTGTGTCGGCTTCTGCCTCCCACACCTTCACCCTTGACTCTGGGGCGTCTCGCTCCTTCTTTCAGGACCGCACCACTCTCACGCCGCTTAGTCGGCCGGTTGCGGTGTCCCTGGCTGACCCCTCTGGGGGTCCTGTCCTATCTCGTTTCTCCACAGTCCTCCCGTGTCCGGCGGCTCCCTCCGGCACCCTGACTGGTCTTTACCTCCCCTCGTTCTCTACGAACCTGGTGAGTGGTGCTGACCTACAGGATGTGGGGGTCCACCAGTTCACTCCTGCTCGTCAGCGGGTGACACACTGCACAGAGGCTAGCACAGGTCGCCACCTGGCTACGTTTACACGTCAGCCAGGGTCGAGCCTGTACACACTGACCACTGCTTCTCCTCCCGGTGCTGAGTCTGGTAGAGTCCCTTCGTCTGGTCAGGTGTATGCTGCAGCGTCCAGGTCTGGTCCTGAGTCTGCCCCCTGCTCGTGTCGCCGTCTGTCTCACGAGACTCTCCTCTGGCACCACCGCCTTGGCCACCCCTCTCTGCTTCGGCTCAGAGGCATGGCCTCCCGTCTTCTTGTGTCTGGTCTCCCCCGGTCCCTCCCTCCCCTTCCTCAGGGCCCTGGCCCTGCCTGTGTCCCCTGTGTCGAGGGGCGCCAGCGTGCTGCCCCTCACTCCTCCCAGTTTCCTCCGACAGAGGCTCCGTTGCAGACGCTTCACATGGACGTGTGGGGCCCTGCCCGCGTCCGTGGACTCGGTCACGAGCGCTACTTCCTGTTGGTGGTTGACGACTACTCGCGTTACACCACAGTCTTCCCCTTGCGCAGCAAGGGTGATGTCACTGAGGTGCTGATCGACTGGATCCGCGCAGCTCGTCTCCGGCTCAGGCAGAGCTTTGGCTCGGACTTTCCTGTGTTGCGTCTGCACTCGGACAGAGGCGGAGAGTTCTCCTCTAGCCTTGTGCGTGCCTTCTGTCGTGCGCGAGGCATCCGCCAGACCTTCACGCTTCCGGACTCACCGCAGCAAAATGGGATTGCAGAGCGCCGCATTGGCATGGTCATGGACGTCGCTCGTACGTCTATGATGCATGCGGTTGCCCCCCATTTTCTGTGGCCGTTTGCGGTCAGGTACGCGGCGCATCAGATCAACCTCCACCCCAGGGTCTCCAGGCCGGAGACCTCCCCAGCCCTGCGGTGGACGGGGAAGGTTGGAGATGCGTCGGCGTTCCGAGTCTGGGGATCTCGGGCGTTTGTCCGCGACTTGTCTGCGGACAAGCTGTCCCCTCGCGCTGCTCCTTGCGTCTTCCTGGGGTTCCCCCCCGACGCGCCAGGGTGGCAGTTCTACCACCCCACCTCTCGCCGTGTTCTGTCCTCCCAGGACGTCACGTTCGACGAGTCGGTACCCTACTACCGCCTCTTCCCCTACCGCACTCCTTCCCTTCCCCCGCCCCCACTCTTCTTGGTACCAGGTCCCCCCCCGGTAGACCCCCTCCCCCCTCAGGGTCCTGCCCCTTCAGGTGTGTCCCAGGTAGACGCGGTCGAGCCTTTCGAGGTCATTGGTGACTCTGGTGCTGCTGCGAGAGCTGAGCCTGGGGGTGCTGAGCCTGGGGGTGCGGAGTCTGGGGGTGCGGAGCCTGGGGGTGCTGAGCCTGGGGGTGCTGAGCCTAGGGGTACTCAGTCTGGGGGTGCTGAGCCTGGGGGTGCTGAGTCTGGGGGTGCTGAGCCTGGGGGTGCTGCGACTGGAGGTTCTCCGCCTGGAGGTGCTTCGTCGCGCCGAGATCCACTCTCCCCACAGGAGCTGCGTGAGTGGTTTGCCCGGCGCTGGAGGTGTACTGCTGGTGCTGGAGGTTCTTCGGCTGCAGAGGGTGCTGCTGCCGCGTGTCCCAGAGGTGCTCGTGCTGTGGGTGCCGGAGCTGCTGGGCCTGATGGTTCTCCTGGAGCTGGTGCTGCTGAGGGTGTTGGCACTGAGACTACTGCTGGCGGTCCGACTGGCAGTGCTCCTGGTGCTGCTGGGAGTTCTTGAGCTGCTGCTGGTGCTGCTGGAGGTGCTGCTGGAGGTGCTGCTGGAGCGGGTACTCTTGCTGGGGGTACTGGTGTTGTCCCTGCTGTTTGTGGCGTCGCCACGCGGCCCCGACCGTACTTCGTTCCGCTCCTGCAGCAGGTTCTTGGTCTTACACCTTCTCCTGGTCCTCCTCCGCCTCCCTTAGAGTGTCTACAGCCTGTCCAGTCCCAGTCACAGCTACAGCCTGCCTCCCCTTTGCCTGCTCCTTCTCCCTACGCTGGTCCGACTGGAGGTCTTACTGAGCGTCGTGAGCCTGCGTCTCGTCCTGCGTCGCCTGTTCGTCCTGCATGCACTAGTGGTCGCGGTTCGCGTCAGCGTCCTCCTCCTGTCCCTGGCACGCACCGGATGTCTCTGCGTCCGTCCACTGCTCCTCTGCGTGCCCCTTTGCCTTCTCCTCCTGAGTCCTCTCTTCCTGCTCTTGCCGACCCGGAGTCGAACTCTCTTCGTGCTGCCAGTCCCAGTGTCACGCGTCTCCTTGCTACTGCTGTCACTGACCCTTCCTTCGAGTCTTCTGCTGCGTCTGCCCTTGTCACTGAGCTTGTCGACTTTGCTGCGCGCTGTCGTCTAGACTACGCTGCTAGTCTTGTCGCTGAGTCTGAGTCTGCCTGTCCTCCGTCCGTCGGGGGTGAGTGTGCCCTAGGCACGGACGTCCTTGAGGACAGGCAGGAGGAGTTCCAGTGTCTGGCCGCCGCTTCACCTCATCTCGCGTCTGTACTGCTCGCCCCTGAGGGAGACCCGGATGCACTAGACATCCCGACTCCGCGCTCTTACGCGGAGGCGATAGAGGGTCCCTACTCCTCTCAGTGGCAGGCAACTATGGATGCAGAGATGGCTTCCTGGAAGTCCACAGGCACCTACGTTGACGCTGTTCCCCCTCCTGGGGCGAACATCGTCAGTGGCATGTGGATTTTCAGGGTGAAGCGGCCGCCGGGTTCTCCGCCTGTCTTCAAGGCGCGTTACGTGGCTCGTGGCTTCAGTCAGCGGCACGGAGTTGACTACTTTCAGACCTTCTCCCCCACCCCAAAGATGACCACTCTTCGGGTACTGCTGCACGTTGCTGCTCACCGTGACTACGAGCTGCACTCTCTCGACTTCAGCACTGCTTTCTTGCAGGGCAGCCTGCACGAGGAGATCTGGCTGCGTCGCCCGCCTGGCTTCACTGGGTCTTTCCCTCCTGGTACCCAGTGGAGTCTCCGGCGTCCAGTCTACGGTCTCCGCCAGGCGCCACGTGAGTGGCACGACACACTGAGGACTACGCTGGCGGCACTTGGGTTTGCTCCTTCTACTGTCGACCCGTCGCTGTTTCTGCGCACCGACACCTCTCTGCCGCCGTTCTACATCCTCGTGTACGTCGACGACTTGGTCTTTGCCACAGCTGACACTGCTGGGCTCGCCCACGTGAAGTCCGAGCTGCAGAAGAGACACACGTGCACTGACCTGGGTGAACTGCGCAGCTACCTTGGCTTGCAGATCACCCGGGACAGAGCACGCCGCACCATTACCCTGACTCAGTCACACATGGTGCAGCAGGTCCTTCAGCGCTTCGGCTTCACGTACTCCTCGCCTCAGGCCACTCCTCTGCCTACTCGTCACTCGCTCTCAGCTCTGCCTTCGGATGAGTCCGTAGAGTCGAGTGGCCCGTACCCAGAGCTTGTTGGCTGCCTCATGTACCTGATGACCTGCACACTATCTGACCTTGCATACCCTCTTAGCATTCTCGCACGCTATGTTGCTCCTGGGAGACACCGACCAGAGCACATGGCTGCAGCGAAGAGGGTGTTGCGCTACTTGTGCAGTACGTCGGGCATGGGGCTAGTGCTTGGAGGGCGCAGTCCACTGGTCCTCACTGGGCACGCGGACGCTTCTTGGGCTGACGACTAGGCTACGCAGCGGTCGTCACAGGGTTACACCTTCAGCCTTGGTTCCGGCTCTGTTTCGTGGCGGGCTACCCGCTCGTCTTCCGTTCTCGGCTCTAGTTGTGAGGCTGAGATCTACGCCGGGGCTATGGCTGCTCAGGAGCTTCGCTGGCTCACCTACCTGCTGACCGACCTTGGAGAGCCGCCTCGTTCTCCTCCAGTCCTGTACGTAGACAACAAGGCTATGCTGGCCTTGTGTCGAGAGCAGCGACTGGAGCACAGGACAAAGCACATTGCTCTCCGCTACTTTCTTGCTCGTGAGCTACAGCAGCGTGGACAGTTGCGACTTGCGTACGTGGCCTCTGAGGCCAACACTGCTGATGTCTTCACCAAGGCACTTGCGCCTTGTGATCATCAGCGTTGCTGCCCGCAGCTGGGTCTTGTGCCTGTCTTGCCTCACTTGCTCTCTTCTTGACCTTGCTTGTACCTTGACCTATATATACTCTTGCTCTTGTTTTGCTTGACTCTTGTATACCTCTATATATGATCTTGCATGTGAACTGGCCTTGTGGCCCTTGAACTTGTGCTCGGAATGTGTGGTGACTTTGTGATCCACCCTGAGCTTTGCTTTGCTTTGCTTGACTGGTCTTGTGACCCCTTGTTCTCCCCCACTTTGCCTATGGGGGTGTGTCAGAACATTATAGCTTACTTATTTGTGTAGGCTATAGTGGGGTATCCCATAGGGGGTACAACCCAATTAGGGTTTCATATTTGTACTCACTTCATTCATAGTTCATTCATTCTCGTTCTTCCTTTCACAGGGCGACGGGAGAGAAGACGGGTGATGGGAGGGAGGATAGGAGACGGGAGAAAGAAAGGGCGACGGGAGAGAGGAAGGGCGACGAGAAGAAGGAAGGGCGGCGGGAGAGAGAATAGGCGACAGGAGAGAGGAAGGGCGACGGGAGAGAAAGGCGACGGGAGAGTAGGAAGGGCGACGGAAGAGTAGGAAGGGCGACGGGAGAGTAGAAAGGGCAACGGGAGAGAAAGGCGACGGGAGCGAAGGGCGACGGGAGAGAAGGAAGGGCGGCGGGAGAGAAAGAAGGGCGGCGGGAGAGGAAGGCGACGGGAGAGGAAGGGCAACGGGAGAGAAGGGCGACGAGAGAGAAGGAAGGGCGGCAGGAGAGGAAAGCGATGGGAGAGGAAGGGCAACGGGAGAGGAAAGGCGACGGGAGAGGAAGGGCGATGGGAGGGGAGGGGAGAGGTAGCGTGGCGACGCGAACTGAGGGAAGGGCCGCGACGGGAGATAGCGAGGGCGACGTCGATGGAGGCGACAATTCGGGCGGCGGGACGGCGTCGAGACGGACGGCGCGAGGATGAGTGAGGAGGGATAGGAAGGCGGCGAGAGGGTAATCTAAATGGCACAATCACTGCGCAATCATGGCATATAATCACTACGCGCCTAAGTTGCGGTAACAACAGTCGAAGTTGGGGCTACATGGCTGGACAAGCAACTAAAAACTAAGAAGCACGAAAAACTGAACGGAAGACGTAGTAGTACTTCATCCATGCCCAACTTGAACCACAAGGTGGGCAAAAAATCGGAGGGACGTGACAAAACGATCACAGTGCTTCTGCTCTGCGGCTCCCAAAACAGAGATGCGACGCCTGACGTGCTGTGTTCCTTTTTTCAGTTTTGGCGGGAACCAATCAGATTTGTTTGATCTATTCAAACCCTCTCATTGAAACAGTGCGAACTTGTCGGTTTGGTTTTGAAACTTGTTTCGCTCGACAAGCTCTCTTTCAAACTGGAGACGGGTTCACTATTTTGCATTTCGGTTTTAAAATGAAGTTTAAGTGGCTAATATCCATTTATACCTATGAAAAACGGCGTACCAGCTTGCACGAGAGAAGAGCCACGAAGAATGAGACTAGAGTGGCGAGAGGAAGGAAAAGGAGAAAAAGGAAACCCTAACAATGGAGATTCGTCGCAAAAAAACATTTGGAGATACAAAAGCCTATTCCTAGAAACGGCTGTCGTAACGCAGTGGTGAGAGATTTTGTGTGGAAACGAAAGGTTAGCTCGAGTCCTTGCGTGCTCTTTTGCATGTGAGTTTCATACTCGGTACTAAAGGTGATGCATAATAAGGTAATAATGAAAAAACGAGTTACATACTTAGTATTACAGTTGTATCAAACATGTTGTTTATGCAAAACGCTCCGCAACCCTAAAACGATTTCGTCGCCTCACGCTCCGCAACCCTACGACGATTTCGTCGCCTCTTGTTTTTTTGCAAAGTAATCTTCAATTGGTCCGGATTGACTAGGCGTGCGGGTACAGTGTGCACATCAGATGTGCGTGGAGGTCAAGGTATCTCTAAAGTGCTGATGTGGCGCCACCTATCGGTACAGCTCAGCAACTTTTTTCAGCCAACGTGCGCGGAACCACAGGCGATGATCTTGTCCAGCCGTCAGCAACTGTTCCAACAAGAGTGTGGACAACTTCGCACGCTTGCAACAGTTCCGTGGCGAAGCTTCCTTTGGCGACAGCCTCATCTTTCCCGCGTTTTTGCCGCTCTGCACAGCGCCAAAAACAACTGACATCGAGTTGGGATGCGCCGTCGAAAGTCTCAACTCGGTCCGCCCGTGAGCATTTGGGAACGTAGCAAAAATTCGAGACACAATACTTTTACGTCGGTAGGATGCTTCGAAGCGTAGTGCAAGTTTTACATGTTGGAGGTTGGACCAGAGTGCGCAGCATGGGGGTGTGAACTGCCAGTACATTTCAAAGCCACGCAAACACGCGGGTCCTCATTTCAGGATCGTAAATTACGGGTAATATATCGCATGCGATATGTTTACCCTAACACTTGATCTGACCGGCATCAGGTGGTGGTATCCACCACTCTCGACAGAACTGCAGCAATCCTCTAGTACTATTGTTTTCTGACTGTTGTGCCCCAACAACTCTTCTCCTTCATCCTCGCCTTGCTTAAAGGCTGCTCACAGACAACCTACTCACAGAGCAGGGAGACGAAATCGCCCGCTCAGACGAGCGGCACAAAAACACGCGCGAAACACAGCCGCAGTCTGGCACCACAGCCGAGGGCGTCACCTATTGGATTCAATTTTAGCCTCAGAACAAGCAGCATCTAGACACACCACCCCCAAGTTCTGGTAGTATAATACCGTGAGTGAAAGTTGAACTTCTATTCCATAATTTCTGAGTTCACTTGTCATGAACGAGCTTCATCTCAACGAGCTTCTATCTCATCTATGAGCTTCAATACGACGACCCTGGAGATCGCCCACCGCCATCGCCACCATGCCACCATCGCCAACCAACAACTCGCCTCCATCCCGACACCGCCCCCCGCCCAGCCTGCCCTTCGATCTCCATAGGTAAGCTTGAAGCTGTGCATGTTTTTACTTTGACGCTTTTCGAATACCATTGCTTCAGAAATTCTTTTATCGTTATCTCCGAGTTCTGACTCTGTTGTTGCAATTTCGCAGGTTCAAAACACTTCGTCGTCCTCAAGTCCAAACTCGAATCTGCAATCGAGATGCTGCGTGCAGCCACTGAACGATCCCAAGAGCTTCTCTCCACTTCCAAGCTGGTCTGACGCAGTCCGACGCTTTATTACATCCACCCTGGAGATCGCCCACCGCCATCGCCACCATCGCCACCATCACCAACCAGCAACTCGCCTCCAACCCGACACCGCCCCCCGCCCAGCCCGCCCTTCGATCTCCAGAGGTAAGGATCAAGTTGTTTTGTCTACATATTCTGGGTTTCACGCATTGAATGTCCTTGTTTTGTTGGATACCCTTGTTTCTTGATTTCTGACTCTTGTTTGTTTGTATCTTTGCAGGTACAAAAGCAAATGTCGTTCTCAAGTCCTGCTGCTCCATTTTCAAGCCGTTGAACAACCCGAAGTGCTGGCCTCAAGCCTGGCGGACGTGCTGCCGCCGCCTGTGATCACGCCGACTGCTGCTCTCTTTTTTCAGGCCATGGCTGGCGGCCGGACGCGATC
The DNA here is from genome assembly GCA_948144175.1 of Closterium sp. NIES-65. Classification (NCBI taxonomy): domain Eukaryota; kingdom Viridiplantae; phylum Streptophyta; class Zygnematophyceae; order Desmidiales; family Closteriaceae; genus Closterium; species Closterium sp. NIES-65. Next base: position 1,381,449 of record CANXME010000398.1, read on the forward strand.
TGACGCCGTGTGGTTCGCTGGATGCGGCGCTGCCTCCGCTCTTCACGCCACCAACGCTGATCGGGAAGTGTTGCTTCCCTTGTCTCCCTGCTTTTTCAATTTCGTTTTATCATTGTTTTCATCCCGCAATCGCCCACTCGTTTCATCGCCGTTTCCACCGTCCCTCTGGTTCACAGTGCTGCAGTCGTTAGATGATCCTCCTCGGGTTGTTGGGTAGAATAGCGTGTGGGTTGGGTAGATCAGAGTGTCTCCTCCCTCTGATGGCTGCAGCCTGTGAACCATGGACGTCCGCCTGTTTCGTTTTCTCGTCGTTGGTTTCCATGTTCGTTTTCAATTTCGCTTTTTGTTTCTCGCACTTGTTTTTTCTTTGTTTTTCTACTCGTCATAGCTGCTTACTAACTTCGAGCACTTTGTGTCTTCCCTGCTTTTCAGGAATACGGGGTACGTCAATGGAGCGAGGAGTTGCGAGGAGTTGACGAAGCTGACAACGAATCATCAGCAGCAGACAAGACTGGCGGTCTGACGCCGTGGCTGGCGGGTGGAGCGCGCTGGACGAGTTGCTACCGTCGTTCATTCCGCTGCCGCCGTTCATCCCGCTGCCTGCAACGATCGGGAAGTGTTGCTTTCCTTGTCCCTATTTCGTTGCTTTTTTTCGGTTTCGCTGCTTTTCCCGCTTTCGTTTTATCATTGTTTTCATCCCACAATCGCCCGCTCGTTTCACCGCCGTTTCCACCGTCCGTTGGTCACAGTGCTGCAGTTGTTAGATGATCCTCCTCGGGTTGTTGGGTAGAATAGCGTGTGGGTTGGGTAGATCAGAGTGTCTCCTCCCTCTGACGGCTGCAGCCTGTGAACCATGGACGTCCGCCTGTTTCGTTTTCTCGTCGTTGGTTTTGCATGTTCGTTCTCAATTTCGCATTTGTCTTAACTTAGATTTTTCATTTGTTTGCTGTTTACTAACTTCTAGCATCGGTTTCCTTTGTTTCCTGCCCCGGCCTCCAGCAACAAAGGATCACGTTGCTTGAGAGCGGAGGCAGATGCGGATCTGCAACAAGAGCAACGGCGGAGATGCGGGTCTGTAACAGCAACCAATGACTTTTTTTCAGGTAAGTTCAACTCCTTGCCCGTTAACCGTTTTCTGTTTCATGTGGCTGCTAGCATCGTTTTCTTGAAGTTCGGATGTTTATGAATATTTACTGATTGAACTCTGCCGTTTTTTCTTAAACAGGAGCAAATGGAAGTGGACAGCCTTACAAGGCAACGGCGGACTGACTACAAGGCAACGGCGAACGGCGGGCTACGAGGGAGCGACGAACGGCGGATTTTGAATGAACCGCGGACTACGAAGGAACTGCGGACTACGAAGGATCTGCGGACTACGAAGGAACTGCGGACTACGAAGGAACTGCGGACTACGAAGGAACTGCGGACTACGAAGGATCTGAGGACTACGAAGGAACTGCGGATTACGAAGGAACTGCGGACTACGAAGGAATCGCGGACTACGAAACAGATTACGAAACCGCCGCGAAGCAGAGGCTGCAAGGAGAGGCTATGCAGCCAATGCGGAGAAGGGGTGAAGCAGCCTGGTGGGGAGAAGAGGAGAAGCGGCCTGGTGGAGAGAAGAGGAGGAGAACCCCTAAACCCATCAAGGTTGAAGCAGCCTGTCGCAGACAAGGGGAGAAGTTGCCTGGTGGAGAGAAAAGGAGAACCCCTAAACCCTGAAGGGTTGAATCAGCCTGGTGCAGTCAAGGGGAGAAGCGGCTTGGTGGAGAGAAGAGGCGAAGAACCCCTGAACGCTGAAGGGTTGGAGCAGCCTGGTGCAGACAAGGGGAGAGGTGGCAACGGTCTTCAACGGCAGCAGCAATCTCTATGGTCTTCACTGCAGCAGCGGTTTCAACGTCTCCACGGCAGCAGCGGTTTCAACGTCTTCACGGCAGCAGCGGTTTCAACGTCTTCCACGGCAGCAGCAATTTCAACGGTCGTCACGGCAGCAGGACACACCTCCCCTTCCAACGTCAGCAGGACACACCTCCCCTTCCAACGTCAGCAGGACACACCTCCCCTTCCAACGTCAGCAGGACACACCTCCCCTTCCAACGTCAGCAGGACACACCTCCCCTTCCAACGTCAGCAGGACACACCTCCCCTTCCAACGTCAGCAGGACACACCTCCCCTTCCAACGTCAGCAGGACACACCTCCCCTTCCAACGTCAGCAGGACACACCTCCCCTTCCAACGTCAGCAGCACACACCGCCCTTTCCAACGTCAGCAGCACACACCGCACTTCAACGGTAGCAGGTCAACAGTAGCAGGACAACGGTAGCAGGACAACGGTAGCAGGACAACGGTAGCAGGACAACGGTAGCAGGACAACGGTAGCAGGACAACGGTAGCAGGACAACGGTAGCAGGACAACGGTAGCAGGACAACGGTAGCAGGACAACGGTAGCAGGACAACGGTAGCAGGGCAACGGTAGCAGGACAACGGTAGCAGGACAACGGTAGCAGGACAACGGTAGCAGGACAACGGTAGCAGGACAACGGTAGCAGGACAACGGTAGCAGGACAACGGTAGCAGGACAACGGTAGCAGGACAACGGTAGCAGGACAACGGTAGCAGGACAACGGTAGCAGGACAACGGTAGCAGGACAACGGTAGCAGGACAACGGTAGCAGGGCAACGGTAGCAGGGCAACGGTAGCAGGACAACGGTAGCAGGACAACGGTAGCAGGACAACGGTAGCAGGACAACGGTAGCAGGGCAACGGTAGCAGGGCAACGGTAGCAGGACAACGGTAGCAGGACAACGGTAGCCGACGCAGCAGCTATAGCAGACAGCAGCGACACTGAATCAGCCACGATTCTGTGAAGAGAGGAGACGAGGGGAGGGGGAAGCGGCTAGAACCTTTGGCAGAGCGGTGGCGAGGTTTTGACTGGGATGGTGGGTGGCGCGGGGGCAAAGGGCAACTGAGTGTGCATGCTCAGGCCAAGGGGTTGTGGCATGCGGTGGTCGGGGAGCTTCAAGGGAATCTGTGATGGAGGCTGGTCCTGACCAACCGGCCGGCCGGCGGTTGCAATGGATACCACACACTCCAGGTAGCGATTCCCTTGGGGTGACTCGGTTACCACAAGTTTTTCCTCACTGGCGTGGGTGAGGAGGACTTGATGCCACAGACTTTTCCACACTGGCGTGGGTGTGGAGGGTCCTTTCCTCTTGGTGCCCTTTGAATCCTTTGCTACTCGCCGAACAGTCAGTTCCTCAAACCCGTGATGCTGAGGAGGGGGTGAAGGAGTGGGGTAGCTGCTGTTAAGGGAGGAGGGAAGCTGCTAAGGGCTGTTAAGGAAGCTGCTAAGGGCTGCTAAGGAAGCTGCTAAGGATGCTGCTAAGGACTGCTAAGGGAGCTGCTAAGAAGCTGCTAAGAGCTGCTAAGGGAACTGCTAATGATGCTGCTTAGGGCTGTTAAGGAAGCTTCTAAGGGCTGCTAAGGAAGCAGCAGAGAAGGGGTGAAGCAGCAGAGAAGGGGTGAAGCAACAGAGAAGGGGTGATGGAGAGAAGGGATGGAGGGATGAAGCAGATAAGCAGTTGGGGTTTCACGGAGGTTTTTAGCCGAATGAACGGCAGTACCCTGCTTTTTGGGGTCTCAGTCCGTCGGCAAACCCACCCAAGGGGGAGCTGGCGGGACAGATTTTTATCCTCCCATGGCTCGTGCACGAGCCCACACCAAAAAAAAAAAGGAGAGAAGTTGTGAAGGGGTGAAGGAGTGAAGGCGTGTAGCAGTGTAGCAGTGTAGCAGTGAAGCAGTGTAGCAGTGTAGTAGTGTAGCAGTGAAGCAGTGTAGCAGTGTAGCAGCGAAGCTGTGAAGCAGTGAAGCAGTGAAGCAGTGAAGCAGTGAAGCAGTGAAGCAGTGTAGCAGTGAAGCAGTGTAGCAGTGTAGCAGTATAGTAGTGAAGCAGTGTAGCAGTGAAGCAGTGTACAAGAAGAAGCAGCGAAGCAGTGCAGCAGTACAGTCCATGACTGGTAGTGAAGGGAAGGGTGGGTGAGTAGAAAAGTAGGGTGAATGGAGCAGAAGGGGGACAGAGAAGGGGAGAAGTGGAGGGGTGAACCCACCCAAGGGGGAGCTGGCGGGACGGATTTTTGTCCTCCAATGGCTCGTGCACGAGCCTACACCAACAAAAAAAAAGTGGTTTGTTGGAGAAGGGGTGAGAGAAGGGAAGGAGAGAAGGGGTGTCAGAGAAGGGGTGAAGGAGAGAAGGGGTGAAGCAGAGATGGTATGAAGGAGAGACAGGGTGAAGCAGAGATTGGGTGAAGGAGAGACCGGATGAGGCAGAGATGGGTTGAAGGAGAGTAGGGGTGAAGCAGAGATGGGTTGGAAGGAGAGAAGGGGGTGAGGAGAGAGAAGGGGTGAAGCAGAGAGAAGGGGTGAAGAAGAGATAAGGGGTGAAGCAGATGAGAAGGGGTGAAGCAGATGAGAAGGGGTGAAGAAGAGATAAGGGGTGAAGCAGATGAGAAGGGGTGAAGCAGAAGGGGTGAAGCAGATGAGAAGGGGTGAAGCAGATGAGAAGGGGTGAAGCAGATGAGAAGGGGGTGAGGAGATAAGGGGTGAAGCAGATGAGAAGGGGTGAAGCAGAGATGAGGGGTGAAGCAGAGATGAGGGGTGAAGCAGAGATGAGGGGTGAAGCAGAGATGAGGGGTGAAGCAGAGAGAAGGGGTGAAGCAGATGAGAAGGGGTGAAGCAGATGAGAGGAGGGAAGCTGCTAAGGGCCGTTAAAGAAGCTGCTAACGACTGTTAAGGAAGCTGCTAAGGTCTGCTAAGGGAGCTGCTGAGAAGCTGCTAAGAAGCTGCTAAGGAAGCTGCTAAGAGCTGCTAAGGAAAACGCAGAGAAGGGGTGAAGCAGCAGAGAAGGGGTGAAGGAAAGGGATGGAGAGTAGAGATGGAGGGACGAAGCAGATAAGCAGCTGGGGTTTCACGGAGGTTTTTAGCTGAATGAACGGCAGTACCCTGCTTTGAGGGTCTCGGTCCGTCGGCAAACCCACCCAAGGGGGAGCTGGCGGGACGGATTTTTATCCTCCCATAGCTCGTGCTAGGGATGAGCAATATGACAAACACCTGTTCGGTTCGCCTCGAACGTGTTCGAGGCGAACCGAACAAGATTTTTTTTTGGCCTAAATTGTTCGAGGCGAACGTGTCCGGTGTTCGCCCGAACACGTTCGCCGTTCGCCCGGCTCAGCTGGCCGAGGCGCGACGAACACGAACGTGTTCGTGATCGACACGGGCCTTCGACGAACGCCAATGTGTTCGTCGACGAATAGGCCCGCGACCAATTTTTAGGGCGCGGGCCTTGGTGTTTGGGCTCAGATCAAGGCCTTTTGCCGTTGCTTAAGTGCGGATCAAGGCCTTTTGCCGTTGCTTAAGTGCGGATCAAGATATTTCGCCGTTGCTTAAGCTCAGATCTAGCATTTCGCCTTTGCTTAAGCGTAGATCTAGCATTTCGCCGTTGCTTAAGCGTAGATCTAGCATTTCGCCGTTGCTTAAGCGTAGATCTAGCATTCGCTGTTGCTTAAGTGCGGATCAAGCATTTCGCCGTTGCTTAAGCTCAGATCTAGCATTTCGCCGTTGCTTAAGCTCAGATCCAGCATTTCGCCGTTGCTTAAGCGTAGATCTAGCATTTCGCCGTTGCTTAAGCGTAGATCTAGCATGGGCGGATTTAGCAGGGCGGGACTGGCTTGCGGGGTGGGGGGAGGGAATGTGAAACATTTGGATTTCACTCTACTTGGATCTGAGAAGGTCCTTTAAGGCGAACGCGAACATGTTCTGAGCGAACGTGTTCGTGTTCGCCAAAACGTACGAAATGTTCGCCTCTCTTGGCGAACTTCGGACACCCTTTCTGGTGTAAAGTGTTCGGCGAACCGAACAGTGTTCGGTTCGCTGAACAGCCATGTTCGAGCCCAGGCGAACACGAACATGTTCGTGTTCGCCATTTGCTCATCCCTAGCTCGTGCACGAGCCCATACCAAAAAAAAAAAAAATCACAGTGAAGAAGTGAAGGGGTGAAGCAGTGAAGGGGTGAAGCTGTGAAGGGGTAAAGCTGTGAAGGGGTGAAGATGTGAAGGGGTGAAGGAGTGTAGCAGTGTAGCAGTGAAGCAGTTAAGCAGTGTAGCAGTGAAGGAGTGTAGCAGTGAAGGAGTGTAGCAGTGTAGCAGTGAGTGAAGCAGTGAATCAGTGAAGCAGTGTAGCAGTGAAGGAGTGTAGCAGTGTAGCAGTGAGTGAAGCAGTGTAGCAGTGAATCAGTGTAGCAGTGTAGCAGTGTAGCAGATAAGAAGGGGAGTAGAGCAGAAAAGAAAGGGAATGGAGCAGAAGGGGGACAGTGAAGGGGAGAAGAGGAGGGGAGTAGAGAAGAAGGGGAGTGTAGCAGTGTAGCAGCGTAGTAGTGAAGCAGTGAAGCAGTGTAGGAGAAGCAGCAGCGAAGCAGGCAGCAGTACAGGCCATGATTGGTGTAGTGAAGGGAAGGGTGAGCGAGTAGAAAAGTAGCAGAGCAGATAAGAAGGGGAGCAGAGCAGAAAAGAAGGGGGAATGGAGCAGAAGGGGGACAGCGAAGGGGAGAAGAGGAGGGGAGTAGAGAAGAAGGGGAGTACAGAGGAGTGGAGTAGATATCGCAAAGATAGGCTGGGGAAGGATGGATTGGTGTAGAAGTGAGCCTGAAGTGAGGAGTTAAGGCACCTCCATTACATTGCAGGGTAGATGTTGTAACTGATGTTATGTATGTAGCTTGTTATGTTCAAGTGGTAATTAGAGAAATGGAGCTTTTTCACAGATAATGCCATTCAACTCCCTTGCATGATTGCTCTTGTATTAGTGCACCAACATACATGGAGGTTGTATCACATGGAGGTCCCTGCTGCTACAATGGCAGTGGACAACTAATCCTCTTCACTGGCAGTGGACAGTGGAACCCACCACCCAACACCAGGCAGGGGGGCGAAAGGCACCCAACACCAGGCAGGGGCTTTCACAGCCTTGACCGCACAGTGCAAGCTGGGCTAGCGGTGGTGGCTTACAACATGACTGCATTCTTGGCATACACACTTCTCCAGCCCAACAAGAGACCATGCACAGCAAGTGACACATGGCATATACATGCAGTTTAGGTTCCTACCTATCCTCATGAAGGTCAAAGGGGACATTGAGCTACTCTGGGGATATCCAAGAGCCCTCGTTCTTGGTTGATTGTGGGCGAAATTCTGGTGGGGGTTCACTCATAGAGGCATTGGCAATGCAATGAGACTTCTGAACGCGACCACACGCGAGGAAAAGCACCCGTGGCGAACAGGTGGCAAGTGATATGGTAGCATCGGTTGTACTTCAGCCACTTGCGTTCAATGCTCCTCAATACCTGTATCACGTTTCCATGTCCCACAGTGCTGCACGGCAAGGCAGGCAGTGCAGCACGGGCTACTGCGTGCAGCGAGGCAGCTTGGCGTGCAGGGCAAGGAACGCAGCGCACTGCTGTGACAGGGTGGCAGGGAGCAAGGGGTCCACGAGACAGGGATTGGAGAGAGCGGCTGGGATGGAGAGGCTGCAGAGCACTAGGCAACCCGCCAGCCAGACAGGCCGAACAGTAAGCGTGGACGAGGAGTTGCTGGTGGTGTTGCTGCCGGTGCTCTGCTGTGGCTGTGGCCGAGCATGTGCCTGCAGGGAGACAGTGTTGGGGAGGAAGCTGTCAGTGTGGTGCATGGATGGGCAGTATGCGTGGAGCGAGTGTGCAAGAGCTGAAGACAGACAATGCAGGCCCTTGCATTCCCCACACCTCTTCATCCCCCACGCCCCTTCATCCCTCACTCTCTCTCTCTCTCTCTCTCCCATACCTGAACGAGGTCCAGAAGCTGGGGCAGAACAGAGCGAGGTAGCAGGCCCGCACCAATGAGCCTGTGACACGTGGCGATGGCGGGCAGAGACAGCTGGCGGGTTCGCCAGAGCGAGCCCAGGAGAGCAGAGACCCGGGCAGGTTGGAAGATTTGAGAGAGCCATCGAGGAGGGGCGGTGGGTGGGGCGAGGTGAAAGCAGGAGGCAGCGATGTGGAGGGCTTCTAGGCTGTGTGAGAGCAGGAGGTCCAGCAGGGCGGGCGAGGGGCACGAGGTGGACTGGGCTTGCACTGCTTCCCCAGCAGGCCTGCCCTCACCTGCTCGCACCGCTGCTGCATCTGGTGCAACAGCAGTGACAGCAGCAGAAGAAGGTCCAGCAGCAGTGGCAGCAGCGGCGGCAGTGATAGAGGCAAGGGCATCGTCTAGCAGCAGGCGAGTCCAGGGGCTGGCTGCCAGGGGGAGAGCGACAGAGGCTGGATCAAAGCAGCGCAGCAGCAAGGAGAGGGCGAGGCACGTGTTGCGCCGCACAGGGGGGTGTGGGCACGAGGCTGCATGCTGCAGCGCAGCAGCGATCGGCCAGAAGACAGTGGGAGAGAGAGAGGGAAGAGCAGCAGGTGGAACAGGAGAGGAAGGGGTCTGGGGAGAGGGCTGAGAAGATGGTACATCGTTCTGACGCTCCTGCTGCTCCTGCTGTGACAGGCGTAGGTTGCTTTCTCCTGGGGTGCTCCCAGGTGCAGGCAGCAGGGGTGGTACGGCAGGCCAGGCAAAGGTACCTGAACCACCTTGGTCCAATGTTACTGCAGGGGGCTGTACTGAGGATGCATGTGCAGGGAGGGCGAGAGAGGAGAGGCAGGAGAGCAGGGCACACGAGGCAAGATCAGCAGCCACAAGGGAGTCTTGCATGCTCGCATGCCCGCATCTGCCACCCGCCCTCCCTGCCCATGACCTGCTCTCCGTTCCCTTCCTCTCATCCCCATCGGCCTTGCCGCAACCACTGCTGTTCCCAGGGGGACAGCCTGGTCCCGCTGCTCCTCCCACCCGCTGCTCTCTGCTGTGTGCGGGCACGGTGGCAGGCAGCTGGCCGGCAGCGGCTGCGAGCAGAATGGCAGCGAGGTCGCAAGCGGAGGCCAAGCTCAGCGCGCTGGGGCGCTCCTGCTGCTGCGCCTGCCGCATGGGGGCTGCTGGGTCGCCCTGACTGGCACAGCCTGCGGCAGGAATAGTGGCGCTTTCATCTGCTGCTGCTGATAGGGTTGCTGGTGCCGCTGCTGGTTGCTGTGATGGAGGAGAGAACCGCAGCGAGAGATTGAGAGGTGGAATGCCCGAGGGGAGAATGGATGCAGCCTCGAGTGCATGCACCCTGTGAAGGGAGGACAGGCAGTTGGGGCACGCAGCAGGGAGGGCATGATTGTGAGTGCCGGCTGTGAGAGCTGGTGAGGTATAGGAGCATACTGAAGCTCAAAAGACTATGCTCGATGTTGGGGTACTTGTTGTGGAATACCTTTCAGGCAGTGCCCGATGACTGGTGCATGCATCGTTAGTGGTAGGGTGGAGGGGGTAGGGGCGCACGTACCATGAGACACGCAGGTTGAAGAAGGTGAGACAGGAGAGCAGCACACGGCAGGAGTAGCCTTGCCACACTCCCCCACTCCCTCGCGCCTGCACCACACCCACACCACATCCCCCTCCTTGCGTCCCCCCACCAGCCACTGCTGGCGTGTCCTCGAGATCACCAGTGGTTCCACAGATGCCACATGCAGCAGCCCGCACACACCCCTCTGTGAAGGCCACAAGAGCCGAGCTCATCATGATGGTGCCAGCCGCGTTCACCACGTCCTCGTTTGCCTCCACCACTGCCATCAGCCGCGCATCGCCCACTGTACGACTGCCGCCTGATCTTGCTCCGCCGTTGGGCTGGCTGCATGGTTCAGCGCCACTGGATGTGTAGAGTGTTGTTGCGTGCCATAGCAGCGCGTTGATCACGCTCAACGCCCCCACCAGCACCTGCTCCCTCTCGCCACGCTCCTCCTGCTCGCTCCCTGCACCACCATCACCACAATGCACTTGCGCCTGCCTGTATGCCTGGCTATAGTGCTGCTGCTGCTGCTGCTGGTGTTGCGGCTGCTCTTGTTGTGAGGGAGTGGGAGGCGCAGCGTTCACAGTGCTGCTGACAGCAGTAGATTCCACCAGTGGCTCAACCACAATCAGCACCTGGGAGGGGTAGCATTGGCGCCATGGGAGGCATGCCAGTAACGAGCTTATTTCCAAGGACAAACTGCCTCATAAGACAAGAAAGGCAACATCAACATCTCCTCTCACCTGCTGTGCTAAGCGTTCCCACGCTGTTGCCTGCTGTGGCGGTGACTGCAGCCGCCCTCCCATGCGCGGAGGGACGGGGGGCTTAGGGGGCAGGTGGGAGAGCAGGCGGGCCAGCAGGTGCAGGGTGGCGAGCAGCAGAGGCGGCGGTAGGTTAGAGCCGCTCAGCAGCATGGCCTCTATGTACTGGTGCACGCACACAGACAGAGGGGGGGAAGGGAAGGGAGACCAGGGGAAGGGTGTTGGTTGCAGAAGAGAGGGGAAGCAGGTGCTGATGGCGCCATGGGACACATGAGAAAACGAATCAAGAGAAAACAACAAGTCAGAACTCTCCAAGGTAGCAGTTGATGAGGCATAGAGAAAAAGCATGTCACTGACGTACCATGGTTGAGAGCGCCCCTTGCTCCAATCGGGCACTCAAATGTGGATGCCTGTCCACCAGGACCGCCAGTGCCTCAGTCACCTGTGCCAGCTGCTGCCACTCCCCCCTCGCCCTCCACATCTCCCTCACCACCCCTGCCACCACCCTAGCACATCGCCTCCCTGCCTCCTCCTTGTCACCGCTCATCTCATCCACTCCATTGCTGCTCGCATTGCTGCTCTCACTGCCACCGCTGAGCAAGCTACCGAGAGCATCCAGCTCCGGCGTCTCACCACCCGCAGCACAAGCACCAGCGCCCGAACTCTCACCTACATTCCTTAAACTGCCACCACCGCTGCCTGATGCTGCTACTGCTGCATTGCTGGTCCCGGGCGAGGGCCCTGAGGCAGAGGGAGGCGGCAGGGAGGCAGCAGCAGCGCAGAGCCAGGAGTGCACGAGGCTGTGGCTGAGCTCCTCTAGACCGTCCTGTAACAGGATCCAGTGCGGTAGAGCCAGGTGCCAGGCCGTGAGGGGGAATGAGAGGGCTGTTGCGTGGCGGTGCAGGAAGCAGAGGAGGCGGTGCTGCGCGTCAAACGACACAGTGGAGCAGCAGGGGCGCAGCAGCGCGTGCAGCGACAGGAACACCAGCAGGAAGAATGTGGAGCGGGTGGCGGTGGGGGGTGGGGGAGAGTGGGCGTCCGATTGGTGGTTGTGGGGAGAAGGTGTGAGGGAGGGGAGGGGGAGGAGTGGCGATCCGAGTGGTGGGATGCGGTTGGAGAGCACCAAGCTCTGCAGCGCGCCAAACATGTCCTCATAGTCCACCAGCCTGCTCCGCACAGGAGAGACACACGTGCCATGGGTGTAGGCGGGGCACAGGGGGAGAGAACCGGAGAGGTGAAATGGAGGAGTGTGCAGTGGTGAAGGACCTGAACGTGTGCATGGTAGCAACAAGATTTGTCACTGAGGCAGCTTACCTGTCATCGAATTGCACAGCAGCGTACAGAATCAGAAGCACCACCCACTGCACCGCCTGCACCTCCTCCTCTTCTCCAGCACTCCCCTCCCTGCTCTCGCCCCCCTGGTAGCGCCACTGCATATCTCTTGCCAGCCTGCCAGCATCCGGTTCCCCCCTGCCCTGTGCGAGCAGCAGCACCATGTCACTGACAGCCCACGGCATGCGCTCCACCCCTGCCACGCCCACCACCCACTGCACCACCGCTTGCCCCTCCTCGCCTGTTGCTGCCACGGTAGACAGCAGCACTGCAAAGCGCAGACTTGCCCTGCGCAATACATCCCACTTGCTGCCCTCTGACGCCTGGGGAGGAGCGACTGACTGGGGCCGCCAGGATGGGGCTGCACGTGAGGAGGCAGTGGGTGGGTGGAAGGCTTGCAGGGAGGAGAAGATGAGGGAGAGGGTCCAGCTGGAGGCGAGCTTGGCTGCGAACTGGCGTGCGATGGGTGCAAGGGAGGGCAGGGGACACGCCAGCATGTGGCTGAGCACGTCGTATGCACAGGAGAGAATGGCCGCTGGGTCGGAGAAGGGCGGTGGTGATGCTGCTGATTGGGGCGCGTGCATGTGACCAGGTGGGGGCTGCAGCTGCGGGTGCAGGGAGAACATGAAGGGAGCAACGTGCATGTCCGCAGCAGCCATAAGAGCAGCGGCTATGTCGTCAATGCAGCACTGCAGGGCTGTGGGGGTGTGAGACGGAGACACAGAGGGCGCCTTTGCACCCCAATCTTGAGTCTTATCAGCCTTCCCTCGCGTGTACGTCCCGCCAGTCCTACCAAGGTTTGCTGAGCCCCTTCCCACGCCCTCCTGTTGGCTGCTGTGGAACATGGGAACGCCCTGCGATCCCCCCACCATCGCCAACAGCCCCGCATCCTGCTGGGACGACGCCAGAGCAGCAGCAGCGGCTGTGGTGGCCTGGGCGTGCAGGAAGCGCTGAGCACAGGCGTGCAGGAAGGTGAGAACAGCCACAGCCACCTCATCCGTCCCACCTGCAGCACCACATGCAGCTGCAGGGAGGGCTGCTGAGGACGCCCCATGGAGCTTGGCGCCCGTGCCTGTGAGTGATCCACCCGTGCTGGGCACGTCCTGAAGGGCTGGCAGAATAGACGCCCCATCACCCACACACTGCTCCAACAACCGCAGCAGCTGCATGTTCTCTGTGCCTACAATGCTCTGCCACGTGGCGAGCACAGCAAGGCCAAAGCAGGCGGTGGAGAAGGCTTCATTCTGGTCCAGCACCCAGCGCTTCCTCTCCCTTACGTCCACACAGAATCGCCTCACCACTCCTGCCAGAGCAGACACCAGCCCGTGCAGCCTTGCTGGAGGGAACTGACTGGCATCCCTAGGGGTGGCGCGAGCGGAGCGCAGGGCGTGCAGGAAGACGGAGATGGAGAGCGCCTGCAGGTGGAAGTCGTTGGCCTCTATGGCGTTGTGCAGCAGCGATGTGAGCGTGTCGAAGCCAAACACAAAGCGCCGCGCAAACGCCTGCCCTGCAGCTCCAGGCGACGCTGCGAGGTGCAGCAGGCATGAGAGGGCGGCCGGCAGCAACGGGTCTGGTACTAGACCTGGGATGCACAAGCACAGGGCACAGGGCGTGAGAATATAAGACGGGTGTCATGATCACACAGGTCGAGGAGTGTGGGGACGCAAACAAAGTGCGCCACATCGGTTATGTCGCAAGATGGCATGGGGCACATCAGCAGGCGGTTGCAGTGACTGGCTGGGAAAGGAAGGAGGTTGCTCACCACTATCTGCAGACCGGAGCAGCTCAAAGACGTGCTCTGCCAGCCCCTCATCCAGCATCGCCTGTAGCGCCGCTGCTCCCCGCTCATCCACCATCCCCCCACCATCACCCCCCCTCATATCGTCCTGCTTACACCAGTCCACCTCCCACGCCTCCCTCGCCACCCAGTCAAATCTGGACCGTTCGTCGGAGCCAGAGCCATCATGTGAGGGCGCACAGGAGAGAGCGAGTTGGGAGATGAGGTGCAGGGCTGCGAGCTGCAGGGCGGAGTCAGCAGCGAGCAGAGTCTTTTTGAGCCCCTCGCACAGCATCATGCGCAGGCCCAGGGGGGCCTTGCCCTGTGTGTGCATCGCCTGGCTCGCACGGGGGTTCTGAGAACCCACAGCCACGCAGCCCTGCGAACCAAGCCCGTGCATGGTAGCACCTCCTGGCTGCTGCGCTTCTGGGTGGTCTAAACGAGCGAGTGATGAGAGCGTGAAGGCAGGGTGGGAGGGAGCGGAGAGGGCGGTGAGGAGGGCGACGCAGTTGGCAGAGACGTCGTTGCTGTCCGTGGAGAGCAGCAGGGCGATGCCCGCACACACCATGCCAGGCAGCTTCTCTTCCAGTAGCTGCATGCCGCCTGGCAGGCTGCAGAGCTTGTGCAGGACGAACAGGCTCTCTGCACGGATGCTGTCCCTGCAACACCGAAAAGAGCCGACCAGAACAGGAGGGAAATCGTATCAGGCATGGTAGTGTGGGGATCACATCAGAGTCTGTAGCCTATACCTCGTCGTGCTTCCATGATTTCGACAAACGTTTATGTCCTTCGCACGTGGGACAAAAGGAATACACGAGCGAATTCGACTGAATTGATGCGAGGTAGGATTCCTACTGTGCCTGCTTGTGAAGCGTGCTGACCACGTGACTCCACAGGCCGTTCTGCTGCGCCAACCACGCTGGCAACGCGCTGTAGCGGTTGCACGCGACCGTCAGGAGCTTCCCCAGAAGGACCAGCTGAGCAAAAAAAAACAAACAAACAAATGAAAAACGTGAAGACATGAAGGGAAGACGTTACAACTAGCAGAATATCGGGCGCAGCGGCGTACCAAGAAGCAGTGGCCGCTGGAGGAGGAGGCGACGGGGATCTTATCCATCTCCACCGCCACCGCGCGAACCAGATTCTCCAGCAGCAACCCCTCGTCGCTCCCGCTCGCGTCGTTCCTTGCGCCTCGACCGCTCCCCTTGCTCACAAGAAAGACCACCAAGTCCGCTAACGTCGCCGCAAGTTCCTCGTCTCGCGAGCACGCGAGGGCCTGCACGAGCGGAGCCGCGAGCAGGTAATGCGACTCGGCCGCGACCAGACGGCATAGGTCGGGCTCGGATCGAAGCGTGTCGAGGAAGAAGCGCGCCGATATGATCTTGTGCGTCGCGAGACCGGGCCCTGAGAGCGTTTCCGACAGACATTGCGGGCAGAACTCGGAGCCGGTCGCGAGGAGCACGGCAAGCGTGTGCTGGCACCTCGGTGCACCCCCTTTGCACTGCCGTCTCGCGGAATTGCCGGGGAGATTATACCTATCCATGGCTGAAGCAGCGCATCCAGTGTGGATCCAGTACTACTGGGCCTTTTGCTGCTGCAATTAGTGTAGCGGAAGGTGTTACGGACAGGGCAAGTGGAGGGGTCCATGGCGAGCGAGCGCAACAGCAAGCAACGACGTCTTGGGAGAGGAAAATGGAAATCTCGAGGCAGCCCTCGGCTTTGGTCGTTGGAAAAATGGAGCCGCCACTGAGATTGCCCGAGATGGGTGATGATTTCGATTGATTCGCGAGAATTGGCTTACGAAATTATATTCACTGCCTTGGTAAACATGATTTCAGCATTATGGATGAACTTAACATGAATAAATTAATAAATTAGCATAAGTTAGCCTACACAAGGTGTATCAGCACGGTGAGGTGAATGCCATAACCACCCGCAAGCCATATATACACAGCCATATGGATGTAGAAGCTCCCAGTGATGACATGACACCCCATGGCTTCACCCACAAGCGACGCAGATGCTTCGTTGTTTTCCAGCTGTAGCTTCTGTTAGTAAGGAACACAACATCAACTTGACCATCGTGCACCACCCTCAATCCTCCCACACCACTGCAGCAGCTTCCTGTGCAGCGCGGTGCACTCCCAGCCAATCAGGCAGCACGCGCTGTGCTACTGCCAGCTGTGCTTGGATCCCTGCCACTTCCTCAGCAGTCTCAGGCAGCCACCCACTCCTCCTCCCATCACACCCGCCACCACTGTCAAGCCTTCCCTGGCTTCCTCCTTGCGCCGAGAGAAGACCCTTGAGGCGTGACACACACTGGCTCGCCACTGCTCGCACTGCCGCTACTGCTGCTGGTGAGAGGGGCTGAGACGAGGGGTTGTGAGGAAGCGAGGAAGGAGAGGGGCGGGAGAGGGTGGCAGCAGAGAGGGAGGAGGACCGGAGGAAGGAGGAGGCGGAGGGAGCGGTGGCGGAGACAGGCAGCGTGGGGGAGAAGGCGAGGACCAGGAGGCCGGAGGAGAGAGCGAGAACGACATCGTCAGGGGGTGGCCAGGTTGTGCTGTGAGGCGCAGTGGAGGCATGGCGCTCCAGCTCTGCCAGCAGGGCGGCAGCTTGCGGCAGGAGCAGTGCGGGAGAGAAGGCACCGGGATGTGAGGTGGCGGGCCCTGCTGTAGCTGCTGCTTCTATGGCTGGCCGTGAGTGGAGGAGATCGTACTGCAGCTCCGCCCATATGCATGCTGCCACCACCTGCACGGCACACACGGCATGGCACACACGGCATGGCACACACGGCATGGCACACACACACACGAGCAGGAGACAATGGGTGGGAAGAAGTATCATCACAGTGCACAGACTCACGTGGGCACGTGGCAGATTAACGGTTGCCCCGGCACAGCGTAACACGTGCACAGCGAGCAGAGCACTGTACCTGCAGCAAGGTGAGGCGATGCACGGAGGTGCCTGTATAGCCCTCAAACGAGGTTCCACCACCGCCACCACCCATTCCTGCGCTGTGTTGCACGCCCGATGCGAGGGCAGCAGCCACCTTGGCGCGCATGGGCAGCGCTGACAGCACCGCCACCACTGCCATCCCGTACTCCGACCCCTCCCCATCCAAAGGCACCAGCTTCGGTGGCTTTCCGAGGCTCGCCAGCAGGTTTGGCAAAGTTGTTCGGCGAGCAGTGGCATGGCTCTCGCTGAGGCTGCGGGTGTAGGAAGTGGGGGGGTCAGCGGCACCCAGGTGGCCCTTGCGGTTAGGGGCAGTGGGCGCTTTGTTCACACTCCGTGCCAGGGAGTTCACTCGACTCGTGGTCCTTGCACCCATGCTGCTGATGTGGCGCAACGAGGGGTTGCCACGTGGCAGGGAGAGGCGCGTGGGGCTGACATCCCTGGGTTGATTGCGAGCCGAAACCCACATGGGGAGGGAGAGCGAGGACGTGAGCTCAACTGGCCTCTCGCCCTCACCCTTGCTACCATTCCCACCACCTCTCCCTCCACCCCACCGCCTCCCGGCCCCTTCTCTACCCCTCCCCGTGCCCTGCTTCCCTGCGCTCGCCCCCTGATTCCCCAAACCAAGCCGGCTTAAGCTGCTCCCTGCTGCCACTGTTACCACACCTCCCACCCCCTCGCCACTCCCTGCTGCCCTCACGTGACTGCGGCTGCCTCGGAAGCCACGGCTGTTCAAGCTCTGCACCGCCCTCAACTCCCTGCCCTCCTCCCCCGCCTCCTCCTCTGCCCCCTGGCGCTGCTCGTGTGCATGGCGGCGGTAGTCGAAGCGGGAGGGCGTGAGGGAGCGCACCATGTCCGCCAGCCGCGACGGCAGGGATGCCCCCGTGGTCGCACGCCCCATGCTGATGCTGCGCCGGGGGAGAGGGGGCGTGGAGTCCGGGGAGGCAAAGGTATCCTTGGCGCTGGGCACAGCAGGGAGGGTGGCTGGCACAGGCAGGTGGAGGGGCGACGGCGGAGAGTGAGGCTCCGGTGGTGGGCGTGATCTCATGCGTCTCCCTTGCCGCCCTTGGGAACTCAATTCCTGGGGGCCCTCCTGGTTTCCCCGCCCATGCTGCTGCCGCTGCTGCTGTGGTCTGCTGCGCTGCATCCTGTTGTTTGGCTCGGAATAACTTCCCCATTCGTCTTCCCCGCCCCCTCCCCCTGGCGTCCACGCTGAGCCTTGATTGCCCTCCATGGCATCACCCCGCTGCCCCTCCTGCTGTCGCGGCTGCTGCCGCTGCTCCACGTCACTGTGAGCCCCACTGCCGTCCCACCCCTCGCCCTGGAAAGACAGGTTGCGGTTCAAATGCCGCTCTTGCTGCCCTGCCCTCTCCTCCTGCTCCTGCCCCTCACAGCCGTCAGCAGCAGCGACGGCGTATCGCTGGTTGGGAGGGCGAATGGCAGCAGCAGGAGCAGGGCGGGAAGTGGCACGAGCAGGAGGGCGCGTGGGAGGAGACACAGCGTGCTTTCCGCCTTTTGCCTGCCCACTCGCCCTCTGACGGGGCATTGACGACGCGCGCAACGCTTTCACCGAAGCCCCTGCCCCCCAACCATTCTCCGAAGCACCTTGCACCGCCACCCCTCGCCCCTTGTCCTTCTCCCTGCCACACCCGAGAGTGGTGCTCCGGGAGTAGCCCCCCAGGCCAGCACCCCAGTCATCCGCGTCCGCATCCTCGTGAAACACCACACTCGCTGTGCTGCTCCCCCGCGCATACCTCCCCCTCCTCGTGCCGCCCTTCTCCTCCTCTCCCTTGTGCGCCTGCGCTCCCCCGTGGCCCCTGTCATCCCTGTAAGCACCCCAGTCACCGCTGTCAAGCACCGTCCCAGAATCCGAAAAGCCATTCGCATGCCCGCCCCCCATGGCGTCACTTGCATTGCCATCACTCGCATCTCCCGCATCCCTGCTGCCGTATGAATTCATGCCCCCATGGCTGTCCAGCTCTGCCCATGCACTGCCATCATATCCTTCCCCATCGCCATCCCCATCCCCATCCCGATCTCCATCCCCATCGCCATCCTCACCCACATCCCCATACCCATCCGCATGAGCATCACCATCACGAGCGCCATCATATTCACCATCATGAGCATCACTGTCACCATCCCCATCCCCATCGCTGTCCTCATCAGATGTATCCCCCACGCCCAGGTGCCCCGCGACTATCAGGTCATCTGGAGGGGGGTCGAAGGACTCTGTTGGCAGCGCATGCACGCGCAGCATGGCCGGCAGCGGGCAGCGGAAATGTTTCAATTGGGCAGGCCCGTCTGTTGAGTGCAGGTCGATGGAGACGAAATGGCGAAACTCTGGAAACTCCTGCTGCAGGCTCTCCTGCCAGTGTGAGACAGGGACCAGAAGGGAGGAGACGGACGGAGCGAGCAAGAGAATTGCGGATGTGGGGCGAAGACAGCACCTCGTGGGTGACTTGGATCAAAGCAGGGTTCAGGACAAGGCAAGCCACTTGCACGCAGCATGTGCAGACACGTGCTTGGTTCTTGGAACAGCCACTCTTCAACTCACATGAAGCTTATACGCGTGCGCCGAGGCAGCTGCAAAGGGGGACACCGGGCGGAAGCAAGCGAGCATGCTGGCCCTGCCTTTCCCCTTGCGAGTGGCCTTAGCAGGCACACCCTCGTCACTCATCCGTGAAAGAGGCACTTCCACGCAGCGCACGAGGCGCGAGGAGACTCGCAGGAACTCACACAGGTCGCTGGGATCTATGCCCGCCGCCAGCACTGCACGCAGGGGGGCGGCAGGAGGGGAGAGGGGCGTGGGAGAGAGACGAGAATGGCACAGGGAAAGCGTTGTGCAGCGAATTATGAGTGCGAGAATCGGATGAATATGCGGGGAGGGATGATGGTGATGGTAAGTGGAGGGCAATGACGGGGTACGCTTTGTGTGGCAGAAATGTAACGAGCAGAGCACACGTGAGAGCAACACATGCAACTCACCAGCCACAGCATCACGCGCAGCAGCAGCAGCGCCAGCAGAATTCTGCCCAGCACCAGCGGCAACAGTGGCAGAAGCGAGCACGCGAGGCAGGGCCTTATGCAGCAGGTGGCGCAGGTGCTTGGCCCGCGGGCCCTTCTGCGTCAACAGCAGCAGCGCATGGCGTGATGAGAGGTGTGCCGCAGGCGTGGAGTCATGGGCATAGGAGAGGGTGTGAGAGACGGAGGTGGGACCGGTGGGAGAGAAGGGCGGGTGGTGTGAGGGATGTGGGGAGGCAGGTGAGTCTGGGAGAGCAAGGGAAGGAGACGTGGGAGACAATGGGGCAGGGTAATGGGAGGAGGCAGTCGGGGAAGTTGGGAAGATCAGCTCAGGCGGGCGCGAGTGGGAGTGAAAGCGAGCAGCACCGTTGCTGCTCAACCCAATTTGCTGCTGCTGATGCTGGTTCAGCTGTTGCTGTGGGAGCAGCTGGACTTGTTGCACCTGTTGCTGCATGCTGTAAGTGTGTGCATGTGCGAACACGCGTGGCTGCGAGGGCGCAACCGAGACGACAAGCGGGGCATGGGAAGCAGACAAGGATGAGAAGGGAGCGGAGCGGAACTGAGGAGCGTCGTTCCACGACCGCACGCTCTCCGCTGCATTGTGCTGCACGGCACCATGCACGGGCGCATGGGCGCCCCCCTGTGTGGAGCGGGCGAGCAGAGCATCATTCATGGATGCCGCCATGCGCTGCTCGTGCTGCCACTGCAGCGACCGACTCCCACTCGCCGCGCCCATGCCCCCTCCTCCGCCTCCCCCTCTCTCTCCCCCCCAACCACTGCCCACTGACCCTGGTGCTGCGGCATGCGGTGGCCTGGCAGCGAGGTGAGAGTACTCGCCCTCCAGTGCACCCGCCACCTGCTCTGCGCGTGTCTCTTGCATGCTTGCTGCTGGGAGCGACGGGTTGCTAGCGGCAATTGCAGAAATCGCAGGAGAGGGTACGGCGGTGGAGCGCGGTTGGGAGGGGTCGGAGGAGGAAGAAGGGGTGGAAGGGGGGAGCAGGGAGGAGTGCAGAGCGATATCCCAGACGGAGAGGGAGAGGTGCAGCAGGGCGGCGATGGAGCGCCAGGTGAGGAACTGAGGGCGGGAGAGCGAGGCGTCTGAGAGCAGCAGGATGTGCGCGGGGTGGCCTGTGTATGGTGGCACCAGCCGCACCTCACTGCGCCTGGTGGGGGCAGGGGGGAAGGGTGGGGGACGACAAAGGAGGGGAAAAGAACGGGAGGAGGAGCGAGCAGATGAGCGAGAAGAGGAGTTGGGTTGGAAAGCGTGCATGGGGCAGTCCACAGCAAAGGTCTTGGCAGAGGGCCAACCAAAGCCACCACCACGCGCCCAGGCCTTCCCCTCCCCTGCTCCAACCGCTCCCTCCCCTCCACTCCACCCTTTCCCCATCCGACCCCTCGCCATACCTGTGGTGTGCGGGCGTGCCTGCAAGCACCAGGTGTGCGGAGAGCGAGGCGTGGGAGAAAGCGGCAGCGGCGTCATCGAGGGGCACTCTGACGTCCACACGTGTGCGGTCTGCGGGCGCCATGGGCAGCGCCAGCTCCCTGGCCTCCCTCTCCACCGCCTCGCCCTGCTCCGTGTGCCATTGCACCCTCACCACCAGCTCCACCTGCCCCCGCACTCTGCGTAGAGGAGGGCGAGGGCGTGACGGGAAACGGGGGGTGGAAGGGTTGGGGGAAGAGTGGGGGAAGGTGTCCAAATGCAAAGGCCGGGGATGAGGAAGGAGGGGGTGGGCGAGATGCACGGCAGCAGGCGACCATGAGCAGCAGATGCTTTGTTGTGAGTGATAGGAGGTGGGGGTGAAGAGGGAGCGAGGAGGGGGGGCGTACGGTCGTTTGGAGAAGTTACGAAGGGTGAACCACACGGTGATGTCACCGCCTATGCGTGCCTGCTTGGGTATCTCCACTCCCTCACACCGCACACACACACGCTGCCCTCCTGCCGCTGATCCTGCTGATGGTACTGGATAGGTCAATGGCTTGGGTGCTGATGGTGAGGCCACTGCGGGCCCACCACCTGCTGATGCACTGGAGAATACGGGTGGCGCGCCCCCTGGTGCTGCTGCTGGGTCAGCAGAGGGCTGCAGGGACGAGGTGCGCAGGGAGGCGAGAGCGAAGGGCGGAGGGGAGGGGGCGAAGCGGGAGGAGGGCATGCAGGCTGGCACGGACGAGGAGGAGGGGAAGGCGGCGGCTGCTGGCACGTGCGGTGATGCAAACGGTGACGCGTGCGTGGGTGATGGGGAATCGAGTGGCGGGATCTGCACATGGTGGTCGTGCACGGAGCAACACGGGGGCAGGGAAGCAGGCTGAGATGGAAAGAAGAGGCGTGCCTCAAACAGCATAGCAAGAGCAAGCAAGCAACAGCAACAGCAACCACACTTGGTTCCACCCCTCCACGCACCTGACTCAGGGCCCTCCTCTCTGAACCCTCTCTCCTGCCCCGCGCCCCGAACTCCCCTCCATCCCCCCCCTCGCCTCCTGCTGATCCCCCTCCCCCCGCTGCCTGTGCCCCTGGCATTGCCGGTTGGCGGGGGGGTCTGGCAGCAGCAAAGGCAGGGGAAGGCCGAAGGGGGAAGTGGCTGCCGGGGCTGCTGCTGGTGTTCAGAGGACCGGCGGTGGTGGCGGTGGTGGCGGTGGTGGCAGGTGCAGCAGCGGTGGCATGGGTGGAAGGAGTGGCAGGGCTGGCCTTGTACGCAGCTTGGGGTGGTGCCACCTGCAGTGAGGCGACAAGCACAGCAGGGCACGAGGGAGAGTGAGATGGGAAAACGAGCAGCTCTAAGATGCTACGGAGCTGAGTGTGTGGCAGGCATTGCTGGACAGGGGCGGGCATCCCACCGCGTCCCATGCTGAGCCCATGAACAGTAAATCGCATGCACTGGGCTGAGAGTAGTAGGTTCACCAGTGTACACGCAGATGTTTACACACGTATCACCCCTCGCCCTCTCACCTGCCCTGCACGTCACCTGCCCTGCACGTCACCTGCCCTGCACATCACCTGCGGTATGTCTTGTGGAGAATGTTGAGGGTCAGTGGGCGAGGTGGAAGGGGCAGCAAGGTCAGTGAGAGTCCAGTCAGCACCACTACCACCCCAGCTGCCACCGCTGCCACTGCTCCAATACACCACACTGCCGCCCTCACTCACGCGCTGCTTCCCCCTGTTCCCCCTGCCCCCGCTGCTCCTGTGCCCATGCCCACCAGCAGCAGGTGCCCTGGAGCCTCCGGCAACAGGGGCGGCGGGAGGAGGCAGGGGCGCACAGGGAAGCGTTGCCTTCTTGCCCCTGCTGCTGCCCCCGCTGCCACTGCTGCTGATGTTGATGTTGCTGTTGCTGATGCTGTTGCTGTTGGCGGTGACAGCAGCAGGTGCTAGAGCAGCAGGAGAGAGGGGTCGTGTATGGAAAGCGGCAGCGCTTGTACTTGCGGGTCGACCCAGCCTTCCTCCCTGTCCTCCACTCTCCTGCGCTGAGCCTGAGCCTCTTGCCTGCCCGCCCCAGCTACCAGAGCCCCCACTCCCTGTCAGTCGCCTGCCGCCACTGCCACTGCCGCTGCTGCTGCTGCTGGCTTTCAGCATGTGCATGGGAGGCTGGGAGGCCGCATGGTGCAAGGGCGAGAGCGGGTACGGGTGGGGGTAAGCCGTGGTGGAGGATGTGAGGAGAGCAAGCATTGTGGGCGATATAGGCACTGCATCTACCACCTCGTCATCCTCCCCTTCCTCTTCCTCCTCCTCCCCTTCCTCCTCCTCCTCCTCCTCCTCCTCCTCCTCCTCCTCCTCCTCCTCCTCCTCCTCCTCCTCCTCCTCCTCCTCCTCCTCCTCCTCATCCCTCCCCCCTTTCAACAGCTTTCCGTGCTCTCTCCCGCGTACCTTCAAATCTACTGCAGTCTGCTCGCGCCCTGCTCTCTCCTCCACCCCACCACCACCACCCTCACCACCGTACCCCCTAGTAACCCTCCCATCGCTTGCATGTCCTCTCCCCTGAACCACAACATGACCACGAGCGTCACTGTGAGCACCCTCGGAGGAAGCGTGAGAGGGGGCAGCACTGCGCCCATCAGCGTCGCTGTGCCACGCTGCATCTCTCTGCACGTCTGCATCACTGTCGCTCTCCACCATCACCACCGACCCCTCCCCACTGCCACTGTTTCCCTGCTCGCTCACACGTCCGCCCTGCTGCTGCCAGTGCGCACTCTCACCCGTGCTGCCTTCGCCCTCAGACCCCTCCTCTTCCACACCACCACTACCTCTCTCACTCGTGCTCTCCCCATCGCTCTCACTCTCTGTCTCGTCTAGATCCTGCTCCTTTCGCACTCCGCCGTTCTTCGCCCTCCCGTCTTCCTGCTCCTCCCACTCCTCACTGCTCTCCTCAGTCCCCTCCCTCTCCAATTCACCACCACCTCCTTCCTCTCGCTCCTTGCGCTGCCGCCCTCCCTGCCCGCCCTGCCTGCGTTCCTCGTCCCATGTCCTCTCCTGTGCATCACCTCCCTCCCCCTTCACGAGTCCCTGCCACGGAACGTCCCACGCAAACTGCCCATCAATTACGCCTTTCCCGCCGCCTCCCCCTCTTCCCTTCCCTCTCGCCTCCCTCTCCCGCTCCTCCACCTGCTCCGCCGCCTTCCCTGGCCACTCCCCTCCCTCCCGCGGGCCCCTCCATTGGGGAGCAACGGTGGGAACGGATGAGGCGTGGGAGAGCAAGGGGAGCGCGCTCAGGCTGGGGCTGGGGAGATGCGGAGGGCGCAGCACATGCGCGCCACCTCGTCCCAGGGCGCTGTGGCTCACATGCGCGCCGCTGCCCCCCGCGCTGCTGCCACTGGCGTTCAGGCTGAAGCCCCGCCGCATGCACTTCTCCCCTTCCCCCTCCCCATCACTGCCACTCCCGCTGTCCTCGCCGCGCCCATCCGTCTCGCCCTCCGACCTCCCCCCTGCGCCTGTCTGCGTCTGCAGCAGGTCCGCCAGACTCTGACTGCGGTGACGTGCTATCGCCGTTACTCTCCCCTGGCCTGCGTCCACCACACCCCCCCCATGCATTGCCCCGCCGCCCAGCCTCCCCACAGCAGGTCTCCCTAAGCCCCCTGCCCCCCTCCCGCCCCACACGCCTGGCAGGGCTCCTCTGTTGCTCCCCATTCCCCCTGCGCCTTCCGCTGCTGCCCCTCTGCCCCCGCCCATGCCGTTTGCTGTCTCCCCCGCCCTGCTCCACGCCCGCCCCAGCACCTGCGCGCCGGTCACGTCCCTGTGCTCCTGCGCCTCCCCTCCGTTCCCCGCGTCCGCCCGCCACCCCTCGCCTGCGTGCGACCATCCCGCCCATGCCGCCGCCCCATCGCCCGTCTTGGACCGCATCGCCCTCTTCTGCCCTCGCTCCTCATCGCCCCACCTACCTTCCACACCAGTTCTCCCGTCCTCCGCGCTACCACTCCGGCCCACCGCTGCGCGCAATGGGCTCCCACCACCTCCTGCCTGCGCGCCTACCATCCGCGGATGTCCAGCCCCCATCCCCGCGCTTGCCGCCGTCATTCCCGTTCCCAGAATGACCGCCTCGTCTCCTAGCCCGCTACCCCTCGCCACAGCACCTCCCTCCTCCCCGTCACCCCACCCACCCAGGTCTGACGCCCTTCCCGCTCCTCCCGCTTCCTCTGCCGCGGCTCGCCTTTCCCACCCGCCAAAAGAGGGCGGCGAGGCGAAAGCTGGCGCAGCAGCCCCGCCCCCCCTCCTAGCGCCGGTCCTGTCGACCCCAACGGTCATGGAGCGCTGCGGGGTGACGGCGGGCGAGGACTCGGCGGAGGACCATCCGCCCTTAAGCATGTCCTCTAGCGCGTTCAGCCCCTGCGGGGAGCCCCGCGGACCCAGGTTCAGCCCCTGCCGCCTCATCACCGCGCCCGCCGGCCCACCTGCTGCTCCGGCGGCTCCCCCAACCGGCATTGCCCCCGCGCGTTCCGCTTCGCTGGCGAGTTTGCCCCCGCCCTTCCGCTGAGCCCGCGCGTTTCCCGCCGCCGACTCCTTTCCGCCGCCCAGCGACTGCACGCTGGGGAAGACGCCGCGGAGGGGGGAGGTTGATCTGAGAGCGGCCTTGTGCGGCAAGACGGAGAGCGAGCGACGGCGCCAGCCCAGCTTGCGCTCAGGACTAGCGGAGCCATTGTTGGCGACAGGTGGCGGGGGGAAACCAGAAAACGTGGGGTTGCTGTTGTTGCTGCTGCTCAGGCTGAAGCTGCTCCCGCTGCTGCCCAAATCAGGCCACTTGCGACGAGTCCAATCGTCCCCCGGTGGAAGAGACACTCCGTCGCCTTGACCGTCCACTCCTCCACTACTGTCTTCCTCACCATCGGCGCTTGCGCCATTCGTCTTTCCACTCGTCGCCCCCTTCCTCCCTCCGCCTAGTCCAGACGGTCCTGCCACTCGCTGCCTGAGCAAGTTCATCGGGGCTTTTGGCTGGCGGTGGTGCTGGGGAGATTTAATCGCATTGCTGAAAATTATATTTCCTGACACTTGTCTAAAGTTCCGGCGATAATGGCGACTCGGACGGCCATCATCGTGGCTGGAGGACAGGAGTGTGCTGTGATTATCCGACCTGAAACGCCTTGCTTGCATATCACTCACTTTTAGGGTTTGGGCTGTTGAAAACCAAATGGTTGGGTTGGGTTCCAATAGTGTTCGCAAGGACAGCGGCAGTTGAACAAGCGGGTGACGGGTGCGCAAAGAACAGCAGCGGCGGCGGGTGGATCGTTCGTTACAAGGCCCCAACACCACCAAAGAGCAGGTTGATTGTAAGGATTTACAAATCCTTACTGAGGCACTCTTTAGCGAGGTCATCCCGAGGGTCACGCGACGAACCTGACCTTCCTATTTCGTCGCACCGAACCACTCCCGAGTCGGCCTCCGCTCCAATCGCAACCATCACCGAGCCATCCTCGCCCAACCTCCCCGCCTAGCTAGCTTTTCCCCTATTTAGGCCTCGCTACTTCATTGTTCATTCAGTGATTCTGTAATTCTCATTCTCGATATTCGATATTCTGCGCACTCTGCAAGTTCATTCATAACACCTGGTATCAGAGCTACTTTCCTAGCCTACCCCGCTTTTTAGAGTGTAATACCCCTCGGGGGGGGGACGAGGAAGGATGTCTTGGGGTCCAAGAGTTGCGTAGGCCAGCCAGGAGAACGAGTTAGTTGCTCCTCGCGGCCATAGTTTTTCGGGTACTCCTTCGGCACCGCCAGATCCTTGCCTCGAACGGTCGCGATCGACCGTGGCCTCCCTCCCCCCGGGCAACGGACAGCTGTAGCTGTCGCGACATTAAACGTGAGTTTCTATTCCGCTGCGGTTTTAACGACGATTTCGGAATTTTGTGAGGCAGCTGGCGTCAGCGGACCTGCGTCGGCACCTGCACGAAGTTTGCGGCAGTCGTCAACGTGTGTGGCAGTTGACGCCGTCGGACCTGAGTCAACAACTGCGCGACAATTTCGGAGTCCGTCTCATGCGGCAAGTGACAACGGTGGCTCGTCGTCATTTTGCGCGCATGACTCGCGGAATGTGTTGCGGCAGCTGGCGACAACGGACGTGCGTCACTGTGGGCGACAATTTCGGATCTGCTGTGAAGAAAAAGTCGGCTGGGGAACTCGCCAGGCGCAAATGAAGTTTGCGTCTGAAAAAGCTGGTGACGAGGAGAGGCGCCACGAGGACTGCCCGATTTATGCGGGAGTCAACTGCCGTCCCGCCCGACCTGTTAAGTGCAGCGGCCTTTACTGCATTGGCGGGCGCGTCATCAACGTTTTCGGCAGAAGTGCACGTGGACAGACGGGATTTTCGGACCCGCCGACACTTACGGGCTGCAACGAAAAGCGGAGTGGCCATATCGCACTTAGCAGAAGTGGGGCGCAGGCGGTGAGGGAAACCGGGGCCGGTAACCTCGGAAAACGACTCGTGCGACGCTGCGTGCCTGGAGTTGTTGCAAGCTGGCCGGCAGTTTCGAGAGCGGTTTCTCCTACCAGAGAAGTCGTTTTCGGGGACAGCTGCAAGCGACCCACGATTAAACGGCGTTCAACGTACTGCCCCGACATTTACGGAGGAGTCGGTACAGGCCGCCGGGACACGCGGGAAGAAACTGCCCGACGGCTAAGCAGGGGTCGAGATGTTGAGATAGAGGCGAGGAATGATGCACTATGAAATGAAACAAGTACAAGTACTAACCTTAATTGGGTTGTACCCCCTGTGGGCTACCCCACTACAGCCTACATATATGCATCAGCAATATAATCATCTGACACACCCCCATAGGCAAAGTGGGGGAGAGCAAGGGGTCACAAGACCAGTCAAGTAAAGCAAAGCAAAGCAAAGCAAGCTCAGGGTGGATCTCAAGGATACCACACAAATTCCGAGCACAAGGTCAAGGCCACAAGGCCAGTTCACATGCAGCAGAGCATATATATATAACAGTGCTAAACAAGCAAGAGCAAGGATATATATATGCAGCAGTACAAGCAAGGTCAAGAGGTAAGCAAGTGAGGCCCAGTGGGCACAAGGCCTAGCAGAGTGCAAAAGCGCTGATGGTCACGAGGCGGAAGTGCCTTGGTGAACACATCAGCAGTGTTGGCCTCAGTGGCCACGAAACGCAGGCGAAGCTGACCACGCTGCTGCAGCTCTCGAGCAAGGAAGTAGCGCAGAGCAATGTGCTTCGTCCTGTGCTCCACTCTGTGCTCATGACACAAGGCAATGGTTGCCTTGTTGTCGACGTACAGCACTGGAGGAGAACGAGGCCGCTCTCCAAGGTCAGTCAGCAGGTAGGTGAGCCAGCGAAGCTCCTGGGCAGCCATGGCCGTGGCGTGGATCTCAGCCTCACAGCTGGAGCTGAGAACCGAAGAAGAGCGAGTAGAGCGCCAAGAGACAGAGCCAGAGCCAAGACTGAAGGTGTAACCCTGAGACGACCGCTGAGTAGCCTGGTCGTCAGCCCAAGAAGCGTCTGAGTGCCCAGTGAGCACATTCCGCTCTCGCCCTCCAAGCACTAGCCCCATGCCCGACGTACTGCACAAGTAGCGCAACACCCTCTTAGCTGCATCCATGTGCTCCTTCCGGTGACGGCCGGGAGCAACATAGCGTGCTAAGATGCTGAGAGGGTATGCGAGGTCAGGTCGAGTGCAGGTCATCAGGTACATGAGGCAGCCCACAAGCTCTGGATACGGACCACTCGACTCTACGGACTCATCCGAAGGCAGAGCTGAGAGCGAGTGTCCCGTAGGCAGAGGAGTGGACTGAGGCGAGGAGTACGTGAAGCCGAAGCGCTGAAGGACCTGCTGCACCATGTGTGACTGAGTCAGGGTAATGGTGCGGCGTGCTCTGTCCCGGGTGATCCGCAAGCCAAGATAGCTTGTCAGTTCACCTAGGTCTGTGCACGTGTGTCTCTTCTGCAGCTCGGACTTCACGTGGGCGAGTGCGGCAGTGTCCGCAGTGGCAAAGACCAAGTCGTCGACGTACACGAGGATGTAGAACGGCGGCAGCGAGGTGTCGGTGCGCAGAAACAGCGACGGGTCAGCAGTAGAAGGAGCAAACCCAAGAGCCGCAAGTGTAGTCCTCAGTGTGTCGTGCCACTCACGCGGCGCCTGGCGGAGACCGTAGACTGGCCGCCGGAGGCTCCACTGGGTACCAGGAGGGAACGACCCAGTGAAGCCAGGAGGGCGGCGCAGCCAGATCTCCTCGTGCAGGCGGCCCTGCACGAAAGCAGTGCTGAAGTCAAGAGAGTGTAGCTCGTAGTCACGCTGAGCAGCGACGTGCAGTAGAACCTGAAGAGTGGTCATCTTCGGGGTCGGGGAGAAGGTCTCGAAGAAGTCAACTCCCTGTCGCTGACTGAAGCCACGAGCCACGTAGCGCGCCTTGAAGACAGGCGGAGAACCCGGCGGCCGCTTCACCCTGAAGATCCACATGCCACTGACAATGTTCGCCCCAGGAGGGGGAACAGCGTCAACGTAGGTGCCTGTGGACTTCCAGGAAGCCATCTCTGCGTCCATGGCTGACTGCCACTGAGAGGAGTAGGGACCGGCCATCGCCTCTGCGTAAGAGCGTGGGGTCGGGATGTCTAGAGCATCCGGGTCTCCCTCAGGGGCAACAAGCATGGACACGAGATGGGGCAAAGCGGCGGCAAAGCACTGAAACTCCTCCTGCTTGTCCTCAAGGACGTCCGTGCCAAGAGCACAGTCACCCCCGACGGACGGAGGACAGGCAGACGCAGACGCAGCAGACGCAGACTCAGCAGACTCAGCAGGCTCAGCAACAAGACTGGCAGCGTAGTCTAGACGACACGCAGCAGCAAAGTCGACCAGCTCAGCAAGTAGGGCAGACGCAGCAGCGGACTCAAAGGAAGGGTCAGTGACAAGAGTAGCAAGAAGACGCGTGACAGTAGGACTGGCAGCACGGCGAGAGTCCGACTCCGGGTCGGCAAGTGTAGGAAGAGAAGACTGAGGAGGAGAAGGCAAAGGGGCACGCAGAGGAGCAGTGGACGGACGCAGAGACATCCCGTGTGTGCCAGGGACAGGAGGAGGACGCTGACGCGAACCGCGACCACTAGGGCGAGCAGCTCCGACTGGCGACGCAGGGCGGGACGCAGGCTCACGACGCTCAGCAAGACCTCCAGTAGGACCAGTGTAGGGAGAAGGAGAAGGCAGGGGAGAGGCGGGCTGTAACTGTGACTGCGACGGGACAGGCTGTGGGCACTCTACGGGAGGAGAAGGACCAGTGGAAGGTGGGAGACCAAGAACCTGCTGAAGGAGCGGAACGAAGTACGGCCGAGGCCGCGTAGCACCGCCAGAGACAGCATGGACAGCACCAACACCTCCAGAGGCAGCACCAGCACCAGTAGCAGCTCCAACTCCAGCACCTCCAGCAGCACCAGAAGTACCCTCAGTAGGACCGACAGTCGTAGTCTCAGCGCCAGCACCCGCAGCAGCTCCAGCTCCAGAGGCACCCCCGGGCCCGGCAGCTCCAGTACTCTCAGTACGAGCACCTCCGGGACCCGTGGTACCAGCTCCCTCGGCAGCAAGAGAACCTCCAGCACCCCCAGCACCCCCAGCTCCAGCAGCTCGCCTCCAGCGCCGGGCAAACCACTCACGCAGCTCCAGAGGAGAGAGCGGCTCACGGCGTGAAGAACGGTCCGGAGAACCACCAGGAACAGAAGCAGCAGGCGCAGCACTCCCAGACTCAGCACCCCCAGGCCCAGCACCCCCAGGCTCAGCACCCCCAGGCTCAGCACCCCCAGGCTCAGCACCCCCAGTCTCAGCACCCCCAGGCTCAGCACCCCAAGGCACAGCACCCCCAGGCTCAGCACCCCCAGTCTCAGCACCCCCAGGCTCAGCACCCCCAGGCTCAGCACCCCGAGGCTCCGCACCCGCAGCAGCACCAGAGTCACCAGTGACCTCAACAGGCTCGACCGCGTCTACCTGAGACACACCTGAAGGGGCAGGACCCTGAGGGGGGAGGGGGTCTACCGGGGGGGGACCTGGGACCAGGAAGAGGGGCGGCGGGGGGAGGGACGGAGTGCGGTAGGGGAAGAGCCGGTAGAAGGGAACCGACTCGTCGAACGTGACGTCCTGGGAGGACAGAACACGACGAGAGGTGGGGTGGTAAAACTGCCACCCAGGCGCGTCAGGGGGGAAACCCAGGAAGACGCAAGGAGCAGCACGAGGGGACAGCTTGTCCGCAGACAAGTCGCGGACAAACGCCCGAGATCCCCAGACACGGAACGCCGACGCATCGCCAACCTTCCCCGTCCACAGCAAAGCTGGGGAGGTCTCCGGTCTGGAGACCCTGGGCTGAAGGTTGATCTGATGCGCTGCGTACCGAACCGCAAACGGCCACAGAAAATGGGGGGCAGCCGCATGCACCATGGACGTACGGGCGACGTCCATGACAATGCCGATGCGGCGCTCAGCAATCCCATTTTGCTGTGGAGAGTCCGGAAGCGTGAAGGTCTGGCGGATGCCTCGCGCTCGACAGTAGGTTCTCAGAAGGCCGGAGGAGAACTCTCCGCCTCTGTCCGAGTGCAGACGCAGAACAGGAAAGTCCGAGCCGAAGCTCCGCCTGAGCTGGAGACGAGCTGCGCGGATCCAGTCGATCAACACCTCAGTGACCTCACCCTTGCTGCGCAAGGGGAAGACTGTGGTGTAACGCGAGTAGTCGTCAACCACCAGCAGGAAGTAGCGCTCGTGACCCTGTCCACGGACGCGGGCTGGGCCCCACACGTCCATGTGAAGCGTCTGCATCGGGGCCTCCGTCGGAGGAAACTGGGAGGAGTGAGGGGTAGCCCGCAGGCGACCCTCGACACAGGGGACACAGGGAGGGCCAGGCCCCAGAGGAAGGGGAGGGAGGGACCGGGGAAGACCAGAGACAAGAAGGCGAGAGGCCATGCCCCGGAGACGAGGCAGGGAGGGGTGCCCATGCGGTGGTGCCACAGGAGGGTCTCGTGGGACAAGAGGCGACACGAGCAGGGGGCAGACTCAGGACCAGACCTGGACGCTGCAGTAAACACCTGACCCGACGCAGCTACCTGACCAGACGCAGGAGGAGACGGAACAGTGAGTGTGTACAGGCTCGACCCCGGCCCACGTGTGAACGTGGTCAAGTGTCGACCCGTGTCCGCGTCCATGCAGCGGTTGTCCCGTCGGCGCGCAGGGGTGAACTGGTCAACCCCTGCATCCTGTAGGTCAGCACCCGCCACCAAGTTCGTAGAGAACGAGGGGAGGTAGAGACCGGACAGGGAGCCAGACGGGACCGCAGGGCACGGAAGGACAGTGGAGTAGCGAGCCA
The DNA here is from genome assembly GCA_948144175.1 of Closterium sp. NIES-65. Taxonomy (NCBI): domain Eukaryota; kingdom Viridiplantae; phylum Streptophyta; class Zygnematophyceae; order Desmidiales; family Closteriaceae; genus Closterium; species Closterium sp. NIES-65. Next base: position 1,413,498 of record CANXME010000398.1, read on the forward strand.
GAACAGGACCCCCAGAGGGGTGCGCCAGGGAGACTGCCACTGGCCGACTAAGCGGCGTGAGTGTGGTGCGGTCTCGAAAGAAGGAGCGAGACGCTCCTGAGTCAAGAGTGAAGGTGAGAGAGGGCGGAGCCGACGCAGTACCTGAGAGAGCAGACTCACCAGCACCTGGGGACACAGACTCACTGGCACCTAGAGCAGCAGCCTCAACAGCACCTAGAGTCGTAACCTCAACAGCACCTGGAGCAGCAGCCTCAACAGCACCTAGAGCCGCAGTACCAATGCCCGGGTCGGGCGGGAAACACCGGTAACAGTCACCCTCCTCACTAATAGTCACAGCATACATGGCACGAAGAATAGCATCAAAGTCAAGATCAAAGATAGCTACTCCTGCCTTAGACAGCTGGTCCCAGCGAGGGATCTCAGAGGCGTCAGGAAACTGGCGGCGCCAAGCGTCAGTCAGGCGGCCGAAGCAGCGCTGGGGGGAGTGTGGACCACCACACAGCTCACCCGCACGGTCGCCAGTGCGCAGGACGTAGGTGCACGGACAAGTACCCCCACCCCTCTGACGTGCAGCGTACCACTCACGGAGCTGCTGCGGGGAGAGGGTCTCCTGACCACGCTGCTGCTGCTGGCGCTGACCACCACCGGAACCACTCGTCCACGACGAGCCACGACCTCCGCCGCCGCCTCCTCCGCCGCCGCCGCCATCACCTCCGCTGCCACCGCCACTCCCACCGTCGCCGCCGCCTCCGCCTCCACTCCCACCACCACCGCCGTTGCCGCCTCCGCCTCCACTGCCGCCGCTGACACCCCCACTCCTGCCACCACTCCCGCTACCACCCTCACCTCCTCCGCTGCCTCCACCGCCGCCTCCACCGCCCCCGCCGCCTCCACCACCGCCCCTGCCCCCCTTGCCCTTGCCAGAGCGACGTCTCCCACTGGGGGCAGACGCCGCACCGACCGACTCAAAACCAACTAGGTCGGCCGTAGCAGCAGAGGCGACAGAGGGCAGGAGGGGGGAGGGGGAACACCCCTCAAAGATGGGGGTGCGCGGGTCACCACGAGAGGCCCCTACAGCGAGAATGCTCTTCTCGGCTGCTAGGAGGGACTTCTCGAGGAGGTCAACAGTGAGAGTGGTGGGGCAGACGGAGAGTAAGTCGTCCCTGACTCCGCGAAGAGAGTCAGGGAGGCGGGTGACAATGTGGTAGAGAGTGAAGTACTTGGGGGGGGGGGTTCTTGGCGCAGAACTCAGCAGGAAGCGCAGCGCGGAAGCGAGCGTCACTAGTGCGCAGGTGGGTAATGAGGTCGGCGACTGTGGCAAAAGAAGCAAGGTCGGGAAAGAGGTACGGTAGCATGAGGCGGCTCAGTGCAGCAGTGGCAGGGGTGGAGTAGCGTGCAATAACTGCGTCGTACAAGGTCTGAGCACTCTTGTACGACCCAAAGTGTGCACGCTCAGAGGGAGGGAGGTGGCGACGCACAGCAAGACGTGCAGCAGCGTCGCGTGTGGCCCACTGTGAGCGAACAGTGGCATCCTCAGTAGCAGCAGGGGCGGGAGAGGCACCAGAGGTGAGATCAAAGAGAGAGAGAGGCCGTCAGCTCTGTCGCACTGTAGGAAAAGCAGCAGGTCGTCTACCCACACGTCAAAGTCGATGGCTCTGCCCTCAGCGTCAAAGGTGAGGACACTGGGGGTAGCCATGACAGCAGTAGGGTGAGGGCAGTGCGCAGAGTAAAACTTAGTGCTCACCAGACAGGGCAGTGTAGGCGGCTCGGGCGGCTCGGGTGGCTCGGGCGGCTCGGCGGCTCGGCTGCTGGGCGGCTCGGGCGGCTCGGGCGGCTCGGCTGCTGGGGCGGCTCGGCTGCTGGGGCGGCCCGGCTGCTGGGGCGGCTCGGCTGCTGGGGCGGCTCGGCTGCTAGGGCGGCTCGGCTGCTGGGGCGGCGCAGATGCTGGGGCGGCGGGGCCGGGAGATGCAGCTGCGGGGCCCGGAGATGCAGTGGCGGGGCCGTCAGGGGTAGTGGCGGGGCCGTCAGGTACAGCAGCGGGGCCGGCAGGTGAGACGGCGGGGCCTGAAGGTGCAGTAGCGGGGCCGTCAGGGGTAGCGGCGGGGCCGGTAGGTGCAGTGGCGGGGCCGTCAGAGGGGACGGCGGGGCCGTCAGGTGCAGCGGCGGGGCCGTCGGAGGGGACGGCGGGGCCGACAGGTGCAGCGGCGGGGCCGTCTGAAGCAGCGGCGGGGCCGGCAGAGGGGACAGCGGGGCCGTCGGGTGCAGCGGCGGGGCCGGCAGAGGGGACGGCGGGGCCGTCAAGTGCAGCGGCGGGGCCGGCAGAGGGGACGGCGGGGCCGTCAAGCGCAGCGGAGGGGCCGGTAGAGGGGACGGCGGGGCCGTCGCAGGCGATCGCGGGGCCGTCAGAGACGGCGCCGGCGTCGCGAGGGTCAGAGGGGGGCGGCGCGCGACTGGAGGGCGGCACGCGCGACGCGGCGCGGCCGTCTAGGGGCGGCGCGACGAGGCCGCGTAGGTGGCGCGCCAAAAATTGGCGGGCGGCTCGACGCGATCGGGCCGCCAAAGGAAAAAAAAAAAGGGCCGAGCGCGACTCGGGCTAGGGCAGAGCGCGCTCCGGGCAGGACGGAATAGTAGATGGGCCCTAGGAACAGTTCCCACTAGGGAACCTGCTCGATACCATGTTGAGATAGAGGCGAGGAATGATGCACTATGAAATGAAACAAGTACAAGTACTAACCCTAATTGGGCTGTACCCCCTGTGGGCTACCCCACTACAGCCTACATATATGCATCAGCAATATAATCATCTGACACGAGAAACGGCGTGAAGGGCAGGTTAAAAGCCGGTGTGAACGGCCTGTGACCTTCCGTCGCCCGAACCTCACCATCCCCACCAAGTTTCTAGTTCTGACTCATGCAGTCAACTTACTTGGCCGAATAGCGGGGGTGAACACGGGCCTACCCTGTGCTGGTCAAAGGTACCTGGATTGGTGCTCGTTCAACAGCTGTACAGAAAAGAAAAAAAAAGGGAGTTGCGGCACTGTTCTACTCCGACAAAAGCGGGCTGGGTGAAACAGCACGCGAAAAAATCGGGGCGCCGCATGACAACAACGGTGCAGTTCGCTGGTTTCTCCTGACCCGGGCGTCTACACGAGGTGACGACGCAGCGGCGAAGCGGGGACCGGGATGCTGTGGAGTTTTAGTGGCGTGACAGTCGCGGTGGGCTGCAAAACGGTTGGGCGACTGTTCCTTTTAATTAAGGGACCCCGACTCCGATAGTTTTTTGCCCCTCCACCGTGGCCGAGGTTCGCGCGGGCAACAACGACTATACCCCATCCGAAAAATGCGGACGCTGGGTGAACGGCGGGAAGCGGAATTGTCGGGGGGTGAAACGACCAAAAAAATATGAAGCTGCGGGTATTTCTTCGCTTCTTGGAGTGCGGTTGAGTCGTTGGGGGACTTCGCCTGAAGGGCACTTTTCGAAGTTGCCTGGCAAGAAACACAGCGGCAAGGATGCCTAGGACCCCCGGTGTTTAAACGCACACCTCGGGAAATTCTTCAGAAAAAAGGGAGCGTGGGAGCCGTCGTAGCTTCGGGAACTTATCGACCGGCGACGAGCGATGCGGTGAAACATCTGCAAAGCGCTGGTGGGAGAAACGTGGGTTTTTGTTAAACAGCATAGGCGAAAGCAGTTTTCGACTACGACGTCAACGGCGTTGATGCCACTAGGTTCCGTGAAATTCGGTCTCGGAATAACCCATGGCAGTCCCCGGTTCTCGATTGTACCCACATGCTGGGGTCGGGTAAACCGAAGGAAACTGATGGTGACCGAGTGGGCGGCTATAGCATGTCCGAGGTTTTCGGAGGCGAACTGCAACTGCAACTGCGGGTTTACGGGGCTTGATTCGAGCGACTATTTCGGAGTTTTTACGTGGGGACTCACTGGTTTTACGGCAAAGAGCGCCGACAATTTCGGAGGAGCATTCGGCGTTTGGTTAAACGCGCGCGACATTTACGTGGGGCAACAGCGCGGGAACTACACGGATGTTTTCAGGGGTACGAACGACTTACGACGAACTGGAGGTGGCAGCAGCAACATTGGAAGGGGGGAGAGACAGCTGTAATTTTCCATACCTGCCCAGGAGTCATCGGCGCACTACGACAAATGGCTCGGCGAGTCTGGACAACACCGCTGGAGGTGCTGACATCATCTGACATTGGACTGGCGTTCGACATCAATTTCGGAGTGACATTCGATTTCGGTTACTGCTTCAACGAATTTCGCCGACGCTCGTATTTGACTTTACGACGAATCGCCCACCGACGACATTTTCGTACCAACCCCGACTTCACGGCCAGAGGATTCGGGATACAGCCGCTCCAACTCTACTAGCGACAAATCCATCCACTCGAACCGCCCACGACAAGTGCACTGATTTCAAACACGTCAGGTGCTGCCAGCTGCATCAGCTCAAGATACTGCATGATTCTGGCGTGTGAAGACAAAAACAGGTTCAGTTCGAGCAACGCATAATTTCTGCCGCGGTTTCTGGTCTACTTACGCGGGTTCGCCCTTGAAGACTTTTTGGGGCACGTAAACCTGGGTTCGCCATCGACATTTCCACACCGACGACATATCGCCTGGACTTTTACATCCGACACTCTTATTCGTGGGACTGGCTTTTTGTTGGTTTTCATCTCGGCGCAGCAGTGAAACATTTTCTGGTGTCTTTTCTTGGAGGGGGGGAGAAGTGCGCTGCACTGCTCTTTCCTTGGCGTTTTCTCGGTCCTTTCTAACTTTGTCAGGTTGCGTCAGCACGACGGACGATCGCGATTACACCGACAAGATCGACGGCTTTTGCTACATCGCGATTGAATTTCGCGTCAGCAGCTTCCCTCCAAACTCGCAACTGCTTCGACCGTCAGATCTACATTTGCTCGATCAACGGCCCACATTCCAACCTCTACTTTCCATATTGGGCCAGTTCATCTTCGACCGTCAGATCGAAGTCGTACTTCATCAACGGCCTACATTCCAACATTTTCAAAAAAATTGTCAAAGGCATTTCAGCCGTCGGATTCAGCTGAAGGGGATATCTACGGCATCCTTGCTAGTGTGGGGCCTGTTTTCAGTACAGGGCTGCCTTATTTAGAAGGTGGGAGAGTGTAAGGATTTACAAATCCTTACTGAGGCACTCTTTAGCGAGGTCATCCCGAGGGTCACGCGACGAACCTGACCTTCCTATTTCGTCGCACCGAACCACTCCCGAGTCGGCCTCCGCTCCAATCGCAACCATCACCGAGCCATCCTCGCCCAACCTCCCCGCCTAGCTAGCTTTTCCCCTATTTAGGCCTCGCTACTTCATTGTTCATTCAGTGATTCTGTAATTCTCATTCTCGATATTCGATATTCTGCGCACTCTGCAAGTTCATTCATAACATTGATGGAGAATAATCAGAAATTATAAAAAACATCTTTCAAAGCAATGATGCGCAATTCTCCTTGTGAACCTCGGCAAAAAATATGGATCGCAGTCGCTGGGATATTCCTGAAAAAAAAAAATGGATTGGAATTATATCCGTTGATACGAATCATAATCTTGACTATTACCGTATTACCCCGGATAAAAGCGCAGGTGCGCTTATAATAAAACAGTGTTTTTTGGGGGGGTGCGCTTCTAATTGAGGTGTCTGTATAAACGCATGCGCCTATAATAAGGAAAGAATGAAATTCACTTTTAAACATACTAAACTGAAGCCCGCAATAAGGCGAATCCAACGGACTATGCAACAAGTGGGAGCGTGCATGGTTTTCAGGCAAAAACAGCCGCGGTTCGGTTTCCCACCGCACAAAGTTGTCTAGAACCATCGAACGTGACAGGAGTGACGGGGATGTTGCCATGCGGCCCAATCACAGCCGCATGCGCTGCGTGGCATCTGCATTTCTTCCGAACCCTCTCGAAGGGTGGGGAAGATTCCCTGCCAGCGCAGCGAATATGCTGCCACGCAGGTTCCTCTACAGGGGTAGGCGGGGGTTTCCTGCCTGTCATTTACGAGGACCCCGAGCCGCTAGCCCGCAGGGGTCCCCGTCGTTGCCCATTTCTGCACCCTTCTCCTCATTTTTTTCATTCAGTTTCTAGTCTAGCCCGCCTGGCTGGCAAAGCCATGGCGGAATTCAGTGGGACGCACCTCCTTTTCAAGAACAAACCAACCCGCGCCTGGCGACTAACCTCGGACGGGTGGTATACACGTGAGCCACCAGCGCCTCCAGTGCCACCTACACCCCCTGCACCGCCTGCTCCGCCTGCTCCTCCGGCACCTCCTGCTCCTCCTGCTCCTCCCGCTCCTCCGAATCCTCCTGTTCCTGACGCGTGGGGTCACCATCGGCCCGTGCTGCAGTTATATTTGCCTGCCACTTTCGACGAGTGGTTGTCTGAACCGGACACACCCAAGGCTAGGCAAATCAATGGTAAAGCGTAAGACCCTCCCAAAGGGTGACTTTCCGAACGGTAAGAAACTGCGTATGCGCGTGTTTCCGAGGGGAAAAACAAAAGTAAAATCTAACCACCGCTTGCTTGTATGCAGATGTCGTGGTCGGTTGCCAAGCTAACGGGTGGATGGAGGCCTCGGGCGTAATCGAGTGGCTCGGTGCAAGCGTGGTGCCGTTCTTGAAACCGAAGTTCGGATTGCAGAGCCGGAGCGCCATGCTAGTGCTCGACTCCTATCGTGGACCTGACCTTGCATACCCTCTCAGCATCCAGAGCTTGTGGGCTGCCTCATGTACCTGATGACCTGCACTCGACCTGACCTTGCATACCCTCTCAGCATCTTAGCACGCTATGTCGCTCCCGGCCGTCTCTGGAAGGAGCACATGGATGCAGCTAAGAGGGTGTTGCGCTACTTGTGCAGTACGTCGGGCATGGGGCTAGTGCTTGGAGGGCGAGACCGGCCTGTTCTCACTGGGCACTCAGACGCTTCTTGGGTAGACGACCAGGCTACTCAGCGGTCGTCTCAGGGTTACACCTTCAGTCTTGGCTCTGGCTCTGTCTCTTGGCGTTCTACTCGTTCTTCTTCTGTTCTCAGCTCCAGCTGTGAGGCTGAGATCTACGCCACGGCCATGGCTGCCCAGGAGCTTCGCTGGCTCACCTACCTGCTGACTGACCTTGGAGAGCAGCCTCGTTCTCCTCCAGTACTGTACGTCGACAACAAGGCAACCATAGCCTTGTGTCAGGAGCACAGAGTGGAGCACAGGACGAAGCACATTGCTCTGCGTTACTTTCTAGCTCGAGAGCTACAGCAGCGTGGTCAGCTTCTTCTGCGTTACATGGCCACTGAGGCCAACACTGCTGATGTGTTCACCAAGGCGCTTCCGCCTGTTGACCATCAGCGTTTTTGCACTCTTCTAGGCCTTGTGCCGACTGTTCCTCATTTGCTTACTTCTTGACTTTGCCTGTACTGTGATCATTATATATATACCTGCATGTTTGCCCTTGCTAGGTTGTGATCATTGTACCTCTTGCTCTATTATAAAACTGCATGTGAACTGGTCTTGTGACCGCTTACTTGTGCTCGGAATTTGTGTGGAATCCTCGAGATCCACCCTGAGCTTGTTTGCCTTGCTTTGCCTTGACTGGTCTTGTGACCCCTAGGTCTCCCCCACTTTGCCTATGGGGGTGTGTCAAACATTATATGTTTGTGTGGTTCTAGGCTGTAGTGGGTCACACCATAGGGGGTACACCAGTTTAGGGTTTCATATTTGTACTGTTGTTCCTGTTAGTCACACCATTCCTGTTTCTGATTCTAACAAATGCATCACTTGCTATCAGAATCACAGCCACTATATCACGGAGATACAAAGTCTTGTTACCAGGCCCTCAGATTCACTTTTAGGCACGTAAGGGTATCAGGGTCCCTCTGCCCCTAGACCCTGATCGTCAGGGTCGCCTAAAAAAAAAGCCTGAAAGTTCAGTGTTACTTAAAAAAAAAGTCTGATGCATCAGTGTTCCCTACAGAAAAAGGCTGATACTAGTACGGTAGTCTTTATTTTACTAGTAGTAAAAACACTAGGAAGGAAGCAAACAGCAGAACGGGATGTGAGGCTGGATGGCAGGTAGCACGGCTGGGAGGCGTGGATGCATCAGTGCTTGCCAGCACGACTTAGACCGCCAGAATCCCTCGCAGCGCAGCCTGCCAGCATCTCTGTGCTGCAACCTTGTAATTGGTCAAGTCACTTAATATTGCAAATGTGGCCAATGAACGGACCAGGCGCACCAACTAAGGGGCCATCAGTGTGGGCAAAATTGTCCGTTAGTCAACGACAGGCCCTGCTGACACCGCGGGAATCTGATTTACCCAGTACTTCCGGTCAAGTACACTCGTACCTAGTAGGATTCGCTTTCAGGGTCAAACTCGTTACAACGTAAAGGCATCAGTGTCACTTCAAAAAAATTGCTGAAAGTACAGAGTCATGTGGCATGTGAAGGCTGAAAAATCAGCCCTAGGAAAAGCTGAACACTGGATTTTCAGGGTAGGTAAGAAAAAAACCCTGAAAATCAAGAATTTCAGGGTAAAATTCCTGATATCGTAGGGCCTGCTTGTTACTGTAAGTAGTGAGTGTTAGAATAGTAGCCTTAGGTTTGGGGGTAGCGTGAGCGAGAGAAACAGGAAGGAAGCGGGGTTCAATACAGAGAGGGTACATAATATAGCAAAGAAATGAGCACATTGGTGCACCACCAACAAGTTACTGTAGCTACATTAGAACACACAGCAAACAGGGTATATAACACAACACACCCCCTTAACCTGCTTGCCGTGATAACTAGTACAGGTACACGTGACGCAGCAGAAGAGGGTAGAGAGGTAAGGAAGGAGGAGGAGGCGAGAGGAAAGGAGAGAAGAGGAGAGGAGGTGGGGGCGTGCATGAGCGCGCACACTCAATGTCCGGGGTACCCGCTTACGAACTGAGAAGAAGTGAACGAGAGTGGAATGACTATGAACGAAGTGAGTACAAATAGGAAACCCTAATTGGGTTGTACCCCCTATGGGATACCCCACTATAGCCTACACAAATATATAAGCTATAATGTTCTGACACACCCCCATAGGCAAAGTGGGGGAGAACAAGGGGTCACAAGACCAGTCAAGCAAAGCAAAGCAAAGCTCAGGGTGGATCACAAAGTCACCACACATTCCGAGCACAAGTTCAAAGGCCAAAAGGCCAGTTCACATGCAAGATCACATATAGAAATATACAAGAGTCAAGCAAGCAAGAGCAAGAGTATATATAGGTGAAGGTACAGGCAAGGTCAAGAAGTGAGCAAGTGAGGCAAGTCAGGCACAAGACCCAGCTGCGTGCAGCAACGCTGATGATCACAAGGCGCAAGTGCCTTGGTGAAGACATCAGCAGTGTTGGCCTCAGAGGCCACGTACACAAGTCGCAACTGTCCACGCTGCTGCAACTCACGAGCAAGAAAGTAGCGGAGAGCAATGTGCTTTGTCCTGTGCTCCAGTCGCTGCTCTCGACACAAGGCCAGCATGGCCTTGTTGTCTACGTACAGGACTGGAGGAGAACGCGGCGGCTCTCCAAGGTCGGTCAGCAGGTAGGTGAGCCAGCGAAGCTCCTGGGCAGCCATAGCCCCCGCGTAGATCTCAGCCTCACAACTAGAGCCGAGAACACAAGACGAGCGGGTAGCCCGCCACGAAACAGAGCCGGAACCAAGGCTGAAGGTGTAACCCTGTGACGACCGCTGCGTAGCCTGGTCGTCAGCCCAAGAAGCGTCCGCGTGCCCAGTGAGGACCACTGGACTGCGCCCTCCAAGCACTAGCCCCATGCCCGACGTGCTTCACAAGTAGCGCAACACCCTCTTCGCTGCAGCCATGTGCTCTGGTCGGTGTCTCCCAGGAGCAACATAGCGTGCCAGAATGCTAAGAGGGTATGCAAGGTCAGGTCGTGTGCAGGTCATCAGGTACATAAGGCAGCCAACAAGCTCTCCATACGGGCCACTCGACTCTACGGACTCATCCGAAGGCAGAGCTGAGAGTGAGTGGCGAGTAGGCAGAGGAGTGGCCTGAGGCGAGGAGTACGTGAAGCCGAAGCGCTGAAGGACCTGCTGCACCATGTGTGACTGAGTCAGGGTAATGGTGCGGCGTGCTCTGTCCCGGGTGATCTGCAAGCCAAGGTAGCTGCGCAGTTCACCCAGGTCAGTACACGTGTGCCTCTTCTGCAGCTCAGACTTCACGTAGGCGAGTCCAGCAGTGTCAGCTGTGGCAAAGACCAAGTCGTCGACGTACACGAGGATGTAGAACGGCGGCAGAGAGGTGTCGGTGCGCAGAAACAGCGACGGGTTGGCAGTAGAAGGAGCAAACCCAAGTGCCGCCAGCGTAGTCCTCAGTGTGTCGTGCCACTCACGTGGCGCCTGGCGGAGACCGTAGACTGGACGCCGGAGACTCCACTGGGTACCAGGAGGGAAAGTCCCAGTGAAGCCAGGTGGGCGACGCAGCCAGATCTCCTCGTGCAGGCTGCCCTGCAAGAAAGCAGTGCTGAAGTCGAGAGAGTGCAGCTCGTAGTCACGGTGAGCAGCAACGTGCAGCAGTACCCGAAGAGTGGTCATCTTCGGGGTAGGGGAGAAGGTCTGAAAGTAGTCAACTCCCTGCCGCTGACTGAAGCCACGAGCCACGTAACGCGCCTTGAAGACAGGCGGAGAACCCGGCGGCCGCTTCACCCTGAAGATCCACATGCCACTGACTATGTTCGCCCAAGGAGGGGGAACAGCGTCAACGTAGGTGCCTGTGGACTTCCAGGAAGCCATCTCTGCATCCATAGCTGCCTGCCACTGAGAGGAGTAGGGACCCTCTATCGCCTCCGCGTAAGAGCGCGGAGTCGGGATGTCAAATGCATCCGGGTCTCCCTCAGGGGCTAGCAGTACAGACGCAAGATGAGGTGAAGCGGCGACCAGACACTGGAACTCCTCCTGCCTGTCCTCAAGTACGTCCGTGCCAAGGGCACACTCACCCCCGACGGACGGAGGACAGACAGACTCAGACTCAGCGACAAGACTAGCAGCGTAGTCTAGACGACAGCGCGCAGCAAAGTCGACGAGCTCAGTGACAAGGGCAGACGCAGCAGAAGACTCGAAAGAAGGGTCAGTGATAGCAGTAGCAAGGAGACGCGTGACAGTAGGACTGGCAGCACGAAGAGAGTCCGACTCCGGGTCGGCAAGAGCAGGAAGAGAGGACGAAGGAGGAGAAGGCAAAGGGGCAGGCAGAGGAGCAGTGGACGGACGCAGAGACATCCGGTGCGTGCCAGGGACAGGAGGAGGACGCTGACGCGTACCGCGGCCACTAGTGCGCGTAGTACGAACAGGCGACGCAGGACGAGACGCAGGCTCACGACGCTCAGTAAGACCTCCAGTCGGACCAGCGTAAGGAGAAGGAGCAGGCAAAGGGGAGGCAGGCTGTAGCTGTGAATGGACAGGCTGTGGACCCTCTAAGGGAGGAGGACGAGGACCAGGGGAAGGTGTAAGACCAAGAACCTGCTGTAGGAGCGGAACGAAGTACGGTCGGGGCCGCCAGGCGACTCCAGAAACAGCTGGGACAGCACCAGTACCCCCAGCAAGAGTATCCGCTCCAGCAGCACCTCCAGCAGCACCTTCAGTAGCTCCAGAACCCCCAGCAGCACCTCCAGAAGCCCCGGAACCCGCTGCAGCACCAGGAGCACCGCCAGCTGGACCGCCAGCGGTAGTCTCAGCGCCAACACCCTCAGTAGTACCAGCTCCAGAAGAACTCTCAGGTCCAGCAGCTCCAGTACCCCCAGTACGAGCACCTCCGGGACGCGCGGCAGCAGTACCCTCTGCAAGCGAAGAACCTCCAGCACCAGCAGCACGCCTCCAGCGCCGGGCAAACCACTCACGCAGCTCCTGTGGGGAGAGTGGCTCTCGGCGAGACGAAGCACCTCCAGGCGGAGAACCTCGAGGCGAAGAACCTCCAAGCTCAGCACCCCCAGGCCCAGCACCCCCAGGCTCAGCACCCCCAGGCCCAGCACCCCCAGGCTCAGCACCCCCAGACTCAGTACCCCCAGGCTCAGCACCCCTAGGCTCACTACCCCCACGCTCAGCACCCTCAGACTCCGCACCCCCAGTCTCAGCACCCCCAGGCGTAGCACCTCCAGTCCCAGCACACCCAGGCTCAGCTCCCGCAGCAGCACCAGAGTCACCAGTGACCTCGACAGGCTCAACCGCGTCTACCTGGGACACACCTGAAGGGGCAGGACCCTGAGGGGGGAGGGGGTCGACCGGGGGGGGACCTGGTACCAAGAAGAGCGGGGGCGGGGGGAGGGACGGAGTGCGGTAGGGGAAGAGGCGGTAGTAGGGTACCGACTCGTCAAACGTGACGTCCTGAGAGGACAGAACACGTCGAGAGGTGGGGTGGTAGAACTGCCACCCAGGGGCGTCGGGGGGGAACCCCAGGAAGACGCAGGGAGCAGCGCGAGGGGACAGCTTGTCCGCAGACAAGTCGCGGACAAACGCCCGAGATCCCAAGACCCGGAACGCCGACGCATCGCCAACCTTCCCCATCCACAGCAAGGCTGGGGAGGTCTCCGGCCTAGAGACCCTGGGGTGGAGGTTGATCTGATGCGCCGCGTACCTGACCGCAAACGGCCACAGAAAATGGGTGGCAGCCGCATGCATCATAGACGTACGAGCGACGTCCATGACCATGCCAATGCGGCGCTCTGCAATCCCATTTTGCTGCGGTGAGTCCGGAAGCGTGAAGGTCTGGCGGATGCCTCGCGCACGACAGAAGACACGCAGAAGGCCAGAGGAGAACTCTCCGCCTCTGTCCGAGTGCAGACGCAACACAGGAAAGTCCGAGCCAAAGCTCTGCCTGAGCTGGAGACGAGCTGCGCGGATCCAGTCGATCAGCACCTCAGTGACATCACCCTTGCTGCGCAAGGGGAAGACTGTGGTGTAACGCGAGTAGTCGTCAACCACCAACAGGAAGTAGCGCTCGTGACCGAGTCCACGGACGCGGGCAGGGCCCCACACGTCCATGTGAAGCGTCTGCAACGGAGCCTCTGTCGGAGGAAACTGGGAGGAGTGAGGGGCAGCACGCTGGCGCCCCTCGACACAGGGGACACAGGCAGGACCAGGGCCCAGAGGAAGGGGAGGGAGGGACCGGGGGAGACCAGACACAAGAAGACGGGAGGCCATGCCTCTGAGCCGAAGCAGAGAGGGGTGGCCAAGGCGGTGGTGCCAGAGGAGGGTCTCGTGAGACAGACGGCGACACGAACAGGGGGCAGACTCAGGACCAGACCTGGACGCTGCAGCAAACACCTGACCAGACGAAGAGACCCTACCAGACTCAGCACCTGGAGGAGAAGCAGTGGTCAGTGTGTACAGGCTCGACCCTGGCTGACGTGTAAACGTAGCCAGGTGGCGACCTGTGCTAGCCTCTGTGCAGTGTGTCACCCGCTGACGAGCAGGAGTGAATTGGTGGACACCCGCATCCTGTAGCTCTGCACCACTCACTAGGTTCGTAGAGAACGAGGGGAGGTAGAGACCAGACAGGGTGCCAGAGGGAGCCGCCGGACACGGGAGGACTGTGGAGAAACGAGACAGGACAGGACCCCCAGAGGGGTCAGCCAGGGACACCGCAACCGGCCGACTAAGCGGCGTGAGAGTGGTGCAGTCCCGAAAGAAGGAGCGAGACGCCCCAGAGTCAAGGTAGAAGGTGTGAGAGGCCGAAGCCGACACCGTACGTGAGAGTGCAGACTCACCAGTACCTGAGAGCACAGACGCACTGGCACCTAGAGCAGCAGCCTCACTGACACCTGACGCAACAGTACCAATGCCCGGGTCGGGCAGGAAACACCGGTAACAGTCACCCTCATCACTAACAGTCACAGCATACATGGCAGCAAGGATAGCATCAAAGTCCAGATCAAAGATAGCTACACCAGCCCTAGACGGCTCTCCCCAGCGGGGGATCTCAGAGGCCTCCGGAAACTGCTGGCGCCAAGCGTCGGTCACGCGGGCAAAGCAGCGGCGGGCGGTGTGGGTGCCCCCACACTGCTCACCCGCACGGTCGCCGGTGCGAAGGACGTAGGTGCAGGGACCGAACGCCCCACCACGCTGACGCTGCAAGTACCACTCACGGAGCTTCTGAGGGGCGGGGACGTCGCGAGAGCGCTGCTGCTGCTGCTGTTGCTGCTGCTGCTGCTGCTGCTGCTGCTGGCGCTGACCACCCCCAGTGCTGCTCCGCTGGGACGAGCCACTCCGACCACCTCCACCACCGCCACCCCCGCCTCCGCCGCCACCGCCGCCACCGCCACTCTCGCCCCCTCTGCTCCCACCGCCACCTCCACCGCCACCTCCGCCGCCACCTCCGCCTCCACTGCCGCCACTAGTACCTCCACCCCCGCCCCCACCTCCACCGCCACCCCCACCCCCCCCGCCGCCCCCACCTCCTCCGCCACCGCCCCCGCTAGCTCCACCCGCTCCCTTGCCTCCCTTGCCCTTGCCAGAGCGGCGCCTACCGCTGGGGGCAGACGCCGCACCGACCGACTCTAGACCAACGAGGTCGGCCGCAGCAGCAGAGGCGACAGAGGGTAACAGGGGGGAAGGAGAACACCCCTCAAAGATGGGGGTGCGGGGGTCACCACGAGAGGCCCCTACAGCGACTATGCTCTTCTCGGCCGCTAACAGGGACTTCTCGAGGAGGTCGAAAGTGAGGGTGGTGGGACAGACAGAGAGAAACTGGTCCCTAACAGCACGAAGGGACTCAGGGAGACGGGTGACTAGAAAGTAGAGGGTGATGTACATGGGAGGGGGGTTTTTAGGCGCAGAAGGCAGCAGGAAGCGCAGCTCGGTAGCGAGTGTCACTAGCGCGAAGGTGGGTAAAGAGGTCAGCGACTGTAGGAAAGGCAGCAAGGTCAGGGAAGAGGTAAGGTAGCATGAGGCGGCTCAGTGTAGCAGTGGAAGGGGAGGAGTAGCGCGCAACTACAGCGTCGTACAAGGCCTGAGCGGTCTTGCACTGACTAAAGTGTGCACGCTCAGAGGAAGGGAGGTGGCGACGCACAGCAAGACGTGCAGCAGCATCGCGTGTGGCCCACTTGGAGCGAACAGTGGGGTCAGCATCAGCAGGAGGGGCAGGGACAGCGCCAGAGGCAAAGTCAAAGAGAGAGATGTCATCTACTGAATCGCACTGCAAGTACAGCTGCAGGTCCTCGACCCAGACCGCAAAGTCAATGGCGCGACCCTCAGCGTCAAAGGCCAGGACACTAGGGGTGGCCATGATAGCAGCCGACAGTGTCACCAGAGAGGAAGGGTCGAGCAGCTCACTAGGACAGCAACACGGCAGCTCAGCAACTCCGCCGGCCTAGGAGTAGCAGCAGCCCCACAGGACCCGGCGCTCGGCACCGTAGGCGGCTCGGGCGGCTCGGGCGGCTCGGGCGGCTCGGGCGGCTCGGGCGGCTCGGGCGGCTCGGGCGGCTCGGGCGGCTCGGTCGGCTCGGGCGGCTCGGGCGTTCAGCGGCACGGGCGACTCGGGCGACTCGGGCGGCTCTCTGCTCGGGCGGCGCTCGCGGCTCGGGTGACACGGGCGGCGCGGGCGTCGTGACGGGCTGCCCACGGGCGGCTCACGGGCGGCTTCACGGGCGGCTGCACGGGCGGCACTGGCGGCTGCACGGGCGGCTGAACGGGCGGCTGAGCGGGCGGCTGAGGGCGGCTGCACGGGCGGCTGAACGGGCGGCTGAGGGCGGCTGCACGCTGGGCGGCTGCACGGGCGGCTGCACAGGCAGCTGCACGGGCGGGTGCGCGGGCGGCTGCACGGGCGGGTGCGCGGGCGGCTGCATGGGCGGGTGCGCGGGCGGCTGCACGGGCGGGTGCGCGGGCGGCTGCACGGGCGGCAGCACGGGCAGTTGCCCGGGCGGGTCGTCGGGCGGCGCACAGGCAGCACACGGGCGGCTGCACGGGCGGCGCGTCGAGCTGCTGAGGGCGACGCACGGGCGGCGCACGGGCGGCGCGTCGGGCGGCTAGCGGGCGCGCGGGCGCTAGGGCGGCGACGGGCGGCGCGTCGGGCGTCGGGCGCTAGGGCGGCGACGGGCGGCGCTCAGGCTCTAGGGCGGGCGGCCGTCAGGCTCTAGAGCGGGCCGCGCGCGGGCGCTAGGGCGGGCGGCGCTATGGCGCTAGGGCGGGCGGCGCTCAGGCTCGAGGGGCCGTTAGGGCAGATCGAAAAAAAGAAGAGAAAGGGCCCGGAGGACGCTCCGGGCAGAAAAAAAAGTTACGAGGTAGTGGTGGTGGGCCCTAAGCACAGTTCCCACAGGGAACCTGCTCGATACGATGAGAAGAAGTGAACGAGAGTGGAATGACTATGAACGAAGTGAGTACAAATAGGAAACCCTAATTGGGTTGTACCCCCTATGGGATACCCCACTATAGCCTACACAAATATATAAGCTATAATGTTCTGACACGAACCTCCTTTTACAAAGGGGGAGGTGAGAGAGGAAAGGAATAGGAGGTGGGCTAGGTGGGCATGAGCGCGCACGCTCATAGCGATCCCCCCCCGTTAATAACCCCCAGGTCCCGATGAGGAGAGGAGGTGGGCTAGGTGGGCATGAGCGCGCACGCTCATAGCGATCCCCCTCTGTGAATAACCCCCAAGTTCTCACCCCCCTTGTCACTGAACCCCTTGAACCTCACACCCTCCGCACCTTTCTACTTCCGCCAACCCCTCACCCTTTTCCACTTTCCCCCCCCCCCCCCTCTTCTCCACGGCGACAAGCCCTGCAGGAAGAGAGAGGGGAGGGACAGGCTGCTGGCTGATCACCCTTGCCACCCCCTCATCTCCCCCCCCCCCCCCCAAACGGCAGAAGCCGCGGAAGGGAAGGTGGGGGGGGCGGCGTACGGAGCTGCTGGCGCTGGCGCTTCTCGTCTGATGCAGGCGTTGGCGTTCCGCGCTGGCGGTGACGGTGGCGCGGGTGCTGGCGCTTGCGTTCCGCGCTGGTGCTGGCGGCAGTCGCAGGGGTTGGCGCTGGCGCTGGCGCGGACCGCAGGGCGACGGGGGGGGCCGCGGGGCAACGAAACGGGGGCCGCGGACGACGGGAAGGGGAGCGCCGTGACGACGGAACGCTGGGCGCCGCGGCGATGGGAAGCGGGCGCCGCGGCGACGGGAATCGGGTGCCGCGGCGACGGGAATCGGGCGCCGCGGCGACGGGAATCGGGCGCCGCGGCGAACGGGCAGGGCAGCAGGCGCGACGGGACGGGACGGGTAGGCGCTAGAGCACCTTAGGGGGTGCTGTAACAGCCATGTCTTTAAGGAAAAGATTAGGTCCTTAAGAGGAACCTGCTCTGTGCCATGTTAGAATAGTAGCCTTAGGGTTTGGGGTAGCGTGAGCGAGAGAAACAGGAAGGAAGTGGGGTTCACTACAGCGAGGGTACAGGATATAGCAAAGAAATGTTAGCACATTGGTGCACCACCAACAAGTTACTGTAGCTACACTATAACACACAGCAAGCCCCCAGCAACAACTTATCAGCGAGTTCGTACGCCCATAACCCCCCAAATCCTGCACTTGTAACCCTTCCCCATGATCAGTCCAGCATCACCGGTGCTGGTCTTTTGACACCCCTTCTTAAAGGAATGTCCGAGGATACGGCACAGCCGCAGCGTCAACATGTGCACACATGTCAAAATCCCAACCGCTAGACCCATGTGATAAAAGGTTTTTTTCAAGTAACGGATCCGTACGTCGATAATTCCACGGGTTTAAACCTGTAACATTTTGTCAGAATCCCAACCACTAGACCACTGCACCTATAACCGCCCAGGTCAGCGAGCCTGTTGCCCTTCCCTAGGATCAATCGGACATCCACACTGTTGGTTTTCAAACACCCCTTCCGCAAATGGAAGCTTTAGGACACGACAAAGCGGCATCGCCATCATGTGCACACATGTGGATTCGAAACCGAGATCCTTGCTCTAATAACATGTCGGTATCTCAGTCATTAAACCTATTGGATATAAGGGCTTGTTAAGTAGTGGGTCAGCGTGCCCATAACCCCCCAAGCCAGCAAGCCTGTAACTTTTCTCTAGTATCAATCGGACATCAATACTGTTGATTTTTAGGCACGTTTCCGTTGTATCAATCGGGCATCCCAGAGATGTTTTTCTAACATATACCTCAATGTGATAACATAACAACACCCTGTCAGAAATTAACGAGCAAGAATGTTGAAACAGGAAAAAAGGGGTTCACTAGCAGCAGATAGGATAGATATAGCAAACCCTAATCGGGCTGTACTCACTATAGAGTACCCCACTGCAGACTAGTCAAATAACGCATTCTAACACACCCCCATAGTCAAAGTGGGGTATAATCAGCACAGCAAGGAGTCACATAATAAGTGCACAAGCACAAGCAAAGCTAGAGGCAGGCAAGTAAGGAGGAGGAGGGACTGTGAGAGGAGTGGAGATAGGAGGCGACGGGCGAAGCCGCAGACACACGGGCAACAGGAACCGCGCACACGGAGTTGCTACCGGAGCAAGGGCCCCGGACTACAGGAGTAACTGGCTCCGCGGCTAAGACGAGCGACAAGAGCAACGGACCCTCGGGCGACTGGCGCAGTAGGCTCGCTAGGCTACCGGAGCACGCCGGCTCCGGACTACTCGCGCTGCTGGCGACACGACGGCTACCTCCGCTCAACCTTCCCCACTGTCGCAAACCCCCTTTCACACACCCCCCTATGGATCCCTAGTTCCACTCCCACGGCACCCCCCTAGCGCCACTCCCTTGGCTCCCACACACCCACCCCCCTCAGCGACAGCTGCAGCAGTGGGAGATGGAGGAGGAGGAGGAGCAGGGGACGGCTCACACACCCGCCACCCCCATACCCGCCACCCCCATACCCCCAACGCAGGCGATGCGCGCGCGGCGCGGGGCAGATACGCAGGCAGCAGCTGGGGCAGCGGGCGAACGGAAGTAGGGCGGCGCGCTGGTCCCTGGGGCGCCTCGACGGGCGACGGTAGGGGGCGACGCGCGGGCCCCTAGGGCGCCACGACGGGCGACGAGAGTGGGCGATGCGCGGGCCCTCGGGGTTCCTCAACGGGCGACGGGAGGGGGCGACACGCGGGCCCCCGAGGCGCCACGACGGGCGACGGGAAGGGGCGACGCGCGGGCCCTCGGGGCGCCACGACGGGCGACGGGAGAGGGCGACGCGCGGGCCCCTGGGGCGCCACGACGGACGACGGGAGGGGGGCAACGCGCGGGCCCCCAGGGCGCCGCGGCGGACGACGGGAGGGGGGGGGGGGGGCGACGCGCAGGCCTCCAGGGCGCCACGACGGGCGACGGGAGGGGACAGCGTGCGGGCCCCCAAGGCGCCACGACGGACGACGAAACCGCAGCGCGCTCCCGGGGCGCGCGGCGGGCAGGAAACCGCCACGCGCCCTGAGCGCTTGGCGGGGGCGCACGGCGGGAAGAAAAACCGCCACGCGCGCAGGGTGCGCGGGATGCAAAAGACGTTGCGCGCCCGAGGCTCGCGACGGGTAGGACAGCATCGGAAGCAGGTGGGCCCACAGGCCAGGAGCGATCTCGCTCTGATAGCATGTTAAAGTCTTAGCTAGAGCTTAGTAGCCATGACTAGGGTTTAGGTTTTACAATGGAGAAAAGATAGCAGAAGAAGGGGGATTGCACTAGCAGCAGGTATGATACATATGTCAAATCATAATGTTCTGTAGACTGTAGTGGGGTAGCCTATATGGGGTACACATTTCTAGGGTTGCATATTTGTACCACATTCCATTCCTTAGTGCACTCCATTCTCGTTTCAGTTTTCTCATGGTATCGAGCAGGTTCCCTCGTGGGAACTGTGCCTAGGGCCCACCAAGTCGAAAGTTTTTTTTTCCTGCCCGGAGCGCGCTCAGCCCGAGTCGCGCTCCCCTCTCTGACTTCGTCGAGCCGCCCTAGCGGCCAAGTCGCGCCGCCTTAGCGGCCCCTGATTCGTCGCCCTAGCGACCCCGTCGCCCTACCTACGGCCCCGGCCCCGTCGCCCTACCTGCGCCTCGGCCCCGTCGCCCTACCTGCGCCCCGGCCCCGTCGCCCTACCTGCGCCCCGGCCCCGTCGCCCTACCTGCGACCCCGGTCCCGTCGCCCTACCTGCGCCCCGGCCCCGTCGCCCTACTTGCGACCCCGGCCCCGTCGCCCCACCTCCGACCTCGGCCCCGTCGCCCTACCTGAGCCCCGGCCCCGGCCCCGTCGCCCTACCTGCGTACCGGCCCCGTCGCCCTACCTTCGACCCGGCCCCGTCGCCCTACCTACGGCCCCACCCCGCCGCCCTACCTGCGGCCCAGCCGCCCTACCTGCGGCCCCGCCACCCTACCTGCGGCCCAGCCGCCCTACCTGCGGCCCAGCCCCCCTACCTGCGGCCCCGCCGCCCCACCTGCGGCCCCGCCGCCCTACCAACGGCCCCACCGCCCTACCTGCGGCCCCGGCGCACTACCTGCGGTCCCGGCCTCGTCCCCTACCGCTCGAGCAGCCTACGCAGCCGAGCCGCCCGCGCCGCTAAGCAGCCCGAGCCGCCCGTTCTGTCCGAGCCGCCCGAGCCGCCCGTTCTGCCCGAGCCGCCCGAGCCGCCCGAGCCATCCGAGCCGCCCGAGCCGCCCGAACCGCCTGAGCAGTTGAGGAGCCGAGCCGCGGGTGCCGCCGAGCCGCAGTTGCTGCCGAGCCGCCCGAGCAGCACGAACCGCCCTGTCTGGTGAGAGCAGCGCCTCTGTCACTGCACTGCCCCTGCTCTACAGTTAGCGCTCCTAGTCTACTGCTGTCATGGCTACCCCCAGTGTTCTCACTTTTGATGCTGAGGGTCGGGCCATTGACTTTGACGTCTGGGTAGATGACCTGCAGCTTTTCCTACAGTGCGATAGGGCAAACGGTCTCTCCCTCTTTGACCTCACCTCTGGTGCTTCCCCTGCCCCTGCTGCCGATGCCGACGCCACAGTTCGCTCACAGTGGGCCACTCGCGATGCTGCTGCACGTCTTGCTGTGCGTCGCCACCTGCCTACCACTGAGCGCGCGCACTTTAGTCAGTACAAGAGTGCTCAGACCTTGTACGACGCGGTAGTTGCGCGCTACTCTTCCCCTGCCACTGCTGCACTGAGCCGCCTCATGCTACCGTACCTCTTCCCTGACCTTGCTGCCTTTCCCACAGTTGCTGACCTCATTACGCACCTCCGCACTAGTGACACTCGCTACCGCGCTGCGCTTCCTGCTGAGTTCTGCGCCAGGAACCCCCCCCCCCATGTACATCACTCTCTACTACATAGTCACCCGCCTCCCTGACTCCCTTCGTGTAGTCAGAGACCACTTCCTCTCAGTTTGTCCCACCACTCTCACTGTTGACCTCCTCGAGAAGGCCCTCTTAGCAGCGGAGAAGAGCATAGTCGCTGTAGGAGCCTCTCGTGGTGACCCTCGCACCCCCATCTTTGAGGGGTGTTCCCCCTCCCCCCTTTTGCCCTCTGTCGCCTCTTCTGCTGTGACCGACCTCGTTGGTCTTGAGTCGGTCGGTGCGGCGTCTACCCCCAGCGGGAGACGCCGCACCGGCAAGGGCAAGGGGGGCAGGGGCGCTGGAGGAGCTAGCGGGGGTGGTGGAGGCGGCGGTGGAGGCGGCGGAGGGAGTGGGGGTGGCGGTGGGAGTGGTGGCGGGGGTGGAGGTGTCGGTGGCGGCAGTGGAGGCGGAGGCGGCGGAGGCGGTAGCGGTGGGAGCGGAGGCGGCGGTGGTGGCCGAGGTGGAGGAGGCGGTGGTGTAGGAGGTGGAGCTGGTCGGGGTGGCGCTACGCAGCGGGGCGGCTCCGGTGGTGGTCAGCGCCAACAGCACCAGCAGCAACAGCATTCTCGGGACATCCCCCCCCCTCAGCAGCTCCGTGAGTGGTACGCTGCACGTCAGCGTGGTGGGGGTACCGGTCCGTGCACCTACGTCCTACGCACCGGCGACCGCGCGGGTGAGCAGTGTGGGGGTGCACACCCCACCCAGCGCTGCTTTGGCCGCCTGACGGACGCTTGGCGTCATCAGTTCCCGGAGGCCACTGAGATCCCCCGCTGGGGTGAGCTGTCTGAGCGGGTGTAGCTATCTTTGATCTTGACTTTGATGCTATTCTTGCTGCCATGTATGCTGTGACTATTAGTGATGAGGGTGACTGTTACCGGTGTTTCCCGCCCGACCCGTGCATTGAGACTGCTGCTCTAGGTACTGGTGAGGCTGCTGCTCTAGGTGCCAGTGAGGTTGCTGCTCTAGGTGCTAGTGCGTCTGCGTCCTCAGGTGCTGGTGAGTCTGCGCTCTCGAGTACCGCGTCGGCTTCGGCCTCCCTCACCTTCACTCTTGACTCAGGGGCTTCTCGCTCCTTCTTTCGAGACCGCACCACACTCACGCCGCTTGGTCGGCCAGTTGCAGTCTCCTTGGCAGACCCTTCTGGGGGTCCTGTCCTTTCTCACTTCTCCACTGTCCTCCCGTGTCCGGCGGCCCCATCTGGCACCTTGTCTGGCCTTTACCTCCCCTCGTTCTCTACGAACCAGGTGAGTGGTGCTGACCTACAGGATGCGGGGGTTCACGTCTGGAGCTGCTGAGCCTGGGGGTGCCACGTCTGGAGTTGCTGAGCCTGGGGGTGCGGAGCCGCCGGCCGCTGGGCCTGCTCGTGTGGCGTCTGGCGGTGCTGGGCCTGGAGGTCCTCCGGGTGCTTCGTCTCGGCCGAAGCCACTCTCGTCACAGGAGCTGCGCGAGTGGTTTGCCCGGCGCTGGAGGCGTTCTGCTGGAGCTGGAGCTTCTTCGGCTGCTGAGGGTGCTGGTGCCGCCGGTCTCGGAGGTGCTCTTACTGGGGGTGCTGGAGCTAATGGGCCTGCGGGTATGACAGGAGCTGGAGCTGTTGAGGGTGTTGGCGCTGAGGCTACTTCTGTCAGTCCTGGCGGCGGTCCTGCTGCGGGTGCTGCTGGTGCTGCTTGAGGTACTGCAGCTGGAGGTGCTGTTGGCGCTGGTGCTGCCGCTG
This sequence comes from Closterium sp. NIES-65, assembly GCA_948144175.1. NCBI lineage: Eukaryota > Viridiplantae > Streptophyta > Zygnematophyceae > Desmidiales > Closteriaceae > Closterium > Closterium sp. NIES-65. Next base: position 1,436,523 of record CANXME010000398.1, read on the forward strand.
GGGGTGCTGGTGCTGTCCGTGCTGTGTCTGGAGTCGCCGCGCGGCCTCGGCCGTACTTTGTTCCGCTCCTTCAGCAGGTTCTTGGTCTCCCTCCTTCTACTAGTCCTTCTCCTCCCTTAGAGTGTCCACTGCCTGACCCGTCACAGCTACAGTTACAGCCGGCCTCCCCACTGCCTGCGCCGTCTCCCTACACTGGTCCTACTAGAGGTCTTGCTGAGCGTCGTGAGCCTGCGTCTCGCCCTGCGTCGCCTGTCCGTACTGCTCGCACTAGTGGTCGCGGTTCGCGTCAGCGTCCTCCTCCTGTCCCTGGCACGCATCGGATGTCTCTACGTCCGTCCACTGCTCCTCTGCGTGCCCCTTTGCCTTCTCCTCCTAAGTCCTCTCTTCCTGCTCTAGCCGGCCCGGAGTCGGACTCTCTTCGTGCTGCCAGTCCTACTGTCACGCGTCTCCTTGCTACTGTCGTCAGTGACCCCTCCTTTGAGTCCACTTCTGCGTCTGCTCTAGTTGCTGAGCTCGTCGACTTTGCTGCTCGCTGTCGTCTAGACTACGCTGCTAGTCTTGTTGCTGAGTCTGCGTCTGTCTGTCCTCCGTCCGTCGGGGGTGAGTGTGCTCTTGGTACGGACGTCCTTGAGGACAGGCAGGAGGAGTTCCGGTGTTTGGCTGCTGCTTCACCTCATCTCGTGTCCGTACTGCTGACCCCTGAGGGAGACCCGGATGCACTTGACATCTCGACTCCGCGCTCTTACGCGGAGGCCGTAGAGGGTCCCTACTCCTCTCAATGGCAGACAGCTATGGATGCAGAGATGGCTTCCTGGAAGTCCACAGGCACCTACGTTGACGCGGTTCCCCCACCTGGGGCGAACATCGTCAGTGGCATGTGGATCTTCAGGGTGAAGCGGCCGCCAGGTTCTCCACCTGTCTTCAAGGCGCGGTACGTGGCTCGTGGCTTCAGTCAGCGGCAGGGAGTTGACTACTTTCATACCTTCTCTCCCACCCCGAAGATGACCACTCTTCGGGTACTGCTGCACATAGCCGCTCAGCGCGACTATGAGCTTCACTCTCTTGACTTCAGCACTACTTTCTTGCAGGGTAGCCTGCACGAGGAGATCTGGCTGCGCCGCCCACCTGGCTTCACTGGGACTTTCCCTCCTGGCACCCAGTGGAGCCTCCGGCGGCCAGTCTACGGTCTCCGCCATGCACCGCGTGAGTTGCACGACACACTGAGGACTACGCTCGCGGCTCTTGGGTTTGCTCCCTCTACTGCCGACCCGTCGCTGTTTCTACGCACCGACACCTCTTTGCCGCCGTTCTACATCCTCGTGTACGTCGACGACTTGGTCTTTGCCACAGCTGACACTGCTGGACTCGCCCACGTGAAGTCCGAGCTGCAGAAGCGACACACGTGCACAGACCTGGGTGAACTGCGCAGCTACCTTGGCTTGCAGATCACCCGGGACAGAGCACGCCGCACCATTACCCTGACTCAGTCACACATGGTGCAGCAGGTCCTTCAGCGCTTCGGCTTCACGTACTCCTCGCCTCAGGCCACTCCTCTGCCTACTCGCCACTCGCTCTCAGCTCTGCCTTCGGATGAGTCCGTAGAGTCGAGTGGCCCATACCCAGAGCTTGTTTGCTGCCTCATGTACCTGATGACCTGCACACGACCTGACCTTGCATACCCTCTTAGCATTCTTGCACGCTATGTTGCTCCTGGGAGACACAGACTGGAGCACATGGCTGCAGCGAAGAGGGTGTTGCGTTACTTGTGCAGTACGTCGGGCATGGGGCTAGTGCTTGGAGGGCAGAGTCCAGTGGTCCTCACTGGGCACGCAGACGCTTCTTGGGCTGACGACCAGGCTACACAGCGGGTGTCACAGGGTTACACCTTCAGCCTTGGTTCCGGCTCTGTTTCGTGGCGGGCTATGTCAGAATATTATCTTATTGTTCTAGCCTGTAGTGGGGTGCTCTATAGCGAGTACAACCCTTCTAGGGTTTGCTATTTGTATCCTCATTCTTGCTAGTTCAATCCTCTTTCTTTCTTCTAACTTTTGACAGGCTACTCGCTCGTCTTCCGTTCTCGGCTCCAATTGTGAGGCTGAGATCTACGCAGGAGCCATGGCTGCACAGGAGCTTCGCTGGCTCACCTACCTGTTGACTCACCTCGGAGAGCCGCCTCGTTCTCCTCCAGTGCTGTACATAGACAACAAGGCCATGCTGGCCTTGTGTCGGGAGCAGCGCCTGGAGCACAGAACGAAGCACATTGCTCTCCGCTACTTTCTTGCTCGTGAGCTGCAGCAGCGTGGTCAGTTGCGAATTGCGTACGTGGCCTCTGAGGCCAACACTGGTGATATCTTCACTAAGGCACTTGCGCCTTGTGATCATCAGCGCTTCTGTACTCAGCTTGGTCTTGTGCCTGCCTTGCCTCACTTGCTCATTTCTTGACCTTGCTTGTACTGTCACATATATATATACTCCTGCTCTTGCTTGTTGAGCCTTTTATATATATATGTGCTCCTGCATGTGAACTGGCCTTCTGGCCTTGAACTTGTGCTCGGAATGTGTGGTGACTTTGTGATCCACCCTGAGCTTTGCTTTGTTTTGCTTGATTGGTCTTTTGACCCCTTGTTCTCCCCCACTTTGCCTATGGGGGTGTGTCAAATCATAATGTTCTGTAGGCTGTAGTGGGGTAGCCTATATGGGGTACACATTTCTAGGGTTGCATATTTGTACCATATTCCATTCCTTAGTGCACTCCATTCTTGTTTCAGTTTTCTCAACATATAGCCAACCCTAATTTGGGCTGTACTCACTATAGAGTACCCCACTGCAGACTAGACAATTACAGCATTCTGATACACCGTTAGGCTTGTAAGTAAGAACCACACCGATGACAAAATTATTTGCATTGATGCAGTAGTATATCGCTACACGAATTTGTGAGGCGTAGAATTGGGGATTGAAACATATTGTGTTTACTGGTATTTGTTTTTGGAAGGTCACAGAAAGCGTCAATTCGTCTGGTTCTATTAAAATTTCAGGGCTTCAATCAATCTTATGATTCTTTAAATGTCCAACTATAACATCAAGTTATGATACAATAGATGAGGATACACGTTTTTAGGATACATGATCTTATGTGTGTATACATGATCTTATGTGTGTATGTTCAATATAGGGGCTACATGATTTTAGGTGAAGGGTGGGGTGATCGCAGGCTCATGTTTGTCACGGGCTGGCATAAACACTGTACATCGCCGGGGGTACGATATGCTGCTGACGTGCTTCCCTCTCAACCGTCAGATAAGCTCCAGCATTTTCCACTGCCACCAGCAACCACCTTCCCCTCCAGATTCTGTACAGTTCACTACTCTATCCTCATTCCTTTCACCAAAGCATGCCTGCCCGAGCCTTGGGAAGGCCGCCCAATGCATGGATGGCTTGGTGGCGGCACCTTGTTTCGGGCCTTCCCCAATTTCCTCAAATGGCCAGCGAACCATGAACCATGGTGGGTGGGCGGGTGAGGGGGAAAACAGGTGGCTGTCCAAGGTGGGCGGTCGGGCGGGGAGCGCCAAGCCCATGCAGCAACGAGTCGTTCACTTCCGCCACTCGCCACTCGCCACTCGCCACTCGCCACTCGCCACCTGTCTCCTCGTCGGCTCCTTGTCGCAAGCACGATTTGCCCTCTCTCCCATTCGCCTCGCCTTGTGACATATCCACGATTATATTTTCGAGAATTTTTGTGTGGTTCCCTGAACACCTTAGTGCGACCCTGACACCTGACTACTAAGTAGTACTAGTTTAAGACCGCGACACGCACGACCGCGTACCTGACTTAGTACGACCCTGACATGACCCGGACGCCAGTGCGCGCGAGACCTGGAACAGTCAAAGCCGAATAAAAGCCCTGTCAGTAGTAGTTCTGTACGCCTCGCCTGAGCAGATACTAGAAAAGACAAAGTTGTTGCTCTTGTGGCGCAAGGATTGTTTGCCATCGTTCCTCCGTCAAGTGAGCTCGAGTGCAGTAGCGCGCATCGACTCGCGTCACACTGGTTCGTGTCCCGCTCCTTGGTCCGCGGCGCGGCGAGTGTGGTCATCATGGCGGGAGACGTGGGGCGGGAAGCTGATGGCCATGCCGATGCGACGAACAGCGAAGGTCGAGTCGCAGGCAACGGGGAGAATAGGGCCGAGACGGCGAGCGACGGATCTGCGATGCGGAAGGACGGGCACGACCGCGGCCCGCGACACGGGGACGAGGGGGAGGGCGCGAGCGCAGGGCGTGCGGAGGCGGAGAAGGGAGGGGAGGGGCAGGGAGAGCCGCGCCGCAGCAGGGCGGACGATGAGGAGGGGTGCGATGGGGAGGGCGAGACAAGGGGAGAGGTCTCGGATGGTGGAGAAACGGGAGAGACGAGTGCGAGTAAGCGCGCGAACGGCGAACTCGACGTGCGCGGTGACAGGGGAGCGCAGATGAGTGCCAGGATGGACGATGCGCGCACGACGACGGTTCGTGCCAAGAGAAAATTCGATTCGGAGGGGCAGGAAGCTGTGGAGGCGAATAAACGCACTGCTCGAGCAGAGGAGGACGAGAGGGGGGACGAGGGCGAAGAGGGCGTGGTACGTGCAAGCACGGGAGAGACACGCGAGGGTCATGGCGTGAGAGATCTGCTGGCCGGGAGCAGCAGTGGAGCGGCGAAAGGGCCAGGGGCAGTGCAGGGTGAACAACAACAGCTGTTTGGTCGAGTGGTGGATCACAGTGACGCTGTGGAGCAGGGCGATACACTGGAAGAGAGCGGTGACGAGAGACAAGGCGACGCGGAGAAGCAAGGCGACGAAGAGACGCAAGGCGACGTGCAGGATCGGAGGGCGGATGTAGGGCAGTGTGCGACGCAGCAGACGCAATGCGCAGGCGGCGGTTGCGAGGCAGGTGGCTTGGCGCGGCAGGGAGACGAGGCGGAGGCAGCGCGTCCTCAGGACGAGCGATGGTCCGTGGCACAGGAGCTTGGAAATCAATCCTCCGTCGCCCCACACGCTGCACATGCAGCCGCTTCCGCAGCGGACGGTGCTGCTGCTGCTGCCAATCCCGCAGTACCTCTTGAGCCCCCCCTTGCTTTCGGTGACCCTGCAGCGCCAAGTGCAGGAGGCGGGGTGACGATTGGCGGTGCAGCAGGTGGCGGGAGCCTCCCCTTGCTTCCAGTGCATGCCGGGGGCGCTCTCGCGCTCCCCCCTGCCCATGAGCGTGACTCGGGTTGCGATTCCGGATCCGGTGCGCTGCTGGAGTGCAGTGGCAGCATGTCGCCCGTGCATCACACCTCCCCAAATGACGCCCCACCCGCCTCCCACCCTCTGCTGCTCTCCCCTGCACCTCACTTGGGTGCCACCACAATGCAGCTTGCAGCTCCTGCTGATGCAACGTCGCCAGACACGGGGGGGAGCGGAGGAGGTGGAGGTGCAGGGGGGGGCCGAGGAGGGCGAGGGGACGGAGAAGGAGCGGCGGGTGTGAGTGATGGGAAGCTGTTTCGCGGGGTGAGGCAGAGGCATGAGAACCGGTGGGTGGCAGAGATCCGGTACCCGAAGAAGCGCTCACGCGTGTGGCTGGGCACGTTCAGCACCCCCGAGGAGGCGGCGCGCGCGTACGACCGCGCGGCCATCAAGCTGCGCGGGCCCAAGGCGCGCACCAACTTCCCCCACCCCGCGCTCGCGGAGTGGCAGCCCCTGGCGGGGTATGCGGGCGTGGATCGTGCCATGGGCGCGGCTGTGGGGGCGGCGGGGGGCGTGCTGAGCGATGGCAGCGAGGGAGCAGTTGGGACCGGTGGAACGGGGCATGGCGGGGGCGAGGAGTGGAGCAAGCGGGCGAGAGCCACACAGAGCCCTATACGGCCTGGCCAGCAGGTGGTTGCTGCTGCAAGCGGGGGCAGTGCGAGGCATGGGGGCGAGCGAGCAGACACGTGGAGCGTTAAAAGCGAGGAGCGTGGAGGGCATGGAGAGGCAGTGAATGGTGGTGTGGGGAGGCAGGCGGGCAAGGAAACGGTGTCACAGCAGTGGCAGCATGCAGGCGCAGCGGCACTACCGCCTTGTGCCGGGCCTGCTGCTGCTGGTGGTGGTGCAGGCGTGGCAGGGCAAGTGGTGCAACACATGCAGCAGCAAGGTCTGGCGGAGAGGCTGCAGCAAAGCAGCGCCCCTACAGGCAATGCGGTGGGCAGCGACGCTCAGAGGCTGCTGCTGGGGCTCATTGCTGCCAATGCACATGCTGCTGCTGCAGGCACGGCAGGAGGAGGGCCGGGTGGGGAGAGGCACATGGCAGATGGGGGAGATGCAGCCGCAGCAGCAGCTGCAGCACAGGTGGCGGCGGCAGCAGCAGCAGGGAGCCGGGTGGGGATCGCGGATAAGCTGCTGCTGCTGGCCGTGCAACAGCAGGCGGAGGCGCAGCAGCAGATGCATTTGAGGCAGGCGGAGGCGGTGAGGCAGGCGCTGCTGTCAGTGGCCCCGGAGCAGAGGCAGCAGCTGCTGCTCGCCCTGGCGCAGGGCGGCATGCTGCCCTTGGCAGCGCTGCTGCAGACACCAGCGCAGGCACAGGCGCAGGCGCATGCACAATCACAGGTACAGGCAGTGTTGCAAGGGCAGGGGTGGAACGCGCATGACACAGGTGGTGAGGGGCTCCTTGCAGCGCTTCTGGCGAAGGTGGGTGGGGAGGAGAAGAACAATGCAGGGAACGTGATTCACGGGCTGCTGGCAGGGATGGGTGGCACTGATGCCGCCACTGTCGTACAACTGCTGCTGCAACACCACCAGCAACAGCAGCAACAGCAGCACCAACAGCAGCAACAGCATCAGCAACAGCTACAGCAGCAGCAAGCAAGGCAGCAGCAGCAGCAGCTGTCGTTGTTGATGGGGAATGCAGGGCAGGCCATGCATGGCGTGGGGGGAGGCTTCTTTGGGGCGACCGGTGATGCAAGCGGCACAGTGCCTGGCAGCAGCGCTGCTGTCATCAACTCCCTGGCTGCGCTGCTGGGAGGGGGGCAGGGTGGCAGCAGTGTGCGTGGGCCCCATGCGAGCCATGAGTGGCTGGCGGCCGTGAGGCAGCAAGGCTCCACTCATGGGCCTGCTGCATCGGCTGCTGCCACATGCAGTGCAGGTGTGGGGCCGGGGGACGGCAGGGAGGCAGGGGCAGGCGCAGCAGTGTCACAGCACTCCTTCCTCCCGGCACAGTGGGAGACGGGCGTGCGACAGGGGGGAGGAATGGTGGGTAATGGCGTGCAGGTGCAGCTTCCCCAGCAGCAGGTGCAGCAGCAGCAGGCACTGCAGCAGTGGGTGCAAGGGCAGCAGCAAGCACAGCAGCAATCACAGCAGAGGGCGCACACAGAGCAGCCTCAGGCACACGCACAGCAGCAGCTGCTGGCGCTGCTGCAGCAGCAGTCCGGTTCGGGGGGAGGGGTGGCACAGTGGCTGCTGCAGGCCTCAGGGCAGGGGAATGGCGACATGGCGCTGCAGGCCCTGCAGCAGCAGCTGGGGCGGTTCAATGGCTGAGAGAGCAGCAGGGCGACTGGGCACCCATTTGTGCACGACAGCACAGCTGCTTGTCAATCCACCCAGTACGGTACCACCACCACAAGTGCCTCGATATGTCCACAGAATTCCATTCATTGCATGTGGTATTTGTGAGCCGAGATCCGGCTTCTAATGTTTGAGGTCATCATGAACCTTGCGCCATTGCAAGTGCCCAGTTGTCTCACTAACGCTGTGTATGCTAACCTTGATAATCCTGATTAACCTGAGACAGATGTAAAAGAAGTTCAAATGTGTTTGGCATTTATTTATGTGCATTGCGTGTTGCTGAGTCCATTCATTTCCATCCAGGTCCGGTATTCACTCACCCCACCCACATCGACCCATAGTCTGCCTTGCGTTTGTCTCAAGTTTCCGCTCCTGCTCGAATGTCGCACATCCTTCATCCCGTCCGTTGCCACGTGGCACTTCGGCTGTTGCCCCTCCACCCCCCACCGTATCTCCGCTCTTTCTCCCTCTGCTCTTCGTTTCCTCCTGCGTCCCTCCCCAGTCGCCCCTCGCGCCGTCTCATTCCGTCTCTCCTCCGGACGCGGCGCATCGCCGCCACCTGCTACATCCGACCCGCCCCACCTCCCTCCCCACCATTTGCCCGCGCCCCTTCCGCCTGCTGCGCCCCGCCGCACTGCGTGTCCAACGGGCGACTGGATTCCGCGCGCTCACTCAGCCAGGGGAACGAGGGGCGCACCAGTGGCATGCGCGGAATGAGCGGCTTTGGCGCGGAGGCGGCTGGCGCCCGGGCGGAAGCAGCGACAGGCGTAGCGGTGGAGGGGGAAAGCCGATGTGAGTCGAACGGAGCTGCGCGAACGATTGGCGAGGGCGGGGAACGAGGGGGAAGCGAGGGGAAGACGGGCGACCAAGGGGAGGGGACGGCGGTGACGGGTGCGGCGACGGCGCGGACAGGCGCGGGGGAGGAGTTGCCCCCTGCTGTAGGGGCAAGGGGCAGCGAGAAGCGGGGCAAGGGAAAGAAGGGAGGCGGAAGGGAAAAGGGCGAGAGTGCAGGCGATGGCAGGGGGGATGAAGGGGGCGGGGGAGAGCAGCGGAGCAAGGGCAAGCGGGGCGCGGGCATGGTGGTGGGGGGGTACGAGGTGGAGGGCGTGTCGGTGGGCGGGCAGGAGACGTGTGTGATAATACCGAGCATGCGCGTGGCGTTTGACATCGGCAGGTGCCCTGCACGCGCTGTGTTCCAGGACACCGTGCTCATCTCCCACACGCACATCGACCACGTGGTCCGTGCCCCGCCCCGCCCTGCCCTGCCCCTCGCTGCCTCGCCGCATACCCGTTACACGCTTCACGCACGGCTGGATCTTTCCTGGCATTGCGCAGCGTGAGCCCGCCATGCCCCCATACGTCGGCTCATCCCCTTTCCACTCCCCCTTTCGTCCTCCCCCTTTCCTCCACCACCCACCCCGACCGCCAACCCCCCCCAACGGCATGCGGGTGCATGCAGGGCGGGCTGGCGTTCCACGTGGCGACGAGGGGGCTGTTCTCACTGGCGCCGCCCACAGTGGTGGTGCCGCCATCGGCCGTGCAGGGCGTGACGGCCATGATACAGTGCTTCCAGCAACTCGACGGCAGCACCCTGCCCCTCCAACTCATACCCCTCCAGGTCACGCCCCCCTGCCATGCCTCCCTGCCTCGCCCCCCCTGCCATGCTCTTGCTGTCGCGCCTACCTGTCACCGCTCCCCTTGCCAGCCTCTGTGTGGCTCTGCATGTTGGGAGCATGAGTCCCGTCCACGGTGCGCACCAGCATGCGTGCGTCTCATGCTTGGTGGCGTGCGCATGTGTGTGCGCGTGTGCATGGCAGCAGGTGGGCGAGGAGATGTGGGTGAAGAAGGGCTATGTGGTGCAGCCGTTCACCACGTACCACGTGCTGCCCAGCCAGGTCAGTGCTCACGGTGATGCAGGGGAGGACAGAGGCTCACCCGGGCAGCGGTGATGGTGCTGGGGGGGGTTGGTGTGTGCATGGATGGAGGCATGGTACCCTGGAGTTGATGGCTGGATGCTGCCCTGGCTGCTCTCGCCACCCGCTCCACCATCCACTGCGCCTGTTGCCAGCTGTGAGCATGACCTGCTGTTCCTGCCTCTGCACCCACTGCTGCTCGCATCGTGTGCTCCACCAGTCCACCTTTGGGCCTCGCGCTTCCCCCACTCCTTCTCAGCTCCTCATCTTCCCAGCTCTCCTGCGCCCATGCGCCTCCCCGTGTCACAAATGTGTTACACCCGTGACCCCCAGGGCTATTTGATCTCGTCTCGCAGGCACAAGCTGCTGCCGCAGTACCAGGGCTTGCCAGGCGCTGAGATCAAGCGACTCAAGGATGCCGGCACACAGGCAAGTGCACAGCAGTCAACTATGGGCAGCGCGCGATTTTTGTGCAGCATTGCTTCCGTCTTGCATGTACCAGCAGAAGTGCTGTGGGACTCTGTCCTGAAAGGCAGTGGTTGTGTGATTTGCTGTGTGTGTTCCATTCACTGCTTGATCCCATGCCGTGACATGGCATGACATGTTATGGTGTAGCACAGCATCACATGACGTGGCATTGCGTGGCATGGCATGGTGTGGCATGGCATGACATGGCCTGGCATGGCATGGTGTGGCATGTGGTGGCATGGCATGGCATGGGAGGCAGATAACGGAGGAGGTGGAGGTGGGCGAGGTGGCGTTCACAGGCGACACAACAGCGGAGTTCATTACGGACCCTGCCAACGCTCATGTGCTGCGCGCCAAGCTGCTCATCATGGAGGTCTGCCCCTCCCCGCCACACGTCCATGCCATGCCACCAGGGGGCAAGCACGCGCGCTCACTGCTACGACACCCACGTGCTGCTCTGATTGGGTTGCTCCATCTCGTTCAAGTGCATGTGTGCTCAACGTCCAGCCCTCATCCCTTGCTGCATGCTGCTGGTGCGTGCAGGTGACGTTCATTGATGACTCGGTCACCATAGAGCATGCAAGGAAGTTCGGCCACATTCACATCAACGAGGCAAGCTTTCTCATCTCGCTCTCTCACCTCTTCTAATTACCCGCCCTTGTCTTCTTCCCGTCCTCTTGTTTATGCTGGCGAAACTGGCCTTAATTTTTGTGTCAACAGCAGTTGCACAAAACGTCTAGTCCCTCTTGATGCCCTTGGCCCACACATGCCCTCTGTGCCGTGGTGCCGTGGTGCCATCCCCCAGCTGCGCCCTCTGGCGCACATGTTTCAGAACGAGGCCATTCTCTTCATCCACTTCTCAGCGCGATACAACCGCCATGTCAGTACACCACCCCCCTCACCCGCGCCCATGCACTGCTCGCGCCACGAGTTGCCGTCGGTTGGCCCTGGCACGTGCCCCTTTCGCCATTCCTGCTCATGCGCCTGCTCGCTGCTTGCTGCAGGAGATATTGGAGAGCATTGCTACACTGCCAGAGCCGTTGAGAAGCAAGGTCACTCCGTTCCTACCGGAAAGTACATAATGCGACTATATGTCAATAGAATATATTACCATAATATTTTTCTCGACAGTTCGTTAAAAATGGCCACACAAATTATGTTGTGTGACAGGGGGTGCCTCACAAATTTGTCCAACAAGCAGCTTTGTGATGTTGGTACATAGTACCGGTAGAATCATGTTTGATCCAGAACTTGTGTAAATGAGACACCTTGTAGGTGAAGCTCATCATCGTACCGCCATCTGGTACTTGTAACTGCTCTCCGTCAAGCGCCAGCACAAACGACTGACTTGGCCAGCAGGCTGTCAGCCCGTATCTTGCCCGTTCCTCATCGCGGCCGCGTACCTCTCCCGCCTGCTCCACCTTTCACTGCGCGCACAGCCCTCCCGGAGCCCTCATCTCACCTCGCGTTGCGCTAGACGAGCGCGCGCCTCCCATGGACGTGCTGGCGCGGGGAATCCGTCCCCCGCCTCCCCTTCTCCGCCCCGCTTTCCTCTCCTCCCCCTCGTCCCCGCGCGCCCGTTACCATCCCCCGATCCGGATCAACGTCCGCACTGCCATCCACGCGCCTCCCGCACTCCGCTGGTCCGCGCTGAGCCACGCGCGGGGAGGCGTATTGGCGGCGCACAGAGGTTGGGCGCAAGGGACATCGCGCGAAAAATGTGGGCGGTGGTGGAGCGGCATGGCGGAAGGAAGCCGGGCGGGGCGCTGTAGGGGCGGCGATAGGCAACGGTATAGACCGGTTGAAGTGCGTGCTGCTAGCGCGGGACGCGGGGAGGAGGGGCGAGTAGGTTCGGCGGAGCACGAGAGGGCGAACGGTTGGGGCGCGGACGATCCGCAGGCGCGGGCGGCGGATGGAGGAGGGACGGTTGGAGACGAGGCGGTGGGGGAAGGGCAGACAGAGGCGGAGACACGTGACGACGAGGGTGGGGGGGTGGGCGGGGTAGGGTGGGAGGGTGGCGGGATTCCGCGAGAGGTGGCGGAGGCAATGCTGCAGGTGAGCGTGCAGGCGCTGGGGCGAGGAGAGGTGCAAGCAGGCGTGGGGGAGGCGAGGGCGCAAGCAAGCGACGGCGAAAGCATCAGTAGAACAGCGGATCAACAAGATCACGAGCACGAGCATGCGCGCAGCAGCGCCTCTGCATCGTCGTCCAATGGCGCAGCGACGGCGCCCGTTCCCTCTGCCACGCAGCTCGCCCCCGCCGCGTCACCACGCACGCAAGCGCGAAGCCAGCCACAAGCAGCGCCACGCGGTGCAGAGGGGCCGCCCTGGGCGGCACAGGCGGGGGGGCGCGCATGGGGGCGGGGAGATGGGGGCGGCAGCGGGCGGGCATACAAGAACTTGTTCCTGGCGGTGGCGATGTGGCAGACGCACGTGGAGCGCGCTGTGGACCGGCTGTTCCGCGACGAGCTCGCCCGCCGCGCACTCGTCACCACGGCCCTGCTGGCGCTGTCCCGCGTGGGGTATGCCGTGCCGCTGGCGGGCCTCAAGGAGGCCAGCACTGCCACCCACGACCACCCGCTGCTCATGGCCGCCGGTGAGGGGGGAGAGGGGAGGGGAGAGGGGGCCGCGCTAGGGGCTGCTGCTGCTTGCTGTTCTCTGCCGTCCTATGTTTTGCTCATGGAACCGTTTTGAGGACATGTGATGATGAGGTGCCATGTGGTGTGGTGCGGTGGGGCAGGGTTGGATCTGGAGGTGGCATCACCGGGAGGTCCCATCAACCTGTTCGCTCTGGGCATTACACCGCACATATTCGCCTCCATCATCCTTCAGGTGCCACCGCCCTTCCCTCACGCAACTCTCTCTCACCCAGTGCCTCCCCGTCACCCACTATTGGCCTTCTCGTTCTCTCACGAACCCCTCTGCATGTCATCGTGACACTTACCCCCTGTGCGCACTTCGCTGTGTGTGTGTGTGTCTGTGCGCGCGCGCGCGCGCACGTGTACGACCAGGTGGTGTTGGCGCTGCGCATCTCACCGCATCTCAACAACCTGCGCAACGAGGGTTCAAGGGGTGCTGCACTCATCCAACGATACACGTCAGTGCGCACGCATGCACCTTTTCAAACAACTCGCTTCTTACACTCACCCATACTCACTCTCCTGTCATTTCCGTTCTGATTGTGACATCTGGCATTCGCCCTTGCATCTCTCCTCTCACCCTTCTCGGCGTGTCTCTCCATCCCCCCCCCGTGCAGCTTCTACGTGTCAGCGGGGCTGGCGGTGGTGTTTGGCGGGCTCACAGCATGGACGTCCATGGACTGCTCTGGCGCCCTCAGGTGCGCTGCTCTGCGCCCCATGTGCTTCCACCACACCTCTAACTCATGTGCACCTGCAAGGCTCATCCCCTTCCCGACCGCCCTCAAGCTGCATCTTGGATGCCTCAAGCCCTCACGCCCTTCACATGCATCACCCCTCTCCCTCTGCATGCGTGTGCCCCCTCCCTTGCCAGAGTGTGGCTGCCGTCGTTCCTGCGCGCGTCCCTGGCCCTGGCGGCGGGCTCCACCCTGCTGCAGGGCCTCTGCTCCGCCATCACCAAGTTCGGCCTCGGTAACACCCTCCCCGCCCCGCCCTCTCCAAGCCTCTCTGCCTGTCTGTGCCATGCCATGCCATGCCATGCCATGGTGTACTGTGCTGCAGAGCTTGCTCCATGTCGTAAGCACGGCTGTTTGAGTCACTGCGCCCTGTCTTCTCCTCGCCATCACCACCATGCGCCCTGTCTTCTCCTCGCCATCACCACCATGTGCCCTTTTCTACCCCCGCACATGGCAGGCGAGGGCTACTCGCTGCTCATCTGTCTGAGCATCCTGTCGGGCTTCACAGCATCGCTGCAGCCCGCCCTCGCCCTCTTCAAAGGTCGCTGCGCCACTGCCCTGACCACACTCCACGCCACCTGCTCTCCACCACCACTCGCCCACACTGCCCCTCTCACCTAGCCACCCTGGTGCCGTGCACTCTAATGGCCTCAGTGCTCTTGTCACCAATGTGCTTGCCTCACTTCACTTTGCCTTGCATGCGCCCCTGCCCCCCCCCGTTCTCTTCCCGCCCTCCAACACCAAACGCGGTGTGGAGCAAGCGCAGAGCGTCTGCTGTCGGACCCACACGTGGCGGCACTGCTGGCGCTGCTGCTCACGCTCTTTGTGCTCACCACCTTCGCGGCTGCATGGCTCGTGGGGGGGGTGCGCCGTGTGCCGCTGCTCTACTTTGACTTCAACATCACCACGCCCTCTCTGTACCACGCCTCTCCGCGCCGCCCTCCTCGCCATGCATTGTTATCCCAGCACCTACCCTCCTCTCATCTTTTCACCTTGTGTCCCCCGTTCCTTCCCTCTCCTCTCTGTATGTTGACCCATCTGTCTCTCTTTGTAAAACCACACGTGCGTCTGGTGCATACGTTCACCACTCCCCGTGCATCTACCCAAATGTGCGTGCCACGGGTGCAGGGAGGAGAGGGCGCAGGTGCAGCCAGTGGTGCCGTTCCCGCTCATCCCCCAGGGCATGTACCCCGTCTTCAACGCCTCCCTGCTCGCCTCCTCCGTCACCATGATTCTCCGGTGCGTGCTGCTTGTGCTGTGCTGCGCAGGGCGTATCTCCTAGGGCAGAATGCTCAGCTTATTGAAGCTTCATTTGGCACGTGCACAGCAGAAGCATGGCAGCACAGCGCAGGGCGTGTGTGAGAGTGTCTTCATGCACTACAACCTCATCATGGCCTTTCTTTCCTCCCGTGCGCTGCACCCAAAAGGTCCCTTGCAGTGCTGCATGGGTGCCGGCAAGGCAGTGCATGTGGCATTCCGTGTGTTCATGTGAGCATTGAGCCGGCCGTGCGTGTGTGTGCAGGGAGGTGGGTGGGTACAACGTGGCTGCTGCTCCCCTGCACCTGCGCGCACTGGGCCACACAGCCGTGTTCCTCATCACCATTCTCTTCAACATATACGACCTGGTGTGCTGCTCGCCCCTACTGCCGCACTGCTGCCTATTGCACTTTGCACATGGTTTAGTGCAGCAGGCATTCGCTTCCTCCGCACATGCACTCTGCTGCATGCACCACACCACACTTGCCCACATCCACTTCCTGCTTCTTACCTGGATGTTTGTGCATACCCCATGCGGGTGTGTGCATGTCATGTGTGCGTGTGGGAGAGGGGGTGTTGTGCATATGCGGATGTTTTGGTGCGTGTGCATATGTGCGCGCTTGTCCGTGTGTATGTAGAACTGTGTATGTGCGCGCCTATGTTTGTGCGCGTCTGTGTGTGTGTGCCATGTGTGTGTACGTGTGTGTGTCTGTGTATATGTGTGTCTGTACGTGTGTGTGTGTGTGTTTGTGTGTATGTGCGCGCGCGTGCACGTGTGTGCATGCATGGCACCAGGACGACACGATAAAGGACATAGCGGACAGTCTGGTGGCGATAGGGGCGAGGGTGCGGCATGTGAGGCCAGGGGCGGAGACAGCCGAGTTCCTCAGAGACGCACGTGACTCCACTCGCTTCCTTGGTGTGTCCTTACTCCACTCTCGCCCCCCCCAAAGTCCCGCACTCTGCACAGCCCTCTCTCCTTCGCCTCCCACTCTGCCCCCCTGTCTTGCCCGCCACTCCCCACCGCACCAACGTGGTCCCATTCCTGTCTCCATGGGCCGCCACTGCGATGGGTCAGGGGAGATGGTTACACTGGGAGCGGTCAGTGTGGCAGCAGTAGGAGAGCGGTGGACGGTGGCCTGGCAGCTGTGAATGTGCTGGCAGCGGTTTATTACAAGGGAGTACCCTCACATCACCACCTGCTACTACGTTTTCTGGTGCTCTGCCCTCATGCAGTCCCCTCACCATTCCTTGTGCCCTCCCCTCACCATTCCTTGTGCTCTTCCCTCACCATTCCTTGTGCTCTTCCCTCACCATTCCTTGTGCTCTTCCCTCACCATTCCTTGTGCTCTTCCCTCACCATTCCTTGTGCTCTTCCCTCACCATTCCTTGTGCTCTTCCCTCACCATTCCTTGTGCTCTTCCCTCACCATTCCTTGTGCTCTTCCCTCACCATTCCTTGTGCTCTTCCCTCACCATTCCTTGTGCTCTTCCCTCACCATTCTTTGTGCTCTCTCCTCACCAGGTGGTGTGCTGCTAGCATCCATGGCGTCTGCATCATCAGCACTTAGTCTGTTTGTCTACCGAATCTCAGGGATCTCCATAGCTTTCACATCACTTCTGATCATTGTGAGTTCATAGTGATTGTAACTTAATGTCTCCATCCTGGAATCCCTGCTATCCTGCATGTCTCTTATCCACCATCCAGTCCGTTTCCTGCCTAATCATTTGGGCCCAGGCCAGGCGGCATGTTGGGTGGGTGTCTAACTGCAGTGTGTGTGTGACACCAGGTTGGCTCCATCATATCTCTGCGCCGCACCATAGAGAGTTATCTCCAAGTCACCCATCTCATGCAAACACTGTCACGCTTTCAGATCAAGACTGCTACCTGATGCCCTGTCATTAACTCTGACCAGCAGTAGTGTGGTTTTACTGAGCATTGCAGTTGCAGAGGCCTTTCGGGGAAATGTGTTCAGTTCAGGGAGGGAATACACGAGGGTTAGAAATTAGAGTATCGAGCAATGGTTTAAAAGATGATGCATGAGGCAATAAACAAGTTGCAGATTTCATGTGAAAACCCTCAAGTGCATGGGTAACTGGCTGTCTGCACAATTTACCATAATCCCCTGTACATACCGCACAACCACCCGTCATTGAACGCACCGGGGTGCAAGCCATACGCAAACCTATGTTCCTTGAAATCATCTGAAGGGAACCGCACGAACCCCAGGGGTGATGGAAAGTGGGAGAATGGGGCGGGATGATGGAAAGAGGGAGAATGGGGCGGGGTGATGGAAAGAGGGAGAATGGGGCGGGGCGATGGAAAGAGGGAGAATGGGGCGGGGTGATGGAAAAAGGGAGAATGGGGCGGGATGATGGAAAGAGGGAGAATGGGGCGGGGTGATGGAAAGAGGGAGAATGGGGCGGGATGATGGAAAGAGGGAGAATGGGGCGGGGTGATGGAAAGAGGGAGAATGGGGCGGGGCGATGGAAAGAGGGAGAATGGGGCGGGGTGATGGAAAAAGGGAGAATGCGGCAGGGTGATGGAAAGAGGGAGAATGGGGCGGGGTGATGGAAAGAGGGAGAACAGGGCGGGGTGATGGAAAGAGGGAGAACGGGGCGGGGTGATAGAAAGCGGGAGAATGGGGCGGGGTGATGGAAAGCGGGAGAATGGGGCGGGGTGATGGAAAGTGGGAGAACGGGGTGGGGTGATGGAAAGAGGGAGAACGGGGCGGGGAAATGCAACGAGGGAGAACGGGGCGGGGTGATGGACAACAGGAGAATGGGGCTGAGTGATGGAAAGAGGGAGAATGGGGCGGAGTGATGGAAGGCGGGAGAATGGGGCGGGGTGATGGAAAGTGGGAGAATGGGGCTGGGTGATGGAAAGAGGGAGAATGGGGCGGGGTGATGGAAAGAGGGAGAATGGGGCGGGGTGATGGAAAGTGAGAAAAAGGGGCGGGGTGATGGAAAGTGGGAGAATGGGGCGGGGTGATGGAAAGTGGGAGAATGGGGCTGGGTGATGGAAAGAGGGAGAATGGGGCGGGGTGATGGAAAGAGGGAGAATGGGGCGGGGTGATGGAAAGTGAGAAAAAGGGGCGGGGTGATGGAAAGTGGGAGAATGGGGCGGGGTGATGGAAAGAGGGAGAATGGGGCGGGGTGATGGAAAGAGGGAGAATGGGGCGGGGTGATGGAAAGTGAGAAAAAGGGGCGGGGTGATGGAAAGTGGGAGAATGGGGCGGGGTGATGGAAAGAGGGAGAATGGGGCGGGGTGATGGAAAGCGAGAGAATGGGGCGGGGTGATGGAAAGAGGGAGAATGGGGCGGAGTGATGGAAAGAGGGAGAATGGGGCGGGGTGATGGAAAGAGGGAGAATGGGGTTGGGTGATGGAAAGAGAGAGAATGGGGCAGGGTGATGGAAAGAGGAAGAATGCGGCGGGGCGATGGAAAGAGGGAGAATGGGGCGGAGTGATGGAAAGCGGGAGAATGGAGCGAGGTGATGGAAAGAGGGAGAATGGGGCGGGGCGATGGAAAGAAGGAGAATGGGGCGGGGTGATGGAAAGCGGGAGAAAGGGGCAGGGTTATGGAAAGAGGGAGAATGGGGCGGGGTGATGGAAAGCGGGAGATGGGGCTAGGTGATGGAAAGAGGGAGAATGGGGCGGGGTGATGGAAAGAGGGAGAACGGGGCGGGGTGATGGAAAGAGGGAGAACGGGGCAGGGTAATGGAAAAAGGGAGAATGGGGCTGGGTGATGGAAAGAGGGAGAATGCGGCGGGTTGATGGAAAGCGGGAGAATGGGGCGGGGTGATGGAAAGCGGGAGAACGGGGCGGGGTGATGGGAAGCGGAAGAGTGGGGCTGGGTGATGGAAAGAGGGAGAATGGGGCGGGGTGATGGAAAGAGGAAGAATGGGGCGGGGTGATGGAAAGAGAGAAAAAGGGGCGGGGTGATGGAAAGCGGGAGAATGGGGCGGGGTGATGGAAAGAGGGAGAACGGGGCGGGGTGATGGAAAGAGGGAGAACGGGGCAGGGTAATGGAAAAAGGGAGAATGGGGCTGGGTGATGGAAAGAGGGAGAATGCGGCGGGTTGATGGAAAGCGAGAGAATGGGGCGGGGTGATGGAAAGCGGGAGAACGAGGCGGGGTGATGGAAAGAGGGAGAATGGGGCGGGGTGATGGAAAGTGAGAAAAAGGGGCGGGGTGATGGAAAGTTGGAGAATGGGGCGGGGTGATGGAAAGAGGGAGAATGGGGCGGGGTGATGGAAAGCGAGAGAATGGGGCGGGGTGATGGAAAGTGGGAGAATGGGGCTGGGTGATGGAAAGAGGGAGAATGGGGCGGGGTGATGGAAAGAGGGAGAATGGGGCGGGGTGATGGAAAGTGAGAAAAAGGGGCGGGGTGATGGAAAGTGGGAGAATGGGGCGGGGTGATGGAAAGAGGGAGAATGGGGCGGGGTGATGGAAAGTGAGAAAAAGGGGCGGGGTGATGGAAAGTGGGAGAATGGGGCGGGGTGATGGAAAGAGGGAGAATGGGGCGGGGTGATGGAAAGAGGGAGAATGGGGCGGGGTGATGGAAAGTGAGAAAAAGGGGCGGGGTGATGGAAAGTGGGAGAATGGGGCGGGGTGATGGAAAGAGGGAGAATGGGGCGGGGTGATGGAAAGCGAGAGAATGGGGCGGGGTGATGGAAAGAGGGAGAATGGGGCGGGGTGATGGAAAGAGGGAGAATGGGGCGGGGTGATGGAAAGAGGGAGAATGGGGTTGGGTGATGGAAAGAGGGAGAATGGGGCGGAGTGATGGAAGGCGGGAAGAATGCGGCGGGGCGATGGAAAGAGGGAGAATGGGGCGGAGTGATGGAAAGCGAGAGAATGGGGCGGGGTGATGGAAAGTGGGAGAATGGGGCTGGGTGATGGAAAGAGGGAGAATGGGGCGGGGTGATGGAAAGAGAGAGAATGGGGCGGGGTGATGGAAAGTGAGAAAATGGGGCGGGGTGATAGAAAGTGGGAGAATGGGGCGGGGTGATGGAAAGAGGGAGAATGGGGCGGGGTGATGGAAAGAGGGAGAATGGGGCGGGGTGATGGAAAGTGAGAAAAAGGGGCGGGGTGATGGAAAGTGGGAGAATGGGGCGGGGTGATGGAAAGAGGGAGAATGGGGCGGGGTGATGGAAAGCGAGAGAATGGGGCGGGGTGATGGAAAGAGGGAGAATGGGGCGGGGTGATGGAAAGAGGGAGAATGGGGCGGGGTGATGGAAAGAGGGAGAATGGGGTTGGGTGATGGAAAGAGGGAGAATGGGGCTGGGTGATGGAAAGAGGAAGAATGCAGCGGGGCGATGGAAAGAGGGAGAATGGGGCGGAGTGATGGAAAGCGGGAGAATGGAGCGAGGTGATGGAAAGAGGGAGAATGGGGCGGGGCGATGGAAAGAAGGAGAATGGGGCGGGGTGATGGAAAGCGGGAGAAAGGGGCGGGGTTATGGAAAGAGGGAGAATGGGGCGGGGTGATGGAAAGCGGGAGATGGGGCTGGGTGATGGAAAGAGGGAGAATGGGGCGGGGTGATGGAAAGAGGAAGAACGGGGCGGGGTGATGGAAAGAGGGAGAACGGGGCAGGGTAATGGAAAAAGGGAGAATGGGGCTGGGTGATGGAATTAGGGAGAATGCGGCGGGTTGATGGAAAGCGGGAGAATGGGGCGGGGTGATGGAAAGCGGGAGAACGGGGCGGGGTGATGGGAAGCGGAAGAATGGGGCTGGGTGATGGGAAGAGGGAGAATGGGGCGGGGTGATGGAAAGAGGGAGAATGGGGCGGGGTGATGGAAAGTGAGAAAAAGGGGCGGGGTGATGGAAAGCGGGAGAATGGGGCGGGGTGATGGAAAGAGGGAGAACGGGGCGGGGTGATGGAAAGAGGGAGAACGGGGCAGGGTAATGGAAAAAGGGAGAATGGGGCTGGGTGATGGAAAGAGGGAGAATGCGGCGGGTTGATGGAAAGCGGGAGAATGGGGCGGGGTGATGGAAAGCGGGAGAACAGGGCGGGGTGATGGAAAGAGGGAGAATGGGGCGGGGTGATGGAAAGTGAGAAAAAGGGGCGGGGTGATGGAAAGTTGGAGAATGGGGCGGGGTGATGGAAAGAGGGAGAATGGGGCGGGGTGATGGAAAGCGAGTGAATGGGGCGGGGTGATGGAAAGTGGGAGAATGGGGCTGGGTGATGGAAAGAGGGAGAATGGGGCGGGGTGATGGAAAGAGGGAGAATGGGGCGGGGTGATGGAAAGTGAGAAAAAGGGGCGGGTTGATGGAAAGTGGGAGAATGGGGCGGGGTGATGGAAAGAGGGAGAATGGGGCGGGGTGATGGAAAGAGGGAGAATGGGGCGGGGTTATGGAAAGTGAGAAAAAGGGGCGGGGTGATGGAAAGTGGGAGAATGGGGCGGGGTGATGGAAAGAGGGAGAATGGGGCGGGGTGATGGATAGCGAGAGAATGGGGCGGGGTGATGGAAAGAGGGAGAATGGGGCGGGGTGATGGAAAGAGGGAGAATGGGGCGGGGTGATGGAAAGAGGGAGAATGGGGTTGGGTGATGGAAAGAGGGAGAATGGGGCTGGGTGATGGAAAGCGGAAGAACGGGGCGGGGTGATGGAAAGAGGGAGAACGGGGCGGGGTGATGGAAAGAGGGAGAACGGGGCAGGGTAATGGAAAAAGGGAGAATGGGGCTGGGTGATGGAAAGAGGGAGAATGCGGCGGGTTGATGGAAAGCGGGAGAATGGGGCGGGGTGATGGAAAGCGGGAGAACGGGGCGGGGTGATGGGAAGCGGAAGAATGGGGCTGGGTGATGGAAAGAGGGAGAATGGGGCGGGGTGATGGAAAGAGGGAGAATGGGGCGGGGTGATGGAAAGTGAGAAAAAGGGGCGGGGTGATGGAAAGCGAGAGAATGGGGCGGGGTGATGGAAAGAGGGAGAACGAGGCGGGGTTATGGAAAGAGGGAGATCAAGGCGGTGTGATGGAAAGCAAGAGAATGGGGCGGGGTGATAGAAGGACGGAGAATGGGGCGGGGTGATGGAAAGCAGAAGAATGGGGCGGGGTGATGGAAAGCGGGAGATTGGGGCGGGGTGATGGGAAGCGGGAGAATGAGGCGGGGTGACGAAAAGCGGGAGAATGGGGCGGGGTGACGAAAAGCGGGAGAATGGGTCGGGGTGATGGAAGGAGGGAGAATGGGTCGGGATGATGGAAGGAGGGAGAATAGGGGGGGGTGATGGAAAGCGGGAGAATGGGGTGGGGTGATGGAAAGCAGGAGAATGGGGCGGGGTGATGGAAATCAGGAGAAAAGGGCGGGATGATGGAAAGAGGGAGAATGGGGCGGGGTGATGGAAAGAGGGAGAATGGGGAGGGGTGATGGAAAGCGGGAGAATGGGGCAGGTTGATGGAAAGCAAGAGAATGGGGAGGTTGATGGAAAACGGGAGACTGGGGCGGGGTGATGGAAAGAGGGAGAATGGGGCGGGGTGATGGAAAGCGGGAGAGTGGGGCGGGGTGATGGACAGCAGGAGAATGGGGCTGGGTGATGGAAAGAGGGAGAATGGGGCGGAGTGATGGAAGGCGGGAGAATGGGGCGGGGTGATGGAAAGTGGGAGAATGGGGCTGGGTGATGGAAAGAGGGAGAATGGGGCGGGGTGATGGAAAGAGGGAGAATGGGGCGCGGTGATGGAAAGTGAGAAAAAGGGGCGGGGTGATGGAAAGCGGGAGAATGGGGCGGGGTGATGGAAAGAGGGAGAACGGGGCGGGGTGATGGAAAGAGGGAGAACGGGGCGGGGTGATGGAAAGTGAGAAAAAGGGGCGGGTTGATGGAAAGTGGGAGAATGGGGCGGGGTGATGGAAAGAGGGAGAATGGGGCGGGGTGATGGAAAGAGGGAGAATGGGGCGGGGTGATGGAAAGCGAGTGAATGGGGCGGGGTGATGGAAAGTGGGAGAATGGGGCGGGGTGATGGAAAGAGGGAGAACGGGGCGGGGTGATGGAAAGAGGGAGAATGGGGCGGGGTGATGGAAAGTGAGAAAAAGGGGCGGGTTGATGGAAAGTGGGAGAATGGGGCGGGGTGATGGAAAGAGGGAGAATGGGGCGGGGTGATGGAAAGAGGGAGAATGGGGCGGGGTTATGGAAAGTGAGAAAAAGGGGCGGGGTGATGGAAAGTGGGAGAATGGGGCGGGGTGATGGAAAGAGGGAGAATGGGGCGGGGTGATGGATAGCGAGAGAATGGGGCGGGGTGATGGAAAGAGGGAGAATGGGGCGGGGTGATGGAAAGAGGGAGAATGGGGCGGGGTGATGGAAAGAGGAAGAATGGGGTTGGGTGATGGAAAGAGGGAGAATGGGGCTGGGTGATGGAAAGCGGAAGAACGGGGCGGGGTGATGGAAAGAGGGAGAACGGGGCGGGGTGATGGAAAGAGGGAGAACGGGGCAGGGTAATGGAAAAAGGGAGAATGGGGCTGGGTGATGGAAAGAGGGAGAATGCGGCGGGTTGATGGAAAGCGGGAGAATGGGGCGGGGTGATGGAAAGCGGGAGAACGGGGCGGGGTGATGGGAAGCGGAAGAATGGGGCTGGGTGATGGAAAGAGGGAGAATGGGGCGGGGTGATGGAAAGAGGGAGAATGGGGCGGGGTGATGGAAAGTGAGAAAAAGGGGCGGGGTGATGGAAAGCGGGAGAATGGGGCGGGGTGATGGAAAGAGGGAGAACGAGGCGGGGTTATGGAAAGAGGGAGATCAAGGCGGTGTGATGGAAAGCAAGAGAATGGGGCGGGGTGATAGAAGGACGGAGAATGGGGCGGGGTGATGGAAAGCAGAAGAATGGGGCGGGGTGATGGAAAGCGGGAGATTGGGGCGGGGTGATGGGAAGCGGGAGAATGAGGCGGGGTGACGAAAAGCGGGAGAATGGGGCGGGGTGACGAAAAGCGGGAGAATGGGTCGGGGTGATGGAAGGAGGGAGAATGGGTCGGGATGATGGAAGGAGGGAGAATAGGGGGGGGTGATGGAAAGCGGGAGAATGGGGTGGGGTGATGGAAAGCAGGAGAATGGGGCGAGGTGATGTAAATCAGGAGAAAAGGGCGGGATGATGGAAAGAGGGAGAATGGGGCGGGGTGATGGAAAGAGGGAGAATGGGGAGGGGTGATGGAAAGCGGGAGAATGGGGCAGGTTGATGGAAAGCAAGAGAATGGGGAGGTTGATGGAAAACGGTAGACTAGGGCGGGGTGATGGAAAGAGGGAGAATGGGGCGGGGTGATGGAAAGCGGGAGAGTGGGGCGGGGTGATGGACAGCAGGAGAATGGGGCTGGGTGATGGAAAGAGGGAGAATGGGGCGGAGTGATGGAAGGCGGGAGAATGGGGCGGGGTGATGGAAAGTGGGAGAATGGGGCTGGGTGATGGAAAGAGGGAGAATGGGGCGGGGTGATGGAAAGAGGGAGAATGGGGCGCGGTGATGGAAAGTGAGAAAAAGGGGCGGGGTGATGGAAAGTGGGAGAATGGGGCGGGGTGATGGAAAGTGTGAGAATGGGGCTGGGTGATGGAAAGAGGGAGAATGGGGCGGGGTGATGGAAAGAGGGAGAATGGGGCGGGGTGATGGAAAGTGAGAAAAAGGGGCGGGGTGATGGAAAGTGGGAGAATGGGGCGGGGTGATGGAAAGAGGGAGAATGGGGCGGGGTGATGGAAAGAGGGAGAATGGGGCGGGGTGATGGAAAGTGAGAAAAAGGGGCGGGGTGATGGAAAGTGGGAGAATGGGGCGGGGTGATGGAAAGAGGGAGAATGGGGCGGGGTGATGGAAAGCGAGAGAATGGGGCGGGGTGATGGAAAGAGGGAGAATGGGGCGGGGTGATGGAAAGAGGGAGAATGAGGCGGGGTGATGAAAAGAGGGAGAATGGGGCGGGGCGATGGAAAGAAGGAGAATGGGGCGGGGTGATGGAAAGCGGGAGAAAGGGGCGGGGTTATGGAAAGAGGGAGAATGGGGCGGGGTGATGGAAAGCGGGAGATGGGGCTGGGTGATGGAAAGAGGGAGAATGGGGCGGGGTGATGGAAAGAGGGAGAACGGGGCGGGGTGATGGAAAGAGGGAGAACGGGGCAGGGTAATGGAAAAAGGGAGAATGGGGCTGGGTGATGGAAAGAGGGAGAATGCGGCGGGTTGATGGAAAGCGGGAGAATGGGGCGGGGTGATGGAAAGCGGGAGAACGGGGCGGGGTGATGGGAAGCGGAAGAATGGGGCTGGGTGATGGAAAGAGGGAGAATGGGGCGGGGTGATGGAAAGAGGGAGAATGGGGCGGGGTGATGGAAAGTGAGAAAAAGGGGCGGGGTGATGGAAAGCGGGAGAATGGGGCGGGGTGATGGAAAGAGGGAGAACGGGGCGGGGTGATGGAAAGAGGGAGAACGGGGCAGGGTAATGGAAAAAGGGAGAATGGGGCTGGGTGATGGAAAGAGGGAGAATGCGGCGGGTTGATGGAAAGCGGGAGAAAGGGGCGGGGTGATGGAAAGCGGGAGAACGGGGCGGGGTGATGGAAAGAGGGAGAATGGGGCGGGGTGATGGAAAGTGAGAAAAAGGGGCGGGGTGATGGAAAGTTGGAGAATGGGGCGGGGTGATGGAAAGAGGGAGAATGGGGCGGGGTGATGGAAAGCGAGAGAATGGGGCGGGGTGATGGAAAGTGGGAGAATGGGGCTGGGTGATGGAAAGAGGGAGAATGGGGCGGGGTGATGGAAACAGGGAGAATGGGGCGGGGTGATGGAAAGTGAGAAAAAGGGGCGGGGTGATGGAAAGTGGGAGAATGGGGCGGGGTGATGGAAAGAGGGAGAATGGGGCGGGGTGATGGAAAGCGAGAGAATGGGGCGGGGTGATGGAAAGAGGGAGAATGGGGCGGGGTGATGGAAAGAGGGAGAATGGGGCGGGGTGATGGAAAGAGGGAGAATGGGGTTGGGTGATGGAAAGAGGGAGAATGGGGCTGGGTGATGGAAAGCGGAAGAATGGGGCGGGGTGATGGAAAGAGGGAGAACGGGGCGGGGTGATGGAAAGAGGGAGAACGGGGCAGGGTAATGGAAAAAGGGAGAATGGGGCTGGGTGATGGAAAGAGGGAGAATGCGGCGGGTTGATGGAAAGCGGGAGAATGGGGCGGGGTGATGGAAAGCGGGAGAACGGGGCGGGGTGATGGGAAGCGGAAGAATGGGGCTGGGTGATGGAAAGAGGGAGAATGGGGCGGGGTGATGGAAAGAGGGAGAATGGGGCGGGGTGATGGAAAGTGAGAAAAAGGGGCGGGGTGATGGAAAGCGGGAGAATGGGGCGGGGTGATGGAAAGAGGGAGAACGAGGCGGGGTTATGGAAAGAGGGAGATCAAGGCGGTGTGATGGAAAGCAAGAGAATGGGGCGGGGTGATAGAAGGACGGAGAATGGGGCGGGGTGATGGAAAGCAGAAGAATGGGGCGGGGTGATGGAAAGCGGGAGATTGGGGCGGGGTGATGGGAAGCGGGAGAATGGGGCGGGGTGACGAAAAGCGGGAGAATGGGGCGGGGTGACGAAAAGCGGGAGAATGGGTCGGGGTGATGGAAGGAGGGAGAATGGGTCGGGATGATGGAAGGAGGGAGAATAGGGGGGGGTGATGGAAAGCGGGAGAATGGGTTGGGGTGATGGAAAGCAGGA
The DNA here is from genome assembly GCA_948144175.1 of Closterium sp. NIES-65. Classification (NCBI taxonomy): domain Eukaryota; kingdom Viridiplantae; phylum Streptophyta; class Zygnematophyceae; order Desmidiales; family Closteriaceae; genus Closterium; species Closterium sp. NIES-65. Next base: position 1,462,702 of record CANXME010000398.1, read on the forward strand.
GAATGGGGCGGGGTGATGGAAATCAGGAGAAAAGGGCGGGATGATGGAAAGAGGGAGAATGGGGAGGGGTGATGGAAAGAGGGAGAATGGGGAGGGGTGATGGAAAGCGGGAGAATGGGGCAGGTTGATGGAAAGCAAGAGAATGGGGAGGTTGATGGAAAACGGGAGACTGGGGCGGGGTGATGGAAAGAGGGAGAATGGGGCGGGGTGATGGAAAGCGGGAGAGTGGGGCGGGGTGATGGAAAGCGGGAGAATGGGGCGGGGTGATGGAAATCGGGAGAATGAGGTGGGGTGATGGAAGGAGGGAGAATGGGGCGGGGTGATGGAAAGAGGGAGAATGGGGCGGGGTTATGGAAAGAGGGAGAATGGGGCGGGGTGATGGAAAGTGAGAGAAAGGGGCGGGGTGATGGAAAGCGGGAGAACGGGGTGGGGTGATGGAAAGAGGGAGAACGGGGCGGGGAAATGCAAAGAGGGAGAACGGGGCGGGGTGATGGACAGCAGGAGAATGGGGCTGGGTGATGGAAAGAGGGAGAATGGGGCGGAGTGATGGAAGGCGGGAGAATGGGGCGGGGTGATGGAAAGTGGGAGAATGGGGCTGGGTGATGGAAAGAGGGAGAATGGGGCGGGGTGATGGAAAGAGGGAGAATGGGGCGGGGTGATGGAAAGTGAGAAAAAGGGGCGGGGTGATGGAAAGTGGGAGAACGGGGCGGGGTGATGGAAAGTGGGAGAATGGGGCTGGGTGATGGAAAGAGGGAGAATGGGGCGGGGTGATGGAAAGAGGGAGAATGGGGCGGGGTGATGGAAAGTGAGAAAAAGGGGCGGGGTGATGGAAAGTGGGAGAATGGGGCGGGGTGATGGAAAGAGGGAGAATGGGGCGGGGTGATGGAAAGAGGGAGAATGGGGCGGGGTGATGGAAAGTGAGAAAAAGGGGCGAGGTGATGGAAAGTGGGAGAATGGGGCGGGGTGATGGAAAGAGGGAGAATGGGGCGGGGTGATGGAAAGCGAGAGAATGGGGCGGGGTGATGGAAAGAGGGAGAATGGGGCGGGGTGATGGAAAGAGGGAGAATGGGGCGGGGTGATGGAAAGAGGAAGAATGGGGTTGGGTGATGGAAAGCGGGAGATGGGGCTAGGTGATGGAAAGAGGGAGAATGGGGCGGGGTGATGGAAAGCGGGAGATGGGGCTAGGTGATGGAAAGAGGGAGAATGGGGCGGGGTGATGGAAAGAGGGAGAACGGGGCGGGGTGATGGAAAGAGGGAGAACGGGGCAGGGTAATGGAAAAAGGGAGAATGGGGCTGGGTGATGGAAAGAGGGAGAATGCGGCGGGTTGATGGAAAGCGGGAGAATGGGGCGGGGTGATGGAAAGCGGGAGAACGGGGCGGGGTGATGGGAAGCGGAAGAATGGGGCTGGGTGATGGAAAGAGGGAGAATGGGGCGGGGTGATGGAAAGAGGAAGAATGGGGCGGGGTGATGGAAAGAGAGAAAAAGGGGCGCGGTGATGGAAAGCGGGAGAATGGGGCGGGGTGATGGAAAGAGGGAGAACGGGGCGGGGTGATGGAAAGAGGGAGAACGGTGCAGGGTAATGGAAAAAGGGAGAATGGGGCTGGGTGATGGAAAGAGGGAGAATGCGGCGGGTTGATGGAAAGCGAGAGAATGGGGCGGGGTGATGGAAAGCGGGAGAACGAGGCGGGGTGATGGAAAGAGGGAGAATGGGGCGGGGTGATGGAAAGTGAGAAAAAGGGGCGGGGTGATGGAAAGTTGGAGAATGGGGCGGGGTGATGGAAAGAGGGAGAATGGGGCGGGGTGATGGAAAGCGAGAGAATGGGGCGGGGTGATGGAAAGTGGGAGAGTGGGGCTGGGTGATGGAAAGAGGGAGAATGGGGCGGGGTGATGGAAAGAGGGAGAATGGGGCGGGGTGATGGAAAGTGAGAAAAAGGGGCGGGGTGATGGAAAGTGGGAGAATGGGGCGGGGTGATGGAAAGAGGGAGAATGGGGCGGGGTGATGGAAAGAGGAAGAATGGGGCGGGGTGATGGAAAGAGAGAAAAAGGGGCGCGGTGATGGAAAGCGGGAGAATGGGGCGGGGTGATGGAAAGAGGGAGAACGGGGCGGGGTGATGGAAAGAGGGAGAACGGGGCAGGGTAATGGAAAAAGGGAGAATGGGGCTGGGTGATGGAAAGAGGGAGAATGCGGCGGGTTGATGGAAAGCGAGAGAATGGGGCGGGGTGATGGAAAGCGGGAGAACGAGGCGGGGTGATGGAAAGAGGGAGAATGGGGCGGGGTGATGGAAAGTGAGAAAAAGGGGCGGGGTGATGGAAAGTTGGAGAATGGGGCGGGGTGATGGAAAGAGGGAGAATGGGGCGGGGTGATGGAAAGCGAGAGAATGGGGCGGGGTGATGGAAAGTGGGAGAGTGGGGCTGGGTGATGGAAAGAGGGAGAATGGGGCGGGGTGATGGAAAGAGGGAGAATGGGGCGGGGTGATGGAAAGTGAGAAAAAGGGGCGGGGTGATGGAAAGTGGGAGAATGGGGCGGGGTGATGGAAAGAGGGAGAATGGGGCGGGGTGATGGAAAGTGAGAAAAAGGGGCGGGGTGATGGAAAGTGGGAGAATGGGGCGGGGTGATGGAAAGAGGGAGAATGAGGCGGGGTGATGGAAAGAGGGAGAATGGGGCGGGGTGATGGAAAGCGAGAGAATGGGGCGGGGTGATGGAAAGAGGGAGAATGGGGCGGGGTGATGGAAAGAGGGAGAATGGGGCGGGGTGATGGAAAGAGGGAGAATGGGGTTGGGTGATGGAAAGAGGGAGAATGGGGCTGGGTGATGGAAAGAGGAAGAATGCGGCGGGGCGATGGAAAGAGGGAGAATGGGGCGGAGTGATGGAAAGCGAGAGAATGGGGCGGGGTGATGGAAAGTGGGAGAATGGGGCGGGGTGATGGAAAGAGGGAGAATGGGGCGGGGTGATGGAAAGAGAGAGAATGGGGCGGGGTGATGGAAAGTGAGAAAATGGGGCGGGGTGATGGAAAGTGGGAGAATGGGGCGGGGTGATGGAAAGAGGAAGAATGGGGCGGGGTGATGGAAAGAGGGAGAATGGGGCGGGGTGATGGAAAGTGAGAAAAAGGGGCGGGGTGATGGAAAGTGGGAGAATGGGGCGGGGTGATGGAAAGAGGGAGAATGGGGCGGGGTGATGGAAAGCGAGAGAATGGGGCGGGGTGATGGAAAGAGGGAGAATGGGGCGGGGTGATGGAAAGAGGGAGAATGGGGCGGGGTGATGGAAAGAGGGAGAATGGGGTTGGGTGATGGAAAGAGGGAGAATGGGGCTGGGTGATGGAAAGAGGAAGAATGCAGCGGGGCGATGGAAAGAGGGAGAATGGGGCGGAGTGATGGAAAGCGGGAGAATGGAGCGAGGTGATGGAAAGAGGGAGAATGGGGCGGGGCGATGGAAAGAAGGAGAATGGGGCGGGGTGATGGAAAGCGGGAGAAAGGGGCGGGGTTATGGAAAGAGGGAGAATGGGGCGGGGTGATGGAAAGCGGGAGATGGGGCTGGGTGATGGAAAGAGGGAGAATGGGGCGGGGTGATGGAAAGAGGGAGAACGGGGCGGGGTGATGGAAAGAGGGAGAACGGGGCAGGGTAATGGAAAAAGGGAGAATGGGGCTGGGTGATGGAAAGAGGGAGAATGCGGCGGGTTGATGGAAAGCGGGAGAATGGGGCGGGGTGATGGAAAGCGGGAGAACGGGGCGGGGTGATGGGAAGCGGAAGAATGGGGCTGGGTGATGGAAAGAGGGAGAATGGGGCGGGGTGATGGAAAGAGGGAGAATGGGGCGGGGTGATGGAAAGTGAGAAAAAGGGGCGGGGTGATGGAAAGCGGGAGAATGGGGCGGGGTGATGGAAAGAGGGAGAACGGGGCGGGGTGATGGAAAGAGGGAGAACGGGGCAGGGTAATGGAAAAAGGGAGAATGGGGCTGGGTGATGGAAAGAGGGAGAATGCGGCGGGTTGATGGAAAGCGGGAGAATGGGGCGGGGTGATGGAAAGCGGGAGAACAGGGCGGGGTGATGGAAAGAGGGAGAATGGGGCGGGGTGATGGAAAGTGAGAAAAAGGGGCGGGGTGATGGAAAGTTGGAGAATGGGGCGGGGTGATGGAAAGAGGGAGAATGGGGCGGGGTGATGGAAAGCGAGTGAATGGGGCGGGGTGATGGAAAGTGGGAGAATGGGGCTGGGTGATGGAAAGAGGGAGAATGGGGCGGGGTGATGGAAAGAGGGAGAATGGGGCGGGGTGATGGAAAGTGAGAAAAAGGGGCGGGTTGATGGAAAGTGGGAGAATGGGGCGGGGTGATGGAAAGAGGGAGAATGGGGCGGGATGATGGAAAGAGGGAGAATGGGGCGGGGTTATGGAAAGTGAGAAAAAGGGGCGGGGTGATGGAAAGTGGGAGAATGGGGCGGGGTGATGGAAAGAGGGAGAATGGGGCGGGGTGATGGATAGCGAGAGAATGGGGCGGGGTGATGGAAAGAGGGAGAATGGGGCGGGGTGATGGAAAGAGGGAGAATGGGGCGGGGTGATGGAAAGAGGGAGAATGGGGTTGGGTGATGGAAAGAGGGAGAATGGGGCTGGGTGATGGAAAGCGGAAGAACGGGGCGGGGTGATGCAAAGAGGGAGAACGGGGCGGGGTGATGGAAAGAGGGAGAACGGGGCAGGGTAATGGAAAAAGGGAGAATGGGGCTGGGTGATGGAAAGAGGGAGAATGCGGCGGGTTGATGGAAAGCGGGAGAATGGGGCGGGGTGATGGAAAGCGGGAGAACGGGGCGGGGTGATGGGAAGCGGAAGAATGGGGCTGGGTGATGGAAAGAGGGAGAATGGGGCGGGGTGATGGAAAGAGGGAGAATGGGGCGGGGTGATGGAAAGCAGAAGAATGGGGCGGGGTGATGGAAAGAGGGAGAACGAGGCGGGGTTATGGAAAGAGGGAGATCAAGGCGGTGTGATGGAAAGCAAGAGAATGGGGCGGGGTGATAGAAGGACGGAGAATGGGGCGGGGTGATGGAAAGCAGAAGAATGGGGCGGGGTGATGGAAAGCGGGAGATTGGGGCGGGGTGATGGGAAGCGGGAGAATGAGGCGGGGTGACGAAAAGCGGGAGAATGGGGCGGGGTGACGAAAAGCGGGAGAATGTGTCGGGGTGATGGAAGGAGGGAGAATGGGTCGGGATGATGGAAGGAGGGAGAATAGGGGGGGGTGATGGAAAGCGGGAGAATGGGGTGGGGTGATGGAAAGCAGGAGAATGGGGCGGGGTGATGGAAATCAGGAGAAAAGGGCGGGATGATGGAAAGAGGGAGAATGGGGCGGGGTGATGGAAAGAGGGAGAATGGGGAGGGGTGATGGAAAGCGGGAGAATGGGGCAGGTTGATGGAAAGCAAGAGAATGGGGAGGTTGATGGAAAACGGGAGACTGGGGCGGGGTGATGGAAAGAGGGAGAATGGGGCGGGGTGATGGAAAGCGGGAGAGTGGGGCGGGGTGATGGACAGCAGGAGAATGGGGCTGGGTGATGGAAAGAGGGAGAATGGGGCGGAGTGATGGAAGGCGGGAGAATGGGGCGGGGTGATGGAAAGTGGGAGAATGGGGCTGGGTGATGGAAAGAGGGAGAATGGGGCGGGGTGATGGAAAGAGGGAGAATGGGGCGCGGTGATGGAAAGTGAGAAAAAGGGGCGGGGTGATGGAAAGCGGGAGAATGGGGCGGGGTGATGGAAAGAGGGAGAACGGGGCGGGGTGATGGAAAGAGGGAGAACGGGGCGGGGTGATGGAAAGTGAGAAAAAGGGGCGGGTTGATGGAAAGTGGGAGAATGGGGCGGGGTGATGGAAAGAGGGAGAATGGGGCGGGGTGATGGAAAGAGGGAGAATGGGGCGGGGTGATGGAAAGCGAGTGAATGGGGCAGGGTGATGGAAAGTGGGAGAATGGGGCGGGGTGATGGAAAGAGGGAGAACGGGGCGGGGTGATGGAAAGAGGGAGAATGGGGCGGGGTGATGGAAAGTGAGAAAAAGGGGCGGGTTGATGGAAAGTGGGAGAATGGGGCGGGGTGATGGAAAGAGGGAGAATGGGGCGGGGTGATGGAAAGAGGGAGAATGGGGCGGGGTTATGGAAAGTGAGAAAAAGGGGCGGGGTGATGGAAAGTGGGAGAATGGGGCGGGGTGATGGAAAGAGGGAGAATGGGGCGGGGTGATGGATAGCGAGAGAATGGGGCGGGGTGATGGAAAGAGGGAGAATGGGGCGGGGTGATGGAAAGAGGGAGAATGGGGCGGGGTGATGGAAAGAGGAAGAATGGGGTTGGGTGATGGAAAGAGGGAGAATGGGGCTGGGTGATGGAAAGCGGAAGAACGGGGCGGGGTGATGGAAAGAGGGAGAATGGGGCTGGGTGATGGAAAGAGGGAGAATGCGGCGGGTTGATGGAAAGCAGGAGAATGGGGTGGGGTGATGGAAAGAGGAAGAATGGGGTTGGGTGATGGAAAGAGGGAGAAAGGGGCGGGGTGATGGAAAGAGGGAGAATGGGGCGGGGTGATGGAAAGTGAGAAAAAGGGGCGGGGTGATGGAAAGTGGGAGAATGGGGCGGGGTGATGGAAAGAGGGAGAATGGGGCGGGGTGATGGAAAGAGGGAGAATGGGGCGGGGTGATGGAAAGTGAGAAAAAGGGGCGAGGTGATGGAAAGTGGGAGAATGGGGCGGGGTGATGGAAAGAGGGAGAATGGGGCGGGGTGATGGAAAGCGAGAGAATGGGGCGGGGTGATGGAAAGAGGGAGAATGGGGCAGGGTGATGGAAAGAGGGAGAATGGGGCGGGGTGATGGAAAGAGGAAGAATGGGGTTGGGTGATGGAAAGAGGGAGAATGGGGCTGGGTGATGGAAAGAGGAAGAATGCGGCGGGGCGATGGAAAGAGGGAGAATGGGGCGGAGTGATGGAAAGCGGGAGAATGGAGCGAGGTGATGGAAAGAGGGAGAATGGGGCGCGGCGATGGAAAGAAGGAGAATGGGGCGGGGTGATGGAAAGAGGGAGAATGGGGCTGGGTGATGGAAAGAGGGAGAATGGGGCGGGGTGATGGAAAGTGAGAAAAAGGGGCGGGGTGATGGAAAGTGGGAGAATGGGGCGGGGTGATGGAAAGAGGGAGAATGGGGCGGGGTGATGGAAAGAGGGAGAATGGGGCGGGGTGATGGAAAGTGAGAAAAAGGGGCGGGGTGATGGAAAGTGGGAGAATGGGGCGGGGTGATGGAAAGAGGGAGAATGGGGCGGGGTGATGGAAAGAGGGAGAATGGGGCGGGGTGATGGAAAGTGAGAAAATGGGGCGAGGTGATGGAAAGTGGGAGAATGGGGCGGGGTGATGGAAAGAGGGAGAATGGGGCGGGGTGATGGAAAGCGAGAGAATGGGGCGGGGTGATGGAAAGAGGGAGAATGGGGCGGGGTGATGGAAAGAGGGAGAATGGGGCGGGGTGATGGAAAGAGGAAGAATGGGGTTGGGTGATGGAAAGAGGGAGAATGGGGCTGGGTGATGGAAAGAGGAAGAATGCGGCGGGGCGATGGAAAGAGGGAGAATGGGGCGGAGTGATGGAAAGCGGGAGAACGGAGCGAGGTGATGGAAAGAGGGAGAATGGGGCGCGGCGATGGAAAGAAGGAGAATGGGGCGGGGTGATGGAAAGAGGGAGAATGGGGCTGGGTGATGGAAAGAGGGAGAATGGGGCGGGGTGATGGAAAGTGAGAAAAAGGGGCGGGGTGATGGAAAGTGGGAGAATGGGGCGGGGTGATGGAAAGAGGGAGAATGGGGCGGGGTGATAGAAAGAGGGAGAACGGGGCGGGGTGATGGAAAGAGGGAGAACGGGGCGGGGTGATGGAAAGAGGGAGAACAGGGCAGGGTAATGGAAAAAGGGAGAATGTGGCTGGGTGATGGAAAGAGGGAGAATGCGGCGGGTTGATGGAAAGCGGGAGAATGGGGCGGGGTGATGGAAAGCGGGAGAACGGGGCGGGGTGATGGGAAGCGGAAGAATGGGGCTGGGTGATGGAAAGAGGGAGAATGGGGCGGGGTGATGGAAAGAGGGAGAATGGGGCGGGGTGATGGAAAGTGAGAAAAAGGGGCGGGGTGATGGAAAGCGGGAGAATGGGGCGGGGTGATGGAAGAGGGAGAACGGGGCGGGGTGATGGAAAGAGGGAGAACGGGGCAGGGTAATGGAAAAAGGGAGAATGGGGCTGGGTGATGGAAAGAGGGAGAATGCGGCGGGTTGATGGAAAGCGGGAGAATGGGGCGGGGTGATAGAAAGCGGGAGAATGGGGCGGGGTGATGGAAAGAGGGAGAATGGGGCGGGGTGATGGAAAGTGAGAAAAAGGGGCGGGGTGATGGAAAGTTGGAGAATGGGGCGGGGTGATTGAAAGAGGGAGAATGGGGCGGGGTGATGGAAAGCGAGAGAATGGGGCGGGGTGATGGAAAGTGGGAGAATGGGGCTGGGTGATGGAAAGAGGGAGAATGGGGCGGGGTGATGGAAACAGGGAGAATGGGGCGGGGTGATGGAAAGTGAGAAAAAGGGGCGGGGTGATGGAAAGTGGGAGAATGGGGCGGGGTGATGGAAAGAGGGAGAATGGGGCGGGGTGATGGAAAGAGGGAGAATGGGGCGGGGTTATGGAAAGTGAGAAAAAGGGGCGGGGTGATGGAAAGTGGGAGAATGGGGCGAGGTGATGGAAAGAGGGAGAATGGGGCGGGGTGATGGAAAGCGAGAGAATGGGGCGGGGTGATGGAAAGAGGGAGAATGGGGCGGGGTGATGGAAAGAGGGAGAATGGGGCGGGGTGATGGAAAGAGGGAGAATGGGGTTGGGTGATGGAAAGAGGGAGAATGGGGCTGGGTGATGGAAAGCGGAAGAATGGGGCGGGGTGATGGAAAGAGGGAGAACGGGGCGGGGTGATGGAAAGAGGGAGAACGGGGCAGGATAATGGAAAAAGGGAGAATGGGGCTGGGTGATAGAAAGAGGGAGAATGCGGCGGGTTGATGGAAAGCGGGAGAATGGGGCGGGGTGATGGAAAGCGGGAGAACGGGGCGGGGTGATGGGAAGCGGAAGAATGGGGCTGGGTGATGGAAAGAGGGAGAATGGGGTGGGGTGATGGAAAGAGGGAGAATGGGGCGGGGTGATGGAAAGTGAGAAAAAGGGGCGGGGTGATGGAAAGCGGGAGAATGGGGCGGGGTGATGGAAAGAGGGAGAACGAGGCGGGGTTATGGAAAGAGGGAGATCAAGGCGGTGTGATGGAAAGCAAGAGAATGGGGCGGGATGATAGAAGGACGGAGAATGGGGCGGGGTGATGGAAAGCAGAAGAATGGGGCGGGGTGATGGAAAGCGGGAGATTGGGGCGGGGTGATGGGAAGCGGGAGAATGGGGCGGGGTGACGAAAAGAGGGAGAATGGGGCGGGGTGACGAAAAGCGGGAGAATGGGTCGGGGTGATGGAAGGAGGGAGAATGGGTCGGGATGATGGAAGGAGGGAGAATAGGGGGGGGTGATGGAAAGCAGGAGAATGGGGTGGGGTGATGGAAAGCAGGAGAATGGGGCGGGGTGATGGAAATCAGGAGAAAAGGGCGGGATGATGGAAAGAGGGAGAATGGGGCGGGGTGATGGAAAGAGGGAGAATGGGGAGGGGTGATGGAAAGTGGGAGAATGGGGCAGGTTGATGGAAAACAAGAGAATGGGGAGGTTGATGGAAAACAGGAGACTGGGGCGGGGTGATGGAAAGAGGGAGAATGGGGCGGGGTGATGGAAAGCGGGAGAGTGGGGCGGGGTGATGGAAAGCGGGAGAATGGGGCGGGGTGATGGAAATCGGGAGAATGGGGCGGGGTGATGGAAGGAGGGAGAATGGGGCGGGGTGATGGAAAGAGGGAGAATGGGGCGGGGTTATGGAAAGAGGGAGAATGGGGCGGGGTGATGGAAAGTGAGAGAAAGGGGCGGGGTGATGGAAAGCGGGAGAACGGGGTGGGGTGATGGAAAGAGGGAGAACGGGGCGGGGAAATGCAAAGAGGGAGAACGGGGCGGGGTGATGGACAGCAGGAGAATGGGGCTGGGTGATGGAAAGAGGGAGAATGGGGCGGAGTGATGGAAGGCGGGAGAATGGGGCGGGGTGATGGAAAGTGGGAGAATGGGGCTGGGTGATGGAAAGAGGGAGAATAGGGCGGGGTGATGGAAAGAGGGAGAATGGGGCGGGGTGATGGAAAGTGAGAAAAAGGGGCGGGGTGATGGAAAGTGGGAGAATGGGGCGGGGTGATGGAAAGTGGGAGAATGGGGCGGGGTGATGGAAAGTGAGAAAAAGGGGCGGGGTGATGGAAAGTGGGAGAATGGGGCGGGGTGATGGAAAGCGGGAGAATGGGGCGGGGTGATGGAAAGCGAGAGAATGGGGCGGGGTGATGGAAAGTGGGAGAATGGGGCGGGGTGATGGAAAGTGAGAAAAAGGGGCGGGGTGATGGAAAGTGGGAGAATGGGGCGGGGTGATGGAAAGCGGGAGAATGGGGCGGGGTGATGGAAAGCGAGAGAATGGGGCGGGGTGATGGAAAGTGGGAGAATGGGGCGGGGTGATGGAAAGCGGGAGAATGGGGCGGGGTGATGAAAAGTGAGAAAAAGGGGCGGGGTGATGGAAAGTGGGAGAATGGGGCGGGGTGATGGAAAGAGGGAGAATGGGGCGGGATGATGGAAAGAGGGAGAATGGGGCGGGGTGATGGTAAGTGAGAAAAAGGGGCGGGGTGATGGAAAGTGGGAGAATGGGGCGGGGTGATGGAAAGAGGGAGAATGGGGCGGGGTGATGGAAAGCTAGAGAATGGGGCGGGGTGATGGAAAGAGGGAGAATGGGGTTGGGTGATGGAAAGAGGGAGAATGGGGCTGGGTGATGGAAAGTGAGAAAAAGGGGCGGGGTGATGGAAAGTGGGAGAATGGGTCGGGGTGATGGAAAGTGGGAGAATGGGACTGGGTGATGGAAAGAGGGAGAATGGGGCGGGGTGATGGAAAGAGGGAGAATGGGGCGGGGTGATGGAAAGTGAGAAAAAGGGGCGGGGTGATGGAAAGTGGGAGAATGGGGCGGGGTGATGGAAAGAGGGAGAATGGGGCGGGGTGATGGAAAGCGAGAGAATGGGGCGGGGTGATGGAAAGTGGGAGAATGGGGCTGGGTGATGGAAAGAGGGAGAATGGGGCGGGGTGATGGAAAGCGGGAGAATGGGGCGGGGTGATGAAAAGTGAGAAAAAGGGGCGGGGTGATGGAAAGTGGGAGAATGGGGCGGGGTGATGGAAAGAGGGAGAATGGGGCGGGGTGATGGAAAGAGGGAGAATGGGGCGGGGTGATGGAAAGTGAGAAAAAGGGGCGGGGTGATGGAAAGTGGGAGAATGGGGCGGGTTGATGGAAAGAGGGAGAATGGGGCGGGGTGATGGAAAGCTAGAGAATGGGGCGGGGTGATGGAAAGAGGGAGAATGGGGTTGGGTGATGGAAAGAGGGAGAATGGGGCTGGGTGAGGGAAAGAGGAAGAATGCGGCGGGGCGATGGAAAGAGGGAGAATGGGGCGGAGTGATGGAAAGCGGGAGAATGGAGCAAGGTGATGGAAAGAGGGAGAATGGGGCGGGGCGATGGAATGAAGGAGAATGGGGCGGGGTGATGGAAAGCGGGAGAAAGGGGCGGGGTTATGGAAAGAGGGAGAATGGGGCGGGGTGATGGAAAGCGGGGGGTGATGGAAAGCGGAAGAATGGGGCGGGGTGATGGAAAGTGGGAGAATGGGGCGGGGTGATGGAAAGCGGGAGAATGGGGCGGGGTGATAGAAAGCAGGAGAATGGGGCGGGGTGATGGAAAGAGGGAGAACGGGGCGGGGTGATGGAAAGAGGGAGAACGGGGCAGGGTAATGGAATAAGGGAGAATGGGGCTGGGTGATGGAAAGAGGGAGAATGCGGCGGGTTGATGGAAAGCGGGAGAATGGGGCGGGGTGATGGAAATCGGGAGAATGGGGCGGGGTGATGGAAAGCGGGAGAATGGGGCGGGGTGATGGAAATCGGGAGAATGGGGCGGGGTGATGGAAGGAGGGAGAATGGGGTGGAGTGATAGAAAGTGGGAGAATGGGGCGGGGTGATGGAAAGCGGGAGAATGGGGCGGGGTGATAGAAAGCAGGAGAATGGGGCGGGGTGATGGAAAGCGGGAGAATGGGGCGGGGTGATGGAAAGCGGGAGAATGGGACAGGGTGATGGAAAGCGGGAGAATGGGGCGGGGTGATGGAAAGAGGGAGAATGGGGCGGGTTGATGGAAGGAGGGAGAATGGGGCGGGGTGATTGAAGGAGGGAGAATGAGGTGAGGTGATGGAAAGCTGGAGAATGGGGCGGGGTGATGGAAAGCGGGAGAATGGGGCGGGGTGATGGAAAGCGGGAGAATGGGGCGGGGTGATGGAAAGCGGGAGAATGGGATGGGGTGATGGAAAGCGGGAGAATGGGGCGGGGTGATGGAAAGCGGGAGAATGGGGCGGGGTGATGGAAGGAGGGAGAATGGGGTGGGGTGATGGAAAGCGGGAGAATGGGGCGGGGTGATGGAAATCGGGAGAATGGGGCGGGGTGATGGAAAGCGGGAGAATGGGGCGGGGTGATGGAAATCGGGAGAATGGGGCGGGGTGATGGAAGGAGGGAGAATGGGGTGGAGTGATAGAAAGTGGGAGAATGGGGCGGGGTGATGGAAAGCGGGAGAATGGGGCGGGGTGATAGAAAGCAGGAGAATGGGGCGGGGTGATGGAAAGCGGGAGAATGGGGCGGGGTGATGGAAAGCGGGAGAATGGGACAGGGTGATGGAAAGCGGGAGAATGGGGCGGGGTGATGGAAAGAGGGAGAATGGGGCGGGTTGATGGAAGGAGGGAGAATGGGGCGGGGTGATTGAAGGAGGGAGAATGAGGTGAGGTGATGGAAAGCTGGAGAATGGGGCGGGGTGATGGAAAGCGGGAGAATGGGGCGGGGTGATGGAAAGCGGGAGAATGGGGCGGGGTGATGGAAAGCGGGAGAATGGGATGGGGTGATGGAAAGCGGGAGAATGGGGCGGGGTGATGGAAAGCGGGAGAATGGGGCGGGGTGATGGAAGGAGGGAGAATGGGGTGGGGTGATGGAAAGCGGGAGAATGGGGCGGGGTGATGGAAAGCGGGAGAATGGGGCGGGGTGATGGAAGGAGCTAGAATGGGCCGTGGTAATGGAAGGAGGGAGAATGGGTCGGGGTGATGGAAAGCGGGAGAATGGTGCGGGGTGATGGAAAGCGGGAGAATGGGGCGGGGTGATGTAAAGCGGGAGAATGGGGCGGGGAGATGGAAAGCGGGAGAAAGGGATAGGGTGATGGAATCTGGGGGAACGGGCCGAGGTGATGGAAGGAGGGAGGATGGGGCAGGGTGATGGAAAGCAGGAGTACGGGGCGGGGTGATGGAAAGCGGGAGAATGGGGCGTGGTGATGGAAAGCGGGAGAATGGGGCGGGGTGATGGAAAGCGGGAGAATGGGGCGGGGTGATGGAAAGCGGGAGAATGTGGCGGGGTGATGGAAAGCGGGAGAATGGGGCGGGGTGATGGAAAGCGGGAGAATGGGGTGGGGTGATGGAAAGCGGGAGAATGGGGCGTGGTGATGGAAAGCGGGAAAATGGGGCGGGTGATGGAAAGCGGGAGAATGGGGCGGGGTGATGGAAGGAGGGAGAACGGGGCGGGGTGATGGAAAGCGGGAGAATGGGGCAGGGTGATGGAAAGTGGGAGAATGGGCCGGGGTGATGGAAAGCGGGAGAATGGGCCGGGGTGATGGAAAGCGGGAGAATGGGGCGGGGTGATGGAAGGAGGGAGAATGGGGCGGGGTGATGGAAGAAGGGAGAATGGGGCAGGGTGATGGAAAGCGGTGGAATGGGGCGGGGTGATGGAAAGCTGGAGAATGGGGCGGGGTGATGGAAAGCGGGAGAATGGGGCGGGGTGATAGAAAGCGGGAGAATGGGGCCGGGTGATGGAAAGCGGGAAAATCGGGCGGGTTGATGGAAAGCGGGATAATGGGGCGGGGTGATGGAGAGCGGGAGAATGGGGCGGGGTGATGGAAAGCGGGAGAATGGGGCGGGGTGATGGAAAGCGGGAGAATGGGGCGGGGTGATGGAATGCGAGAGAATGGGGCGGGGAGATTGAAAGCGGGAGAATGGGGCGGGGCGATGGAAAGCGGGAGAAAGGGGCGGGGAGATGGAAAGCGGGAGAATGGGGCAGGGTGATGGAAAGCGGGAGAATGGGGCGGGGTGATGGAAAGCGAGAGAATGGGGTGGGGTGATGGAAAGCGGGAGAATGGGGCAGGGTGATGGAAGGAGGGAGAATGGGGTGGGTTGATGGAAGGAGGGAGAATGGGGCGGGGTGATGGAAGGAGGGATAATCGGGCGGGATAATGGAGCAGGTTGATTGAAAGCGGGAGAATGGGGCGGGGTGATGGAAGGAGGGAGAATGGGATGGGGAGATGGAACGCGGGAGAATGGGGCGGGCTGATGGAAAGCGGGAGAATGGGGCGCGGTGATGGAAAGCGGGAGAATGGGGCCGGGTGATGGAAAGCGGGAGAATGGGGCGGGGTGATGGAATGCGGGAGAATGGGGCATGGTGATGGAAAGTTGGAGAATGGGGCGGGGTGATGGAAAAAGGGAGAATGGGGCGGGGTGATGGAAGGAGGGAGAACGGGGCGGGTGATGGAAGGAGGGAGAATGGGGCGGGCTGATGGAAAGCGGGAGAATGGGGCGGGGTGATGGACGGAGGGAGGATGGGGCGGGGTGATGGAAAGCAAGAGAATGGGGCGTGGTGATGAAAAGCGGGAGAATGGGGCAGGTGATGGAAAGACGGAGAATGGGCCGGGGAGATGGAAAGCGGGAGAATGGGATCGGGTGATGGAAAGAGGGAGAATGGGTTGGGGTGATGGAAGGAGGGAGAACACAGCCGCGGCCCGCCCGCTACAGCCGCCCACGCGCACGCCGCGTAGCCCAGCCGGAGCCGAGCCGCGCCGCCCGAACTGAGCCGCGCCCCCCGACCCGAGCCACGCCGCCCGAACCGAGCCGCGCCGCTCAACCTGAGCCGCGCGGCCCTACTGTGCCCCACCTGCAGCAACTCCTGTTCCTGTTCCTATCGTGCTACTGCTACTACTGCTACTGTTCCTATTGCTACTGCTGCCACTATGGCCATTCCAATTCTCACCTTTGACGCTGAGGGCCGCCCAGTTAAGTTTGAAGTTTGGCTAGGACGATCTCTCCCTGTATGACCACACGTCACGCGCTGGTCCAAAAGGTTGCTTGGACCAGGCAAGCTCGTGGACCAAGCAAGCTCCTGGACCAGGCAAGCTCGTGGACCAGGCAAGCTCCTGGACCAGGCAAGCTCCTGGACCAGGCAAGCTCCTGGACTAGGCAAGCTCCTAGACCAAGCAACCTTTTGGACCAGGCAAGCTCTCGGACAAGGCAAGCTCCTTGACTAGGCAAGCTAATGGACCAGGCAAGCTCTTGGACCAGGCAAGCTCTTGGACAAGGCTCGCTCCTAGACCAGGCAAGCTCTTGGACCAAGCAGGCTTCTAAACCAAGCAAGCTCCTGGACCAGGCACACTCCTGGACCAGGCACGCTCCTGGACAAGGCAAGCTCCTGGACCAGGCAAGCTCCTTGACCAGGCAAGCTCCTGGAACATGCAAGCTCCTGGACCAGGCAAGCTCCTGGACCAGGCAAGCTCTTGGACCAGGAAAGCTCCTGGACCAGGCAAGCTCCTTGACCAGGCAAGCTAACGGACCAAGAAAGTTCCTAGACAAGGCAAGCTCCTAGACCAGGCAAGCTCCTGGACCAGGCAAGCTCCTGGACCAGGCAAGCTCCTGGACCAGGCACGCACTTGGACCACGCAAGCTCCTAGACGAGGCAAGCTCCTGGACCAGGCAAGCTCCTGGACCAGGCACGCTCGTGGACCAGGCACGCTCTTGGACTAGGCAAGCTCTTGGAGCAGGCAGGCTCGTGGACCAGGCACGCTCCTAGACCTGGCAAGCTCCTGGACAAGGCAAGCTCCTGGACCAAGCAAGCTCTTGGACCAGGCAAGCTCCTGAACCAGGCAAGCTCGTGGACCAGGCAAGCTCCTAGACCAGGCAAGCTCGTGGACCACGCAAGCTCCTAGACCAGGCAAGCTCGTGGACCAGGCAAGCTCCTAGACCAGGCAAGCTCCTGGACCAGGCAAGCTCCTGGACCAGGCAAACTCGTGGACCAGGCACGCTCCAGGACCAGGCAAGATCCTGGACCAGGAAAGCTTCTGGATCAGGCAAGCTCCTGGACCAGGCACGATCCTAGACCAGGCAAGCTCCTAGACCAGGCAAGGTCCTGGACAAGGATAGCTCGTAGACCAGGCAAGGTCCTGGACCAGGCAAGCTCCTGGACCACGCAAGCTCTTGGACAAGGCAAGCTCTTAGACCAGGCAAGCTCGTGGACCAGGCAAGCTCCTGGACTAGGCAAGCTCCTGGACCAGGCAAGCTCATGGACTAGGCAAGCTCCTGGACCAGGAAAGCTCTTGGACAAGGCACGCTCCTGGACCAGGCAAGCTCTTGGACTAGGCAGGCTTCTGGACCAAGCAAGCTCCTAAACTAGGCACACTTCTGGACCAGGCACGCTCCTGGAAAAGGCAAGCTCCTGGACCAGGCAAGCTCCTGGTCCATGCAAGCTCCCGGAACATGCAAGCTCCTGGACCAGGCAAGCGTCTGGACCAGGCAAGCTCTTGGACCAGGAAAGCTCCTGGACCAGGCAAGCTCCTTGACCAGGCAAGCTAATGGACCAAGAAAGCTCTTGGACAAGGCAAGCTCCTAGACCAGGCAAGCTCCTGGACCACGCAAGCTCCTCGACCAGGCAAGCTTATGGACCAGGCACGCTCCTAGACTAGGCAAGCTCCTAGACGAGGCAAGCTCCTTGACCAGGCAAGCTCGTGGACCAGGCACGCTCCTGTACCAGGCAAGCTCCTAGACCAGGCAAGGACCTGGACAAGGCAAGCTCCTGGACCAGGCAAGCTCGTAGACCAGGCACGCTCATGGACCAGGCAAGCTCCTGGACCAGGAAAACTCGTGGACCAGGCACGCTCCAGGACCAGGCAAGATCCTGGACCAGGCAAGCTCCTAAACCACGCAAGCTCCTGGATCAGGCAAGCTCCTGGACCAGGCACGCTGCTGGACCAGGCAAGCTCCTAGACCAGGCAAGGTCCTGGACCAGGCAAGCTCCTAGACCAGGCAAACTCATGAACCAGGCACGCTCCAGGACTAGGCAAGATCCTGGACCAGGCAAGCTCCTGGACCAGTCAAGCTCCTGGATCAGGCAAGCTCCTGGACTAGGCACGCTCCTAAACCCTAGATCTGGCAAGCTCCTATACCAGGCAAGCTCCTAAACCCTAGACCAGGCACGCTTGTGGACCGGGCAAGCTCCTAGACCAGGCAAGCTCCTGGACCACGCAAGCTCCAGGACCAGGCAAACTCGTGGACCAGGCACGCTCCAGGACCAGGCAAGATCCTGGACCAGGCAAGCTCCTGGACCCGGCAAGCTCGTGGACCAGGCAAGCTCTTGGACCAGGCACGCTCGTGGACCAGGCAAGCTCCTAGACCAGGCAAGGTCCTGGACCAGGGAAGCTCGTAGACCAGGCAAGGTCCTGGACCAGGCAAGCTCCTGGACCATGCGAGCGCTTGGACAAGGCAAGCTCTTGGACCAGGCAAACTCCTTGACCAGGCAAACTCCTGGACCAACCAAGCTCGTGGACCAGGCACTCTCTTGGACCAGGCAAGCTCCTGGACCAGGCAAGCTCCTGGACCCGGCAATCTCTTGGACCAGGCAAGCTCGTGGACCAGGCAAGCTCCTGGACCAGGCAAGCTCCTGGACCAGGCAAGCTCCTGGACCAGGCAAACTCGTGGACCAGGCACGCTCCCGGACCAGGCAAGCTCCTTGTCCAGGCAAACTCCTGGACCAGGCAAGCTCCTGGACCAGGCAAACTCCTGGACCAGGCAAGCTCCTAGACCAGGCAAGCTCGTGGACTAGGCACGCTCCAGGACCAAGCAGGCTCCTAGACCAGGCAAACTCCTGGACCAGGCAAGCTCCTGGACCAGGCACGCTCCTGGACGAGGCAAGCTCCTAGACCAGGCAAGCTCCTGGACCAGGCAAGCTCCTGGACCAGGCAAGCTCATGGACTAGGCAAGCTCCTGGACCAAGCAAGCTCTTGGACAAGGCACGCTCCTGGACCAGGCAAGCTCTTGGACCAGGGAGGCTTCTGGACCAAGCAAGCTCCTGAACCAGGCACACTCCTGGACAAGGCACGCTCCTCGACAAGGCAAGCTCCTGGACCAGGCAAGCTCCTGGAACATGCAAGCTCCTGGTCCACGATTTTGCCTGGTCCAGGAGCTTGCCTGGTCCACGATTTTGCCTGGTCCAGGAGTTTGCCTGGTCCTGGATCTTGCCTAGTCTAGGATCTTGCCTGGTCAAGGAGCTTGCCTGGTCCAGGAGCGTTCCTGGTCCACGAGTTTGCCTGGTCCAGAAGCTTGCCTGGTCTAGGAGCTTGCCTGGTCCAGGAGCGTGCCTGGTCTAGGAGCTTGCCTGGTCCAGGAGCTTGCCTGGTCCAGGAGCTTGCCTGATCTAAGAGCTTGCCTGGTCCAGGAGCGTGCCTGGTCAACAAGTTTTCCTGGTTCAGGAGCTTGCCTGGTCCAGGAGCTTGCCTGGTCTAGGAGCTTGCTTGGTCCAGGAGCTTGCCTGGTCCAAGAGCCTGCCTGGTCCAGGAGCGTGCCTGGTTCAAGAGCTTGCGTGGTCCAGGAGCTTGCCTGGTCTAGGAGCTTGCCTGGTCCAGGAGCGTGCCTGGTCCATGAGCTTGCCTGATCCAGGAGCTTGCCTGGTCTAGGAGCTTGCCTCGTCCAGGAGCTTGCCTGGTCAAGGAGCGTGCCTGGTCTACGAGTTTGCCTGGTCCAGGAGATTGCCTGGTCCAGGAGCTTGCCTGGTCCACGAGCGTGCGTGGTCCACGAGTTTTCCTGGTCTAGGAGATTGCGTGGTCCACGAGCTTGCCTGGTCCAGGAGCGTGCCTGGTCCACAAGCCTGCCTGGTCCAAGAGCTTGCCTAGTCCACGAGCGTGCCTGGTCCACAAGCGTGCCTGGTCTAGGAGCTTGCCTAGTCCAGAAGCTTGCCTGGTCCAGGAGCTTGCCTGGTCCAGGAGCGTGCCTGGTCCAAGAGCTTGCGTGGTCCAGGAGCTTGCCTGGTCCAGGAGCTTGCCTAGTCAAGGAGCGTGCCTGGTCCATGAGCTTGCCTGGTCCAGGAGCTTGCCTGGTCCAGGAGCGTGCCTGCTCCATGAGCTTGCCTAGTCCAGGAGCTTTTCTGGTCCAGGAGCTTGCGTGGTCCAGGAGCTTGCCTGGTCTAGGAGCTTGCTTGGACTAGACGCCTGCCTGGTCTAAGAGCTTGCGTGGTCCAGGAGCATGCCTGGTCCAAGAGCTTGCGTGGTCCAGGAGATTACCTGGTCCAGGAACTTGCCTCGTCCAGGAGCGTGTGTGGTCCACAAGCTTGCCTGGTCCAAGAGCTTGCCTGGTCCAGGAGCTTGCCTGGTCCAAGAGTTTGCCTGGTCCATGAGCTTGCTTGGTGCAGGAGCTTGTCTGTTCTAGGAGCGAGCCTGGTCCAGGAGCTTGCCTGGTCCAAGAGCTTTCCTGGTCCAGGAGCTTGCCAGGTCCAGGAGCTTGCCTGGTCCACGAGCGTGCCGGGTCCACGAGTTTGCCTGATAAAGGAGCTTGCCTGGTCCACGAGCGTGCCTGGTCCACGAGTTTGCCTGGTCCAGGAGCTTTCGTGGTCCACGAGCTTGCCTGGTCCAGGAGCGTGCCTGGTCCACGAGCCTGCCTGGTCCAAGAGCTTGCCTAGTCCAGGAGCGTGCCTGGTCCACGAGCGTGCCTGGTCCAGGAGCTTGCCTGGTCTAGGAGCTTGCCTGGTCCAGGAGCTTGCCTGGTCTAGGAGCTTGCCTGATCCAAGAGCTTGCTTGGACTAGACGCCTGCCTGGTCTAAGAGCTTGCCCTGTCAGAAGCGTGCCTGGTCCAAAAGCTTGCGTGTTCCAGGAGCTTGCCTGGTCCAGGAGCTTGCTTGGTCTAGGAGCGTGCCTTGTCAACGAGCTTGCCTGGTCCAGGAGCTTGTCTGGTCCAAGAGCTTGCCTGGTCCAGGAGCTTGCCTGGTCCACGAGCTTGCCTGGTCCCGGAGCTTGCCTGGTCCAGGAGCTTGCGGGGTCCAAGAGCTTGCGTGGTCTAGGAGCTTGCCTGGTCCAGAAGCTTGCCTCGTTCAAGAGCGTGCGTGCTCGATGAGCTTGCCTGGTCCAGGAGCTTGCCTTGTCTAGGACCTTGCCTGGTCTAGAAGCTTGCGTGGTCACGGAGCTTGCCTGGTCCAGGAGCATGCCTGATCCAGGAGCTTGCCTGGTCAAGGAGCTTGCCTGTTCCAGGAGCTTGCCTGGTTGAACAGCTTGCCAGGTCCAAAAGCTTGCATGGTCCAGGAGCGTGCCTAGTCCAAAAGCTTGCCTGGTCCAGAAGCTTGCCTGGTCAAGGAGTTTGCTGGGTCCAGGAGTATGCCTAGTCCACGACTTTGCCTGGTCAAGAAGCTTGCCTGATCCAGGAGCTTGCCTGGTCTAGGATCTTGCCTGGTCCAGGAGCTTGCCTGGTCCAGGAGCGTGCCTGGTCTAGGAGCTTGCGTCGTCCAGGAGCTTGCCTGGTCCAGGAGCTTGCCTGGTCTAGGAGCTTGCCTTGTCCAGGAGCTTGCCTGGTCCAGTAGCTTGCCTGGTCAAGGAGCTTGCCTGGTCTAGGAGCTTGCCTGGTATAGGAGCTTGCCTGGTCCACGAGCGTGCCTGGTCCACGAGTTATACTGGTCCAGGAGCTTGCTTGGTCCAGGAGCTTGCTTAGTCCAGGAGCTTGCCTCGTCCAGGAGCGTGCCTGGTCCAAGAGCTTGCCTGGTCCAAGAACTTGCTTGGTCTAGAAGCTTGCCTGGTCCAGGAGTTTTCCTGGTCTAGGAGCTTGCCTGGTCAAGGAGCTTGCCTCGTCTAGGAGCTTGCCTGGTCCAGGAGCTTTCCTGTTCCATGAGCGTGCCCGGTCCAAGAGCTTGCCTGGTCTAGGAGCTTGCTTGGTCCAGGAGCTTGCCTGGTCCAGGAGCTTGCCTGGTCAAGGAGCGTGCGTGGTCCAAGAGCTTGCCTGGTCTAGGAGCTTTCCTGTTCCAGGAGCTTGCCTGGTCCTGGAGCGTGCCTGGTCCACGAGTTTGTCTGGTCCAGGAGCTTGCCTGGTCGAGGAGCTTGCCTAGTCTAGGAGCTTGCCTGGTCCAGGAGCGTGCCTGGTCCAAGAGCTTGCCAAGTCCAGGAGCTTGCTTGGTCCAAGAGCTTGCTTGGTCCAAGAGCTTGCTTGGTCCAAGAGCTTTTCTAGGAGCTTGCCTGGTCCAGGAGCGTGCCCGGTCCACGAGCTTGCCTAGTCCAGGAGCTTCCCTGTTCCAGGAGCTTGCATGGTCCAAGAGATTGCCTGGTCTAAGAGCTTGCCTGGTCCAGAAGCTTGCGTGGTCCAGGAGCTTGCTTGGTCTAGAAGCCTGCCTGGTCCAAGAGCTTGCATGGTCTTGGAGCGTGCCTGGTTTAAGAGCTTGCGTGGTCCAGGAGCTTGCGTGGTCTAGGAGCTTGCCTGGTCCAGGAGCGTGCCTGGTCCACGAGCTTGCTTGGTCTAGGAGCTTGCCTAGTCCAGAAGCGTGCCTGGTCCACGAGCTTGCCTGGTCCACGAGCGTGCCTGGTCCAGGAGCGTGCCTGCTCCACGAGCATGCCTGGTCCAGGAGCTTGCCTAGTCCAGGATCATGCCTAGTCCAGGAGCTTGCCTAGTCCAGGAGCTTGCATGGTCCACGAGCCTGCCTGGTCCAAGAGCTCGCCTGGTCCAGGAGCGCGCCTGGTCCACGAGCATGCTTGGTCCATGAGCTTGCCTGGTCCAGGAGCTTGCCTGGTCCAGGAGCTTGCCTGGTCCACGAACTTGCGTGGTCCAGGAGCTTGCCTGGTCCAGGAGCTTGCCTGGTCCAAGAGCTTGCTTGGTCCACAAGCCTGCCTGGTCCAAGAGCTTGCCTGGTCTAGGAGCGTGCCTGGTCCAAGAGCTTGCGTGGTCCTGGAGCTTGCCTGGTCTAGGAGCTTGCCTGGTCCAAGAGCGTGCCTGTTCCACGAGCGTGCCTGGTCAAGGAGCTTGCTTGGTCCAGGAGCTTGCCTTGTCTAGGAGCTTGCCTGGTCTAGGAGCTTGCCTTGTCCAGAAGCTTGCCTGGTCCAGAAGCCTGCCTGGTCCAAGAGCTTGCCTGGTCCAGGAGCGTGCCTGGTCCAAGAGCTTGCGTGGTCCAAGAGCTTGCCTGGTCTAAGAGCGTGCCCGGTCCAGAAGCTTGCCTGGTCCAGGAGCTTGCCTGGTCCAGAAGCTTGCCTGGTCCAAAAGCTTGCCTGGTCCACGAGCTTGCCTGGTCCAGGAGCATGCCTGGTCCACGAGCTTGCCTGGTCCACGAGCTTTCCTGGTCCAAGAGCTTGCGTGGTTTAGGAGCTTGCCTGGTCCAGGAGCTTGCCTTGTCTAGGAGCGTTCCTGGTCCACGAGCTTGCCTGGTCCACGAGTTTGCCTAGTCCAGGACCTTGCCTGTTCTAGGAGCTTGCCTGGTCCAGGAGCGCGCCTGGTCCATGAGCTTGCCTGGTCCATGAGCTTGCCTGGTCCATGAGCTTGCCTGGTCCATGAGCTTGCCTGGTCCAGGAGCGTGCCTGGTCCACGAGTTTGCCTGGTCCAGGAGCTTGCCTTGTCTAGGAGCTTGCCCGGTCCAGGAGCTTGCCTGATCCAGGAGCTTGCCTCGTCCAGGAGCGTGCCTGGTCCAGGAGCTTGCCTGGTCCACGAGCTTGCCTGGTCCACGAGCTTGCCCGGTCCACGAGCTTGCCTGGTCCACGAGCTTGCTTGGTCCAGGAGCTTGCCTGGTCCAGGCTCTTGCCTGGTCCAGGAGCTTGCCTGGTCCAGGAGCTTGCCAAGTCCAGGAGCTTGCCTGGTCCAAGAGCTTGCCTGGTCTAGGAGCTTGCCTGGTCCAGGAGCTTGCCTGGTCCAGGAGCTTGCCTAGTCCAGGAGCTTGCCTGGTCCAGGAGCTTGCTTGGTCCAAAAGCATGCCTGGTCCAAGAGCTTGCCTGGTCCAGGAGCGTGCCTGGTCCAAGAGCTTGCTTGGTCCTGGAGCTTGCCTGGTCTAGGAGCTTACCTGGTCCAGGAGCGTGCCTGGTCCACGAGCGTGCCTGGTCCAGGAGCTTGCCTGGTCCAGGAGCTTGCTTGGTTTAGGAGCGTGCCTGGTCCACGAGCCTGCCTGGTCCAAGAGCTTGCCTGGTCCAGGAGCGTGCTTCGTCCACGAGCGTGCCTGGTCCAGGAGCTTGCTTGGTCTAGAAGCCTGCCTGGTTTAAGAGCTTGCCTGGTCCAGGAGCGTGCCTGGTTTAAGAGCTTGCGTGGTCCAGGAGCTTGCGTGGTCCAGGAGCTTGCCTGGTCCATGAGCTTTCGTGATCCACGAGCTTGCTTGGTCTAGGAGCTTGCCTGGTCAAGGAGCTTGCTTGGTCCAGAAGCGTGCCTGGTCCACAAGCGTGCCTGGTCCAGAAGCGTGCCTGGTCCACGAGCCTGCCTTGTCCAAGAGCTTGCCTGGTCCATGAGCGTGCCTGGTCCACGATCGTGCCTGGTCCAGGAACTTGCGTGGTCCAGGAGCTTGCTTGGTCCAGAGCTTGCCTATTCCAGGAACTTGCCTGGTCCAGGAGCTTGCCTGGTCCAGGAGCTTGCCTGGTCTAGGAGCTTGCCTGGTCCAGGAGCTTGCCTGGTCTAGGAGCTTGCCTGGTCCAGAAGCCTGCCTGGTCCAATAGCTTGCCTGGTCCAGGAGCGTGCCTGGTCCAAGAGCTTGCGTGGTCCAGGAGCTTGCCTGGTCCAGGAGCGTGCCTGGTCCACGAGCTTGCCTGGTCCATGAGCTTGCTTGGTCCAGGAGCTTGCCTGGTCACGAGCTTGCCTGGTCCACGAGCTTGCCTGGTCCAAGAGCTTGCATGGTTTAGGAGCTTGCCTGGTCCAGGTGCTTGCCTGGTCCAGGAGCTTGCCCGGTCCACGAGCTTGCCTGGTCTAGGAGTTTGCCTGGTCTAGGACCTTGCCTGGTCTAGGAGCTTGCCTGGTCCAGGAGCGTGCCTTGTCCAGGAGCGTTCCTGGTCTAGGAGCTTTCTTGGTCCAGGAGCTTGCCTGGTCAAGGAGCTTGCCTGGTCCAGGAGCTTGCCTGGTCTAGGAGCTTGCCTCTTCCTGGAGCGTGCCTTGTCCAAGAGCCTGCATTGTCCTGGAGCTTTCTTCGTCCGTTAGCTTGCCCTGGACCAGGCAAGCTCCAGGATCAGGCAAGCTCCTGGACCACGCAAGCTCCTGGACCAGGCAAGCTCCTAGACGAGGAAAGCTTATGGACTAGGCACGCTCCTGGACCAGACACATTCCAGGACCAGGCAAGCTCCTGGACCAGGCCAGCTCATGGATCAGGCAAGCTCCTTGACGAGGCAAGCTCTTGGACCAGGCAAGCTTGTGGACCAGGCAAGCTCTTGGACCAGGCAAGCTCTTGGACCAGGCAAGCTCGTGGACCAGGCAAGCTTCTTGACCACGCAAGCTCCTAGATGAGGCAAGCTCATGGACTAGGCACGCTCCTGGACAAGACACATTCTAGGACCAGGCATGCTCCAGGACCAGGCCAGCTCCTGGACCAGGCAAGCTCCTTGACGAGGCAACCAGGCAAGCTCTTGGACTCGGCATGCACCTGGACCTGACAAGCTCTTGAACCTAGCAAGTTCTTGGACTAGGCAAGCTCGTGACCAAGCAAGCTCCTGGACCAGGCAAGCTCCTCGATCAAGCACGCTCCTGGACCAGACAAGATCCTGGACCAAGCAAGATCCTGGACCAGGCTCCTGGACCAGGCAAGCTCCTAGACCTGGCAAGCTCCTGCACCAGGAAAGCTCCTAGACCAGGCAAGCTCCCGGACCAGGCAAGCTCTTAGAACTCGCAAGCTCCTGGACCAGGCAAGCTCCTGGACCAAGCAAGCTCCTGGACCAGGCAAGCTCTTGGACCAGGCAAGCTCCTGGACCATGCAAGCTCGTGGACCAGGCATGCTCCTGGAGGCCAACTCCTCGACCAGGCAAGCTCCTGGACCAGGCAAGCTCAAGGACCAGGCACGCTCTTGGACTAGGCAAGCTCGTGGACCAGCTCCTGGACTAGGCAAGCTCTTGGACCAGTCAAGCTCCTGGACCAGGCAAGCTTCTGAACCTCGCACGCTCCTGGACTAGGCAAGCTGTTGGACCAAGCAAGCTCCTGGACTAGGCAAGCTCCTGGACGAGGCAAGCTCATGGACTAGGCACACCCCTGGACTAGGGACATTCCAGGACCAGGCACGCTCCTGGACAAGGCCAGCTCCTAGACCAGGCATCCTGCTTCACGAGGCAAGCTCCTGGACCAGGCAAGCTCTTGGATCAGGCATGCTCCTGGACCAGGCAAGCTCTTGGACCACGCAAGCTCCTGGACCAGGCAAGCTCCTTGACCAGGCAAGCTCCTAGACGAGGCAAGCTCATGGACTAGGCACGCTCCTTGGCCAGGTAAGCTCATGGACCAGGCAAGCTCCTGGACCAAGCAAGCTTTTGGACAAGGCAAGCTCCTGGACGAGGCAAGCTCATGGACTAGGCACGCTCCTGGACCAGGCACCTTCCAGGACCAGGCACGCTCCTCGACCAGGCCAGCTCCTGGACCAGGCAAGCTCGTGGACCACTCTAGCTCTTGGACCACGCATGCTCCTGGACCAGGCAAGCTCTTTGACCTGGCAAGCCCTTAGACCAGGCAAGCTCCTAGACTAGGCAAGCTCTTGGACCAGGCAAGCTCCTGGACAAGGCAAGCTCTTGGACCATGCAAGCTCCTGGACCAAGCAAGCTCCTGGACCAGGCAAGCTCCTCGACCAATCACGCTCCTGAACCAGACAAGATCCTGGACCAGGCAAGATCCTGGACCAGGCTCCTGGACCAGGCAAGCTCCTAGACCAGGCAAGCTCCTGGACCAGGAAAGCTCCTAGACCAGGCAAGCTCCTGGACCAGGCAAGCTCTTAGAACTCGCAAGCTCCTGGACCAGGCAAGCTCCTGGACCGGGCAAGCTCCTGGACCAGGCAAGGTCTTGGACCCGGCAAGCTCCTAGACCATGCAAGCTCGTGGACCAGGCATGCTCCTGGAGGCCAACTCCTCGACCAGGCAAGCTGTTGGACCAGGCAAGCTCAAGGACCAGGCACGCTCTTGGACCAGGCAAGCTCGTGGACCAGGCAAGCTCCTGGACAAGGCAAGCTCTTGGACAAGTCAAGCTCCTGGACCAGGCAAGCTTCTGAACCTCGCACGCTCATGGACTAGGCAAGCTGTTGGACAAAGCAAGCTCCTGGACCAGGCAAGCTCCTGGACGAGGCAAGCTCATGGACTAGGCAGGCTCCTGGACCAGGGACATTCCAGGACCAGGCACGCTCCTGGACCAGGCCAGCTCCTGGACCAGGCCAGCTCCTTGACCAGGCATCGTGCTTCACGAGGCAAGCTCCTGGACCAGGCAAGCTCGCGGACCAGGCATGTTCCTGGACCAGGCAAGCTCTTGGACCAGGCAAGCTCCTCGACCAGGCAAGTTCCAGGACCAGGCAAGCTCCTTGACCAGGCAAGCTCCTAGACGAGTCAAGCTCA
The DNA here is from genome assembly GCA_948144175.1 of Closterium sp. NIES-65. Lineage (NCBI taxonomy): Eukaryota > Viridiplantae > Streptophyta > Zygnematophyceae > Desmidiales > Closteriaceae > Closterium > Closterium sp. NIES-65. Next base: position 1,489,396 of record CANXME010000398.1, read on the forward strand.
TGGACTAGGCACGCTCCTTGGCCAGGCAAGCTCCTGGACCACGCAAGCTCCTGAACCAAGCAAGCTTTTGGACCAGGCAAGCTCGTGGACGAGGCAAGCTCCTAGACTAGGCAAGCTCCTGAACCAGACAAGCTCCTCGACCACGCAAGCTCTTGGACCAGGCAGGCTTCTGGACCAAGCAAGCTCCTGGACCAGGCAAGCTCCTGAACCAGGCACGCTCTTGGACGAGGCAAGCTCCTGGACCATGTAAGCTCCCGGACCACGCAAGCTCCTGGACCAAGCAAGCTCTTGGACCACGCAAGCTCCTGGACCAGGCAAGCTCCTGGACCAGGCAAGCTCCTGGACCAGGCACGCTCGTGGACCAGGCACGCTCTTGGACTAGGCAAGCTCTTGGACCAGGCAGGCTCGTGGACCAGGCACGCTCCTGGACAAGGCAAGCTCCTGGACCAGGCAAGCTCCTGGACCAGACAAGCTTATGGACCAGGCATGCTTCTGGATAAGGCAAGCTCCTAGACCAGGCAAGCTCCTAGACCAGGCAAACTCCTGGACCAGGCAAACGCGTGGACCAGGCACGCTCCTGGACCAAGCTCTTGGACCAGGCACGCTCCTGGACCAGGCAAGCTCTTGGACCAGCCACGCTTCTGGACCAAGCAAGCTCCTGGACCAGGCAAGCTCCTAAACCACGCAAGCTCTTGGACCAAGCACGCTCCTCGACCAGGCAAGCTCTTGGACCACGCAAGATTCTGGACCAAGCAAGCTCCTGGACCAGGCAAGCTCCTGGACCAGGCACGCTCTTGGACTAGGCAAGCTCTTGGACCAGCCACGCTCCTGGACCAGGCAAGCTCTTGGACCAGCCACGCTTCTGGACCAAGCAAGCTCCTGGACCAGGCAAGCTCCTAAACCACGCAAGCTCTTGGACCAAGCACGCTCCTCGACCAGGCAAGCTCTTGGACCACGCAAGATTCTGGACCAGGCAAGCTCCTAGACCAGGCAAGCTTCTGGACCAGGCACGCTCCTGGACCAGGCAAGCTCCTAGACAAGGCAAGCTCCTGGACCAGGCAAGCTCCTGGACCAGGCAAACTCGTGGACCAGGCACGCTCCCGGACCAGGCAAGCTCCTGGTCCAGGCAAACTCCTGGACCAGGCAAGCTTTTGGACCAGGCAAATTCCTGGACCAGGCAAGCTCCTGGACCAGGCAAACTCGTGGACTAGGCACGCTCCAGGACCAAGCAGGCTCCTAGACCAGGCAAACTCCTGGACCAGGCAAGCTCCTGGACAAGGCACGCTCCTGGACCAGGCAAGCTCCTAGACCAGGCAAGCTCCTGGACCAGGCAAGCTCGTGGACCAGGCAAGCTCATGGACTAGGCAAGCTCCTGGACCAGGCAAGCTCTTGGACAAGGCACGCTCCTGGACCAGGCAAGCTCTTGGACCAGGCAGGCTTCTGGACCAAGCAAGCTCCTGAACAAGGCACACTCCTGGACCAGGCACGCTCCTCGACAAGGCAAGCTCCTGGACCGGGCAAGCTCCTGGACCAGGCAAGCTCCTGGAACATGCAAGCTCCTGGTCCACGATTTTGCCTGGTCCAGGAGCTTGCCTGGTCCACGATTTTGCCTGGTCCAGGAGTTTGCCTGGTCCTGGATCTTTCCTAGTCTAGGATCTTGCCTGGTCAAGGAGCTTGCCTGGTCCAGGAGCGTTCCCGGTCCACGAGTTTGCCTGGTCCAGAAGCTTGCCTGGTCTAGGAGCTTGCCTGGTCCAGGAGCGTGCCTGGTCTAGGAGCTTGCCTGGTCCAGGAGCTTGCCTCGTCCAGGAGCTTACCTGGTCTAGGAGCTTGCCTGGTACAGGAGCGTGCCTGGTCAACAAGTTTTCCTGGTTCACGAGCTTGCCTGGTCCAGGAGCTTGCCTGGTCTAGGAGATTGCTTGGTCCAGGAGCTTGCCTGGTCCAGGAGCCTGCCTGGTCCAGGAGCGTGCCTGGTCCAAGAGCTTGCGTGGTCCAGGAGCTTGCCTGGTCCAGGAACTTGCCTGGTCCAGGAGCGTGCCTGGTCCATGAGCTTGCCTGGTCCAGGAGCTTGCCTGGTCTAGGAGCTTGCCTCGTCCAGGAGCTTGCCTGGTCAAGGAGCGTGCCTGGTCTACGAGTTTGCCTGGTCCAGGAGATTGCCTGGTCCAGGAGCTCGCCTGGTCCACGAGCGTGCGTGGTCCACGAGTTTTCCTGGTCTAGGAGCTTGCGTGGTCCACGAGCTTGCCTGGTCCAGGAGCGGGCCTGGTCCACAAGCCTGCCTGGTCCAAGAGCTTGCCTAGTCCAGGAGCGTGCCTGGTCCACGAGCGTGCCTGGTCCAGGAGCTTGCCTAGTCCAGGAGCTTGCCTGGTCCAGGAGCTTGCCTGGTCCAGGAGCGTGCTTGGTCCAAGAGATTGCGTGGTCCAGGAGCTTGCCTGGTCCAGGAGCTTGCCTGGTCCAGGAGCGTGCCTGGTCCATGAGCTTGCCTGGTCCAGGAGCTTGCCTGGTCCAGGAGCGTGCCTACTCCATGAGCTTGCCTAGTCCAGGAGCTTTTCTGGTCCAGGAGCTTGCGTGGTCCAGGAGCTTGCCTGGTCTAGGAGCTTGCATGGACTAGACGCCTGCCTGGTCTAAGAGCTTGCCTGGTCCAGGAGCATGCTTGGTCCAAGAGCTTGCGTGGTCCAGGAGCTTGCCTGGTCCAGGATCTTGCCTCGTCCAGGAGCGTGCGTGGTCCACAAGCTTGCCTGGTCCAAGAGCTTGCCTGGTCCAGGAGCTTGCCTGGTCCAGGAGCTTGCCTGGTCCATGAGCTTGCTTGGTGCAGGAGCTTGTCTGTTCTAGGAGCGAGCCTGGTCCAGGAGCTTGCCTGGTCCAAGAGCTTTCCTGGTCCAGGAGCTTGCCAGGTCCAGGAGCTTGCCTGGTCCACGAGCGTGCCTGGTCCACGAGTTTGCCTGATCGAGGAGCTTGCCTGGTCCACGAGCGTGCCTGGTCCACGAGTTTGCCTGGTCCAGGAGCTTGCCTGGTCCACGAGCTTGCCTGGTCCAGGAGCGTGCCTGGTCCACGAGCCTACCTGGTCCAAGAGCTTGCCTAGTCCAGGAGCGTGCCTGGTCCACGAGCGTGCCTGGTCCAGGAGCTTGCCTGGTCTAGGAGCTTGCCTGGTCCAGGAGCTTGCCTGGTCTAGGAGCTTGCCTGGTCCAAGAGCTTACTTGGACTAGACGCCTGCCTGGTCTAAGAGCTTGCCCTGTCAGAAGCGTGCCTGGTCCAAAAGCTTGAGTGTTCCAGGAGCTTGTCTGGTCCAGGAGCTTGCTTGGTCTAGGAGCGTGCCTTGTCAACGAGCTTGCCTGGTCTAGGAGCTTGTCTGGTCCAAGAGCTTGCCTGGTCCAGGAGCTTGCCTGGTCCACGAGCTTGCCTGGTCCAGGAGCTTGCCTGGTCCAGGAGCTTGCGGGGTCCAAGAGCTTGCGTGGTCTAGGAGCTTGCCTGGTCCAGAAGCTTGCTTCGTTCAAGAGCGTGCGTGGTCCATGAGCTTGCCTGGTCTAGGAGCTTGCCTGGTCTAGGACCTTGCCTGGTCTAGAAGCTTGCGTGGTCACGGAGCTTGCCTGGTCCAGGAGCGTGCCTGGTCCAGGAGCTTGCCTGGTCAAGGAGCTTGCCTGTTCCAGGAGCTTGCCTGGTCCAACAGCTTGCCAGGTCCAAAAGCTTGCATGGTCCAGGAGCGTGCCTGGTCCAAAAGCTTGCCTGGTCCAGAAGCTTGCCTGGTCAAGAAGTTTGCTGGGTCCAGGAGTATGCCTAGTCCACGACTTTGCCTGGTCCACAAGCTTGCCTGATCCAGGAGCTTGCCTGGTCTAGGATCTTGCCTGGTCCAAGAGCTTGCCTGGTCCAGGAGCGTGCCTGGTCCAGGAGCTTGCCTGGTCGAGGAGCTTGCCTGGTCCAGGAGCTTGCCTGGTCTAGGAGCTTGCCTTGTCCAGGAGCTTGCCTGGTCCAGTAGCTTGACTGGTCAAGGAGCTTGCCTGGTCCAGTAGCTTGACTGGTCAAGGAGCTTGCCTGGTCTAAGAGATTGCCTGGTCTAAGAGCTTGCGTGGTCCAGAAGCTTGCGTGGTCCAAGAGCTTGCATGGTCTTGGAGCGTGCCTGGTTTAAGAGCTTGCGTGGTCCAGGAGCTTGCGTGGTCTAGGAGCTTGCCTGGTCCATGAGCGTGCCTGGTCCAAGAGCTTGCTTGGTCTAGGAGCTTGCCTGGAGCTTGCCTAGTCCAGAAGCGTGCCTTGTCCACGAGCTTGCCTGGTCCTCGAGCGTGCCTGGTCCAGGAGCTTGCCTAGTCCAGGATCATGCCTGGTCCAGGAGCTTGCCTAGTCCAGGAGCTTGCATGGTCCACGAGCCTGCCTGGTCCAAGAGCTCGCCTGGTCCGGGAGCGTGCCTGGTCCACGAGCATGCTTGGTCCATGAGCTTGCCTGGTCCAGGAGCTTGCCTGGTCCAGGAGCTTGCCTGGTCCACGAGCTTGCCTGGTCCAGGAGCTTGCCTGGTCCAGGAGCTTGCCTGGTCCAAGAGCTTGCTTGGTCCACAAGCCTGCCTGGTCCAAGAGCTTGCCTGGTCCAGGAGCGTGCCTGGTCCAAGAGCTTGCGTGGTCCTGGAGCTTGCCTGGTCTAGGAGTTTTCCTGGTCCAAGAGCGTGCCTGTTCCACGAGCGTGCCTGGTCAAGGAGCTTGCCTGGTCCAGGAGCTTGCCTTGTCCAGGAGCTTGCCTGGTCCAGGAGCTTGCCTGGTCCAGAAGCCTGCCTGGTCCAAGAGCTTGCCTGGTCCAGGAGCGTGCCTGGTCCAAGAGCTTGCGTGGTCCAGGAGCTTGCCTGGTCCAAGAGCGTGCCTGGTCCAGGAGCTTGCCCGGTCCAGGAGCTTGCCTGGTCTAGGAGCTTGCGTGGTCCACGAGCTTGCCTGGTCCAGGAGCGTGCCTGGTCCACGAGCTTTCCTGGTCCACGAGCTTGCCTGGTCCAAGAGCTTGTGTGGTTTAGGAGCTTGCCTGGTCCAAGAGCTTGCCTGGTCTAGGAGCGTGCCTGGTCCACGAGCTTGCCTAGTCCAGGAGTTTGCCTAGTCCAGGACCTTGCCTGTTCTGGGAGCTTGCCTGGTCCAGGAGCGCGCCTGGTCTAGGAGCGTTCCTGGTCGAGGAGCTTGCCTGGTCCATGAGCTTACCTGGTCCAGGATCTTGCCTGGTCCAGGAGCGTGCCTGGTCCACGAGTTTGCCTGGTCCAGGAGCTTGCCTTGTCTAGGAGCTTGCCCGGTCCAGGAGCTTGCGTGGTCCAGGAGCTTGCCTCGTCCAGGAGCGTGCCTGGTCCAGGAGCTTGCCTGGTCCAAGAGCTTGCCTGGTCCACGAGCTTGCCCGGTCCACGAGCTTGCCTGGTCCACGAGCTTGCCTGGTCCAGGAGCTTGCTTGGTCCAGGCTCTTGCCTGGTCCAGGAGCGTGCCTGGTCCAGGAGCTTGCCAAGTCCAGGAGCTTGCCTGGTCCAAGAGCTTGCCTGGTCCAGGAGCTTGCCTGGTCCAGGAGCTTGCCTGGTCCAGGAGCTTGCCTGGTCCAGGAGCTTGCTTGGTCCAAATGCATGCCTGGTCCAAGAGCTTGCCTGGTCCAGGAGTGTGCCTCGTCCAAGAGCTTGCTTGGTCCTAGAGCTTGCCTGGTCTAGGAGCTTACCTGGTCCAGGAGCGTGCCTGGTCCACGAGCGTGCCTGGTCCAGGAGCTTGCCTGGTCCAGGAGCTTGCCTGGTCCAGGAGCGTGCCTGGTCCACGAGCCTGCCTGGTCCAAGAGCTTGCCTGGTCCAGGAGCGTGCTTCGTCCACGAGCGTGCCTGGTCCAGGAGCTTGCTTGGTCTATAAGCCTGCCTGGTCCAAGAGCTTGCCTGGTCCAGGAGCGTGCCTGGTTTAAGAGCTTGCGTGGTCCAGGAGCTTGCGTGGTCTTGGAGCTTGCCTGGTCCATGAGCTTTCGTGATCCACGAGCTTGCTTGGTCCTGGAGCTTGCCTGGTCTAGGAGCTTACCTGGTCCAGGAGCGTGCCTGGTCCACGAGCGTGCCTGGTCCAGGAGCTTGCCTGGTCCAGGAGCTTGCCTGGTCCAGGAGCGTGCCTGGTCCACGAGCCTGCCTGGTCCAAGAGCTTGCCTGGTCCAGGATCGTGCTTCGTCCACGAGCGTGCCTGGTCCAGGAGCTTGCTTGGTCTATAAGCCTGCCTGGTCCAAGAGCTTGCCTGGTCCAGGAGCGTGCCTGGTTTAAGAGCTTGCGTGGTCCAGGAGCTTGCGTGGTCTTGGAGCTTGCCTGGTCCATGAGCTTTCGTGATCCACGAGCTTGCTTGGTCCAGAAGTGTGCCTGGTCCAGAAGCGTGCCTGGTCCAGAAGCGTGCGTGATCCACGAGCCTGCCTAGTCGAAGAGCTTGCCTGGTCCAGGAGCGTGCCTGGTCCACGAGCGTGCCTGGTCCAGGAGCTTGCGTGGTCCAGGAGCTTGCTTGGTCCAGAGCTTGCCTATTCCAGGAGCTTGCCTGGTCCAGGAGCTTGCCTGGTCCAGGAGCTTGCCTGGTCCAGGAGCTTGCCTGGTCTAGGAGCTTGCCTGGTCCAGAAGCCTGCCTGGTCCAATAGCTTGCCTGGTCCAGGAGCGTGCCTGGTCCAAGAGCTTGTGTGGTCCAGGAGCTTGCCTTGTCCAGGAGCGTGCCTGGTCCACGAGCTTGCCTGGTCCATGAGCTTGCCTGGTCGAGGAGCTTGCCTGGTCTAGGAGCTTGCCTGGCCAGGAGCTTGCCTGGTCACGAGCTTGCCTGGTCCACGAGCTTGCCTGGTCCAAGAGCTTGCATGGTTTAGGAGCTTTCCTGGTCCAGGTGCTTGCCTGGTCCAGGAGCTTGCCTGGTCCACGAGCTTGCGTGGTCCAGGAGTTTGCCTGGTCTAGGACCTTGCCTGGTCTAGGAGCTTGCCTGGTCCAGGAGCGTGCGTGGTCCAGGAGCGTTCCTGGTCTAGGAGCTTGCCTGGTCCAGGAGCTTGCCTGGTCAAGGAGCTTGCCTGGTCCAGGAGCTTGCCTGGTCCAGGAGCTTGCCTCTTCCAGGAGCGTGCCTTGTCCAAGAGCCTGCCTTGTCCTGGAGCTTTCTTCGTCCGTTAGCTTGCCCTGGACCAGGCAAGCTCCAGGATCAGGCAAACTCCTGGACCATGCAAGCTCCTTGACCAGGCAAGCTCCTAGACGAGGAAAGCTTATGGACTAGGCACGCACCTGGACCAGACACATTCTAGGACCAGGCACGCTCCTGGACCAGGCCAGCTCATGGATCAGGCAAGCTCATGGATCAGGCAAGCTCCTTGACGAGGCAAGCTCTTGGACCAGGCAAGCTTGTGGACCAGGCAAGCTCTTGGACCAGGCAAGCTCTTGGACCAGGCAAGCTCGTGGACCAGGCAAGCTTCTTGACCACGCAAGCTCCTAGATGAGGCAAGCTCATGTACTAGGCACGCTCCTGGACAAGACACATTCTAGGACCAGGCACGCTCCAGGACCAGGCCAGCTCCTGGACTCGGCAAGCTCCTTGACGAGGCAAGCTCCTGGACCAGGCAAGCTCTTGGACTCGGCATGCACCTGGACCTCACAAGCTCTTGAACCTAGCAAGTTCTTGGACTAGTCAGGCTTCTGGACCAAGCAAGCTCTTGGACCAGGCAAGCTCCTGACCAAGCAAGCTCCTGGACCAGGCAAGCTCCTCGATCAAGCACGCTCCTGGACCAGACAAGATCCTGGACCAAGCAAGATCCTGGACCAGGCTCCTGGACCAGGCAAGCTCCTAGACCTGGCAAGCTTCGCACCAGGAAAGCTCCTAGACCAGGCAAGCTCCCGGACCAGGCAAGCTCTTAGAACTCGCAAGCTCCTGGACCAGGCAAGCTCCTGGACCAAGCAAGCTCCTGGACCAGGCAAGCTCTTGGACCAGGCAAGCTCCTGGACCATGCAAGCTCGTGGGCCAGGCATGCTCCTGGAGGCCAACTCCTCGACCAGGCAAGCTCCTGGACCAGGCAAGCTCAAGGACCAGGCACGCTCTTGGACCAGGCAAGCTCGTGGACCAGGCAAGCTCCTGGACTAGGCAAGCTCTTGGACCAGTCAAGCTCCTGGACCAGGCAAGCTTCTGAACCTCGCACGCTCCTGGACTAGGCAAGCTGTTGGACCAAGCAAGCTCCTGGACCAGGCAAGCTCCTGGACGAGGCAAGCTCATGGACTAGGCACACCCCTGGACCAAGGACATTCCAGGACCAGGCATGCTCCTGGACAAGGCCAGCTCGTGGACCAGGCATCCTGCTTCACGAGGCAAGCTCCTGGACCAGGCAAGCTCTTGGACCAGGCATGCTCCTGGACCAAGCAAGCTCTTGGACCACGCAAGCTCCTGGACCAGGCAAGCTCCTTGACCAGGCAAGCTCCTAGACGAGGCAAGCTCATGGACTAGGCACGCTCCTTGGCCAGGCAAGCTCATGGACCAGGCAAGCTCCTGGACCAAGCAAGCTTTTGGACCAGGCAAGCTCCTGGACGAGGCAAGCTCATGGACTAGGCACGCTCTTGGACCAGGCATGCTCCTGGACCAGGCAAGCTCTTGGACCTGGCAAGCCCTTAGACCAGGCAAGCTCCTAGACCAGGCAAGCTCTTGGACCAGGCAAGCTCCTGGACAAGGCAAGCTCTTGGACCATGCAAGCTCCTGGACCAGGCAAGCTCCTCGACCAAGCACGCTCCTGGACCAGACAAGATCCTGGACCAGACAAGATCCTGGACCAGGCTCCTGGACTAGGCAAGCTCCTAGACCAGGCAAGCTCCTGGACCAGGAAAGCTCCTAGACCAGGCAAGCTCCTGGACCACGCAAGCTATTAGAACTCGCAAGCTCCTGGACCAGGCAAGCTCCTGGACCAAGCAAGCTCCTGGACCAGGCAAGGTCTTGGACCCGGCAAGCTCCTAGACCATGCAAGCTCGTGGACCAGGCATGCTCCTGGAGGCCAACTCCTCGACCAGGCAAGCTGTTGGACCAGGCAAGCTCAAGGACCAGGCACGCTCTTGGACCAGGCAAGCTCGTGGACCAGGCAAGCTCCTGGACTAGGCAAGCTCTTGGACCAGTCAAGCTCCTGGACCAGGCAAGCTTCTGAACCTCGCACGCTCATGGACCAGGCAAGCTCGTGGACCAGGCATGCTCCTGGACCAGGCAAGCTCTTGGACCAGGCAAGCTCCTGGACCAGGCAAGTTCCAGGACCAGGCAAGCTCCTTGACCAGGCAAGCTCCTAGACGAGTCAAGCTCATGGACTAGGCACGCTCCTTGGCCAGGCAAGCTTCTGGACCAGGCAAGCTCCTGAACGAAGCAAGCTTTTGGACCAGGCAAGCTCCTGGACGAGGCAAGCTCCTGGACTAGGCAAGCTCCTGGACCAGGCACGCTCCTGGAGGCCAGCTCCTCGACCAGGCAAGCTCCTGGACCAGGCAAGCTCCTGGACCACGCAAGCTCCTGGACCAGGCACGCTCCTGAACGAGGCAAGCTCGTGGACCAGGCAAGCTCTAGGACCAGCCAAGCTTCTGAACCTCGCACGCTCCTGGACTAGGCAAGCCGTTGGACCAGGCAAGCTCCAAGACCAGGCAAGCTCCTTGACCAGGCAAGCTCCTGGACGAGGCAAGCTCATGGACAAGGCACGCTCCTGAACCAGGCACCTTCCAGGACCAGGCACGCTCCTCGACCAGGCCAGCTCCTGGACCAGGCAAGCTCGTGGACCACTCTAGCTCTTGGAACAGGCATGCTCCTGGACCAGGCAAGCTCTTGGACCAGGCAAGCTCCTGGACCAGGCAAGCTCCTGGACCAGGCAAACTCCTGGACCAGGCATGCTCCTAGACCAGGCAAGCTCCTGGACCAGGCAAGCTCCTCGAAGAGGCAAGCTCTTGGACCAGGCAAGCTCCTGGACCACGCAAGCGCTTGGACCACGCAAGCTCTTGGACTAGGCAAGCTCTTGGACCAGGCAAGCTCTTGGACCAGGCAAGCTCTTTGACCACGCAAGCCCCTTGACCACGCAAGCTCTTGGACCAGGCACGCTCCGGGACCAGGCAAGCTCTTGGACCAGGAAGGTTTCTGGACAAAGCAAGCTTTTGGACCATGCAAGCTCCTGGACCAGGCAAGCTCCTGGACCAGGCAAGCTCCTGGACCAGGCACGCTTGTGGACCATGCACGCTCCTGGACCAAGCAAGCTCTTGGACTAGGCAGGCTCGTGGACCAGGCAAGCTCCAGGATTAGGCAAGCTCCTGGACCAGGCAAGCTCCTTGACCAGGCAAGATCCTAGACCAGGCAAGCTCCTGGACTAGGAACGCTTCTGGACCAAGCAAGCTCTTGGACCAGGCAAGCTCCTGGACCACACAAGCTCCTTGACCAAGCAAGCTCCTGGACCAGGCAAGCTCTTGGACCAGGCAGGCTTTTGGACCAAGCAAGCTCTTGGACCAGGCAAGCTCCTGGACCAGGCAAGCTCCTGTACCAGGCAAGCTCCTGGACCAGGCACGCTCCTGGACCAAACATGCTCCTGGACCAAGCAAGCTCCTGGACTTGGCAAGCTCCTGGACCAAGCAAGCTCCTGGACCAGGCAAGCTCCTTGACCAGGGAAGCTCTCGGACGATGCAAGCTCTAGGACAAGGCAAGCTCTTGGACTAGGCAAGCTCCTCGACCAGGCAAGCTCTTGGATTAGTCAAGCTCCTGGACCAGGCAAGCTCCTGGACCTGGCACGCTCCTGGACCAAGCAAGCTCCTGGACAAGGCAAGCTCCTGGACCAAGAATGCTCCTCCACCAGGCACGCTCCTAGACCAGGTAAGCTCCTGGACCGGGCAAGCTCGTGGACCAGGCAAGCTTCTGGACCAGGCAAGCTTCTGGACCAGGCAAGCACCTGGACCAGGCAAGCTCGTGGACCAGGCAAGCTCCTGGACCAGGCAATCTACTGGACCAGGCAGGCTGCTGGACCAGGCAAGCTCCTAGACCTGGCAAGCTCCTGGACCAGGCAAGCTCCTGGACCAGGCAAGCTACAGGACCAGGCAGGATCCTGGACCAGGCAAGCTCCTGGACCAGGCAAGCTCCTGGACCAGTCAAGCTCCTGGACCAGGCAAACTCCTGGACCAGGCAAGCTCCTAGACGACGCAAGCTCTTGGACCAGGCAAGCTATTGGACCAGGCACACTCGTGGACCAGGCACACTCCTTGACCAGGCAAGCTCATGGACTAGGCAAGCTCCTTCATGAGGCAAGCTCGTGAACTAGGCAAGCTTTTGGACCAAGCAAGCTCCTCCATCAGGCATGCTCCTGGACCTGGCAAGCTCCTGGACCAGGCAAGCTCCTGTACCAGGCAAGCTCCTGGACCAGGCATGCTCCTGGACCAAACACGCTCCTGGACCAGGCAAGCTCATGGACCTGGCAAGCTCCTGGACCAAGCAAGCTCCTTGACCAGGGAAGCTCCCGGACCATGCAAGTTCCAGGACAAGGCAAGCTCCTGGACCAGGCAAGCTCTTGGACCAGGCAAGCTCTTGGACCAGTCAAGCTCCTGGACCAGGCAAGCTCCTGGACCTGGCAAGCTCCTAGACCTGGCACGCTCCTGGACCACGCAAGCTCCTGGACTAGGCAAGCTCCTGGACTAGGCAAGCTGCTGGACCAAGCACGCTCATGGACCACGCACGCTCCTAGACCAGGCAAGCTCCTGGACCAGGAAAGCTCTTGGACCAGGCAAGCTTCTGGACCAGGCAAGCACCTGGACCAGGCAAGCTCTTGGACCAGACAAGCTCCTAGACCAGACAAGCTCTTGGACCAGGCAAGCTCTTGGACTAGGCAAGCTCTTCGACCAGGCAAGCTCCTGGACCAGGCAAGCTCTTGGACAAGACAAGCTCCTAGACCAGGCAAGCTCCTAGACTAGGCAAGCTCTTGGACCAGGCAAGCTCTTGGACCTGGCAAGCTCCTGGACCAGGCAAGCTCCTGGACCTGGCATGCTCCTTGACCAGGCAAGCTCCTGGACCAGGCAAGCTCCTGGACCAGGCAAGCTCCAGGACCTGGCAAGCTTCACGCCCAAGCGAGCTCTTGGACCTGGCACGCTCGTGGACCAGGCTAGCTCTTGGACCTGGCAAGCTCCTAGACCAGGCAAGCTCCTGGACAATGCAAGCTCCTGGGCCAGGCAAGCTCCTCGACCAGGCAAGCTCTTGAACCAGGAATGCTCCTGGACTAGGAAAGCTCCTAGACCAAGCAAGCTCCTCGACCTGGCAAGCTCCAGGACTAGGCACGCTCCTGGAACAAGCAAGCTCCTGGACCAGGCAAGCTCGTGGGCCAGGCAAGCTCATGGACCACGCAAGCTCCTGGACCAGGCAAGCTCCTGGACCAGGCAAGCTCCTGGACCAGGCAAGCTCCTGGACGAAGCAAACATCAGGACCAAGCAAGCTCTTGGACCAGGCACGCTCTTGGACCAAGAAAGATCTTGGACCAGGCAAGCTCCAGGACCAGGCAAGCTACTGGAACATGCAATCTCCAGGACCAGGCAAGCTCCTGGACCAGGCAAGCTCCTGGATGACGATAGCTCCTAAACCAGGCAAGCTCCTGGACCAAGCACGCTCCTGGACCATGCAAGCTCCTAGACCAGGCAAGCTCCTGGACTAGGAAAGCTTCTGGACCAGGCAAACTCCTGGACCAGGCATGCTCCTAGACCAGGCAAGCTCCTGGACCAGGCAAGCTCCTCGAAGAGGCAAGCTCTTGGACCAGGCAAGCTCCTGGACCACGCAAGCGCTTGGACCACGCAAGCTCTTGGACTAGGCAAGCTCTTGGACCAGGCAAGCTCTTGGACCAGGCAAGCTCCTTGACCACGCAAGCCCCTTGACCACGCAAGCTCTTGGACCAGGCACGCTCCGGGACCAGGCAAGCTCTTGGACCAGGAAGGCTTCTGGACAAAGCAAGCTTTTGGACCATGCAAGCTCCTGGACCAGGCAAGCTCCTGGACCAGGCAAGCTCCTGGACCAGGCACGCTCGTGGACCATGCACGCTCCTGGACCAGGCAAGCTCCTGGACGAAGCAAACATCAGGACCAAGCAAGCTCTTGGACCAGGCACTTTCTTGGACCAAGAAAGATCTTGGACCAGGCAAGCTCCAGGACCAGGCAAGCTCCTGGAACATGCAATCTCCAGGACCAGGCAAGCTCCTGGACCAGGCAAGCTCCTGGACGAGGATAGCTCCTAAACCAGGCAAGCTCCTGGACCAAGCACGCTCCTGGACCATGCAAGCTCCTAGACCAGGCAAGCTCCTGGACTAGGAAAGCTTCTGGACCAGGCAAACTCCTGGACCAGGCACGCTCCTAGACCAGGCAAGCTCCTGGACCAGGCAAGCTCCTCGAAGAGGCAAGCTCCAAGACCAGGCAAGCTCCTGGACCACGCAAGCGCTTAGACCACGCAAGCTCTTGGACTAGGCAAGCTCCTGGACCAGGCAAGCTCTTGGACCAGGCAAGCTCCTTGACCACGCAAGCCCCTTGACCACGCAAGCTCTTGGACCAGGGACGCTCCGGGACCAGGCAAGCTCTTGGACCAGGAAGGCTTCTGGACAAAGCAAGCTTTTGGACCATGCAAGCTCCTGGACCAGGCAAGCTCCTGGACGAGGCAAGCTCCTGGACCAGGAACGCTTGTGGATCATGCACGCTCCTGGACCAGGCAAGCTCCTTGACCAGGCAAGATCCTAGACCAGGCAAGCTCCTGGACCAGGTACGCTTCTGGACCAAGCAAGCTCTTGGACCAGGCAAGCTCCTGGACCAGGCAAGCTCCTGGACCAGGCAAGCTCTTGGACCAGGCAGGCTTTTGGACCAAGCAAGCTCTTGGACCAGGCAAGCTCCTGGACCAGGCAAGCTTATGGACCAGGCAAGCTCCTGGACCAGGCACGCTTATGGACCATGCACGCTCTTGGACGAGGCAAGCTCTTGGACCAGGAAGGCTTGTGGACCAGGCAATCTCCTGGACCAGGCAAGCTCCTTGACTAGGCAAGCTCTTGGACCAGGAAGGCTCGTGGACCAGGCAAGCTCCTGGACCAAGCAAGCTCCTGGACCAAGCACGCTCCTGGACCAGGCACAATCTTGGACCAGGCAAGCTCGTGGATCAGGCACGCTCCTGGACCAGGCAAGCTCCTGGACCAGGCAAGCTCCTGGACCAGGCAATCTCTTGGACCAGCTCCTGGACCAGGCAAGCTCCTGGCCAAGGCAAGCTCCTGGACTAGGCACGCTCGTGGAACAGGCAAGCTCGTGGACCAGGCAAGCTCGTTGACCAGGCAAGCTCCTAAACCAGGATAGCTCCCGGACCAGGCAAGCTCCTGGACCAGGCACGCTCGTGGACCATGCAAGCTCCTAGACCAGGCAAACTTGTGGACCAGGCACGCTCGTGGACCAGGCAAGCTCCTGGACCAGGCAAGCTCCTAGACCAGGCAAGCTCTTGGACCAGGCAAGCTCCTGGACAAGGAAAGCTCTTGGACCAGGCAAGCTCTTGGACAAGGCAAGCTCCTGGACCAGGCAAGCTCTTGGACCAGGCAAGCTCTTGGATCGGCACGCTCCTGGACCAAGCAAGCTCCTGGACCAGGCAAGCTCCTAGACCAAGCACGCTCCTTGATTAGGCACGCTCCTAGACCAGGCAAGCTCCTGGACCAGGCAAGCTCCTGGATCAGGCAAGCTCCTGGACCAGGCAAGCTCCTGGACCAGGCACGCTCGTGGACCATGCACGCTCATGGACCAGGCAAGCTCTTGGACCAGGCAGGCTCGTGGACCAGGTAAGATCCTGGACCAGGCAAGCTCCTGGACCAGGCAAACTCTTGGACCAGGCAAGCTCCTGGACCAGGCAAGCTCCTTGACCAGGCAAGCTCCTGGACAAGGCAAGCTCCTGGACCAGGCACGCTCGTAGACCATGCACGCTCTTGGACCAGGCAAGCTCTTGGACCAGGAAGGCTCGTGGACCAGGCAAGCTCCTGGACCAGGCAAACTCCTGGACAAGGCAAGCTCCTGGACAAGGCACGCTCCTGGACCAGGCAAGCTCCTTGACCAAGCAAGCTCCTCGACCAGGCAAGCTCCAGAACGAGGCAAGCTCATGGACCAGGCAAGCTCCTGGACGAGGCAAGCTCAGGTACTAGGCATGCTCCTGGACAAGGCACATTCCAGGTTCAGGCACGCTCCTGGACCATGCAAGTTCGTCGACCAGGCACATTCCTGGACCAGGCAAGCTCTTGGACCAGGCAGGCTCGTGGATGAGGCAAGCTCCTGGACCAGGCAAGCTCCTGGACCAGGCAAGCTCCTTGACCACGCAAGCTCATGGACCTGGCACGCTCCTGGACCACGCAAGCTCCTGGACCAGGCAAGCTCCTGGACTAGGCAAGCTCTTGGACCAAGCACGCTCCTGGACCAGGCACGCTCCTAGACCAAGCAAGCTCCTAAACCAGACAAGCTCCTGGACCAGGCAAGCTTCTGGACCAGGCAAGCACCTGGACCAGACAAGCTCTTGGACCAGGCAAGCTCTTGGACTAGGCAAGCTGTTCGACCAGGCAAGCTCCTGGACCAGGCAAGCTCTTGGACAAGGCAAGCTCTTGGACCAGGCAAGCTCCTAGACCCGGCAAGCTCCTAGACTAGGCAAGCTCCTAGACCAGGCAAGATCTTGGACCATGGAAGCTTCTGGACAAGGCAAGCTCCTGGACCAGGCATACTCCTGGACCAGGCAAGCTCCTGGACCAGGCAAGCTCTTGGACTAGGCAAGCTCGTGGACCAGGCAAGCTTCTGGCCCAAGCGAGCTCTTGGACCAGGCTTGCTCGTGGACCAGGCAAGCTCTTGGACCAGGCAAGCTCCTGGACCAGGCAAGCTCCTGGAACATGCAAGCCCCTGGACCAGGCAAGCTCTTGAACCAGGAATGCTCCTGGACCATGAAAGCTCCTAGACCAAGCATGCTCCTCGACCTTGCAAGCTCCTGGGCCAGGCACGCTCCTGGAACAGGCAAGCTTCTGGACTAGGCATGCTCGTGGACCAGGCAAGCTCCTGGACCACGCAAGCTCGTGGACCAGGCAAGCTCCTGGACCAGGCAAGCTCCTAGACGAGGCAAACTTCAGGACCAGGCAAGCTCTTGGACAAGGAAAGCTCCTGGACCAGGCAATCTAACGGACCAAGAAAGCTCCTAGACAGGGCAAGCTCCTGGACTAGGCAAGCTCCTGGACCAGGCAAGCTCCTGGACCAGGCAAGCTACTGGACCAGGATAGCTCCTTGACGAGGCAAGCTCTTGGACCAGGCACGCTCCTGGACCATGCAAGCTCCTACACCAGGCAAGCTCCTGGACGAGGCAAGCTTCTGGACCAGGCAAACTCGTGGACCAGGCACGCTCCTGGACCAGGCAAGCTCCTGGACCAGGCAAGCTCCTAGACCAGGCAAGCTCCTGGACCAGGCAAGCTCCTAGATTAGGCAAGCTCTTGGACCAGGCAAGCTCCTGGACAAGGCAAGCTCTTCAACCACGCAAGCTCCTAAAAAACGCAAGCTTGTGGACCAGGCACGCTCCTGGACCAGGCAAGCTCTTGGACCAGGCAGGCTTCTGGACCAAGCAAGCTATTGGACCACGCAAGCTCCTAAACCAGGCAAGCTCCTGGACCAGGCAAACTCCTGGACCAGGCACGCTCGTGGACCATGCACGCTCCTGCACCAGGCAAGCTCTTGGACCAGGCAGGCTCGTGGACGAGGCAAGCTCCTGGACCAGGCAAGCTCCTTGACCACGCAAGCTCATGGACCGGGCATGCTCCTGGACCATGCAAGCTCCTGGACCAGGCAAGCTCCTGGACTAGGCAAGCTCTAGGACCCATCACGCTCCTGGACCGAGCACGCTCCTAGACTAGGCAAGCTCCTGGACCAGACAAGCTCCTGGACCAGACAAGCTTCTGAACCAGGCAAGCACCTGGACCAGGCAAGCTCGTGGACCAGGCAAGCTCTTGGACCAGACAAGCTCTTGGACCAGGCAAGCTCTTGGACCAGGCAAGCTCTTCGACCAGGAAAGCTCCTGGACCAGGCAAGCTCTTGGACAAGGCAAGCTCTTGGACCAGGCAAGCTCCTAGACCAGGCATGCTCCTGGACCAGGCAAGCTCCTGGACCAGGCAAGCTCTTGGACCAGGCAAGCTCCTGGACCAGGTAAGCTCCTGGACAAGGCAAGCTCCTGGAACATGCAAGCTCCTGGACCAGGCAAGCTCCTGGACCAGGCAAGCTCTTGAACCAGGAATGCTCCTGGACCAGGAAAGCTCCTACACCATGCAAGCTCCTCGACCTTGCAAGCTCCTGGACCAGGCACGCTCCTGGAACAGGCAATCTCCTGGACCATGCAAGCTCATGGACCAGGCAAGCTCCTGGACCACGCAAGCTCGAGGGCCAGGCAAGCTCCTGGACCAGGCAAGCTCCTGGACGAGGCAAACTTCAGGACCTGGCAAGCTCTTGGACCAGGCACGCCCTTGGACCAAGCAAGATCTTGGACCAGGCAAGCTCTAGGATCAGGCAAGCTCCCAAAACATGCATTCTCCAGGACCAGGCAAGCTCCTGGACCAGGCAAGCTCTTGGACCAGGCAAGCTCGTGGACCAGGCACGCTCCGGGACCAGGCAAGCTCTTGGACCACGCAAGCTCGTAGACCAGGCAAGCTCCTGGACCAGGCAAGCTCGTGGACCACGCAAGCTCTTGGACCAGGCAAGCTCTTGGACCTGGCAAGCTCTTGGACCCGGCCAGCTCCTTGAACACGCAAGCTCCTGGACCAGGATAGCTCCTTGACCAGACAAGCTCTTGGACTAGGCAAGCTCCTGGACCAGGCAAGCTCTTGGACAAGGCAGGCTTCCGGACCAAGCAAGCTCTTGCACCAAGCAAGCTCCTGGACCAGGCAAGCTCCTGGACCAGGCACGCTCGTGGACCATGAACGCTCTTGGACCAGGCAAGCTCTTCGACCAGGAAGGCTCGTAGACAAGGCAAGCTCCTGAACCAGGCAAGCTCCTAGACCACGCAAGCTCTTGGACCACGAAGGCTCGTGGACCAGGCAAGCTCCTGGACCAGGCAAGGTCCAGGACCAAGCACGCTCGTGGACCATGCACGCTCTTGGACCAGGCAAGCTCTTGGACCAGGAAGGCTCGTGGACCAGGCAAGCTTTAGGACCAGGCAAGCTCCTAGACCAAGCAAGCTCTTGGTCCAGGAAGGCTCGTGAACCAGGCAAGCTCCTGGATCAGGCAAGGTCCTGGACCAGGCACGCTCCTGGACCAGGCAAGCTCGTGAACTAGGCAAGCTCCTGGACCAGGCAAGCTCTTGAATCAGGAAAGCTCCTGGACCAGGCAAGCTCCTCGACCAGGCAAGCTATCGGACCAAGAAAGCTCCTGGACAAGGCAAGCTCTTGGACCATGCAAGCTCCTAGACCATGCAAGCTCCTAGACCAGGCAAGCTCCTGGACCAAGCAAGCTTCTGGACCAAGCAAACTCATGGACCAGGCACGCTCCTCGACCAGGCAAGCTCCTGAACCAGGCAAGCTCCCAGACCAGGCAAGCTCCTGAACGAGGCAAGCTCCTGGACCAGGCAAGCTCCTGGACCAGGCAGGTTCCTTGACCAGGCAAGCTCCTGGACCAGGCAAGTTCCTGGACCAGGCACGCTCGTGGACCATGCACGCTCTTGGACCAAGCAAGCTCTTGAACCAGGCAGGCTCGTGGACTAGGCAAGCTCTTGGCCCAGGCAAGCTCCTGGACCATGCTAGCTCCTAGACCAGGCAACCTCTTGGACCAGGCAAGCTTCTGGACCAGGCAAACTCGTGGACCAGGCACGCTCCTGGACCAGGCAATCTCCTGGACCAGGCAAGCTCCTAGACCAGGCAAGCTCCTGAACGAGGCAAGCTCCTGGACCAGGCAAGCTCCTGGACCAGGCAAGTTCCTTGAACAGGCAAGCTCCTGGACCAGGAAAGTTCCTGGACCAAGCACGCTCGTGGACCATGCACGCTCTTGGACCAGGCAAGCTCTTGAACCAGGCAGGCTCGTGGACTAGGCAAGCTCCCGGACCAGGCACGCTCCTGGACCAGGCAAGCTCCTGGACCTGGCACGCTCGTGGACCATGCACGCTCTTGGACCAGGCAAGCTCTTGGACCAGGAAGGCTCGTGGACCAGGCAAGCAACAAGACCAGGCAAGCTCCTAGACCAGGCAAGCTCTTGGACCAGGAAGGCTCGTGGACCAGGCAAGCTCCTGGACCAGGCAAGGTCTTGGTCCAGGCACGCTTCTAGACCATGCACGCTCTTGGACCAGGCAAGCTCGTGGATCAGGCAAGCTCCTGGACTAGGCAAGCTCTTGGACCAGGCAGGCTTCTGGACAAAGCAAGCTCTTGGAGCATGCAAACTCCTGGACCAGGCAAGCTCTTGGACCAGGCAGGCTTTTGGACCAAGCAAGCTCTTGGACCAGGCAAGCTCCTGGACCAGGCAAGCTCCTTGACCACGCAAGCTCCTGGACCAGGCACGCTCGTGGACCTTGCACGCTTTTGGACCAGGCAAGCTCTTGGACCAGGTTGGCTCGTGGACCAGGCAAGCTCTTGGACCAGGCAAGGTCTTGGACCAGGCACGCTCCTGGACAAGGCACGCCCTTGGACCAAGCACGCTCTTGGACCAAGCAAGCTCCTGGACTATGCAAGCTCCTGGACAAGGCATGCTCGTGGACCATGTACGCTCTTGGACCAGGCAAGCTCTTGGACCAGGAAGGCTCGTGGACTAGGCAAGCTCCTGGACCAGGCAAGCTCCTAGACCAGGCAAGCTCTTGGACCAGGAAGGCTCGTGGACCAGGAAAGCTCCTGGATCAGGCAAGGTCCTTGACCAGGCACGCTCCTGGACCAGGCAAGCTCCTGGACAAGGCAAGCTCCTGGACCAGGCAAGCTCTTGGACCAGGAAAGCTCCTGGACCAGGCAAGCTCCTTGACCAGGCAAGCTAACGGACCAAGAAAGCTCCTAGAGAAGGCAAGCTCCTGGACCAGGAATCCTCGTGGAACAGGCAAGCTCCTGGACCAGGCAAGCTCCTGGACCAGGCAAGCTCCAGGACCAGGATAGCTCCTTGACCAGGCAAGCTCTTGGACCAGGCACGCTCCTAGACCATGCAAGCTCCTACACGAGGCAAGCTCCTGGACGAGGCAAGCTTATGGACCATGCAAACTCGTGGACCAGGCACGCTCCTGGACCAGGCAAGCTCCTGGACCAGGCAAGCTCCTAGACCAGGCAAGCTCCTGGACCAGGCAAGCTCCTGGACCACGCAAGCTCTTGGACTTGGAAAGCTCTTAGACCAGGCAAGCTCCTGGACCAGGCAAGCTCTTGGACCAGGCAAGCTCTTCGACCACGCAAGCTCCTAAATAACCCAATCTCTTGGACAAGGCACGCTCCTGGACCAGGCAAGCTCTTGGACCAGGCAGGCTTCTGGACCAAGCAAGCTATTGGACCACGCAAGCTCCTCGACAAGGCAAGCTCCTGGACCAGGCAAACTCCTGGACCAGGCACGCTCGTGGACCATGCACGCTCCTTACCCAGGCAAGCTCTTGGACTAGGTAGGCTCGTGGACGAGGCAAGCACCTGGACCAGGCAAGCTCCTGGACCAGGCAAGCTCCTTGACAAGGCAAGCTCCTGGACCAGGCAAGCTTCTGGACCAGGCAAGCTCGTGGACTAGGCACGCTCCTGGACCAGGCAAGCTCCTGGACCAGGCAAGCTCCTAGACCAGACAAGCTCCTGGACCAGACTAGCTCCTGGACCACGCAAGCTCTTGGACCAAGCAAGCTCTTGGACCAGGCAAGCTCTTGGACCAGGCAAGCTCCTTGACCACGCAAGCTCTTCGACCACGCAAGCTCGTAAATAACGCAAGCTCTTGGACCAGGCACGCTCCTTGACCAGGCAAGCTCTTGGACCAGGCAGGCTTCTGGACCAAGCAAGCTATTGGACCACGCAAGCTCCTGGACCAGGCAAGCTCCTAGACCAGGCAAACTCCTGGACCAAGCACGCTCATGGACCATGCACGCTCCTGGACCAGGCAAGCTCTTGGACCAGGCAGGCTCGTGGACGAGGCAAGCTCCTGGACCAGGCAAGCTCATGGACGAGGCAAGCTCCTCGACTAGGCAAGCTCCTGGACCAGGCACGCTTATGGACCATGCACGCTCTTGGACCAGGAAAGCTCTTGGACCAGGCACGCTCCTAGAACAAGCAAGCTCTTGGACCAGGCAAGCTCCAGGACCAAGATAGCTCCTGGACCAGGCAAGCTCCTAGACCAGGCACGCTCCTGGACCATGCAAGCTCCTAGACCAGGCAAACTCCTGGACCAGGCAAGCTCTGGACAAAGCAAACTCGTAGACCAGGCACGCTACTAGACCAGGCAAGCTCCTGGACCAGGCAAGCTCCTAGACAAGGCAAGCTCCTGAACCAGTCAAGCTCCTGGACAAGGCAAGCTCTTGGACCAGGCAAGTTCCTTGACCAGGCAAGCTCCTGGACCAGGCAAGTTCGTGGACCACGCACGCTCGTGGACCATGCCCGCTCTTGGACCAGGCAAGCTCTTGGACCAGGCAAGCTCCTGGAACAAGCAAGCTCCTGGACCAGGCAAGCTCCTGGACCAGGCAAGCTCCTGGACCAGGCAAGCTCCTGGACCAGGCACGCTCCTGGACCATGCAAGCTCCTAGACCAGGCAAGCTCCTGGACCAAGCAAGATTCTGGACCAAGCAAACTCGTAGACTAGGAACGCTCCTGGACCAGGCAAGCTCATGGACCAGGCAAGCTCCTAGATCAGGCAAGCTCTTGGACCAGGCAAGCTCCTGGACCACGCAAGCTCTTGGACCAGGCAAGCTCTTAGACCAGGCAAGCTCCTGGACCAGGCAAGCTCCTAGACCAGGCAAGCTCACAGACCAAGAAAGCTCCTGGACAAGGCAAGCTCCTGGACCAGGCAAGCTCTTTGACCAGGCACGCTCGTGGATCATGCACGCTCCTGGACCAGGCAAGCTCTTGGACCAGGCAGGCTCGTGGATGAGGCAAGCTCCTGGACCAGGCAAGCTCCTGCACCAGGCAAGCTCCTAGAACAGGCAAGCTCCTGGACCATGCAAGCTCCTGGACCAGGCAAGCTCCTGGACCAGGATAGCTCCTTGACCAGGCAAGTTCTTGGACCAGGCACGCTCCTGGACCATGCAAACTCCTACACCAGGCAAGCTCCTGGACAAGGCAAGCTTCTGGACCAGGCAAACTCGTGGACGAGGCACGCTCCTAGACCGAAAACCTCCTGGACCAGGCAAGCTCCTAGACTAGGCAAGCTCCTGGACCAGGCAAGCTCCTGGACCACGCAAGCTCTTGGACCAGGCAAGCTCCTGGACTAGGCAAGCTCTTGGACCAGGCAAGCTCCTCGACCACGCAAGCTCTTTGACCACGCAAGCTCGTAAATAACGCAAGCTCTTGGACCACGCACGCTCCTGGACCAAGCAAGCTCTTGGACCAGGCAGGCTTCTGGACCAAGCAAGCTATTGGACCACGCAAGCTCCTGGACTAGGCAAGCTCCTGGACCAGGCAAACTCCTGGACCAGGCACGCTCGTGGACCATGCTCGCTCCTGGACCAGGCAAGCTCTTGCACCAGGCAGGCTCGTGGACGAGGCAAGCTCCTGGACGAGGCAAGCTCCTGGACCAGGCAAGCTCCTTGACCAGGCAAGCTCCTGGACCAGGCAAGCTCCTGGACCAGGCACGCTCGTGGACCATGCACACTCTTGGACCAGGAAAGCTCTTGGACCAGGCGCGCTCGTGGAACAAGCAAGCTCTTGGACCAGGCAAGCTCTTGGACCAGGAAAGCTCCAGGACCAAGATAGCTCCTTGACCAGGCAAGCTCCTGGACCAGGCAAGCTTCTGGACCAAGCAAACTCGTGGACCAAGCACGCTCTTGGACCATGCAAGCTCCTAGACCAGGCAAGCTCCGGGACCAGGCGAGCTTCTGGACCAGGCAAACTCGTGTTCCAGGCATGCTCCTGGACCAGTCAAGCTCCTGAACCAGGCAAGCTCCTGGACCAGGCAAGCTCTTGGACCAGGCAAGTTCCTTGACCAGGCAAGCTCCTGGACCAGGCAAGTTCCTGGACCAGGCAAGCTCCTGAGCCAGGCAAGCTCCTAGACCAGGCAAGCTCTTGGACCAGGCAAGTTCCTTGACCAGGCAAGCTCCTGGACCAGGCAAGTTCCTAGACCACGCACGCTCGTGGACCATGCACGCTCTTGGACCAGGCAAGCTCTTGGACCAGGCACGCTCCTGGAACAGGCAAGCTCCTGGACCAAGCAAGCTCCTGGACCAGGCAAGCTCATGGACCAGGCAAGCTCCTAGACAAGGCAAGCTCCTGAACCAGTCAAGCTCCTGGACCAGGCAAGCTCTTGGACCAGGCAAGTTCCTTGACCAGGCAAGCTCCTGGACCAGGCAAGTTCGTGGACCACGCACGCTCGTGGACCATGCCCGCTCTTGGACCAGGCAAGCTCTTGGACCAGGCAAGCTCCTGGAACAAGCAAGCTCCTGGACCAGGCAAGCTTCTGGACCAGGCAAGCTCCTGGACCAGGCAAGCTCCTGGACCAGGCACGCTCCTGGACCATGCAAGCTCCTAGACCAGGCAAGCTCCTGGACCAAGCAAGATTCTGGACCAAGCAAACTCGTAGACTAGGAACGCTCCTGGACCAGGCAAGCTCATGGACCAGGCAAGCTCCTAGATCAGGCAAGCTCTTGGACCAGGCAAGCTCCTGGACCACGCAAGCTCTTGGACCAGGCAAGCTCTTAGACCAGGCAAGCTCCTGGACCAGGCAAGCTCCTAGACCAGGCAAGCTCACAGACCAAGAAAGCTCCTGGACAAGGCAAGCTCCTGGACCAGGCAAGCTCTTTGACCAGGCACGCTCGTGGATCATGCACGCTCCTGGACCAGGCAAGCTCTTGGACCAGGCAGGCTCGTGGATGAGGCAAGCTCCTGGACCAGGCAAGCTCCTGCACCAGGCAAGCTCCTAGAACAGGCAAGCTCCTGGACCATGCAAGCTCCTGGACCAGGCAAGCTCCTGGACCAGGATAGCTCCTTGACCAGGCAAGTTCTTGGACCAGGCACGCTCCTGGACCATGCAAACTCCTACACCAGGCAAGCTCCTAGACAAGGCAAGCTTCTGGACCAGGCAAACTCGTGGACGAGGCACGCTCCTAGACCGAAAACCTCCTGGACCAGGCAAGCTCCTAGACCAGGCAAGCTCCTGGACCAGGCAAGCTCCTGGACCACGCAAGCTCTTGGACCAGGCAAGCTCCTGGACTAGGCAAGCTCTTGGACCAGGCAAGCTCCTCGACCACGCAAGCTCTTTGACCACTTAAGCTCGTAAATAACGCAAGCTCTTGGACCACGCACGCTCCTGGACCAGGCAAGCTCTTGGACCAGGCAGGCTTCTGGACCAAGCAAGCTATTGGACCACGTAAGCTCCTGGACTAGGCAAGCTCCTGGACCAGGCAAACTCCTGGACCAGGCACGCTCGTGGACCATGCTCGCTCCTGGACCAGGCAAGCTCTTGCACCAGGCAGGCTCGTGGACGAGGCAAGCTCCTGGACGAGGCAAGCTCCTGGACCAGGCAAGCTCCTTGACCAGGCAAGCTCCTGGACCAGGCAAGCTCCTGGACCAGGCACGCTCGTGGACCATGCACACTCTTGGACCAGGAAAGCTCTTGGACCAGGCGCGCTCCTGGAACAAGCAAGCTCTTGGACCAGGCAAGCTCTTGGACCAGGAAAGCTCCAGGACCAAGATAGCTCCTTGACCAGGCAAGCTCCTGGACCAGGCAAGCTTCTGGACCAGGCAAACTCGTGGACCAAGCATGCTCTTGGACCATGCAAGCTCCTAGACCATGCAAGCTCCGGGACCAGGCAAGCTTCTGGACCAGGCAAACTCGTGTTCCAGGCATGCTCCTGGACCAGTCAAGCTCCTGAACCAGGCAAGCTCCTGGACCAGGCAAGCTCTTGGACCAGGCAAGTTCCTTGACCAGGCAAGCTCCTGGACCAGGCAAGTTCCTGGACCAGGCAAGCTCCTGAGCCAGGCAAGCTCCTAGACCAGGCAAGCTCTTGGACCAGGCAAGTTCCTTGACCAGGCAAGCTCCTGGACCAGGCAAGTTCCTAGACCACGCACGCTCGTGGACCATGCACGCTCTTGGACCAGGCAAGCTCTTGGACCAGGCACGCTCCTGGAACAGGCAAGCTCCTGGACCAAGCAAGCTCCTGGACCAGGCAAGCTCCTAGACCAGGATATCTCGTGGACCAGGCAAGCTCCTGGACCAAGCAAGCTACTGGACCAGGCACGCTCCTGGACCATGCAAGCTCCTAGACTAGGCAAGCTCCTGGACCAAGCAAGATTCTGGACCAGGCAAACTCGTGGACCAGGCACGCTCCTAGACCAGGCAAGCTCCTGGACCAGGCAAGCTCCTAGACCAGGCAAGCTCATGCACCAGGCAAGCTCCTGGGCCACGCAAGTTCTTGGACCAGGCAAGCTCTTGGACTAGGCAAGCTCGTGGACCAGGCAAGCTCACAAACCAAGAAAGCTCCTGGACAAGGCAAGCTCCTGGACCAGGCAAGCTCTTGGACCAGGAACGCTCGTGGACCATGCACGCTCGTGGACCAGGCAAGCTCTTGGACCAGGCAGGCTTGTGGACGAGGCAAGCTCGTGGACCAGGCAAGCTCCTCGACCAGGCAAGCTCCTTGACCAGGCAAGCTCCTGGACCAGGCAAGCTCCTGGACCAGGCACGCTGGTGGACCATGCACGCTCTTGGACCAGGAAAGCTCTTGGACCAGGCACGCTCCTGGAACAAGCAAGCTCCTGGACTAGGCAAGCTCTTGGACCAGACAAGCTTCTGGACCAGGCAAACTCCTAGACCACGCAAGGCAAGCTCCTGGAACCAGGATAGCTCCTGGACCTGGCAAGCTCCTAGACCAGGCACGCTCCTGGACCACGCAAGCTCCTAGACCAGGCAAGCTCCTGGACCAGACAAGCTTCTGGACCAGGCAAACTCGTGGACCAGGCACGCTCCTGGACCAGGCAAGCTCCTGGACCAGGCAAGCTCCTAGACCAGGCAAGCTCCTGGACCAGGCAAGTTCCTTGACCACGCAAGCTCTTGGACCAGGCAAGCTCGTAGACCAGGCAAGCTCTTCGACCACGCAAGCTCGTAAATAACGCAAGCTCTTGGACCAGGCAAGCTCCTGGACCAGGTAAGCTCTTTGACCAGGCAGTCTTCTGGACCAAGCAAGCTATTGGACCACGCAAGCTCCTGGACTAGGCAAGCTCCTGGACCAGGCAAACTTCTGGACCAGGCACGCTCGTGGACCATGCACGCTCCGGGACCAGGCAAGCTCTTGCACCAGGCAGGCTCGTGGACGAGGCAAGCTCCTGGACCAGGCAAGCTCGTGGACCAAGCAAGCTCCTTGACCAGGCAAGCTCCTGGACCAGGCAAGCTCCTGGACCAGGCACGCTCGTGGACCATGCTCACTCTTCGACCAGGAAAGCTCTTGGACCAGGCACGCTCCTGGAACAAGCAAGCTCTTGGACCAGGCAAGCTCCTGGACCAGGAAAGCTCCAGGACCAGGATAGCTCCTCGACCAGGCAAGCTCCTAGACCAGGCACGCTCTTGGACCATGCAAGCTCCTAGACCAGGCAAGCTCCTGGACCAGGCAAGCTTCGGGACCAGGCAAAATCGTGGACCAGGCACGCTCCTGGACCAGTCAAGCTCTTGAACCAGGCAAGCTCGTGGACCAGGCAAGCTCTTCGACCAGGCAAGTTCCTTGACCAGGCAAGCTCCTGGACCAGGCAAGTTCCTGGACCAGGCAAGCTCCTTAATCAGGCAAGCTCCAAGACCAGGCAAGCTCTTGGATAAGGCAAGTTCCTTGACCAGGCAAGCTCCTGGACCAGGCAAGTTCCTAGACCACGCACGCTCGTGGACCATGCACGCTCTTGGACCAAGCAATCTCTTGGACCAGGCACGCTCCTGGAACAGGCAAGCTCCTGGACCAAGCAAGCTCCTGGACCAGGCAAGCTCCTGGACTAGGATAGCTCGTGGACTAGGCAAGCTTCTGGACCAGGCAAGCTCCTGGACCAGGCACGCTCCTAGACCATGCAAGCTCCTAGACTAGGCAAGCTCCAAGACCAAGCAAGATTCTGGACCAGGCAAACTCGTGGACCAGGCACGCTCCTGGACCAGGCAAGCTCCTGGACCAGGCAAGCTCCTAGACCAGGCAAGCTCTTGCACCAAGCAAGCTCCTGGACCACGCAAGTTCTTAAACCAGGCAAGCTCTTGGACTAGACAAGCTCCTGGACCAGACAAGCTCACAAACCAAGAAAGTTCCTGGACTAGGCAAGCTCCTGGACAAGGCAAGCTCTTGGACTAGGAACGCTCGTGGACCATGCACGCTCGTGGACCAGGCAAGCTCTTGGACCAGGCAGGCTCGTGGACGAGGCAAGCTCGTGGACCAGGCAAGCTCCTCGACCAGGCAAGCTCCTTGACCAGGCAAGCTCCTGGACCAGGCAAGCTCCTAGACCAGGCACGCTGGTGGACCATGCACGCTCTTGGACCAGGAAAGCTCTTGGACCAGGCACGCTCCTGGAACAAGCAAGCTCCTGGACCAGGCAAGCTCTTGGACCAGGCAAGCTCAAGGACCAGGATAGCTCCTGGACCTGGCAAGCTCCTAGACCAGGCACGCTCCTGGACCACGCAAGCTCCTAGACCAGGCAAGCTCCTGGACCAGACAAGCTTCTGGACCAGGCAAACTCGTGGACCAAGCACGCTCCTGGACAAGGCAAGCTCCTGGACCAGGCAAGCTCCTAGACCGGGCAAGCTCTTGGACAAGGCAAGTTCCTTGACCAGGCAAGCTCTTGGACCAGGCAAGCTCGTGGACCAGGCAAGCTCTTCGACCACGCAAGCTCGTAAATAACGCAAGCTCTTGGACCATGCACGCTCCTGGACCAGGCAAGCTCTTGGACCAGGCAGTCTTCTGGACCAAGCAAGCTATTGGACCATGCAAGCTCCTGGACAAGGCAAGCTCCTGGACCAGGCAAGCTCTTGGACCAGGAACGCTCGTGGACCATGCACGCTCGTGGACCAGGCAAGCTCTTGGACCAGGCAGGCTCGTGGACGAGGCAAGCTCGTGGACCAGGCAAGCTCCTCGACCAGGCAAGCTCCTTGACCAGGCAAGCTCCTGGACCAGGCAAGCTCCTGGACCAGGCACGCTGGTGGACCATGCACGCTCTTGGACCAGGAAAGCTCTTGGACCAGGCACGCTCCTGGAACAAGCAAGCTCCTCGACTAGGCAAGCTCTTGCACCAGACAAGCTTCTGGACCAGGCAAACTCCTAGACCACGCAAGGCAAGCTCCTGGAACCAGGATAGCTCCTGGACCTGGCAAGCTCCTAGACCAGGCACGCTCCTGGACCACGCAAGCTCCTAGACCAGGCAAGCTCCTGGACCAGACAAGCTTGTGGACCAGGCAAACTCGTGGACCAGGCACGCTCCTGGACCAGGCAAGCTCCTGGACCAGGCAAGCTCCTAGACCAGGCAAGCTCCTGGACCAGGCAAGTTCCTTGACCACGCAAGCTCTTGGACCAGGCAAGCTCGTAGACCAGGCAAGCTCTTCGACCACGCAAGCTCGTAAATAACGCAAGCTCTTGGACCAGGCACGCTCCTGGACCAGGTAAGCTCTTTGACCAGGCAGTCTTCTGGACCAAGCAAGCTATTGGACCACGCAAGCTCCTGGACTAGGCAAGCTCCTGGACCAGGCAAACTTTTGGACCAGGCACGCTCGTGGACCATGCACGCTCCGGGACCAGGCAAGCTCTTGCACCAGGCAGGCTCGTGGACGAGGCAAGCTCCTGGACCAGGCAAGCTCCTGGACCAGGCAAGCTCCTTGACCAGGCAAGCTCCTGGACCAGGCAAGCTCCTGGACCAGGCACGCTCGTGGACCATGCTCACTCTTCGACCAGGAAAGCTCTTGGACCAGGCACGCTGCTGGAACAAGCAAGCTCTTGGACCAGGCAAGCTCCTGGACCAGGAAAGCTCCAGGACCAGGATAGCTCCTCGACCAGGCAAGCTCCTAGACCAGGCACGCTCTTGGACCATGCAAGCTCCTAGACCAGGCAAGCTCCTGGACGAGGCAAGCTTCTGGACCAGGCAAAATCGTGGACCAGGCACGCTCCTGGACCAGTCAAGCTCTTGAACCAGGCAAGCTCCTGGACCAGGCAAGCTCTTCGACCAGGCAAGTTCCTTGACCAGGCAAGCTCCTGGACCAGGCAAGTTCCTGGACCAGGCAAGCTCCTGAATCAGGCAAGCTCCTAGACCAGGCAAGCTCTTGGATAAGGCAAGTTCCTTGACCAGGCAAGCTCCTGGACCAGGCAAGTTCCTAGACCACGCACGCTCGTGGACCATGCACGCTCTTGGACCAAGCAAGCTCTTGGACCAGGCACGCTCCTGGAACAGGCAAGCTCCTGGACCAAGCAAGCTCCTGGACCAGGCAAGCTCCTGGACTAGGATAGCTCGTGGACTAGGCAAGCTCCTGGACCAGGCAAGCTCCTGGACCAGGCACGCTCCTAGACCATGCAAGCTCCTAGACTAGGCAAGCTCCAAGACCAAGCAAGATTCTGGACCAGGCAAACTCGTGGACCAGGCACGCTCCTGGACCACGCAAGCTCCTGGACCAGGCAAGCTCCTAGACCAGGCAAGCTCTTGCACCAGGCAAGCTCCTGGACCACGCAAGTTCTTAAACCAGGCAAGCTCTTGGACTAGACAAGCTCCTGGACCAGGCAAGCTCACAAACCAAGAAAGCTCCTGGACTAGGCAAGCTCCTGGACCAGGCAAGCTCTTGGACTAGGAACGCTCGTGGACCATGCACGCTCGTGGACCAGGCAAGCTCTTGGACCAGGCAGGCTCGTGGACGAGGCAAGCTCGTGGACCAGGCAAGCTCCTCGACCAGGCAAGCTCCTTGACCGGGCAAGCTCCTGGACCAGGCAAGCTCCTGGACCAGGCACGCTGGTGGACCATGCACGCTCTTGGACCAGGAAAGCTCTTGGACCAGGCACGCTCCTGGAACAAGCAAGCTCCTGGACCAGGCAAGCTCTTGGACCAGGCAAGCTCAAGGACCAGGATAGCTCCTGGACCTGGCAAGCTCCTAGACCAGGCACGCTCCTGGACCACGCAAGCTCCTAGACCAGGCAAGCTCCTGGACCAGACAAGCTTCTGGACCAGGCAAACTCGTGGACCAGGCACGCTCCCGGACAAGGCAAGCTCCTGGACCAAGCAAGCTCCTAGACCAGGCAAGCTCTTGGACAAGGCAAGTTCCTTGACCAGGCAAGCTCTTGGACCAGGCAAGCTCGTGGACCAGGCAAGCTCTTCGACCACGCAAGCTCGTAAATAACGCAAGCTCTTGGACCATGCACGCTCCTGGACCAGGCAAGCTCTTGGACCAGGCAGTCTTCTGGACAAAGCAAGCTATTGGACCATGCAAGCTCCTGGACCAAGCAAGCTCCTGGACCATGCAAACTCCTGGACCAGGCACGCTCGTGGACCATGCATGCTCCTGGACCAGGCAAGCTCTTGGACCAGGCAGGCTCGTGGACGAGGCAAGCTCCTGGACCAGGCAAGCTCCTGGACCAGGCAAGCTCCTTGACCAGGCAAGCTCCAGGACCAGGCAAGCTCCTGGACCACGCACGCTCGTGGACCATGCACGCTCTTGGACCATGAAAGCTCTTGGACCAGGCACGCTCTTGGAACAAGCAAGCTCCTGGACCAGGCAAGCTCTCGGACCAGGCAAGCTCCAGGACCAGGATAGCTCCTAGACTAGGCAAGCTCCTAGACGAGGCACGCTCCTGGACCATGCAAGCTCCTAGACCAGGTAAGCTCCTGGACCATGCAAGCTTCTGGACCGGGTAAACTCGTGGACCAGGCAGGCTCCTAGACCAGGCAAGCTCCTGGACCAGGCAAGCTCCTAGACCAGGCAAGCTCCTGGACCAGGCAAGTTCCTCGACCACGCTCGCTCGTGGACCATGCACGCTCTTGGACAAGGCAAGCTCTTGGACCAGGCACGCTCCTGGAACAGGCAAGCTCCTGGACTAGGCAAGCTCCTGGACCAGGCAAGCTCCTGGACCAGGATAGCTCGTGGACCAGGCAAGCTCCTGGACCAGGCACGCTCCGGGACCATGCAAGCTCCTAGACCAAGCAAGCTCCTGGACCAAGCAAGCTTCTAGACCAGGCAAACTCGTGGACCAGGCACGCTCCTGGACCAGGCAAGCTCCTGGACCAGGCAAGCTCCTAGACCAGGCAAGCTCTTGGACAAGGCAAGCTCCTGGACCACGCAAGCTCTCGGACCAGGCAAGCTCTTGGACCAGGCAAGCTCCTGGACCGGGCAAGCTCCTGGACCAGGCAAGCCCACAGACCAAGAAATCTCCTGGACAAGGCAAGCTCCAGGACCAGGCAAGCTCTTGGACCAGGCAAGCTCCTAGACCAGGATAGCTCCTGGACCAGGCAAGCTTTTGGACCAGGCAAGCTCTAGGACCACGAAAGCTCCTGGACCAGGCAAGATCGTGGACCAGGATAGCTCTTGGACCAGGCAAGCTCCTGGACCAGGCACGCTCCAGGACCAGGCAAGCTCCTGGACCAGGCAAGCTCTTGGACCAAGCAAGCTCCTGGACCAGGCAAGCTCCTGGACCAGGCATGCTCCTGGACGAGGCATGCTCCTGGACAAGGGAAGCTCCTGGAACAGGCAAGTTCCTAGACCAGGCACGCTCATGGACCAGGCAAGCTACTAGACCAGGCAAGCTCTTGGACTAGGCATGCTATTGAACCAGGCAAGCTTCTGGACCAAGCAAGCTCCTGGACCAGGCACACTCCTGGAACAGGCAAGCTCCTTGACCAGGCAAGCTCCTGGACCAGGCAAGCTCCTTGACCAGGCACGCTCAAGGACCAGGCATGCTCCTGGACTAGGCAAGCTCCTGGACGAGGCAAGCTCCTGGACCAGCAAGCTTTTGGACAGGGCACGCTCCTGTACGAGGCAAGCTCTTGGACAAGGCAAGCTTCTGGACCAAGCAAGCTCCTGAACCAGGCAAGCTCCTAGACCAGGCAAGCTCCAGGACCAGGCAAGCTCCTCGACCAGGCAAGCTCCTGGATCCATGCAAGCTCTTGGACCAGGCACGCTCCTGGACCAGGCAAGCTCTTGGACCAGGCAGGCTTCTGGACCAAGCAAGCTCCTGGACGAGGCAAGCTCCTGGACTAGGCAAGCTCGTGGACAAGGCAAGCTCCTGGACCAGGCAAGCTCCTGGACCAGGCAAGCCCTTGGACCATGCAAGCTCCTGGACCATGCACACTCGTGGACCAGGCACGTTCCTAGACCAGGCAAGCTCTTGGACAAGGCAGGCTCGTGGACCAGGCAAGCTCCTGGACCAGGCAAGCTCCTTGACCAGGCAAGCTCTTGGACTAGGCACGCTCGTGGACCAGGCAAGCTCCTGGACCCGACAAGCTCCTGGACAAGGCAAGCTCCTGGACCACGCAAGCAATTGGACCAGGTACGCTCCTGGACCAGGCAAGCTCTTGGACCAGGAACGCTTCTGGACCAAGCAAGCTCCTGGACCAAGCAAGCTCCTAGACCAGCAAGCTCCTGGACCAGGCAAGCTCCTGGGCCATACAAGGTCCTGGACCATGCAAGCTCCTTGACCAGGCAAGCTCCTAGACCAGGCACGGTCCTGGACCTGGCACGCTCGTGGACCAGGCACGCTCGTGGACCAGGCAAGCTATTGGACCAGGCAGGCTCGTGGACGAGGCAAGCTGCTGGACCAGGCAAGCTGCTGGACCAGGCAAGCTCCTGGACCAGGCAAGCTCCAGGACCAAGCACGCTCGTGGACCAGGCACGCTCCTGGACCAGGCAGGCTCCAGGACCAGGCAAGCTCGTGGACCAGGCACGCACTTGGACCAGGCAAGCTCCTGGACCAGGCAAGCTCCTCGACCAGGCAAGTTCCTTAACCAGGCAAGCTCCTAGACCAGGCAAGCTCGTGGAACAGGCAAGCTCGTGAACCAGACAAGCTCCTGGACGAGGCAAGCTCCTGGACCAGGCAAGCTCCAGGACCAAGCACGCTCGTGGACCAGGCACGCTCCTGGACCAGGCAGGCTCCAGGACCAGGCAAGCTCGTGGACCAGGCACGCACTTGGACCAGGCAAGCTCCTGGACCACGCAAGCTCCTCGACCAGGCAAGTTCCTGGACCAGGCAAGCTCCTAGACCACGCAAGCTCGTGGAACAGGCAAGCTCGTGAAACAGACAAGCTCCTGGACCAGGCAAGCTCCTGGACCAGGCAAGCTCCTGGACGAGGCATGCTCCTGGACTAGGGAAGCTCTTGTACAAGGCAAGCTCCTGGAGCGGGCATGCTCCTGGACCAGGCACGCTCTTGGACCAGGCAAGCTCCTAGACCATGCAAGCTCTTGGACTAGGCACGCTACTTTACCAGGCAAGCTCTTGGACCAGGCAAGCTTCTGGACTAAGCAAGCTCCTGGACCAGGCACACTCCTGGACCAGGCAAGCTCTTGGACCAGGCAGGCTCGTGGACCAGGCACGCTCCTAGAACAGGCAAGCTCCTTGACCAGGCAAGCTCCAGGACCATGCAAGCTCCTAGATCAGGCACGCTCGTAGACTGGGCACGCTCCTAGACCACGCAAATTCATGGACCAGGCAAGCTCCTGGACCACGCAAGCTCTTGGACCAGGCACGCTCTTGTACCAGGCAAGCTCTTGGACGAGGCTAGCTTCTGGACCAAGCAAGCTCCTGGACCAGGCAAGCTTCTGGACCAGGCAAGCTCCTAGACCAGGCAAGCTCCTGGACCAGGCAAGCTCCTAGACCAGGCAAGCTCCTGGTCCACGCAAGCTCTTGGACCAGGTACGCTCCTGGACCAGGCAAGCTCTTGGACCAAGAACGCTTCTGCACCAAGCAACCTCCTGGACCAAGCAAGCTCCTGGATCAAACAAGCTCCTGGACCAGGCAAGCTCCTAAACCATACAAGGTCCTGGACCATGCAAGCTCCTGGACCAGGCAAGCTCCTAGACCAGGCAAGGTCCTGGACCAGGCACGCTCGTGGACCAGGCAAGCTCTTGGACCAGGCATGCTCCTGGACCAGGAAAGCTCCTGGGCCAGGCAAGCTCCTAGACCAAGCACGCTCGTGGACCAGGCACGCTCTTGGACCACGCAGGCTCCTGGACCAGGCAAGCTCGTGGACCAGGCACGCACCTGGACCAGGCAAGCTCCTGGACCAGTCAAGCTCCTCGACCAGGCAAGTTCCTGGACCAGGCAAGCTCCTAGACAAGGCAAGCTCGTGGACAAGGCAAGCTCAAGAACCGGGCAAGCTCCTGGACCAGGCAAGCTCCTGGACCACGCAAGCTCCTAGACCAGGCATGCTCTTGGACTAGGCAAGCTCTTGGACAAGGCAAGCTCCTGGAGCAGGCAAGCTCCTGGACCAGGCACACTCCCGGACCAGGCAAGCTCTTGGACTAGGCACGCTACTGAACCAGGCAAGCTCTTGGACCAGGCAATCTTCTAGACCAAGCAAGCTCCTGGACCAGGCACGCTCTTGGACAAGGCAAGCTCCTGGACCAGACAAGCTCCTGGACCAAACAAGCTCCTGGACCAGGCACGCTCGTGGACCAGGCACGCTCTTGGACCAGGCAAGCTCTTGGACCAGGCAGGCTCGTGGACTAGGCACGCTCCTACAACAGCCAAGTTCCTTGACCAGGCAAGCTCCTGGACCATGCAAGCTCCTAGACCAGGCACGCTCGTGGACTAGGCACGCTCCTGGACCAGGCAAGCTCCTGGACCAGGCAAGCTCCTGGACCAAGCAAGATCTTGGACAAGGCACGCTCTTGTAATAGGCAAGCTCTTGGACCAGGCAAGCTTCTGGACCAAGCAAGCTCCTGGACCAGGCAAGCTTCTCGACCAGGCAAGTTCCTGGACCAGGCAAGCTCCTAGACAAGGCAAGATCGTGGACAAGGCAAGCTCAAGAACCGGGCAAGCTCCTGGACCAGGCAAGCTCCTGGACCACGCAAGCTCCTAGACCAGGCATGCTCTTGGACTAGGCAAGCTCTTGGACAAGGCAAGCTCCTGGAGCAGGCAAGCTCCTGGACCAGGCACACTCCCGGACCAGGCAAGCTCTTGGACTAGGCACGCTACTGAACCAGGCAAGCTCTTGGACCAGGCAAGCTTCTAGACCAAGCAAGCTCCTGGACCAGGCACGCTCTTGGACAAGGCAAGCTCCTGGACCAGACAAGCTCGTGGACCAAACAAGCTCCTGGACCAGGCACGCTCATGGACCAAGCACGCTCTTGGACCAGGCAAGCTCTTGGACCAGGCAGGCTTGTGGATTAGGCACGCTCCTAGAACAGGCAAGTTCCTTGACCAGACAAGCTCCTGGACCACGCAAGATCTTGGACCAGGCACGCTCTTGTAGTAGGCAAGCTCTTGGACCAGGCAAGCTTCTGGACCAAGCAAGCTCCTGGACCAGGCAAGCTTCTGGACCAGGCAAGCTTCTAGACCAGGCAAGCTCCTGGACCAGGCAAGCTCCTAGACCAGGCAAGCTCCTAGACCAGGCAAGCTCTTCGACCACGCAAGCTCGTAAATAACGCAAGCTCTTGGACTAGGCACGCTCCTGGACAAGGCAAGCTCTTGGACCAGGCAGGCTTCTGGACCAAGCAAGCTCTTGGACGAGGCAAGCTCCTGAACCAGGCAAGCTCCTGGACGAGGCAAGCTCTTGGACCAGGAAAGCTCCTGGACCAGGCAAGCCCCTAGACCATGCAAGCTCTTGGACCAAACAGGCTCGTGGACCAGGCACGCTCTTGGACCAGGCAGGCTCATGGACTAGGCAAGCTCTTGGAACACGCACGCTCGTGGACTAGGCACGCTCCTGGACCAGGCAAGCTCCTTGACAAGGCAAGCTCCTGGACCGCGCAAGCTATTGGACCAGGTACACTCCTAGACCAGGCAAGCTCTTGGACCAGGAACGCTTCTGGACCAAGCAAGCTCCTAGACCAGGCAAGCTCCTGGACCAGCAAGCTCCTGGACCAGGCAAGCTCCTGGACCATACAAGGTCCTGGACCATGCAAGCTCCTGGACCAGGCAAGCTTCTAGACCAGGCAAGGACCTGGACCAGGCACGCTCGTGGACCAGGCACGCTCCTGGACCAGCAAGCTCTTTGACCAGGCAGGCTCATGGACAAGGAAAGCTCCTGGACCAGGCAAGCTCCTGGACCACGAAAGCTCCTGGACCAGGCAAGCTCCTTGACCAGGCATGCTCGTGGACCAGGCACACTCGTGGACCAGGCAGGCTCCTAGACCAGGCAAGCTTGTGGACCAGGCACGCACCTGGACCAGGCAAGCTCATGGAC
The DNA here is from genome assembly GCA_948144175.1 of Closterium sp. NIES-65. Taxonomy (NCBI): domain Eukaryota; kingdom Viridiplantae; phylum Streptophyta; class Zygnematophyceae; order Desmidiales; family Closteriaceae; genus Closterium; species Closterium sp. NIES-65. Next base: position 1,525,749 of record CANXME010000398.1, read on the forward strand.
CAGGCAAGCTCCTGGACCAGGCAAGTTCCTGGACCAGGCAAGCTCCTGGACCAGGCAAGCTCCAGGACCACGCAAGCTCCTGGACCAGGCAAGCTCCAGGACCACGCAAGCTGCTGGACCAGGCAAGCTCCAGGACCACGCAAGCTCTTGGACCAAGCACGCTCGTGGACCAGGCAAGCTCTTGGACCAGGCAGGCTTCTGGACCAAGCAAGCTCCTGGACGAGGCAAGCTCTTGGACCAGGTAAGCTTCTTGACCAGGCAAGCTCATGGACCAGGAACGCTCGTGGACCAGGCACGTTCCTGGACCAAGCAAGCTCTTGGACCAGGCAGGCTCGTGGACCAGGCACGCTCTTGGACCAGGCAAGCTCCTGGACCAGGCAAGCTCCTTGATCAGGCAAGCTCCTAGACCAGGAACGCTCGTGGTCCAGGCACGCTCTTGGAACAGGCAAGCTACTGGACAAGGCAAGCTCCTGGACAAGGCAAGCTCCTGGACCACGCAAGCTCTTGGACCAGGCATGCTCCTGGACAAGGCAAGCTCTTGAACCAGGAACACTTCTGGACCAAGCAAGCTCCTGGACCAGGCAAGCTCATGGACCAGGCAAGGTCTTGGACCAGGCCAGCTCGTGGACCAGGCAAGCTCCTTGACCATGCAAGCTCCTGGACTAGGCACGCTCGTGGACCAGGCATGCTCCTGGACCAGGCAAGCTCTTTGACCTGGCAGGCTCGTGGACTAGGCAAGCTCCTGGACCTGGCAAGCTCCTAGACCAGGCAAGCTCCTGGACCAGGCAAGCTCCTAAACCAGGCACGCTTCTGGACCACGCACGCTCCTAGACCAGGCACGCTCCTGGACCAGGCAAGCTCCTGGACCAGGCAAGCTCCTAGACCAGGCAAGCTCCTGGACCAGACAAGCTCGTGGACCAGGCAAGCTCGTGGACCAGGCAAGCTCCTGTACCAAGCAAGCTCCTGGTCCATGCAAGCTCCTGGACCAGGCAAGCTCCTGGACCAGGCAAGCTCGTGGACCAAGCATGACCCTGGACCAAGCAAGCTCTGGACCAGGCAAGCTCCTGGACCACGCAAGCTGTTGGACCAGGCACGCTCCTAGACCAGGCAAGCTCTTAGACCAAGCAGGCTTCTGAACCAAGCAAGCTCAAGGAGCTTGCACGCTCTAGGAGCTTGCCTAGTCCAGGACCTTGCGTGGTCCCGGAGCTTGCCTGGTCCAGGACCTTGCCTGGTCCAGGACCTTGCGTGGTCCAGGAGCTTGCCTGGTCCAAGACCTTGCCTGGTCCAGGAGCTTGCACGTCAAGGAGCTTGCCTGGTCTAGGAGCTTGCCTGGTCCAGGACCTTGTGTGGTCCAGGAGCTTGCCTGGTCAAGGACCTTGCCTAGTCCAGGACCTTGCGTGGTCCAGGAGCTTGCCTGGTCCAGGACCTTGCGTGGTCCACGAGCCTGCCTATTCCAAGAGCTTGCCTGGTCCAAGACCTTGCGTGGTCCATGAGCTTGCCTGATCCAGGACCTTGCCTGGTCCAGGACCTTGCCTGGTCCAGGAGCTTGCGTGGTCCAGGACCTTGCCTGGTCCAGGAGCTTGCTCCTCCAGGAGCTTGCTTGGTCCAGAAGTGTTCCTGGTCCAAGTGCTTGCCTAGTCCAGGAGCATGCCTGGTCCAAGAGCTTGCGTGGTCCAGGAGCTTGCCTTGTCCAGGAGCGTGCCTGGACCACGAGCGTGCCTGGTCCAGGAGCTTGCCTGATCAAGGAGCTTGCCTGGTCAGGAGCTTGCCTTGTCCAAGAGCGTGCCTGGTCCACGAGCCTGCCTGGTCCAAGAGCTTGCCTGGTCCAGAAACGTGCCTGGTCCACGAGTGTGCCAGGTCCATGAGCTTGCCTGGTCCAGGAGCTTGCCTGGTCTAGGAGCTTACGTGGTCCAGGAGCTTGCCTCGTAGAGGAGCTTGCTTGGTCCAGAAGCCTGCCTGGTCCAAGAGCTTGCCTGGTCTAGGAGCGTGCTTTGTCCAAGAGCTTGCGTGGTCCTGGAGCTTGCCTGGTCCAGGAGCTTGCCTGGTCCAGGAGCTTGCCTGGCCCAGGAGCTTGCCTAGACCAGGAGCTTGCCTGGTCGGGGACCTTGCTTGGTCCTGAAGCTTGCCAGGTCCAAGAGCTTGCCTGGTCTAGGAGCGTGCCTGGTCCAAGAGCTTGCATGGTCCAGGAGCTTGCCCGGTCCAGGAGCGTGCCCGGTCCAAGAGCGTGCCTGGTCCACGAGCTTTCCTGGTCCAGGAGCTTGCCTAGTCCAGGAGCTTGCCTAGTCCAGGAGCGTGCCTGGTCCATGAGCCTGCCTAGTCCAAGAGCTTGCCTAGACCAAGAGCTTGCCTGGTCCACGACGGTGCGTGGTCTAGGAGCTTGCCTGGTCCAGGAGCTTGTCTGGTCCAGGAGCTTACTTGGTCCAGGAACTTGCCTGGTCGATTAGCTTACTTGGTCCAGGAGCTTGCCTGGTCCTGGAGCTTACTTGGTCCAGAAGCTTTCCTGGTCCTGGAGCTTGCCTGGTCCAGGAGCTTGCCTGGTCCACGAGCTTGCCTGGTCCAAGAGCGTGCCTGGTCCAGGAGCGTGCATGGTCCACAAGTGTGCCTAGTCCAGGAGCTTGCGTGGTCTAGGAGGTTGCCTGGTCCACGAGGTTGTCTGGTCCACGAGTTTTCCTCGTCCAGGAGCTTGCCTGGTCCAGGAGCTTGCTAGGTCCAGGAGCTTACTTGGTCCAGGAGCTTGCCGGATCTAGGAGCTTACTTGGTCCAGGAGCTTGCCTGGTCCAGGAGCTTACTTGGTCCAGGAGCTTTCCTGGTCCAAGAGCTTGCCTGGTCCAGAAGCGTGCCTGGTCCACGAGCTTGCCTGGTCCAAGAGCGTGCCTAATCCAGGAGCATGCCTGGTCCACGAGCATGCCTGGTCCTGGAGCTTGCGTGGTCCAGGAGCTTGCCTCGTCCACGAGCTTGCCTGGTCCAAGAGCGTGCCTGGTCCAGGAGCGTGCCTGGTCCACGAGCGTGCCTGGTCCAGTAGCTTCCGTGATCCAGGAGCTTGCCTGGTCCAAGAGCTTGCCTGGTTCACGAGCCTGCCTGGTCCAAGAGCTTACCTGGTCCACGAGCTTGCCTGGTCCGAGAGCTTGCGTGGTCCAGGAGCTTGCCGGGTCTAGGAGCTTGCCTGTGTCGGAGTGTGTGACCCTCATCAGTACTTGCTCTTCTTCCTGTTGTTCTTCTTCAACCCTCCCATCTCTGTGCTGCCTTGCCTCAGTCACTCACCCATCTCACAGCCTGCTCATCCTCCCAGATATCAGCCGGCCCCTTGCTTCTCCTGGCCCCGCTCAGCTCCACCTGTCTGGCCAGCAGCGCAAGGGTCACTGCTGGCTCTAGCGGTGGGGGGTTACGGGAGAGGCCGTCCACATGCTGCAAGGTTTTTCCTGGCCTGTGCTTGATTTTGAAGTCATGCTCCTGCAGCTTCATTGCCCATTGTGCATTCCTGCCTGTTAACCCTGGTGTCGTCATCAGCCATGTCAGTGGCTGGTGGTCCGTCACCAGGGTGAACTCCCGCCCCTGCAACTAGACCCTGAAGTGCCCCACAGCCCATACTGCCGCTAGTCCCTCCCCTGTGTACGAGCTGTACTGTGCCTCCGCCGAGTTGCAGCTCCTACTCGCGTAGGCCACCACCTTCTCATCCCCTTCCACCTCCTGGCAGAGTATCCCGCCCATCCCTTGGCTGCTCCAGTCGGTGTAGAGGGTGAAGGGTTGGTCCGCTGCTGGCAGCTGCAAGACGGTTGCCGTTTTCAGCGCCGCCATCAGGTCCTGCAATGCCCCCTTCTGCGCTTCCCCCCACTCCCATGTCCTGTCCTCCCTTAACAGTCCGTTCAACACCGCTGCCCGCCTGCTGAAGTTGGGCACAAATCGCCGGTAGTAACTCAGAAACCCCAACACCGCTCTCAGCCCTGTCTTGTCCTTTGGTTCTCGCAGCCTATCCAGCACCTCCACCTTTGCTTGCTGGATCCCGATCTGCCCCCCCTTCACCTCGTAGCCCAGATACTGAACGGTCTGCTCACCCCACCTACACTTCTTCGGGTGACACGTGAGTCCCGCTGCTTCTATTGCTGCCAGTGTCTTCTCCACATCTTGCAGGTGCTGCTGTTCGGAGGTGCTGAAGATCACCACGTCATCTATGTAGCACGCTGCACATTCTACGTCCCTCAGCACTGCATCCATGACTCTCTGAAACACTGCTGATGCGTTCCTCAGCCTGAATGGCATGTAAAGCCACTCGTACAGCCCATCCGGCCCGTGAAATGCCGTCTTCCTAACGTCCTCCTCCCTGATTTTTATCTGATTGAACCCCTGCCGCAGGTCCAGCGTCGTGAAGAACACCCCCTCTGCTAACTTGTCAAATATCTCTTCCGCCATCGGCATTGGGTACCTGTCCGCCACGGTAATCTTGTTGAGCGCTCGGTAATCTCCGCACATCCTCCTGCTCAGGATCTCTCCTGTTAAGTCCTTCCTCGCTGCCACCACTGTTGGTGTGGCGTATTCTGATTCTGAGCGCCGGATCAGTCCGGCCGCCAACAGCTCCTTAATCTTCTCCTTGCATATCTCTTCATCTCCGTGCGGCATCTTCCTACGCCGTTGGAACACCGGCTCCGTGCTGCTCAGTTTCAGCTCCATCTCCTTCATTTTGCACCTTCCCAGTTCTTGCAGTGTGAAGGCAAAGCACTTCCTGTGCTTGGCCAGCAGTCCCCGCATGGCTTCTCTTCCCTCTTCACTCATCGCTTCCCCCACTGTCCACTTCTCTCCCTCCTCCTCCTGGCAGGTCCATGCTCCTTGTGGGGCTGCTGCTGCCGCCCCCTTATCTGCCTCTTGCCCCCCACCCAAGACCATCTCTCGCCACATCCTCTGCACCAGCCACCTCATCATGTAGCCATCCATGGCATTCCCCATTGCCCTCCTCCTGTCTTCCTCGCTCACCCCTGGTGCTGCCGTCACGTTTTCTCCATATCCCATAGCCAGCTCCCTCTCTAATGCCGTCGGTTCCTCCCACCGTCCCCGCTTGTGGTCATATATCAGCTTGGGTCCGGGCTCCCCCTTTTCCCACCTGTAGCCTGCTGCCTCTGCAAAAGCAACCAAGGTGGGCAGAGCCCTCCTGTCCTGCCCCACCTGGTTGCACGGGTAGTGCCTGCTGTAACTTCTTTGACAAACTGGCGCGGGAGTCCGTCCCGGCTCCAGGATGTCCACCACCCTCCTCCCTGTAGCCCTCCTCATCCCCTCTGCTTCCTCCTGCAGATCCAGCACAGGAACCACGTTTTGCCAGTACATCCTGAGGCGGTGAGCGTACGACCCTGCCCTGGCTGCATCACAGCTCATCCCTTTTCCCACGTGCCGGCCAATCCTCTCCCTCACCAGCCGAATCGGCTCTCTACAATCCCCTTCTAGATCCAGGTTCTCCAGCAAGTAGGCCACTCTGCCCTGCCTCTCCTGCAGCCACTCCAGGATGTCGAACAGGTTGTCCATCAGCTTCGTCCTCGGGTCCTCCCCTCCCTTCCCTTTTCCCGCCCATGACACCCCTTGACACTCCCATCCTGCCACCAGCAGGTCCACCTGCCCCCAGCTGGCCACCTGCTCCTCTGTGATCTGACTCACATCGTGCACCGTACTGCTCATGGCTTCCTGAATTACTTTCTCACTCAGGAGATCCGGGAACTCAGCTCTCAGCTTCCGCGCGTGATGCTCAGCCATCCTTCTCACCTGTGGTGCCAGCTCCACATAGACCCACTGCTGCACCGCAATCCCACTCCTCACTGCTGCCGCCAGCCCTGCCCCGATTCCTCCGAACAACTCTACTAGCCGGATGGGCTGCTGCCAATCGCTATACTGCCCCGGCTTGTCCATTAGTTTCATCCTGGGCCCCTCCCTGGTCTCTGCTGCTCCTCTCTGCCCCTTTTGTGCCCCTCCTGCTCCGACCTGATAGGCCCGCTTCGGCTCCACCCTTACAAACTGCACTGGCAGCTGCCCCAATGGTCCCTCCTTCTTCCAGTATCTCGTTCGGAACTCCACCTTCTCCATCCAGGTACATATGCTCATGCCTACAGCGAACACCAATTCCGTCCCCATCAGCAGATCAAAGTCCTCGGACTCCGAGATTCCGCACTTCATCCTGATCCTTGTTTCATGCTCCCCTCCTGGCAGCAGTGTCAACTCTATGGGGGTCCGGGTGCACGGCATCCACTTTGGTTCCCCTCCCTCTGTTGTCATGACTAACATCCCCTTCGCCACGTGCCTCTCAGGGGCCATCAGCCCCAACCGTTCGGCCATCCCCTTACCCAGCATCACGCTCTGTGCTCCTGTGTCAATGATCGCCGTTTTTACCTTCACCCCCCCCACTTCCACCGCTCCTGCTTCCACGAGCAGCACCGAGGTCTGGCACGCGAGTCTTTCCTGCGGGTGGCGGGCTGGGGTCTTCTCTCCTCCTGGCGCGTCTGGCCTGGACCCCTGCTCACGTGGCTTCCGGCTATGCTCCTGCCTGCCATCCTTCCCCCCGCTACGCAGCCCCACCTGTTCCCTGCCTCTCCAGGCCATGAGGGCACACTGCACGTCCGGCTCCACCCCTTCTCCCTCCTCGTCCCTGGCATACATCCCCGCCTCCGCTCCCCACCCTGACCCCATGGCCTGCAGTTGAGACTGCACCCTGCTGATCTGCTGCTGCAGCTCCTCTGGTTTCCTCCTTGTCCCTCCCTCCCGCTGGTAACACTCTTTGGCCTCGTGCCCCTTCTTCCCGCAGATTTCACACTTCGCCGCATCCGGACATTCTCGTTTCCGGTGCCCGGGCTTCCCACATCCATCACAGTTTTTGCACTCTCTGCGGAGGTGCCCCATCTGTCCACACCGGTAGCAGGTGTGCGCATCGGCTCTCTCTTCCCCGTGTGGGTCCACCCTCCCCCGCTCCTCTGGTATCATAGCCGCCGCCCATGTCGGTCTGCGGCTCTTCTCTGTCGGCCTCGGCAGGTAGACCTCATACCTCCTTTGTGCCAGCTCCACCCTTTCCGCCAGGTCAAACACCTCCTCTAGTGCCGCATCCGCCCCTAACTCGTACACCTTCATCCTCAGTCCTCCCCCCAGTGTTTCGTCCAGGCCTCCAAGAAACTTACTGATGAGGAGGCTGCTGTCCGAACATTTCACATCCTCCGCCAAGTTTATCAGTCGGTTGTAGTAGGTCAGTAGGGATTCTGTTGGTCCCCTCCTGAACTCCTGAAACTCCCTCACGCGCTCCGCCGTGTGTCCCGGGAATTGACGCTGAAGCCGCTCCAGAAATGCCTCGGTGGGATCCTCCCCGTACCTCCCTGCCCTCCACAGCAGCTCGTCCATCCTCATGCGGTACAGGGTCTCCGCCTCTCCCTCCAGAGTGTTGGGCAGGCTCAAGAAGAAGTCTATTGGGTCCATGCCTTGCCTGTCACAGCGGTATCTCACGTTCCCCACCTGCATCAAGTAATTCTTGAGGGCCGGCCCCACCCTTTGGTCCCCCGAGAACCTCGCCGGCACTTCCACCCGCGTTGCGCTGGCTGTACTTCCCCACCCTTCTCCCCGCGATTCCCTGGCCCCTTCCAGCCGCTCTTCCCCAATCCTTCTCTCCTTGGCCCTCTCCATGCCTTCCCTGGCCTCTCGGGCCCGCTCAGCGCCATATGCTAAGCTCCCCCCTCCAGCTCTGCTCTCCCGCCGATTCCAGCCCGAGTCACCGTGCCTTTCTCTCGGGCCCCTCTCCTCCCACGCACGCCCTCGCGTTCGTGCCGGCGAGACTCGTGTCTCTCTCCATCTCGCCGTGCTCGTCTCTCGCTGCCGCTGCTTCTCTGGCGACGGTTCCCATGCTTCTCCCCTTCCTTGCTGCCGACGATCTCCGGGCGAGCGCCTGTCTCCGCCGCCTTCTCTTCCCCGCTGCTGCCGGGCGAGAGGCGAGCGGAACCCGCTGCTCACCCTCCTTTCCCATTGCGCTTGCGGGCCTGACGTCCGTGCCTCCCCGCCGCGCCCTTCTTGCCGCTGGCCGCGCCTCTCTGATGAGCTGGGCCCCTCCTCGCGTCCTTCTTCCCGCCGCCAGTGGTGGCTGGCTGCGCGTGGCTCGCCCTCCCATCCTCCCTTATGCATCAGCTGCCTGTCCGGCGATCGTTCGCCGTCTTCGCCCCGGCCCCCTTGAGCCTGGCGCCAGTCGAGTGCGCGGGGGTCAACAGAAGGCCGCTCCCGGCGCCGCGATCCTTCCCCTGACGCGCGCGGTCCCTCTTCCTCCCTTTTGCCGCGTTCTCCTTGCGTCCCCGCAGCGCCGGCATGCACGCCCCAGTCCCGCCGCTCCTGCTGATGTGACCTCTCCGCGTAATGCTCCTCCTGGCGGCTTGCGTCGTGGTCGCGTGATTCCGACCGTCCCGACCGCGATCCTTCTGCCCCTGCCTGGCTTGCGCCCCCGGCAACGTACGCCCCTTCCGGCTCGGCGTTTCCGATCCCAGCGGCGGGTTCCTCGCCGTCATCTTCTCCGTCGGCGTCTTCGACCGCTCGTTCCAGGTTCGCTGCGTCCTCCTCTGCCTCTTCCTCTTCTGCGGCCTCCCCTCCTCGGTTGGCGTCGAATCGCTCGACGCCCGGCCAACGGCCCCTCTCATCACGGCGGCGCCCGTGCTCTTCCAGCGAGCGGAACACTCCCACAGCGCGCCGGTCTCCGCTCCCGTATCCATCTCCGCGATCATGCCCTCTTCGCCACACGTCGCCGTCCGCGCTTGCGGCGTCTCCTTCTCCACCCGCTGCCACGCTAGGCCTCCCTTCCGCCCGTCGATCCCCAGCGACGGGGACTCTATCTGCGCGAAATGCCGGCCTTCGCGGCGAGCGCTCCAGAGATCGCCCGCGCTCGCGTGACGGCTCACCTCGTGCTCGTTCCTCCTCCCGGCGACAAAACACCCTACCCCAACGCAGCTCATATTTATCCATGCCTGCGACTCGATGCCTATTGTTCGGTATGTACGTAATCACTCCCCCACCGCACCGGTTCCTTCTTAGTGCTGTGCCACCGCGTGTAGTAGCTAGGATAGCCGCTCTGCACTAGTATGAAAGAATACCGAACAATAGGCATCGAGTGAGTGGGCGTGGGTGACCTTACCCAACCTCGGCTTGCACATTTCCAATGTGCGGCTCGAGGTTGGGATTTGTTCGAATCCCACATTTCGCCCTTCGGTGCCTTTCCCCCTTTATCCCAACCGCTCCCACATATTTCCCCCTTTTTGCACCCCTTTGCAACCGACACTTCGCTACTGGCTACACCTCCTACACTACTTCTTATCTATCTACCTCAATGCATTCTTAGCTATTTGCTATACTGCTTCACAGCACCGCACTCTACTGTTATTGCATATGCATCCCTTGCATATGCGGTGACACCTGGTCCAGGAGCTTGCCTGGTCCAGGAGCGTGCCTGCTCCACGAGTTTGCCTGGTCCAGGAGCTTGCCTGGTTCAGGAGCTTGCTTGGTCTAGGAGCTGGCCTTGTCCAGGAGCGTGCCTGGTCCAGGAGCTTGCCTGGTCAGGAGCTTACTTGGTCCAGGAGCTTGCCTAGTCCAGGAGCTTTCCTAGTCCAGGAGCGTGCCTGGTCCACGAGTTTGCCTCCAAGAGCTTGCCTGGTCCAGGAGCTTGCCTTGTTTAGGAGCTTGCCTGGTCCAAGAGCTTGCCTGGTGCAGGAGCGTGCCTGGTCCACGAGTTTGCCTGGTCCAAGAGCTTGCCTGGTCCACGAGCATGCCTGGTCAAGGAGCTTGCCTGGTCCAGGAGCTTGCCTGGTCTAGGAGCTTGCCTGGTCTAGGAGCTTGCTTGGTCCAGGAGCTTGCTTGGTCTAGGAGCTTGCGTTGTCTAGGAGCTTACCTGGTCTAGGAGCTTGCCTGGTCCACGAGTTTGCCTGGTCTAGGACCTTGCCTAGTCCATGAGCTTGCCTGGTCCAGGAGCTTGCCTGGTCCAGGAGCTTGACTAGTCCAAGAGCTTGCCTGGTCCAGGAGCTTGCCTCGTCTAGGAGCTTGCCTGGTCCACGAGCTTGCTTGGTCCAGGAGCGTGCCTGGTCCACGAGTTTGCCTGGTCACGAGCTTGCCTGGTCCAAGAGCTTGCCTTGTCTAGGAGCTTGCCTGGTCCAGGAGCGTGCCTGGTCCAGGAGATTGCCTCGTCCATGAGCTTGCCCGGTCCAGGAGCTTGCCTGGTCCAAGAGCTTGCTTGGTCCCAGAGCTTGCCTTGTCCAGGAGCTTGCCAGGTCAAGGAGCTTGCCTGGTCTAGGCGCTTGCCTGGTCCTCGAGTTTGCCTGGTCCAGGAGCTTGCCTAGTCCAGGTTCTTGCCTGGTATAGGAGCTTGCCTAGTCCAGTAGCTTGCCTGGTCCAGGAGCTTGCCTGGACCACGAGCTTGCCTGTTCCACGAGCATGCCTGGTCCACGAGCTTGCCTGGTCCACGAGCTTGCCTGGTCCACGAGCTTGCCTGGTTCACGAGCTTGCCTGGTCAAGCAGCTTGCCTGGTCCAGAAGCTTGCCTGGTACACGAGCTTGCCTGGTCCAGGAGCTTGCGTGGTCCACGAGCTTGCCTGGTCTAGGAGCTTGCCTGGTCCAAGAGCTTGCCTGGTCCAAGAGCTTGCGTGGTCCAGGAGCTTGCCTGGTCCAGAAGCTTGCCTGGTTCAGGAGCGTGCGTGGTCCATGAGCTTGCCTGGTCCAGGAGCTTGCCTGGTCAAGGAACTTGCCTGGTCTAGGAGCTTGCCTGGTCACGGAGCTTGCCTGGTTTACGAGCTTGCCTGGTCCAGGAGCTTGCCTGGTCCAACAGCTTGCCTGGTCCATGAGCTTGTGTGGTCCAAGAGCTTGCCTGGTCCAGAAGCTTGCCTGGTTCAGGAGCTTGCGTGGTCCACGAGCTTGCCTGGTCTAGGAGCTTGCCTGGTCCAGGACCTTGCTTGGTCTAGGAGCTTGCCTGGTCACGGAGCTTGCCTGGTCTAGGAGCTTGCATGGTCTAGGAGCTTCCCTCGTCCAGGAGCTTGCTTGTTCTAGGAGCGTGCCTGGTCAAGGAGCTTGCCTGGTCCAGAAGCTTGTCTGGTTCAGGAGCTTGCCTGGTCCACGAGCTTGCCTGGTCTAGGAGCGTGCCTGGTCGAGGAGCGTGCTTGGTCCTGGAGCTTGCCTAGTCCAGGAGCTTGCCTGGTCCAGGAGCTTGCGTGGTCCAGGAGTGTGCCAAGTCCAGGAGCTTGCCTGGTCCAGGAGCTTGACTGGTCCAAGAGCATGCCTGGTCCAGGAGCTTGCCTGGTCGAGGAGCTTGCCTTGTCCTGGAGCTTGTCTGGTCCGGAAGCTTGCCTGGTCAAGGAGCTTGTTTGGTCCAGGAGCTTTCTTGGTGCAGGAGCTTGCCGGGTCCAAGAGCTTGCCTGGTCCAGGAGCGTGCTTGTTCCAGGAGCGTGCCTGGTCTAGGAGCTTGCCTGGACTAGGAGCATGCTTGGTCAACGAGCGTGACTGGTCCAGGAACCTTGCCTGGTCTAGGAGCTTGCTTGGTCCAGGAGCGTGCCTGGTTCAAAAGCTTGCCTGGTCCAGGAGCTTGCCTGGTCCAAGAGCTTGACTGGTCCAGGAGCGTGCCTGGTTCACGAACTTGCCTAGTCGAGGAGCTTGCCTGGTCTAGGAGCTTGCCTAGTCCAAGAGCTTGCCTGGTCAAAGAGCTTGCGTGGTCCAGGAGCTTGCGTGGTCCTGGAGCTTGCGTGGCCCAGGAGCGTGCCTCGTCCACGAGCTTGCCTGGTCGAGGAGCTTGCTTGATCCACGACCTTGCCTGGTCTAGGAGCTTGCCTGGTCCAGGAGCGTGCCTGATCCAGGAGCTTGCTTAATCCAGGAGCTTGCCTGGTCCAGGAGCTTGCCTGGTCCAAGATCTTGCCTGGTCCAGGAGCGTGCCTGGTCCACGAGTTTGCCTGGTCGAGGAGCTTGCGTGGTCCAGGAGCATGCCTAGTCCAAGAGCTTGCCTGGTCCACTAGCTTGCGTGGTCCAGGAGCTTGCCTGATCCAGCAGCTTGCCTGGTCCAGCAACTTGCCTAGTCTAGGATCTTGCCTGGTCCAGGATCCTGCCTGGTCCAGGAGCTTGCCTGGTCCAGGAGCTTGCCTCGTCTAGGAGCTTGCCTGGTCCCGGTGTGTGCCTAGTCCAGGAGCTTGCCTGGTCCAGGAGCTTGCCTGGTCCAGGAGCTTGCCTGGTCCAGGAGCGTGCCTAGTCCACGAGCGTGCCTGGTCCACGAGCTTGCCTGGTCCAAGAGCGTGCCTGGTCCACGAGCGTGCCTGGTCCAGGAGCTTTCCTAGTCCAGGAGCTTGCCTGGTCCAGGAGCGTGCATGGTCCACAAGCGTTCCTGGTCCAGGAGCTTGCTTGGTCCAAGAGCTTGCCTGGTCCACGAGCTTGCCTGGTCCAGGAGTGTGCCTGGTCCACAAGCGTGCCTGGTCCAAGAGCTTGCGTGGTCCAGGAGCGTGCCTGGTCCTCGAGCGTGCCTGGTCCAGGAGCTTGCTTGGTCCAGGAGCTTGCCTGGTCCACAAGCTTGCCTGGCCCAGGAGCTTGCCTGGTCCAAGAGAATGCCTGGTCAAGGAGCGTGCCTGGTCCACGAGCGTCCCTGATCCATGACCTTGTGTGGTCTAGGAGCTTGCCTGGTCCAGGAGCATGCCTGGTCCAAGAGCTTGCCTGGTCCTGTAGCTTGCGTGGTCCAGGAGCTTGCCTTGTCAAGGAGCGTGCTTGGTCCACGAGTTCGCCTGGTTTATGAGCTTGCCTGGTCTATGAGCTTGCCTGGTCTAGGAGCTTGCCTGGTCCAGAAGCTTGCATGGTCCAGGAGTTTGCCTGGTCCAGGAGCTTGCGTGGTCCCCTAGCGTGCCTGGTCCAGGAGCTTGCCTCGTCCAGGAGCTTTCTTGGTCTGTTAGCTTGCCTGGTCAAGGAGCTTGCCTGGTATAGGAGCTTTCCTGGTCCAAGAACTTGCCTGGTCCAAGAGCTTACCACGCAAGCTCCTGGACGAATCAAGCTCCTGGACCAGGCAAGCTCCTGGACCAGGCAAGCTCTTGGACCAGGCTCGCTCCTGGACCAGGCAAGCTCCTGGACTAGGCAAGCTCCTAGACCAGTCAAGCTCCTGGACCAGGTAAGCTCCTGGACCAGGCAAGCTCCTGGACCAGGCAAGCTCCTGGACCAAGGAAGCTCCTGGACCAAGGAAGCTCCTGGACTACGCATGCTCTTGGACCAAGCACGCTCCTGGACCAGGCAAGCTCTTGGACCAGGCAAGCTTCTGGACCAAGGAAGCTCCTGGACGAGGCAAGCTCCTGGACCAGGCAAGCTCCTGGTCCAGGCAAGCTCCTGAAACAGGCTAGCTCCTTGACCAGGCAAGCTCCTGGACGAGGCAAGCTCGTGGACCAGGCACGCTTCTGGACCAGGCAAGCTCCTGGACCAGGCAAGGTCCTGGACCAGGTAAGCTCCTGGACTAGGCACGCTTGTAGACCAGGCACGATCCTAGACCACGCAAGCTCCTGGTCCAGGCAAGCTCCCGGACCACGCAAGCTCTTGGACCAAGCACGCTCCTGGACCAGGCAAGCTTCTGGACCAAGGAAGCTCCTGGACTAGGCGAGCTTCTGGACCGAGGAAGCTCCAGGACTAGGCAAGCTTCTGGACCAAGGAAGCTCCTGGACCAGGCAAGCTCCTGGACCAGGCAAGCTCCTCCTCCACGCAAGCTCCTGGACCAGGATAGCTCCTGGACCAGGCAAGCTCCTGGACCAGGCAAGCTCCTGGACCACGCAAGCTCTTGGACCAAGCATGCTCGTGGACCAGGCAAGCTCTTGGACCACGCAGGCTTCTGGACCAAGCAAGCTCCTGGACCAGGCAAGCTCCTGGACCAGGCAAGCTCCTGGACCAGGCAAGCTCCTAGACAAGGCAAGCTTGTGGACTAGGCGAGCTCCTGGACCAGGCAAGCTCCTGGACCAAGCAAGCTCGTGGACCAGGCAAGCTCTTGGATCAGGCAGGCTCGTGGACCAGGCACGCTCCTGGACCAGGCAAGCTGCTGGACCAGGCAAGCTCCTGGACCAGGCACGCTTGTGGACAAGTCAAGCTCCTGGACCACGCAAGCTCTTGGACCAAGCATGCTCGTGGACCAAGCAAGCTCTTGGACCAGGCAGGCTTCTAGACCAAGCAAGCTCCTGGACTAGGCAAGCTCCTGGACCAAGCAAGCTTCTAGACCAGGCAAGCTCGTGGACCTGACGAGATCGTGGACCAGGCAAGCTCCTGGACCAAGCAAGCTCCTCGACCAGGCACGCTCGTGGACCAGGCACGCTTGTGGACCAGGCAAGCTCTTAGATCAGGCAGGCTTGCGGACCAGGCACGCTTCTGGACCAGGAAAGCTCTTGGACGAGGCAAGCTCCTGGACCAGGCAAGCTCATGGACCAGGCACGCTGGTGGACAAGTCAAGCTCCTGGACCACGCAAGCTCTTGGACCAGGCACGCTCCTGGACTAGGCAAGCTCTTGGACCACGCACGCTTCTGGACCAAGCAAGCTCCTGGACCACGCAAGCTCCTAGACCAGGCACGCTCCTGGACCAGGCAAGCTCCTGGACCAGGCAAGCTCCTGGACCAGGCAAGCTCTTGGACCACGCAAGCTCCTGGACCTGGCACGCTCTTGGACCAGGCACGCTCTTGGACCAGGCAAGCTCTTGGACCAGGCAGGCTCGTGGACCAGGCAAGCTCCTGGACCAGGCAAGCTCCTGGACCAGGCAAGCTCCTGGACCAGGCACGCGTGTGGACCAGGCACGCTCCTCGACCAGCCAAGCTCCTAGACCATGCAAGCTCTTTGACCAGGCACGCTCCTGGACCAGGAAAACTCTTGGACGAGGCAAGCTCCTGGACCAGGCAAGCTCATGGACCAGGCACGCTCGTGGACAAGTCAAGCTCCTGGACCACGCAAGCTCTTGGACCACGCACGCTTCTCGACCAAAAAAGCTCCTGGACCACGCAAGCTCCTAGACCAGGCACGCTCCTGGACCAGGCAAGCTCCTGGACCAGGCAAGCTCCTGGACCAGGCAAGCTCCTGGACCAGGCAAGCTCCTGGACCTGGCACGCTCTTGGACCAGGCACGTTCTTGGACCAGGCAAGCTCTTGGACTAGGCAGGCTCGTGGACCAGGCAAGCTCTTGGACCAGGCAAGCTCCTGGACCAGGCAAGCTCCTGGACCAGGCACGCGTGTGGACCAGGCACGCTCCTTGACCAGCCAAGCTCCTAGACCACGCAAGCTCTTCGACCAGGCACGCTCCTTGACCAGGCAAGCTATTGGACCAGGCAAGCTTCTGGACCAAGCAAGCTGCTGTACCAGGCAAGCTCCTGGACTTGGCAAGCTCTTGAAGCAGGCAAGCTCCTGGACCAGGCAAGCTCCTGGACCAGGCAAGCTCCTGGACCAGGCAAGCTCGTGGACAAGGCAGGCTCATGGACCAGGCACGCTCCTGGACCGGGGAAGCTCCTGGACGAAGCAAGCTTCTTGACCACACAAGCTCTTGGACCACGCACGCTCCTAGACCAGGCAAGCTCTTGGACCAGGCAGGCTCGTGGACCAGGCAAGCTCTTGGACCTGGCAAGCTCCTTGATCAGGCAAGCTCGTGGACGAGGCACGCTCTTGGACCAGGCACGCTCCTTGACTAGGCAAGCTCGTGGACCAGGCACGCTCCTCGACCAGGCAAGCTCCTGGACCAGGCAAGCTCCTGGACCAGGCACGCTCGTGGACAAGTCAAGCTTCTGGACCACGCAAGCTCTTGGACCAAGCATGCTCGTGGACCAGGTAAGCTCTTGGACCAGGCAGGCTTCGGGACCAAGCAAGCTCCTGGACTAGGCAAGCTCCTGGACCAAGCAAGCTTCTAGACCAGGCAAGCTCATGGACCAGGGGAGCTCCTGGACCAGGCAAGCTCCTGGACCAAGCAAGCTCCTAGACCAGGCACGCTCGTGGACCAGGCATGTTCGTGGACCAGGCAAGCTCTTAGATCAGGCAGGCTTGTGGACCAGGCACGCTCCTGGACCAGGAAAGCTCCTGGACCAGGCAAGCTCCTGGACCAGGCAAGCTCCTGGACCAGGCACGCTCGTGGACAAGTCAAGCTCCTTGACCACGCAAGCTCTTGGACCAGGAACGCTCCTGGACCAGGCAAGCTCTTGGACTAGGCTCGCTTCTGGACCAAGCAAGCTCCTGGACCAGGCAAGCTCCTAGACCAGGCACGCTCCTGGACCAGGCAAGCTCCTGTACCAGGCAAGCTCCTGGACCAGGCAAGCTCCTGGTCCAGGCAAGTTCCTGGACCAAGCAAGCTCCTGGACCAGGCAAGTTCCTGGACCACGCAAGCTCCTGGACCAGGCAGGCTCTTGGACCAGGCACGCTCTTGGACTAGGCAAGCTCTTGGACCAGGCAGGCTCGTGGACCAGGCAAGCTCCTGGACCAGGCAAGCTCCTGGACCAGGCAAGCTCCTGGACCACACAAGCTCCTGGAACAGGCAAGCTCCTCGACCAGCCAAGCTCCTAGACCACGCAAGCTCTTCGACCAGGCACGCTCCTAGACCAGGCAAGCTATTGGACCAGGCAAGCTTCTGGACCAAGCAAGCTCCTGTACCAGGCAAGCTCTTGGACCAAGCAAGCTCCTGGACCAGGCAAGCTCCTGGAGTTGGGAAGCTCCTGGACCAGGCAAGCTCTTGGACCAGGCAAGCTCTTGGACCAGGCAAGCTCCTGGATCAGGCAAGCTCGTGGACCAGGCACGCTCCTGGACCAGGCACGCTCCTTGACTAGGCAAGCTTGTGGACCAGGCACGCTCCTGGACCAGGCAAGCTTGTGGACCAGGCAAGCTGCTGGACCAGGCAAGCTCCTGGACCAGGCACGCTCGTTGACCAGGCACGATCCTGGACCAGGCAAGCTCCTAGACCAGGCAAGCTCCTGGACTACGCAGGCTCTTAGACCAAGCACGCTCTTGGACCAGGCAAGCTCTTGGACCAAGCAAGCTTCTGGACCAAGGAAGCTCCTGGACCAGGCAAGCTCCTCGTCTAGGCAAGCTCCTGGACCAGGCAAGCTCCTGGACCAGGCAACCTCCTGGACCAGGCAAGCTTCTGGACCACGCAAGCTCTTGGACCAAGCATGCTCGTGGACCAGGCAAGCTCTTGGACCAGGCAGGCTTCTGGACCAAGCAAGCTCCTGGACCAGGCAAGCTCTTGGACCAGGCAAGCTCCTAGACCAGGCAAGCTCGTGGACTAGGCGAGCTCCTGGACCAGGCACGCTCGTGGACCAGGCACGCTCCTGGACCAGGCAAGCTCTTGGATCAGGCAAGCTCGTGGACCAGGCACGCTCCTGGACCAGGCAAGCTCCTGGACCAGGCAAGCTCCTGGACCAGGCAAGCTCCTGGACCAGGCACGCTCGTGGACAAGTCAAGCTCCTGGACCACGCAAGCTCTTGGACCAAGCATGCTCGTGGACCAGGCAAGCTCCTGGACCAGGCACCCTCGTGGAAAAGTCAAGCTCCTGGACCACGCAAGCTCTTGGACCAAGCACGCTCCTAGACCAGGCAAGCTCTTGGACAAGGACCGCTTCTGGACCAAGCAAGCTCCTGGACCAGGCATGCTCCTAGACCAGGCACGCTCCTGGACCAGGCAAGCTCCTGGACCAGGCAAGCTCCTGGACCAGGCAAGCTCCTGGTCCAAGCAAGCTCCTGGTCCAAGCAAGCTCCTGGACCAGGCAAGCTCCTGTACCACGCAAGCTCCAGGACCAAGCACGCTCGTGGACCAAGCACGCTCTTGGACCAGGCAAGCTCTTGGACCAGGCTGGCTCGTGGACCAGGCACGCTCCTGGACTAGGCAAGCTCCTGGACCAGGCAAGCTCCTGGACCAGACAAGCTCCTGGACCACGCATGCTCGTGGACCAGGCAAGCTCCTCAACCAGCCAAGCTCCTAGACCACGCAAGCTCTTCGACCAGGCACGCTCCTAGACCAAGCAAGCTGTGGGACCAGGCAAGCTTCTGGACCAAGCAAGCTCCTGTACCAGGCAAGCTCCTGGACCATGCAAGCTCCTTGACCAGGCAAGCTCCTGGAGCAGGCAAGCTCCTCGACCACGCAAGCTCCTGGACCAGGCAAACTCCTGGACCAGGCAGGCTCGAGCACCAGGCACGCTCCTGGACCAGGGAAGCTCCTGGACCAAGCAAGCTCCTGGACCACGCAAGCTCTTGGACCAGGCACGCTTCTAGACCAGGCAAGCTCTTGGATCAGGCAAGCTATTGGATCAGGCAAGCTCGTGGACCAGGCACGCTCTTTGACCAGGCAAGCTCGTGGACCAGGCAAGCTCCTGGACCAGGCAAGCTCCTGGCCCAGGCAAGCTCCTGGACAAGGCAAGCTCTTGGACCAGGCAAGCTCCTGATCAGGCAAGCTCCTGGACCACGCAAGCTCCTGGACCAGGCACGCTCTGGACCAGGCACGCTCGTGGACCAGGCACGCTCCTGGACCAGGCAAGCTCGTGGACCAGGCACGCTCCTGGACCAGGCAAGCTCCTGGACCAGGCAAGCTCCTGGACCACGCAAGCTCTTGGACCAAGCATGCTCGTGGACCAGGCAAGCTCTTGGACCAGGCAGGCTTTTGGACCAAGCAAGCTCATGGACCAGGCAGGCTCGTGGACCAGGCACGCTCCTGGACCGGGGAAGCTCCTGGACCAAGCAAGCTCTTGGACCACGAAAGCTCTTGGACCAGGCACCCTTCTAGACCAGGCAAGCTCTTTGATCAGGCAGGCTCGTGGACCAGGCAAGCTCTTGGACCAAGCAAGCTCCCGGATGAGGCAAGCTCGTGGACCAGGCATGTCCTGGACCACGCACGCTCCTTGATTAGGCAAGCTAGTGGACGAGGCCCGCTCCTCGACCAGGCAAGCTCCTGGACCTGGCAAGCTCTTGGACCTGGCAAGCTCCTGGACCTGGCAAGCTCCTGGACCTGGCAAGCTCCTGGACAAGGCAAGCTCTTGGACCAGGCAAGCTCCTGATCAGGCAAGCTCCTGGACCACGCAAGCTCCTGGACCAGGCACGCTCTGGACCAAGCACGCTGGTGGACCAGGCACGCTCCTGGACCAGGCAAGCTCGTGGAACAGGCACGCTCCTGAACCAGGCAAGCTCCTAGACCAGGCAAGCTCCTGGACCACGCAAGCTCTTGGACCAAGCATGCTCGTGGACCAGGCAAGCTCTTGGACCAGGCAGGCTTCAGGACCAAGCAAGCTCATGGACCAGGCAGGCTCGTGGACCAGGCACGCTCCTGGACCGGGGAAGCTCCTGGACCAAGCAAGCTCTTGGACCACGAAAGCTCTTGGACCACGCACCCTTCTAGACCAGGCAAGCTCTTGGATCAGGCAGGCTCGTGGACAAGGCAAGCTCTTGGACCAAGCAAGCTCCTGGATGAGGCAAGCTCGTGGACCAGGCATGTCCTGGACCAGGCACGCTCCTTGATTAGGCAAGCTCGTGGACCAGGCACGCTCCTGGACCAGGCAAGCTCCTGGACCTGGCAAGCTCTTGGACCTGGCAAGCTCCTGGACCTGGCAAGCTCCTGGACCTGGCAAGCTCCTGGACAAGGCAAGCTCTTGGACCAGGCAAGCTCCTGGATCAGGCAAGCTCCTGGACCTTGCAAGCTCCTGGACCAGGCACGCTCCGGACCAGGCACGCTCGTGGACCAGGCACGCTCCTGGACCTGGCAAGCTCGTGGACCAGGCACGCTCCTGGACCAGGCAAGCTCCTGGACAAGGCAAGCTCCTGGACCACGCAAGCTCTTGGACCAAGCATGCTCGTGGACCAGGCAAGCTCTTGGACCAGGCAGGCTTCTAGACCAAGCAAGCTCCTGGACCAGGCAAGCACCTAGACCCGGCAAGCTCGTGGACTAGGCGAGCTCCTGGACCAGGCAAGCTCCTGGACCAAGCAAGATCTTGGACTAGGCACGCTCGTGGACCAGGAACGCTCTTGGACCAGGCAAGCTGTTTGATCGGGAAGGCTCGTGGACCAGGCACGCTCCTGGACTAGGCAAGCTCCTGGACTAGGCACGCTCGTGGACAAGTCAAGCTCCTGGACCAGGCAAACTCGTGGACCACGCACGCTCCTGGACTAGGCAAGATCCTGGACCAGGCAAGCTCATGGACCAGGCAAGCTCCTGGATCAGGCAAGCTCCTGGACCTGGCACGCTCCTGGACCAGGCAAGCTCCTAGACCACGCAAGGTCCTGGACCAAGCAAGCTCCTGGACCAGGCCAGCTTGTGGACCAGGCACGCTCCTGAACCAGGCAAGCACCTGGACCAGGCAAGCTCCTGGACCACGCATGCTCTTTGACCAGGCGAGCTCTTGGACCAGGCAAGCTCTTGGACTAGGAAGCTCCTGGCCCTGGCATTCGCATGGACCAGGCTTGCTCCTGGACCAGGCAAGCTCCTGGACCAGGCAAGCTCCTGAACCAGGCAAGCTCCTCAACCAGGCAAGCTCCTGGACCACGCAAGCTCGTCGACCAGGCAAGTCCTGGACCAGGAAAGCTCCTAGACTAGGCAAGCTCCTGGACCAGCCAAGCTCCTAGACCAGGCAGGCTCGTGGACCAGGCAGGCTCAAGACCGGGCAAGCTCCTGGACCTGGCAAGCTCCTGGCGACGCAAGCTCTTGGACCAGGCACGCTCCTGGACTAGGCAAGATCTTGGACCAGGCAGGCTTATGGACCAAGCAAGCTCCTCGACCAGGCCGGCTCCTGGACCAGGTAAGCTCCTGGACCAGGCAAGCTCCTGGACCAGGAAAGCTCCTGGACTAGGCAAGCTCCCGAACTAGGCAAGCTCCTAGACCAGGCAAGCTCTTGGACAAGGCACGCTCTTGGACCACGCAAGCTCCTGGACCGTACCTAATGAACGAGCGTGCCTGGTCCAGGGGCTTGCGTGGTCCAGGAGCTTACCTGGTCCAGGAGCTTGCGTGGTCCAGGAGCTTACCTGGTCCAGAAGCTTGCGTGGTCCAGGAGCTTGCCTGGTCCAGGAGCTTGCCTGGTCCAGGAGCTTGCCTAGTCAAGGAGCTTGCCTAATCCAGGAGCGTGCCTGGTCCAGGAGCTTGCCTGGTCCAGGAGCTTGCCTGGTCTAGGAGCTTGCCTGGTCCAGGAGCTTGCCTAGTCAAGGAGCTTGCCTAATCCAGGAGCGTGCCTGGTCCAGGAGCTTGCTTGGTCCACAAGCCTACCCGGTCCAAGAGCTTGCCTGGTCGAGGAGTGTGCCTGGTCCAAGAGCTTGCGTGGTCCAGGAGCTTGCCTGGTCCAGGAGCTTGCTTGGTCCAGAAGCGTGCCTGATCCAAGAGTTTGCCTGGTCTAGGAGCGTGCCTGGTCCAAGAGCTTGCGTGGTCCAGGAGCTTGCATGGACCAGGAGCTTGCTTGGTCCAGAAGCGTGCCTGATCCAAGAGCTTGCCTGGTCTAGGAGCGTGCCTTTTCCAAGAGCTTCCGTGGTCCAGAAGCTTGACTGGTCCAGGAGCGTGCCTGGTCCACGAGCTTGCCTTGTCCACGAGCATGCCTAGTCCACGAGCGTGCCTGGTCCGGAGCGTGCCTGGTCCAGGAGCTTGCGTGGTCCAGGAGCTTGCCTGATCCAGGAGCTTGCCTGGTCCAAGAGCTTGCCTGGTCCAAGAGCTTGCCTTGTCCAGGAGCTTGCCAGGTCAAGGAGCTTGCCAGGTCCAAGAGCTTGCCAGGTCCAGAACCTTGCCTGGTCCAGGAGCTTGCCTCGTCCAGGAGCTTGCCTGGTCCAGGAGCTTGCCTGGTCCACGAGCGTGCCTGGTCGACGAGCTTGCCTTGTCCAGGAGCGTGCCTGGTCCAGGAGCTTGCCCTGATCCAGGAGCTTGCCTAGTCCAAGAGCTTACCTGGTCCAGGATCTTGCCTGGTTTAGGAGCATGCCTGGTCCACGAGTTTGCCTGGTCCAGGAGCTTGCCTGGTCGAGGAGCTTGCTTGGTCTAGGAGCTTGCCTTGTCCAGGAGCGTGCCTGATCCAGGAGCTTGCCTGGTCCAGGAGCTTGCCTAGTCCAAGAGCTTGCCTGGTCCAGGAGCATGCCGGGTCCACGAGCCTGCCTGGTCCAAGAGCTTGCCTGGTCCAAGAGCATGCCTCGTCCACGAGCGTGCCTGGTCAAGGAGCTTGCCTGGTCCAGGAGCTTGCCTGGTCAGGAGCTTGCCTGGTCCAGAAGTCTGCCTGGTCCAGGAGCTTGCCTTGTTCAGGAGCTTCCCTGGTCCAGGAGCATGCCTCGTTGAGGAGCTTGCCTAGTCCAGGAGCTTGCTTGATCCAGAAGCCTGCCTGGTCCAAAAGCTTGCCTGGTCGAGGAGCATGCCTGGTCCAAGAGCTTGCGTGGTCCAAAAGCTTGCCTGGTCCAGGAGCTTGCTTGGTCCAGAAGCGTGCCTGGTCTAAGAGCTTGCCTGGTCCAAGAGCGTGCCTGGTTCTTGTTCTTGCAATTTTGCACACGCTAGACCCTTGTTCTTGCAATTTTGCATACGCTAGACCCTTGTTCTTGCAATTTTGCACACGCTAGGCCCTTGTTCTTGCAATTTTGCACACGCTAGACCCTTGTTCTTGCAATTTTGCACACGCAATGCCCTTGTTCTTGCTATTTTGCACATGCTAGACCCTTGTTCTTGCAATTTTGCACACGCTAGGCCCTTGTTCTTGCTATTTTGCACACGCTATGCCCTTGTTCTTGCTATTTTGCACACACTAGACCCAGGTTCTTGCAATTTTGCACACGCTAGGCCCTTGTTCTTGCAATTTTGCACACGCTAGGCCCTTGTTCTTGCTATTTTGCAAATGCTAGACCCTTGTTCTTGCAATTTTGCACACGCTAGGCCCTTGTTCTTGCTATTTTGCACACGCTATGCCCTTGTTCTTGCTATTTTGCACACGCTAGACCCTTGTTCTTGCTATTTTGCACACGCTAGGCCCTTGTTCTTGCAATTTTGCACACACTAGGCCCTTGTTCCTGAAATTTTGCACACGCTATGCCCTTGTTCTTGCTATTTTGCACACGTTAGACCCTTGTTCTTGCAATTTTGCACACGCTAGGCCCTTGTTATTGCAATTTTGCACACGCTAGGCCCTTGTTATTGCAATTTTGCACACGCTGTCCCCTTGTTCTTGCTATTTTTCACACGCTAGACCCTTGTTCTTGCAATTTTGCACACGCTAGGCCCTCGTTCTTGCAATTTTGCACACGCTAGGCCCTTGTTCTTGCAATTTTGCACACGCTAGGCCCTTGTTCTTGTAATTTTGCACACGCTAGTCCCTTGTTTTTGCTATTTTGCACACGCTAGACCCTTGTTCTTGCAATTTTGCACACGCTAGGCCCTTGTTCTTGCAATTTTGCACACGCTAGGACCTCGTTCTTGCAATTTTGCATACGCTAGACCCTTGTTCTTGAAATTTTGCACACGCTAGACCCTTGTTCTTGCAATTTTGCACATGCTATGCCCTTGTTCTTGCAGTTTTGCACACGCTATGCCCTTGTTCTTGCTCTTTTGCACACGCTAGACCCTTGTTCTTGCAATTTTGCACATGCTAGGCCCTTGTTATTGCAATTTTGCACACCCTAGGCCCTTGTTATTGCAATTTTGCACACGCTGTGCCCTTGTTCTTGCTATTTTTCACACGCTAGACCCTTGTTCTTGCAATTTTGCACACGCTAGGCCCTCGTTCTTGCAATTTTGCACACGCTAGGCCCTTGTTCTTGCAATTTTGCACACGCTAGGCCCTTGTTCTTGCAATTTTGCACACGCTAGTCCCTTGTTTTTGCTATTTTGCACACGCTAGACCCTTGTTCTTGCAATTTTGCACACGCTAGGCCCTTGTTCTTGCAATTTTGCACACGCTAGGACCTTGTTCTTGCAATTTTCCATACGCTAGGCCCTTGTTCTTGAAATTTTTCACACGCTAGACCCTTGTTCTTGCAATTTTGCACATCCTATGCCCTTGTTCTTGCAGTTTTGCACACGCTATGCCCTTATTCTTGCTCTTTTGCACACGCTAGACCCTTGTTCTTGCAATTTTGCACACCCTAGGCCCTTGTTCTTGCAATTTTGCACACGCTAGGCCCTTGTTTTTGCAATTTTGCACACACTAGGCCCTTGTTCTTGGAAATTTGCACACGCTAGGCGCTTGTTCTTGCAATTTTGCACACGCTAGGCCCTTGTTCTTGCAATTTTGCACACGCTAGTCCCTTGTTTTTGCTATTTTGCACACGCTAGACCCTTGCTCTTGCAATTTTGCACACGCTAGGCCCTTGTTCTTGCAATTTTGCACACGCTAGGCCCTTGTTCTTGCAATTTTGCATACGCTAGGCCCTTGTTCTTGCAATTTTGCACACGCTAGGCCCTTGTTCTTGCAATTTTGCACACGCTAGACCCTTGTTCTTGCATTTTTGCACACGCTATGCCCTTGTTCTTGCAGTTTTGCACGCGCTATGCCCTTTTTCTTGAAATTTTGCACACGCTAGACCCTTTTTCTTGCAATTTTTCACATGCTAGGCCCTTGTTCTTGCTATTTTGCACACGCTAGGCCCTTGTTCTTGCTACTTTGCACACGCTAGACCCTTGTTCTTGCAATTTTGCACACCCTAGGCCCCTTATCTTGCTGTTTTGCACACGCTAGCCCCTTTTTCTTGCTATTTTGCACACACTAGGCCCTTGTTCCTTAAATTTTGCACACGCTAGGCCCTTGTTCTTGCTCTTTTGCACACGCTATGCCCTTATACTTGCAATTTTGCACACGTTAGACCCTTGTTCTTGCAATTTTGCACACGCTAGGCATTTGTTCTTGCTATTTTGCACACGCTAGACCCTTGTTCTTGCAATTTTGCACACGCTAGGCCCTTGTTCTTGCTATTTTGCACACGCTAGCCCCTTTTTCTTGCTATTTTGCACACGCTAGGCCCTTGTTCTTGCACGTTTGCACAGACTAGGCCCTTGTTCCTGAAATTTTGCACACGCTAGGCCCTTGTTCTTGCAATTTTGCACACGCTAGGCCCTTGGTCTTGCAATTTTGCACACGCTAGACCCTTGTTCTTGCAATTTTGCACACGCTAGACCCTTGTTCTTGCAATTTTGCACACCCTAGGCCCTTGTTCTTGCAATTTTGCACACGCTAGGCCCTTGTTTTTGCAATTTTGCACACACTAGGCCCTTGTTCTTGGAAATTTGCACACGCTAGGCGCTTGTTCTTGCAATTTTGCACACGCTAGGCCCTTGTTCTTGCAATTTTGCACACGCTAGTCCCTTGTTTTTGCTATTTTGCACACGCTAGACCCTTGCTCTTGCAATTTTGCACACGCTAGGCCCTTGTTCTTGCAATTTTGCACACGCTAGGCCCTTGTTCTTGCAATTTTGCATACGCTAGGCCCTTGTTCTTGCAATTTTGCACACGCTAGGCCCTTGTTCTTGCAATTTTGCACACGCTAGACCCTTGTTCTTGCATTTTTGCACACGCTATGCCCTTGTTCTTGCAGTTTTGCACACGCTATGCCCTTTTTCTTGAAATTTTGCACACGCTAGACCCTTTTTCTTGCAATTTTTCACACGCTAGGCCCTTGTTCTTGCTATTTTGCACACGCTAGGCCCTTGTTCTTGCTACTTTGCACACGCTAGACCCTTGTTCTTGCAATTTTGCACACCCTAGGCCCCTTATCTTGCTGTTTTGCACACGCCAGCCCCTTTTTCTTGCTATTTTGCACACACTAGGCCCTTGTTCCCTAAATTTTGCACACGCTAGGCCCTTGTTCTTGCTCTTTTGCACACGCTATGCCCTTATTCTTGCAATTTTGCACACGTTAGTCCCTTGTTCTTGCAATTTTGCACACGCTAGGCATTTGTTCTTGCTATTTTGCACACGCTAGACCATTGTTCTTGCAATTTTGCACACGCTAGGCCCTTGTTCTTGCTATTTTGCACACGCTAGCCCCTTTTTCTTGCTATTTTGCACACGCTAGGCCCTTGTTCTTGCACGTTTGCACAGACTAGGCCCTTGTTCCTGAAATTTTGCACACGCTAGGCCCTTGTTCTTGCAATTTTGCACACGCTAGGCCCTTGGTCTTGCAATTTTGCACACGCTAGACCCTTGTTCTTGCAATTTTGCACACGCTAGGCCCTTGTTCTTGCAATTTTGCACACGCTAGGCCCTTGTTCTTGCAATTTTGCACACGCTAGGCCCTTGGTCTTGCAATTTTGCACACGCTAGACCCTTGTTCTTGCAATTTTGCATACGCTAGGCCCTTGTTCTTGCAATTTTGCACACGCTAGGCCCTTGTTCTTGCAATTTTGCACACGCTAGGCCCTTGTTCTTGCAATTATGCACACGCTAGGCCCTTGTTCTTGCAATTTTGCACATGCTATGCCCTTGTTCTTGCATTTTTGCACACGCTATGCCCTTGTTCTTGCAGTTTTGCACACGCTATGCCCTTATTCTTGAAATATTGCACACGCTAGACCCTTTTTCTTGTAATTTTTCACACGCTAGGCCCTTGTTCTTGCTATTTTGCACACGCTAGGCCCTTGTTCTTGCTATTTTGCACACGCTAGACCCTTGTTCTTGCAATTTTGCACACCCTAGGCCCCTTATCTTGCTGTTTTGCACACGCTAGCCCCTTTTTCTTGCTATTTTGCACACACTAGGCCCTTGTTCCTTAAATTTTGCACACGCTAGGCCCTTGTTCTTGCTCTTTTGCACACGCTATGCCCTTATTCTTGCAATTTTGCACATGTTAGACCCTTGTTCTTGCAATTTTGCACACGCTAGGCATTTGTTCTTGCTATTTTGCACACGCTAGACCCTTGTTCTTGCAATTTTGCACACGCTAGGCCCTTGTTCTTGCTATTTTGCACACGCTAGCCCCTTTTTCTTGCTATTTTGCACACGCTAGGCCCTTGTTCTTGCACGTTTGCACAGACTAGGCCCTTGTTCCTGAAATTTTGCACACGCTAGGCCCTTGTTCTTGCAATTTTGCACACGCTAGGCCCTTGGTCTTGCAATTTTGAACACGCTAGACCCTTGTTCTTGCAATTTTGCACACGCTAGGCCCTTGTTCTTGCAATTTTGCACACGCTAGGCCCTTGTTCTTGCAATTTTGCACATGCTAGACCCTTGTTCTTGCAATTTTGCACACGCAATGCCCTTGTTCTTGCAATTTTGCACACGCTATGCCTTTGTTCTTGCTATTTTGTACACGCTAGACCCAGGTTCTTGCAATTTTGCACATGCTAGGCCCTTGTTCTTGCAATTTTGCACATGCTAGGCCCTTGTTCTTGCAATTGTGCACACGCTAGGCCCTTGTTCTTGCAATTTTGCACACGCTAGGCCCTTGTTCTTGCAATTTTGCACACGCTAGGCCCTTGTTTTTGCAATTTTGCACACGCTAGGCCCTTGTTCTTGCTATTTTGCACACGCTAGACCCTTTTTCTTGCAATTTTGCACATGCTAGGCCCTTGTTCTTGCAATTTTGCGCACGCTAGGCCCTTGTTCTTGCAATTTTGCACACGCTAGGCCCTTGTTCTTGCAATTTTGCACATGATAGGCCCTTGTTCTTGCAATTTTGCACACGCTAGGCACTTGTTCTTGCAAATTTGCACACGCTAGGCTCTTGTTCTTGCTATTTTGCACACGCTAGGCCCTTGTTCTTGCAATTTTGCACACGCTAGACCCTTGTTCTTGCAATTTTGCACACGCTAGGCCCTTGTTCTTGCAATTTTGCACATGCTAGGCCCTTGTTCTTGCAATTTTGCACACGCTAGGCCCTTGTTCTTGCACTTTTGCACACGCTAGGCCCTTGTTCTTGCAATTTTGCACACGCTAGGCCCTTGTTCTTGCAATTTTGCACTTGCTAGGCCCTTGTTCTTGCAATTATGCACACGCTAGGCCCTTGTTCTTGCAATTTTGCACATGCTAGGCCCTTGTTCTTGCTATTTTGCACACGCTAGACCCTTGTTCTTGCAATTTTGCACACGCTAGGCCCTTGTTCTTGCAATTTTGCACACGCTAGGCCCTTGTTCTTGCTATTTTGAACACGCTAGACCCTTGTTCTTGCAATTTTGCACATGCTAGGCCCTTGTTCTTGCAATTTTGCACACGCTAGGCCCTTGTTCTTGCAATTGTGCACACGCTAGGCCCTTGTTCTTGCAATTTTGCACACGCTAGGCCCTTGTTCTTGCAATTTTGCACACGCTAGGCCCTTGTTTTTGCAATTTTGCACACGCTAGGCCCTTGTTCTTGCTATTTTGCACACGCTAGACCCTTGTTCTTGCAATTTTGCACATGCTAGGCCCTTGTTCTTGCAATTTTGCGCACGCTAGGCCCTTGTTCTTGCAATTTTGCACACGCTAGGCCCTTGTTCTTGCAATTTTGCACACGATAGGCCCTTGTTCTTGCAATTTTGCACACGCTAGGCCCTTGTTCTTGCAAATTTGCACACGCTAGGCTCTTGTTCTTGCTATTTTGCACACGCTAGGCCCTTGTTCTTGCAATTTTGCACACGCTAGACCCTTGTTCTTGCAATTTTGCACACGCTAGGCCCTTGTTCTTGCAATTTTGCACATGCTAGGCCCTTGTTCTTGCAATTTTGCACACGCTAGGCCCTTGTTCTTGCAATTTTGCACACGCTAGGCCCTTGTTCTTGCAATTTTGCATACGCTAGGCCCTTGTTCTTGCAATTTTGCACATGCTAGGCCCTTGTTCTTGCAATTATGCACACGCTAAGCCCTTGTTCTTGCAATTTTGCACATGCTAGGCCCTTGTTCTTGCTATTTTGCACACGCTAGACCCTTGTTCTTGCAATTTTGCACACGCTAGGCCCTTGTTCTTGCAATTTTGCACACGCTAGGCCCTTGTTCTTGCTATTTTGAACACGCTAGACCCTTGTTCTTGCAATTTTGCACATGCTAGGCCCTTGTTCTTGCAATTTTGCACACGCTAGGCCCTTGTTCTTGCAATTTTGCACACGCTAGGCCCTTGGTCTTGCAATTTTGCACACGCTAGACCCTTGTTCTTGCAATTTTGCACACGCTAGGCCCTTGTTCTTGCAATTTTGCACACGCTAGGCCCTTGTTCTTGCAATTTTGCACATGCTAGACCCTTGTTCTTGCAATTTTGCACACGCAATGCCCTTGTTCTTGCAATTTTGCACACGCTATGCCCTTGTTCTTGCTATTTTGCACACGCTAGACCCAGGTTCTTGCAATTTTGCACATGCTAGGCCCTTGTTCTTGCAATTTTGCACATGCTAGGCCCTTGTTCTTGCAATTGTGCACACGCTAGGCCCTTGTTCTTGCAATTTTGCACACGCTAGGCCCTTGTTCTTGCAATTTTGCACATGCTAGGCCCTTGTTCTTGCAATTTTGCGCACGCTAGGCCCTTGTTCTTGCAATTTTGCACACGCTAGGCCCTTGTTCTTGCAATTTTGCACACGATAGGCCCTTGTTCTTGCAATTTTGCACACGCTAGGCACTTGTTCTTGCAAATTTGCACACGCTAGGCTCTTGTTCTTGCTATTTTGCACACGCTAGGCCCTTGTTCTTGCAATTTTGCACACGCTAGACCCTTGTTCTTGCAATTTTGCACACGCTAGGCCCTTGTTCTTGCAATTTTGCACATGCTAGGCCCTTGTTCTTGCAATTTTGCACACGCTAGGCCCTTGTTCTTGCAATTTTGCACACGCTAGGCCCTTGTTCTTGCAATTTTGCACACGCTAGGCTCTTGTTCTTGCAATTTTGCACATGCTAGGCCCTTGTTCTTGCAATTATGCACACGCTAGGCCCTTGTTCTTGCAATTTTGCACATGCTAGGCCCTTGTTCTTGCTATTTTGCACACGCTAGACCCTTGTTCTTGCAATTTTGCACACGCTAGGCCCTTGTTCTTGCAATTTTGCACACGCTAGGCCCTTGTTCTTGCTATTTTGAACACGCTAGACCCTTGTTCTTGAAATTTTGCACATGCTAGGCCCTTGTTCTTGCAATTTTGCACACGCTAGGCCCTTGTTCTTGCAATTGTGCAAACGCTAGGCCCTTGTTCTTGCAATTTTGCACACGCTAGGCCCTTGTTCTTGCAATTTTGCACACGCTAGGCCCTTGTTTTTGCAATTTTGCACACGCTAGGCCCTTGTTCTTGCTATTTTGCACACGCTAGACCCTTGTTCTTGCAATTTTGCACATGCTAGGCCCTTGTTCTTGCAATTTTGCGCACGCTAGGCCCTTGTTCTTGCAATTTTGCACACGCTAGGCCCTTGTTCTTGCAATTTTGCACACGATAGGCCCTTGTTCTTGCAATTTTGCACACGCTAGGCCCTTGTTCTTGCAAATTTGCACACGCTAGCCTCTTGTTCTTGCTATTTTGCACACGCTAGGCCCTTGTTCTTGCAATGTTGCACACGCTAGACCCTTGTTCTTGCAATTTTGCACACGCTAGGCCCTTGTTCTTGCAATTTTGCACATGCTAGGCCCTTGTTCTTGCAATTTTGCACACGCTAGGCCCTTGTTCTTGCAATTTTGCACACGCTAGGCCCTTGTTCTTGCAATTTTGCACACGCTAGGCCCTTGTTCTTGCAATTTTGCACATGCTAGGCCCTTGTTCTTGCAATTATGCACACGCTAGGCCCTTGTTCTTGCAATTTTGCACATGCTAGGCCCTTGTTCTTGCTATTTTGCACACGCTAGACCCTTGTTCTTGCAATTTTGCACACGCTAGGCCCTTGTTCTTGCAATTTTGCACACGCTAGGCCCTTGTTCTTGCTATTTTGAACACGCTAGACCCTTGTTCTTGCAATTTTGCACATGCTAGGCCCTTGTTCTTGCAATTTTGCACACGCTAGGCCCTTGTTCTTGCAATTTTGCACACGCTAGGCCCTTGTTCTTGCACTTTTGCACAGAGTAGGCCCTTGTTCCTGAAATTTTGCACACGCTAGGCCCTTGTTCTTGCAATTTTGCACACGATAGGCCCTTGTTCTTGCAATTTTGCACACGCTAGGCCCTTGTTCTTGCAAATTTGCACACGCTAGCCTCTTGTTCTTGCTATTTTGCACACGCTAGGCCCTTGTTCTTGCAATGTTGCACACGCTAGACCCTTGTTCTTGCAATTTTGCACACGCTAGGCCCTTGTTCTTGCAATTTTGCACATGCTAGGCCCTTGTTCTTGCAATTTTGCACACGCTAGGCCCTTGTTCTTGCAATTTTGCACACGCTAGGCCCTTGTTCTTGCAATTTTGCACATGCTAGGCCCTTGTTCTTGCAATTTTGCAGATGCTAGGCCCTTGTTCTTGCAATTATGCACACGCTAGGCCCTTGTTCTTGCAATTTTGCACATGCTAGGCCCTTGTTCTTGCTATTTTGCACACGCTAGACCCTTGTTCTTGCAATTTTGCACACGCTAGGCCCTTGTTCTTGCAATTTTGCACACGCTAGGCCCTTGTTCTTGCTATTTTGAACACGCTAGACCCTTGTTCTTGCAATTTTGCACATGCTAGGCCCTTGTTCTTGCAATTTTGCACACGCTAGGCCCTTGTTCTTGCAATTTTGCACACGCTAGGCCCTTGTTCTTGCACTTTTGCACAGAGTAGGCCCTTGTTCCTGAAATTTTGCGCACGCTAGGCCCTTGTTCTTGCAATTTTGCACACGCTAGGCCTTTGTTCTTGCAATTTTGCACACGATAGGCCCTTGTTCTTGCAATTTTGCACACGCTAGGCACTTGTTCTTGCAAATTTGCACACGCTAGGCTCTTGTTCTTGCTATTTTGCACACGCTAGGCCCTTGTTCTTGCAATTTTGCACACGCTAGACCCTTGTTCTTGCAATTTTGCACACGCTAGGCCCTTGTTCTTGCAATTTTGCACATGCTAGGCCCTTGTTCTTGCAATTTTGCACACGCTAGGCCCTTGTTCTTGCAATTTTGCACACGCTAGGCCCTTGTTCTTGCAATTTTGCACACGCTAGGCTCTTGTTCTTGCAATTTTGCACATGCTAGGCCCTTGTTCTTGCAATTATGCACACGCTAGGCCCTTGTTCTTGCAATTTTGCACATGCTAGGCCCTTGTTCTTGCTATTTTGCACACGCTAGACCCTTGTTCTTGCAATTTTGCACACGCTAGGCCCTTGTTCTTGCAATTTTGCACACGCTAGGCCCTTGTTCTTGCTATTTTGAACACGCTAGACCCATGTTCTTGAAATTTTGCACATGCTAGGCCCTTGTTCTTGCAATTTTGCACACGCTAGGCCCTTGTTCTTGCAATTGTGCACACGCTAGGCCCTTGTTCTTGCAATTTTGCACACGCTAGGCCCTTGTTCTTGCAATTTTGCACACGCTAGGCCCTTGTTTTTGCAATTTTGCACACGCTAGGCCCTTGTTCTTGCTATTTTGCACACGCTAGACCCTTGTTCTTGCAATTTTGCACATGCTAGGCCCTTGTTCTTGCAATTTTGCGCACGCTAGGCCCTTGTTCTTGCAATTTTGCACACGCTAGGCCCTTGTTCTTGCAATTTTGCACACGATAGGCCCTTGTTCTTGCAATTTTGCACACGCTAGGCCCTTGTTCTTGCAAATTTGCACACGCTAGCCTCTTGTTCTTGCTATTT
The DNA here is from genome assembly GCA_948144175.1 of Closterium sp. NIES-65. Lineage (NCBI taxonomy): Eukaryota > Viridiplantae > Streptophyta > Zygnematophyceae > Desmidiales > Closteriaceae > Closterium > Closterium sp. NIES-65. The sequence continues at coordinate 1,558,304 of CANXME010000398.1, forward strand.
TGCACACGCTAGGCCCTTGTTCTTGCAATGTTGCACACGCTAGACCCTTGTTCTTGCAATTTTGCACACGCTAGGCCCTTGTTTTTGCAATTTTGCACATGCTAGGCCCTTGTTCTTGCAATTTTGCACACGCTAGGCCCTTGTTCTTGCAATTTTGCACACGCTAGGCCCTTGTTCTTGCAATTTTGCACACGCTAGGCCCTTGTTCTTGCAATTTTGCACATGCTAGGCCCTTGTTCTTGCAATTATGCACACGCTAGGCCCTTGTTCTTGCAATTTTGCACATGCTAGGCCCTTGTTCTTGCTATTTTGCACACGCTAGACCCTTGTTCTTGCAATTTTGCACACGCTAGGCCCTTGTTCTTGCAATTTTGCACACGCTAGGCCCTTGTTCTTGCTATTTTGAACGCGCTAGACCCTTGTTCTTGCAATTTTGCACATGCTAGGCCCTTGTTCTTGCAATTTTGCACACGCTAGGCCCTTGTTCTTGCAATTTTGCACACGCTAGGCCCTTGTTCTTGCACTTTTGCACAGAGTAGGCCCTTGTTCCTGAAATTTTGCACACGCTAGGCCCTTGTTCTTGCAATTTTGCACACGCTAGGCTTTTGGTCTTGCATTTTTGCACACGCTAGACCCTTGTTCTTGCAATTTTGCACACGCTAGGCCCTTGTTCTTGCAATTTTGCACACACTAGGCCCTTGTTCTTGCAATTTTGCACATGCTAGAACCTTGTTCTTGCAATTATGCATACGCAATGCCCTTGTTCTTGCAATTTTGCACACGCTATGCCCTTGTTCTTGCTATTTTGCACACGCTAGACCCAGGTTCTTCAAATTTTGCACATGCTAGGCCCTTGTTCTCGCAATTTTGCACACGCTAGGCCCTTGTTCTTGCAATTTTGCACACGCTAGGCCCTTGTTCTTGCAATTTTGCACACGCTAGGCCCTTGTTCTTGCAATTTTGCACACGCTAGAGCCTTGTTCTTGCAATTTTGCACACGCTAGGCCCTTGTTCTTGCAATTTTGCACACGCTAGGCCCTTGTTCTTGCAATTTTGCACACGCTAGACCCTTGTTCTTGCAATTTTGCACACGCTAGACCCTTGTTCTTGCAATTTTGCACAGCTAGGCCTTGTTCTTGCAATTTTGCACACGCTAGGCCCTTGTTCTTGCAATTTTGCACACGCTAGGCCTTGTTCTTGCAATTTTGCACACGCTAGGCCCTTGTTCTTGCAATTTGCACATGCTAGGCCCTTGTTCTTGCTATTATGCACACGGGCCTAGGCCCTTGTTCTTGCTAATTTTGCACACTGCTAGGACCCTTGTTCTTGCAATTTTGCACACGCTAGAGCCCTTGTTCTTGCAATTTTGCACACGCTAGGCCCTTGTTCTTGCAATTTTGCACACGCTAGGCCCTTGTTCTTGCAATTTTGCACACGCTATGGCCCTTGTTCTTGCAATTTTGCACACGCTAGGGGCCCTTGTTCTTGCAATTTTGCACACGCTAGGCCCTTGTTCTTGCAATTTTGCACAGGCCCTTGTTCTTGCAATTTTGCACACGCTAGCCCTTGTTCTTGCAATTTTGCACACGCTAGGCCCTTGTTCTTGCAATTTTGCCACACGCTAGGCCTTGTTCTTGCCAATTTTGCACACGCTAGGCCCTTGTTCTTGCAATTTTGCACAAGCTAGGACCTTGGTTCTTGCTAATTTTGCACACGCTAGACCCTTGTTCTTGCAATTTTGCACATGCCTAGGCACTTGTTCTTGCAATTTTGACACACGCTAGGCCACTTGTTCTTGCAATTTTGCACACGCTAGGCCCTTTGTTCTTGCAATTTTGCACACGCTAGGCCCTTGTTCTTGCAATTTTGCACACGCTAGGCCCTTGTTCTTGCTAATTTTGCACACGCTAGGCCCTTGTTCTTGCAATTTTGCACACGCTAGGCCTTGTTCTTGCCTAATTTTGCACACAGCTAGACCCTTGTTCTTGCAATTTTGCACAGCTAGGCCCTTGTTCTTGCAATTTCTGCACACGCTAGGCCCTTGTTCTTGCAATTTTGCACACGCTAGGCCCTTGTTCTTGCAATTTTGCACACGCTAGGCCTTGTTCTTGCAATTTGCACACCTGGACTGGCCCTTGTTCTTGCATTATGCACACGCTAGGCCCTTGTTCTGCAATTTTGCACACGCTATGGCCCTTGTTCTTGCAATTTTGCACACGCTAGACCCTTGTTCTTGCAATTTTGCACACGCTAGGCCCTTGTTCTTGCAATTTTGCACACGCCTAGGCCCTTGTTTCTTGCAATTTTGCACACGCTAGGCCTTGTTCTTGCAATTTTGCACACGCTAAGAGCCCTATGTTTTTGCAATTTTGCACACGCTAGGCCCTTGTTCTTGCAATTTTGCACCGCTAGACCCTTGTTCTTGCAATTTTGCACATTGCTAGGCCCTTGTTCTTGCAATTTTGCACACGCTAGGCCCTTGTTCTTGCAATTTTGCACACGCTAGGCCCTTGTTCTTGCAATTTTGCACACGCTAGGCCTTGTTCTTGCAATTTTGCACATGCTAGGCCCTTGTTCTTGCAATTTTGCACAACGCTAGGCTGACACGGGCCTTGTTCTTGCAATTTTGCACACGCTAGGAAGGCCCTTGTTCTTGCAATTTTGCACACGCTAGGCCCTTGTTCTTGCAATTTTGCACACGCTAGGCCCTTGTTCTTGCAAATTTGCACACGCTAGGCCCTTGTTCTTGCTATTTTGCACACGCTAGGCCCTTGTTCTTGCAATTTTGCACACGCTAGGCCCTTGTTCTTGCAATTTTGCACACGCTAGGCCCTTGTTCTTGCAATTTTGCACAGCTAGGCCCTTGTTCTTGCAATTTTGCACACGCTAGGCCCTTGTTCTTGCAATTTTGCACACGCTAGGCCCTTGTTCTTGCAATTTTGCACACGCTAGGCCCTTGTTCTTGCAATTTGCACACGCTAGGCCCTTGTTCTTGCAATTTTGCACACGCTAGGCCCTTGTTCTTGCAATTTTGCACACGCTAGGCCCTTGTTCTTGCAATTTTGCACATGCTAGGCCCTTGTTCTTGCAATTTTGCACACGCTAGGCCCTTGTTCTTGCAATTTTGCACACGCTAGCCCTTGTTCTTGCAATTTTTGCACACGCTAGGCCCTTGTTCTTGCAATTTTGCACATGCTAGGCCCTTGTTCTTGCAATTTGCACACGCTAGAGGCCCTTGTTCTTGCAATTTTGCACATGCTAGGCCCTTGTTCTTGCAATTTTGCACACGCTAGGCCCTTGTTCTTGCAATTTTGCACACGCTAGGCCCTTGTTCTTGCAATTTTGCACACGCTAGGCCCTTGTTCTTGCAATTTGCACCACGCTAGGCCCTTGTTCTTGCAATTTTGCACACGCTAGGCCCTTGTTTTTTGCAATTTTTGCACACGCTAGGCCCCTTGTTCTTGCAATTTTGCACACTGCTAGGCCCTTGTTCTTGCAATTATTGCACACGCTAGGCCCTTGTTCTTGCAATTTTGCACACGCTAGGCCCTTGTTCTTGCAATTTTGCACACGCTAGGCCCTTGTTCTTGCAATTTTGCACACGCTAGGCCCTTGTTCTTGCAATTTTGCACACGCTAGGCCTTGTTCTTGCAATTTGCACACGCTAGGCCCTTGTTCTTGCAATTTTGCACACGCTAGGCCCTTGTTTCTTGCAATTTTGCACACGCTAGGCCCTTGTTCTTGCAATTTTGCACACTGCTAGGCCTTGTTCTTGCTAATTTTGCACACGCTAGGCCCTATGTTCTTGCAATTTTTGCACATGCTAGGCCCTTGTTCTTGCAATTTTGCCGCACAGCTAGTAGGCCCTTGTTCTTGCAATTTTGCACACGCTAGGCCCCTTGTTCTTGCAATTTTGCACACGCTAGGCCCTTGTTCTTGCAATTTTGCACACGCTAAGGCCCCTTGTTTCTTGCAAATTTGCACACGCTAGGCTCCTTGTTCTTGCTAATTTTGCACACGCTAGTACCCTTGTTCTTGCAATTTCTGCACACGCTGAGGCCCTTGTTCTTGCAATTTTGCACACGCTAGGGCCCTTGTTCTTGCAATTTGCACACGCTAGGCCCTTGGTCTTGCAATTTTGCACACGCTAGTCCCTTGTTCTTGCAATTTTGCACACGCTAGGCCCTTGTTCTTGCAAATTTTGCACACGCTAGGCCCTTGTTCTTGCAATTTTGCACACGCTAGGCCCTTGTTCTTGCAATTTTGCACACGCTATGCCCTTGTTCTTGCTAATTTTGCACACGCTAGACCCCGGTTCTTGCATTTTGCACATGCTAGGCCCTTGTTCTTGCAATTTTGCACACGCTAGGGCCTTGTTCTTGCAATTTTGCACACGCTAGGCCCTTGTTCTTGCAATTTTGCACACGCTAGGCCCTTGTTCTTGCAATTTTGCACATGCTAGGCCTTGTTCTTTGCAATTTTGCACATGCTAGGCCCTTGTTCTTGCAATTTTGCACACGCTAGGGAGGCCTTGTTCTTGCAATTTTGCACACGATAGGCCCTTGTTCTTGCA